>CM042246.1:25089017-25689017 GCA_023566225.1 Romanogobio albipinnatus | reverse complement strand
ATACCATCATATAAATAGAGAGGAGTATATTTGTGATCTTAATGGTCATGTGTCAGAAGTACTGTTCTTAAAATGTGGTTGTTTTCAGCTTAGAGTCACTGAAAATCAGCTCTCCTCCCCTGAGTGTTCAGTGATTCCCTGCCTTACAATGCCGTCCTTTCCACTAGAAGGGTCTACACAAAGGGTTATGACACTCAGGAAGCTTTTGAGGGTCTAGAGCACAAATCCCTTGAGCTCTGTCAAACTGCATTAAATCCTCAATATGCTGCTTGTGGAGTACTAAAGGATTATTAAGAAAGTCTTTATAGTAATTATTAAGAGCAAATTTGCTCGAGCAGTGAAATAAAAATGTACCTGTTGTGCAGTAGTTCAACTGGTGGGTTACTCTAAAATTGGTTACAGCCCTGTTCTGACAGAAGCAAAAAAAAAAAAAAAAAAAAAAATGTAAATGCAAATAATAAAATGCAACTCAACATATTTTTATGAAGAAAATACTAGCAAACACTAGCAATCCAATCAAACTTCTTTTACACAAATGTATCTCTAGGAAGAAGTTAGAAAGATTCCAACATGAACAGGTTGCTTGACATGCATTTATCATAAAAAAAAACATGAACAAAACAATGCTATGTAAAATAGAATGTGGCATTAAATGTTTTTTTTTTTATTATGGTTGTCTTGATGCACATCACTTTGAGGAGATGAGAGAACAGGAAGAATCCTTTATTATCAGCCATATTCTTGGTCATGCAACTGTCTGTTGCTATGAACCGAAAAAAGGACAGACATAAAGAGAGTGACAGGCAGGTTGGTGTTAGTCGGCAGACCTGCAGGAGCTCTTTCTCTCCCCAGGCCACGAGAACAACACGTCTAGGCACTGACACAGCTGTGCTCATTGAAGATTTTGCTAAAACTCACCCATGCACACACACAACATTAAGCAAAGTCTCTCTCTTTAATTCCCTTCCTCTCTCACATATCATCACGCATTGAAAACTTCACTGCATCAGTGTAAAAGAGGAGGCTGGCTATTGGGCCTCACACAAATCCCTGAGCCACCTTAAATCCCCAACTTTGACCCACCTGTCAGTCACTGAGGTGGCTGCTACTGAGCTTCTGCGAGTAGTGCAGCGCCTCTCACACACAGGCCTCTTTTACATTTCAACGGACTTAAGCTAAATACTAACGACTCCCAATCAAGAGACGTCTAAACACCCATCACCATCAGTCCTTCGAATATTAGAGCAGTCCCTATTTAGGACAGTCTAGAGAAGATTAAGGAAAACCGAGAGGCACTTTGTTTTCGATTTCAGGATAATAAATTTGCCTCCGTTTCACATTGGGCAGTACTTTGCCTCCACGCCCTGCATTAAAACCGTTTAATGCACAGCTAGCCATGGATTAAACTTTTTTTGATGGAAATAGTTTAAATTAATGGTAACAATTTACAATGGTTTCAATACTTATCTACTTTTGCTAACATGAACTAAGAATGGCGCATTTATCAATCTTAGTTAAAGTTAATTGCAACATTTACTAATAGCCTTCATAATTAAAATGTTGTATTTGTTAACACTAGTTAATGCACTGTGAACTAACATGAACGAACAACTGATCATTTTGGTATATTTCAATGCTGTGTTATAGCTAGAACTGCTATATCGGTAGCTTTCACAGGTGTCCACAGTGTGTACCAGAGGGCAAAATATCACATGTCAGACGTGTACTAAATAAAGTCAACTAAACCTCAATTTTATTCAATGTTCCCATGCACATCTCCAGAATAATTAGTACATGACAACAAGTCAACACGTATATGCTAGCTCTATGTAATTTGCAGCGAACACACCTGTTGAGACATGAATAACAAGATGCTCAGGTAAGATTGCCCCATAACGCACCACACCACAGAAGGACCTTAAACCTTTGATTTTCATACTGTCACTGACACATCTTTAGCGAATTTAGTCTAAACAGCAGAAACAGGTGCCTAAGCCAGGTGAGGAGGGAAAGGAAAAAGCGCCAAGCTGATGCAAGCTACTTGCATTTACATGACAACTTAAGAAAAATGCTTTTTTATGACTCATTCAGTCACTAAATCACTCCTTTTCCTTTTTTCTCCCATCGCCCTGGCTATTAAATCACCATCTTGACCCGCTGACCCAAGGCCCGGGCTGTAAAAAAGCCCCCTGTGGGTCACAGGCCTGATTGGAGCATTTGAATATGAAATGCGCTCGGCTGGGCATGGAAACAGCTCGGCGCTGCGAGAGCCACGCTGACCCCCAGGAGAGAGGCCCACCGATCAACGGTTCTGGGGACAGGGAGTTCTCACTCCCTCTCTCGTTCACTCTCCCTCTTTTTCAAACTCTCTAAGTATGGATTTACATGGCCCATGAGGAGGGAGAAAAGGAGAGAGGGATGAAGGGAGGGAGAAAGAGAAGGAGAGCATTTGAATAAGAGAAGAGGCAATTCCTGTTAGCATGACAAAGGGGGCTGCCATCATTCCTGATTGGTGTCACAGTGCGGCTCTATAGCCGGCCAGGCCCCCTGCGTGGCTTGATGTGTGGAGCTCAGGCATGTTTATGCATCCGAGGTGTGATATTTGCTGGGGGTTTGGAGAGAGGGATGCGAATGAACTTTTTGGGTGCACAAAAAAAGCTTTACGTCTCATTTGGCCTATATAGCACATTTTCAAGGCACTGATGAAAAGGATATCATCTTAACCCGCAGTTAAAAGCCAAGACTGGTTTCCCACGAAACAGGACATTTTAATTAGCTTTAAACCCACGATAATACTATTTTGACAAGCGGGACCTATATAGTCGCAGTCAACATCGGCATACACAACGCTCAATGAGATGAAAGAGAGAAAAGGAGAGGGGAAAAAGCTGGGATTCTGCGCTTTAACGCCGTGTTTTGTTTATTTTCTGTTATCTTCGACTACTGCTCATTAGCTGATGTTCCTTCTCACCCTTGCAAGTAGCTAGTCACACCAGCTACTGATCTTTCTACAAGCTCACTCACATGCTAATAGACCCTGGAGTGCTGCTGTGAATGACAGGCTGAAGTGGACAAAATAATAAGGCTGTTGATGTATACGAGTGTCTTTAAAGCATTTGAAAATATATCATATTATGCAATTGTGATTGTGATACTAAAGGCCAAACATAGGGGAGAACCAAAGAGTACCATACTTAAAAGCAGGACACAATACTGGATGACTTACTATGTCATGAATACCAAAACAAATACATATGTCTTTTGTCCTAAATGGAATTCCTAATGCTATTGTGCTTTCACGTCTAGTGAATTAAAGGGATAGTTTGCTCAAAAAAATCTGTCATTATTTACTCACCTTCATGTTGTTGCAAACCTGTATGACTTTCTTTCCTCTGAGGAACACCAAAGAAGATATTTTGAAAAATGTCCCATGTTGTTTTGGTCTCCATTGACTGTATAGACAAAAGCAGATGAAAAAATGGGAAAATCAAGGTTAGTAAAGTATCCCTTTAACCATTATAAAAACACAAATAAATCAAATTAACAACAAAATATCGGGGCTCATTATCATTATTGATTAAAACATCGGACCTATTGAAACTGAAGTGAAAGAATCTGGAGTGGGACACTCCATAAAAAGAAGAATAAAAGGAAACAAATTAACACCTTACATTTTTTTCACCCCTCCAGACATGCCCCAATATAAGCATTTGTCCCACAAATGCACATCTCTCAGAGAACTGGCTGAATGACAATGGCAACTAATCAATACACGAGTTAGGCACTTCTGTGTGGGGTCTTATTTCCATGTGCATGGAGAACCTCTACAAGATGTTCACCTGAGTGAAGACATTCACCAATAACACAGAGGATAAAAGAGAATTGAGGAGAATGTCTGGTGAGTTGGACTAATGTACCTACTGTCCAAGCATCCTCAAAAGCCCTGACATTACAGACATGACAAGGAGTCATCACGCAAATATAAGACCATTGTTCATCTGTCAATCTCTGTTTCTTCTTGATGACCCAACCTACACTAATCAATATCTGTGGCCTAGATGAGAGACCTAATCTCCCATTTCCCAGCCCTGCCCCCAACTCCATAACCTCTTACCCCATGTATTGTCTCTACTTTCCCAACTGCTTTCACTGTCAATGCACATATAGTTGTGCATCACTCATCAACATGTCTGTCTGCCACTATGTACAAAAAATATTTGGACTAAAAAAGTTTTTAAAAAACGTTTCCATAGGAAAGAAAAATGCCTAATTAAATATTTAATATCTCAAGTGCTTCAGTAATGAATAACAAATTGAGATGATTTCAGCTTCTCAGATTTTTTTTTCCTGAAGAAAAGACTAATAATATCACATGTATGTGTTTCAGAAGAGATCTCAACAATGTCTCATACTGTGCTCAGACACCTAAACCTGCAACCAGATTTCAATATTTCCTCAATTATTTCTTTGAAGACCACTATCTGAACTAAGCATCCATGTAAGTTAGTAGTATACTCTTAAGCTTTCTCTGGTGCATCTATTTTCTTTCTTTGAAGGAACATCTAAAACAAAGAAATAAAAATCAACAATAAATAAATCAATAAAACAAATCATTCAATAAAACCTACACTCTCATGGCAATTTGTAACTATGTTTTGGCGAATTGGTGGCTAATTCAGACAATCCATTTTTGTATTTATGCCCCACTGACAGTTAGGTTTAGAGGTGGGATTAAGGGGATCTTTACTTCATTACTTTTTACAGAAAATCACGTGTTCACGTGTTACTCATGAGATTGGGTTGAATACAACTTGTGGTAACACTTTACAATAAGGTTGTATTAACATTAGTTAGTGTTAACATAAACTAACCATGAACAACACCACTGTTCAGCATTAGTTAATCTTTGTTAATGTTAGTTAATAAAAATCCAGCTGTTCATGTTAGTTCACAGTGCATTAACTAATGTTAACAAGATTTTAATAATGCATTAGTAAATTAACATGAACAAAGATAAATAAATGCTTTATAAGTGCAGTTCATTATTAGTTCATGTTAACTAATGTAGTTAACTAATGTTAACTAATGAACCTTATTGTAAAGTGTTACACAACATGTTATATAAAGAACAATCTCTGACATTTCCCTGGGTTGACATGTCCCTAAAACGGTGCCATCTTCCCTAATGTCACTCACACTCCACCCAATTCCATCTTGGAGAGGCTGGGTTAGAGACAGGCACCCTAAAACCTGTTTCCATCCTGCGTCACAGAAATTCACAGCACCTGCTCCACCCAAGAGAGCAGTGCAGACGTTAAGGGTAGGGTAGTTCCATGTACAGGGAAATTTCCACACACTCATTTTAAGGCTCCAAGGCTCTACGAGGGGTTTCACTCAAATGTCAAAATCAGTCATTCCCCTTCAGGCCACTACTTCTCACTGTGGTTCACAAGAGAAGCTCTAGGGACATATTCAAAGAACAAACTACATCCCAAATATTATAAATGTGCAGTGTTGAACACAGATAAAGGAAAGTCTTGATTGGTTGTCCCAGAGAAAGGTTAAAGTGTTATTATAACTGGTGGTTAGTGGGAACTTTGTTGACAAGAATTTATGAAACATGGAAATAGAGATTTCCTGATGTTGAACAAAACTACATTCATGTCCTCAACAAAATATCAAAAGGAACATGGATGACATTGAATGACACTGTGAAACATTACATAAAACTCTTTAACAGAGATCAAATTACAATACAATATCCCCAATAAGAATTTATGTCTAATTTGCACTTCCCTCTTTATGCGTCTCATTAGACACAGTCTTTCCATAAAAGAGTCTGTCCCCTTGTATTAAGACTCTATTAATTAGAATTATTTACTCTACAAACATCAATGCACTTGCACCTGGACTGCAGGGCCAAGCCTGAATTGGAGCGGCAACCGCCCTTTAAACCTCCCACTCTACATTCTTTGTGGTTGTGTAATGCCACAGAGATCCAAACATGGCTGTAATTACCCCCCCCCCCCCCCCCCCCCAAAAAAAAAATTATTGGAGAAGAGAAGCAAGTTGGCACTAGATGTATGATTATCTTTAAATGTCAAATAAAATTGACACCGTTCATATCTGAAATATATAACAATGTTTATATCTGATAAATATTCCAAATTTGTCAGCCTTTTGGAGCTTTTCCACTCTTAAAAAGAACGGTTCTTAATTATAATCTACATTTCAATGAAGAACCTCTATGGAACCTTTCCATTGTACAAAAGATTCTGTAAAGGACAGGTTATTTAATGGCATTGCTGCAAAAAAAAACAATTGGATTTTGGAACTTTTTTTTAAGAGAGTTGGGGGAGTAAAGGAGTAAAGACTGGTGTAAACTAAAGTGGAAAGCGAAACTTAAGTGAAGGCAGCGACACTCATTTAATACATGAACATAAAATGGAGAGAGGAACCAAAATCGTGACACGTGCTGGAAGAAGAGGAAGAGGTTAGATTTACGTGTATAATGAGGTACAAGAATAGCAAACATACAATGGAGCCATGAGACAATAGCCATAGGCAGGAGAGGTGAGCCTGTCTCTTAGATAAAGTGCAGGAGAATGGACAGCTCTCTGAGGTGGGATGAGACCTTGAGGGTCAGCTCAAAGTCCTGACCCCGTAAGGATTGGATGCCATTTTCCCACGGCGAGAGCTGATCTAATAGGGGCTCGTCAACGACATCTGCCCCAGTTCAGGGAGATTAATTCACCCCCACACCTCGACTCTACTCTGTCCCCACAACCCACATGAGTCTCACTCCAGTGGACAGGCCCAACAGCAATGCCTTGAGCCAGCCTGCTAATCAATACTAGGATATTTTGTTTTTAGCATCCACAGCAAGTCCAGTCTGGCATCATCAAAATACCATAGAGCCTGTTCACTTTATTTTTCAAACACACCCATTTCTTCAACTGACGTACTGAAATCTGTGTACATTTGTGAACAGCAATACTGGCGGAAAACAAACACCTACTAGAGATTTGGAATGAGGAGTTCCCAATGAGAGTTGCTGAGCAGGTTCAGTGAATGAAATTGATACAGGGCTGCTGCCACTTTTTTATTCTTAGATTGCCATATGTATTCAGGAACAACCATAACAATCAGAAAAAACAGGGAGGTAATAATTGGATAAATAATTATATAAATATAAAAAATTACCCATAGGCAGAAAGAAAGTGAGCAAACTTTCGGTCTCTAATGCTATCTAACTCTACACGGTGAATCCAGCACGCATGATTGCGGTAGGGTGCAATTATGTTGGTTTGGGAAAAGGGTTAAACAAACAGCTCCAGTGAGGTCATAAGCAGATGGAAGTGGGGATATGCCTGCACTTGCTGAGTGGGCACAGTGCTCCACATGACTGAGCGAGCAAGAGAGAGAGAGAGAGAGAGAGAGAGGGCCCCACTCTTTGCTGGAAGGGACCTAATGCATTATGCTATCAGGCAGTTTCACTCATATGAGTTTACTTAATAAATTCCTTCCTTTTAACTGGTGGGTGGATATATCAAGTTAAAAAATATTGTGATTGTGGATGTCTAAAAACAGAGATTTTTAGACAAAACAAAAAAACAGCATATTATACATAGCAGACATATGCAAAAAAATCAGCACTGCTTCTGTTTCTCTCATTTTTTTAAGAATTAGGCAGCACGATTAGCTGATACGTAGTCTCAGACACACTAGAATGACTTAAGACCCTGTCGCTGATTTCAGGGAGGTCCGTTTAATCTGTTGGCATCCATAGAGGTGCACAGGGCTAATCCAAGCACAGCAATGAGACATGGATCAAACCTGTCAGTGAATGTGTGAAAGACGGCAGCCAGTGCATGCACTCAATGGCTCAGGGGAATAAATGCCTTGAGATGTCGTGCAACTCATCCTCTGCTGTAAAGCAGTCAGGTGCAAATAGAGAATTTCGGTTGCACACTTTCGAAGTGTGACAGCGTCATTCAAAAAATATTGGTTCATATTGCTGTTATGAGAAATCTCATTAGTGCAAAAATTACTATTGAAGTGACAACAGAATCTGAGTTCTTAAAAATAAAGGTTCTGTATTGGCCTCTATATGTTTCCATGAAGGACCTTTAACAAACGTGGAACCTTTCCCTTGCACAAATTCAATGTGGGTTCTTTAGATTTTTCAAATGTTCTTCATATGATTCTTTTAAGCACTGTTCACTGAAAGGTTATTTGGGGAACCAAAAATGGTTCTTCTGTGCATTGCTGTGAAAATCCCCTTTTGGAACCTTTATTTTTAAGAGTGGACATAATCTCTTGTTTGAGCATTTAAGTGAAAATGTAAATGCCTGGTTGAGATTAAATTAAGGACGGTACTTTAAAAAATACAGGTAGCATTTATAATGCAATACATCCTGAGAGTTTTTAATGTTAAGCTGTAATAGGTTATTAAAAATGCAAATCAGTTGGTTGGTTCGGATTCTGAAAATGCAGGGTGCTTTGCGGAATGGATAATTATTGAATATGGATGAACAAGTGATATTTCAAAAACAAGTTAAATCAAGCATTCAAAATTCATATAGGTTCTGAACACTCACTTTTTCAGCCTAATCATATAGGGAAACTTTAGGTAACTATCAATAAGAACTTTTATTCTGTAGTTCTTTATTCAAAAACATATATCATTTTAAAAACCAATACGCTGATTTAAAAAAAATACATTTATATTTTAATCTCCTATACCATAAAATGTGTCTTCATTAGAAGAGAGTTTTTGTTGAACCAAAGATCTTGTAAAAGAGCCATTGAAGAATCTTTATTTTTAAGAGTGCATGTTACACAGTACATTGGCTACTATACATATTATATATTGAGGACTCAGTAGTGGAAATTACACTCTAAATTACAGAAGGCAGTCCGTAACGGCCTTGTATGTTCCTCCTCTTCTTAGCTAACAGCAACAAGTGAAAACGGTCCCTTGACAAACAGACCAAAAGACAATATGGTGTGATATTCAAATCACAAAAAAAGATACTCAAACATTTAACCTCTGTCTGACCCCACAAAAATTCGGCAACACTTGGTAACTCATAAAATGAAATAGCAAAGAAATTATCCCTGCATTAATCTCTTATGATGAACATAATTATCAGAATTTATCGGCTGTTTCATCGTCTGGTTTTGACTAATTCAAGGGATTAAAAATATTTATAGTTAACCATAATTATACAAGTAGTTTTGAGGAACTGTGTGTACCTAGACGACTCAACAAGTGAAAATGCAGGAGGAAATTACACACTTTGGAAAATATATGCATGACAGTTCATGTGAGGTTAAACAAATATGTTTGTCTCTTTTAGGCATTTATGATTTTGCATGTTTTTAATTTTATTTATGTGTGTTGTGTATTCTTGCAAAGGAGAAATGTCTTATCAATAAAATGTATCTTATGAAAACAACAACTATATTCCATTTCATGGTCAGTAGGCTAGTCTATATTGGTACTTTATGGGGGGGGGGAGTACTTTATACATGCATTAGCCTATATTAATAGAATTATACTTATAGGCCCATAGGAGTCATTTACAGGCCAGTTGTATTTCTTAGCATTTGAAAGGCATAAAAATAGCTATTTGCTGTTTGATGAGAATGTTTAAAACCAATCCACGCGTGATGACAACTGCTTAGTATAGCGAGCTTTTCTGAATTCGCATATTTAGGTCCTACTCTTCATTTAACCGATCGCCTCAAATTACCACATTTGGGTTCAAGCGAATTTGACTAAATTTGTCACTGGTTTCCCGGTAGACATGCGATTCGAGCAACCAAATTATAACTTAAGTAGAAAAAAATAATTGATATCTAGTCATAAACCTTTTTTTGTAAAACAAATTTATTCATTTAGGAATAGGATGGTCTTAAGTAGAAACGTCAGTTTAAATAAAACTCTCCGTCCCACACAATGGATTAACATGATACTGCCATAACATCACAGAAAGGAAGATTCACCAAACAAGAGTGGAACATTTCAACAAGACGTACAATGGTTCACAAGCTTTAAAAAAAAATAAAACAACTCACTATAAATAAAACAAACTTTGCGCTTGCGACCAGCACAGTCTTTCATTTCAATAAAACCTAGTTCATAAATGAACAACAAAAAAAGAGACTACACAGATTTGGACAAAATTGACATTCTAAAAAATAAGTGTAAACATTTATGAGTGAAAATTCTCTCTCCCTCCATTTTTTCGTTCTTTTTGTTTTTGAAATACAGCCTCTTCACGAAGCCACGTGCCTTTTTCATAGAGACAAACTCTGACGGCAAGTAAGTCAGAAGTCCAATATTCTTCTACAGACGTTGATTGCTTTACAGCTTATGATAAAAGCTCCTCTGCAATGCAATTTATTCTGAAGTCCCCGATATGTCGTCATAAAATGCTTTAAAACGGACAACTCATTGACATTAAAAATAGTTTATTTTTTTTAAAAACGAAATTGAACTTCGATTCTTTTTTGCAAACCAAAGTGTTCAAGTATCCGAAGTACTTAGTCTTTTTTTAGGAGTCTTTCAAATGTGGGTTAGGGGTAGCGTTCCGTTCACGCCAGTCCCTGCGCTTTGATAGTGCGGATGAACGCTATGTAACCGACTGGTCTGTAGACTGGAGTGGTCGGCGCTGTCTCCTCCGGGCGGCAGGTACATGCTTATCATATCCCTCAGGTCTCCCAAACAAGCACGCTGAGAGTGAGAGGTTATGGCCGGAGGAGGAGAGCTGGGTTCCGTCTTGCACACTGAAGCCATGGAGCCCAAACCCATTGCACTGGAAGTTTGCTGCGTGTATGCTGGTGACATGCTGTACGTGGACGCCGCGTTCATGTAGGTCTGGGCCGTGGACATCATCGGGTACTGAAGTCCCGCCATGTCGTACCGGTGCATCTGCTGAATCTGGGGACTGTTCATGCTGGGATGCTGAGGGTAGGCCAGCTGGTCCTGCATGAGGGAGTACGCGCTGTTCGTCCAGCCGTTCATGTGCGTGTAGTCCATCCGCTGGCCCACTGAGACGGCACTGTTGACAGCGTTGGCACCGGGTGCCAAGAGTCCTCCGGGCAAGGAATACTTGTCTTTCTTCAGCAGGGTCTTGGTCTTCCTGCGGGGACGGTATTTGTAATCCGGGTGCTCCTTCATGTGCATGGCTCGTAACCGCTTGGCCTCGTCAATAAAGGGTCTCTTCTCGGCGTCAGTCAAAAGTTTCCAGTCAGCACCGAGGCGCTTGCTGATCTCAGAGTTGTGCATTTTAGGATTCTCTTGTGCCATCTTCCTCCGCTGACCGCGAGACCACACCATGAAAGCATTCATAGGCCGTTTCACCCGGTCCTGGTCGTTGGCACTGTTGTTTTTGCCGCCCGCCGCCGAGCCCGTGTTGGACTGCGGAAGGGGGCTTTTAATCTCGGTTTCCATCATGTTATACATTTAAACTACTTCAAGGTGGTGCCTTAAAAGCACTCGAAAGACAACGCTGAAATTTAAAGAGCCTCACAAAATAAAGTAGAGGGTCAGTCAAAAGTTCAGAGAGCTAAGACTCTGGTCAAATTGAAAGCACCGAACACTTTCAAATGTCTCCACACCAGTCCCGCCTGTCTCGCTCTGCTCTGCCACGGAACTCTGAAAAGTTGTGCGCTAAGCTCAGCTGTTAATAGAGGCTCGGCCATGTGATTTGGATTGACAGCATAACAATGAGCTCAGCACCGACCAATCAGAGAGTGCATCATACTTCGCCATCCAAGCAGCGCGCAGCCGGGGCACCACTGTTTCGGGATGCACTTTAAGTGGGATATAAAATACATCAGCGGCATCTTTGCACTTCGACAATAGTAATCACTTTGCAAATATTGTTTTAAAGCGGTCGTTATCAAATGGAAATGTTAGTTTTACTCTACTTTTGCAGTAGCCAGATCATGTTAAATAAATAGGCTATTTGTGAATTTCAAACTTTCCCCGGAACATGCGAAAAATGTTCAACGTAAAAAATAAATGTATAAATAAAAAAAACATGTTTAATTTATTGAATAAAAAAGACAAGAATCAGGTTAAGATTGTACTTAATGGAATCAGACTTAAACGGCAAACGTTGCCTCTTACAATTGCACGAAACTGCACTGGTCTATAATAAGGACCAATTACACAAATAATAAGAAACACATATTTTAATTCAAAGTTCGATTTATTTTCTTAAGCGACATGACAATCCTATGAGCTAATGCAAGCTTGGGTTTTGCCCTGCCTGGCTCCTCTAGGACAAAGTTATACGGTGTGAATTAAAGCTCTTAAACCTGACATTGATTAAAAAGTACGATTTTAACACTAAGCAAAGTACTCAACTATAATAAATATTATAATAATACACTACTAGCTATTTACATTCGTTGTCTCACAATTTATTCAAACTTTCATTTGACATCTCAGTAGTAGCCTATGCAGTCTATATGTGCATGTTTACATGCTGAAGTGAAAATAACACCAAGCTAATGTTATATATAAAACATAGACAATCAACAAAATAGTTTTGTGTTTTAAAACATTTTTGTCAAGTGTCTACGATTTATAGTGCAGAATACAAAATTAATGCAGTTACGCCCCCCTGTGGATCAATTTTGTATTGTTCTAAAGCAAAAAAAAAAAAAACAGGCTAACTAATGTTGCACACAACTCAATAATCGACGTTTTAGAATTTGGAGTGTATATGTTAGGCCTAATTAAGCCTATTTTTTTACATGATCAATTTTTGCTAATTGCATTCATTCTGAGTTTTATCAGTTAGGCTATGTGATTTACAAATCAGTAATAACACGTGTTGTGTTGGGTTGGGAGAGGTTTTCAGTCTCCTGGGGAGAAATTACACCTTCGAAAGGGTCGGTAGCCTATTAGCACACCGTCCATCGAGAACATCGACATTTAACACATTCAACACCACCACTGAGACTGAACGATCACAGCACTGAATATTCGCGATGGGCTTTTAACACCATACACTAACGACTCAGCCATTTAGAGAATGTTCACGGTGTGTGACCGATTTGGACATGTAGGACACCAACACGTCTCCGTTATTTACTTTCCAAACTGCTCTTAACACGTGCAAGTGTTGTTACTCAATGATGTTATTCAGGCCCGATGTTTACATTTGTAAAGCATTAATAATTCATTATATAGAGCATGCAATTTAAAAGAGCGATCAGGTTAGGCTTCTAATTTAGCATATTATAGAGAAAAATATTGGCCTAATAAAACATTTCCCAATTCAATTCTAAATCATTACGATTTTGGGAGCACGTCAAATAAAACACTAATAGTAACATTTGTGATTAGAAGGCTAGAAATAAACAAATGTTCACTGACAAATTAATCACGGAGAAACAACCATATCCAAAACAACTGGGAACATTTTTTTCGGTCGCTTTCAGTTTCGTTAGAGAGATAAAGTAGGCTAAATGTGTCATTTGGAACATCATTAGTCACTTTACATTAATGTGAAAGGCAGTGCACCAGCCCTGATGACAAAAGTTCTAATTAGAGACTTATATTCCACGAAACCGGTGATTTATCCGAGTGGTTTCAGGAACATATCCTCTTGTAATCTGCTTATGGAAATGTAGGAGACTGCGGGAAAAGGAAAACTCCCAGTTACCCGGAGCTCGGTAATGATGGCTTCTGTTCTCCAAATTTCCTAATTAACGTGAGCTAAGGCCGGGGACCACCAGGAAAGCCTTCCAGTGTTCGACATCATTGAGCTCCGAGCCACAAGGCTTCCGAAAATCACTCACGTGTATGATGGCCGAGCAGTAAATTGTCCATTACGTCGTAGGCAATAAGCAGCGACTGTTCAAATCACCCGAATAGACCAAAACTGCCCCGTGCAGCAGATAAATACAGTCCATTATATGTTAATTAGCCTAACTAAATAAACAGCAAATGCAAACATCTAAAATTATTAATCCTTCCATTGAAAGCATAAGGTGAACAATTTATAAATGTCAGTTCATTGTTACTTTATATGTCACATGTCAGACCTGAGAAATTTAAGATCGTTTTTATTTGCTGAACGGTTTAACAACTTGTTCTGTCGTGATCAACTATTGAGAGACCAACAATGCCATAACAAATCACCACAGGACTTCTATTCTTTATGACAAGTAAAGTCTTTTTTTCCGAACCCATGGATTCACTTGTTAATTAGCTCAACGTAGTAAATTAAAACTAAATTATAAGCGCACAGAGCCTCAAAAATACCTTCTTTTTTGACTAATAAAGTTATTATAGCCATGCTGTCCGCGCTCTACAAAGTTAA
Organism: Romanogobio albipinnatus; assembly: GCA_023566225.1. Lineage (NCBI taxonomy): Eukaryota > Metazoa > Chordata > Actinopteri > Cypriniformes > Gobionidae > Romanogobio > Romanogobio albipinnatus. Next base: position 25,674,669 of record CM042246.1, on the reverse strand, counting down.
AAAGTGGATCTGATAGCTATATGCTAGTCCAAATATTTTAAGATAATAGCTCGAGCCAGAATTATGGGAAAACGAGGAATAGCCTATTTCGAATTATTTTTACCGGTTGAAAAAAAAGGCATTGTAGCCTATATAAGAATAGTAGCCTAATTTTAAAGTAAAAATAAAATAAGCTATACAATATAGGATATATATATATATATATATATATATATATATATATATATATATATATATATATATATATATATATATATATATATATATATATATATATATATATATATATATATATGCAAAATCATATAGGCTAAGTGTGAATAATACAGTCATCAAAAGTTTAGATATTCTGTACAACATTAGGGCAATAACTGTATTACGTTCAACGGCGCCTAGCCAAAACGATACTAAAATATATAAGCTATTTTTTAGTCTGTATATAATCTTCACCTCCGATTTTTGAGATCAAATAGTCTTCCCCGAACCATTAAGCATTGCTCTGGAGTCAATTTAAACGTCATACCCGTATGGATTAATCACTTTTTTGTTTCAACTCACTAGCTACGAATAAGGCCAGAGTTACCATGGTTAACAGAATGATTTTTCAATTGCAGGCACAATAAAGACCGTCTCATTGGGATTTGCATGATTTTTGAACCGAATATGCAAATGAAGATGCAATTTCAGCACGGTCTGTTATTCCTATTGTATTTCGCTGAATGGTTGCGTCCCCTCTGGTTCTGACACTAGTAAAATAATATTCACTGGTCAATTAAAGAAAAGAGGCTTGGATCTGACCTTCTTTCAGATGTCACTGCGAACTATTGGAATGATATCCCGTTTTATTAATCCGGTCATTAATATTAAGCCAACAGCGATTATTGCTGTAAAATAAAATTTAAATAACGCCATTTCTGCTTCTCATCCTATTTTACTTTTGAGTCACCAACACATAAAAACAAAACAATTTTACGCGCTGTTTGTCCATGTCAAATTAGCCTATATGCTTTTTAACTTTTTATTTAGACGATTTTAATCGAAAAATAAGTTAATGTGCGCGTTTCGGATCATTCATAACAGTTTTGCAATCGAAACAAATCATGTAACGTAGCCTATAAACAGCCTTATTTAACAGATCATTATAAATATGGATTCGATTCCAGAAAAATACTACACGTCTTGCTTCCTCACGCACTGCCCTCAGCAAGTTTGTATAACTGTTAAGTACTGTTGCTCTGCACATGACAATTACCGACTATTGAAATAACATGTGGGATTCAAAGCCACTAATGCTCAAACGCGTCAGCCACATTTAGACATCACAAACAATCCAGTTTTCTTCGTTTTCAAAAGAAAATATTTAATTTATTTGAGTAAAAATAATGAAGTAATTTCAGAATTAGAGACTGAAACATTTCTCTCAATGATATTCCATATATACATTCGTTTCTTTGAGGTTCTTCACCCAAGTCAGATTCAGTTACCTGCAGGGAATATACAGGTAAACCACAGGTAGGGCACTTCATGTCTTCCATTGATGTCCACAGCCTGTGTTGTTTTTGTCTTGGTATCATACAGCCTGAGAAAAGATAAGCACTGTTATCTGAAAAAGAAGAAAAGTTGTCCATCACACTCTAGATATAAAAGCATCACTGATGCAAAACACATTGCATCATCTTAGTTGTGATTTATTGCACTGCATGGTATAGATCCTGTCTGTCATGGAATACAGCAAACGTTATGAAGTCCCTCGTAAACAACGCAAAATACCAATTCATGCCTAATTGTGTTTATGTAGACTTTTTGCACTTAAAATTAATGTCTTTCTGTACTATAGAAGCAAGGCATGACCACATACATGTACATACATACAGATTTTTTTTCAACTATCCTTTTTAAATGGTTTAGGTATATGTTAATATGAATTTACAAAGAATATGATCATTGTCACTCTAACTTCTCTTATATATTGTGTGGTTTACTGTGAAAACGATCATATTCTTGTGTGATATTCGCTGCAACAGAAGAATCAAGGCATGTTCGAGAAGCTCTTTAGCCCAGTCAGTGATAAATAGGATTTCTGATCTAATGCAGCATGAAGCTAATGTGCACACATCATCTGCTGGGACATTAAGACATGCAGCACATGGTGTGAATACACAGTCCCTATTTGCTCCTCAATGACAACATTTTTCTACAATATCTTTAATTTTCAGGAGGAAAAATTTTAGTGAAACATTAATAAAACCCCATTTAGTACATGATGCGTTAAATGAAAATAGTTTTAACTACATTTATTCTAACCCAGTGAAAGCTAATTTCAATTAAACCGCTGATTTAATTTAGCAGAAAATTACTATAAATATAGTTTTGATTAAATCACTGAGCAAATTCTAATAGCACAAGCAATTGTCTTTGAGTTTAGAGGTGTTATTAGATTGGTCTGAATGTATCTGTGAAGGAATTTCTCAACGTGTTAAAGTGGCATCTCTGTCTCCTTCACATCAGCGCTGTGATAATGTTTATAATGTCTCTAGTTTAAGTGCCTGTCAGAAAAGCGATTATGGTGTCGTGTGTGTCATGCCTAGACCTATTTTAATTATTTTAAAACAAGAAAATGAATTAAAATAATTGAAATTAAATAAATAAATAAAAAATCATATTGAGCATCCTGAGCTTTTTGTTAACTCAATGTTGTCTTTTGTCAGTCAGACTTGCAGAAATGGACAAGAACTGCCATCCTTGAAATGTCATCATTGGCTGCAAGGCTAATTACAAACCTCATTATTTCCCATGTATCTTTTGAATCATTTCCATGTACTACAGTTTCTCCAAAACAATAGAAACTTTCTCTTTTTTTGTTTAGCAGAGAATGCTGAGTTGTCTGATTTTGCTCTGCACCAAATGTGGCAAGCAGATGGCTTTTGTTTTAAACATAATTAAGATCCCACTAATCTGGTGCCTTTTAAAAATGAAACAGTCGCTTCGTCAGGCCTTCATTAGTTAAGATAATATTGTGGAAATGCACAATTAATTTGCAGGCTATATCTTTAATTAATTAAATACTCCCAATTTTGTAATATGATTAATGCCACAAAGTTGTTATCTCCAAATTATTCTTAAATGAATACGTAACGATAATACTTTATGCATTATTAGCAAGAACTGAGGTTTTGGCTGTGGCAAAATCCTGAAGAACTAATTATGCTTGGTAATTTATTAAATCTCCAGGAAAGAAACAAACAAGTATAAATTGATATATTAATCATGGGCTTCATTACGTTAATCTGCGAGTGATTTGAGGTGAAAATGACGAATCTCTGTTGAGCGCCGAGCACTTGATAATGGAGATACTGGCAATAAATTTACTCTACATAAAGGCCTCATTAAAATAAGCATAATTTAATTAAGAGTTAGCCATCGCCCTCCAAATGCATTAATTACCTTGGGTATGATGAGATGAGTTTTGGGATTACTGATGATTTCATTACGGCCAGTGTTGCTGCTAACTGTGGCAGGGACCTGCTGTTGTTGACAGGATAATGGATTGGGTGCCCGGGGATGAATCTGTTCACCTTGGCAGAGAGAGACAGAGGAGACACAGAGGACTACACCGGACCCTTATAGGTGGACACTGTCCGTAATATTTACAATAACTGTTAATACTAAAAATAATGACATCCCACTAACATTTTTATACTTATTAGCTCTGCTTTGACCTGGCAGGGAGGAAAGTTATTTTGTAATCTCAACAGTACACGACGAGCCACTTAAAATGACCCAAATGTGCATTACTTCCTTTCTCTATTTTTATCATGTATACTCGTTTGCCACTAATATGGCAGTCTCTTTTTCTTCCGCTCTCTCGCTACTGCTGGGGTGAGAAGGGCGCAGTAGGGCTGACAGCTCAAAGCCCTGGAAACTGACATGTCAATGGCAGATACAAGCTGTTGCGGTTGCACTGGCGGGGACACGTCGCAGACGCTAACTGCTTCCTCTTGGCGACAGTCTGACAAAGACATTCGACTACCTTTCAGAGCTACGCACATCATGTATAGACCACATGTGGCACAAACAGAGCACTGCTCCATATCTTTAGTGGCTTGTGTCATCATTTTATCAATAAAAATGTTTTGGTCAAAATTTGCCTGGCCACAAATTAGGCAAGAAAGGAGGTTGTAATTTCAACAGGTCCATTACGATACATTTAACGTTTTTAAAATGTAAATGAAATCATGAATCCAAGTTTTAGAATCTTGCTGAATATTAGAAAGTTTGAAGTCTTTAATCTGAACACTCAATACTGATGATTACATAGGGCAATGGTTATGAATATTCTTTAGGGAGTACTATCATCCAATGATTAATTCATGATGCAGAACTGATGCAGAACGATGCAGAACGAAAACAACCGCTTCAACAAATATTACTCAACAGAATGACTTAAGACTTAATTTTGACAAAAGGATGTCTCAGACAAGTTAAATGTGTTTTAATACATTTTTTAAAATCATTTTACTCTGTGTAGCCTCTGGACTGAACTGAAATGTTAACAAAATCCAACATCCCCCCCACCCCCCTTTACCCCTGAACAAGCCCCCCCTCCAAATGTACTCCAGCCCACAGCTGCAGTTTTCCAGAAAGACACTCACCGTTGCACAGTCGTTCTTCTAAATCCTTCTCTCTGCATTTAAGGTCCTGCATACTGTTCAGCTGGAGAGAGCGGGGTAAGACTCTCAAACCATGCCGCTTTGAGCCGAGACGAGACAGAGAAGGGCAGGCAAGCTGCAGTCTTCCATTCCGCAGCAATGCTGAGCCAAGCCCTCCCTGCACTGGGAGCCATCGCATTCAGCCAAGATTGCTTCATACAAAAGTTGACAATGCCCCAGTGAAAGCCATTGTTGATATTCAACATTTTTTAAATAGCTGAGCAGAATGGACAACAAGGCAGACCACAAAACTTGGTAGGGAAACTGACCTGGAGCTCCTGAAAAGCACCACAGCATGACAGAGAAACGACTGAGAGAGTCTGAAATAAAACAAAATAGAATGTTATTGCTCAGGGTTACTGCAGAACCGGGGCTAGTTAAAAGGGTAAAACTAAGTTTTAAACAAAGAACATTAACACTAACATAACATAATTCAAAGCAGTGCAAACATGTTCCTAACCTGCCATATAAATGATGACCTTTCTGTGCTCATCCATTACAGCCTTTAATTGTTGTTCTGATTGTCTTGATGACTCCTGACAGTAAATGGTGTTTTATTTCCATCTTTGTCAAAATGACAGGCGCAGATTAATAAAGACATTTAACGCAGCCCTCGCAACCCATCTGTCAATATGCAACCTGAGGTAAAAGAAGGCTTACATAAACATAGAGGGAATTCTAATAGATGAATCTGACTGCATAATTATGCATGTGAGGTAAATAATTTCCGTTGTATTTATGTTCTCTATGCAAAGAGGCATCATTCATTTCATTAAGATAAGATTAGAAACCACTACTACCGTGACTCCACCCTTAGCCCCATCTAAGGGCCATCAACACATTCACACCCTACTGACCACGGGCGGCTGTTAAGCACATCATTACCATACATGCCACAGGGGGCAGTTTTGTTTCACTAAGATTACATTGTTACACAATAAAAAATAAAAAAAGAGAATTTAACTGCTGCCACTTGCATCATACATTATTTTCTAGTAATTATGCTATAATCAAGTAACTTCATTTGGCCTGCTGTGAGGTGGGCTCCGCATCCAGTCTGTGAGATTTCCAAGGGTTTAAAGTATGGGATTAGTCACCTGGAAAACTGGCCATCTGAGCGGGAGGAGGCCACTAGAATTGCATAATTATATTGATAAGGGACAAATTACAGCCTTGACAACAGAGGCCGGCCCAGTCTGATCTTACAGGTGTGTAGGGGAAGAGAGAGCAAGCTGCAGGAAGAAAGAGAGATCTTCCTGGAAATCTACGTCAGTGGCACTCATCTCAAACCATTAACTGCCATCAAAGAGCTAATTTTACTCTGCACATTACACCCAATCCTACTCGTCCAACCCCCTCCATGCTGGGCTGGATGGAGAAGCCTGGTGGGAAAACGACATTCAATCTGCCGGCCGGCCCATTCAGGCCAAATTGTCAAATGATGGCTTTCCACCTCTAAAGTTTCAGGAAGTGAAATGTAGCACCGGCTCTGGGCTGAGCCGAGGACTGAAAGCAGCTGAAGGAGGAATAGGGAAGGAGAAAAAAATCCCCCAAACCCATCACCAGCATCCCTACTCTGCGCACTACATGATACAAATATCATGAATTCATAAATATATATATTTTTTATTTTATTTTGCAACCTACCTTGCCTTATATTATATGATATTTTAAGAGACTTATTGACATGGACACAGTCATAAGGGTCAGCAGGGGTCAAAAATGTGATATTTCCTGTATCATGATGTTATTGTTTTTCCCCCCTGTACATTGGTCTTAAATATATTAAATTAGATTTGTTTAAAAAAATCATGGCAAAATAGATATTTAAGAATAAACAGATTTAAAAAGCACACGTGCAAAACAAGAGCGAACTCTTTATGGCCAAGGCATACAGTGAATATGCAGAAATATTGTACTCAACATAACAGACCCGGAAAGAGGGGTGCTCTCTGTGCTAATTAAGTGCTAATGGCTGTGGCCCTGCAGAGAATACTAATTAGGATTTCTATTCTCCTTTTGGGAGAGCATGTACTTCAACACAGCCTAATGAGGGGAGGCAGGTATGTGTGTTCTTGTGCTGGGTTAATGGGGGGTCCACTCTCAGGTCTCAGGGCTGTGGGCTGAAGAGGGGGGCGTTTCCTGTGCCTTGGCCTCTCTGACATAGAACCACACCCACACACAATGAGGACTGGAGTCCAATGAAAGGAAGAAACTCCATCAAGATTTCTGCTATATTTACACTCCAAAATATTCTCTAATTTGCTTTGCGCGCTCTCTCTCTCTCTCTCTCTCTCTCTCTCTCTCTCTCTCTCTCTCTCTCTATCCATGACTTCATCTATCCCTTAAAAATTCATACATTCAAATACATCGATCACATCTTAAGGTATAGTTACCCAAAAATGTACTTACTCATCCTCATGTTCCAAACTTGTATTGCTTTCTTTATTCTGTGGAGCACAAAAGAAGATATTTTGTAGAATGTTTTGACTGTTTTTGTCCATGCAATTGAAGTTAGGGGGCCAAAATGACACTAGGTCCTACTGACTTCTGCTGTATGGACAAACTATGTTTTTTAGGGCAAACAATCTCTTTAAAGACTTAAGCTGGGTCCAGTTGCATAAACATAGACCTTATGTTAAGAATGTGTGTCTTAAATACAACTAGCAGTAGCGGCTTACTTCTTAGTATCAAATTTTAATTTTTATGTAACTGACTTGAATCAGTTATGAATAGTCTTAAAGAAGAAAAAATGTGATGACTAACTCGTAAGACTCTTAGCAGTTTTCGCAACCGTCCCCCGAAACAATAAAAACATCTCATCTCATTTTCAATGATGGGGATAAAAAATAAAAAAAACACTTTACACTGATGAACATACAAACATGATTTGTCTTCCTATACTCGTAAAAGGCAAATGGTGCAAAGGAATTGTAAATAGTTCAGAGAGTTTTGCTCTTTGAAGTCGCTTTTTGAGATTTACATTTTCGGAAGAATACTTCTCAGTAGGCTCAAGTTAAATGAGGAAAGCAATACATTTTAAAATCTCAATGCATTTTAACAAGGTACAGTTCCACACTCTGCTCCTCTTGTGTGAAATAATTAATGAATGTAAGCAATTCAATGACAACTTAACTCACTTCTCAAGGCATTCAGACTGAATAACTTGAGTTCTCAGAGAGCCATGAAAGCTGTCACTTAAAAACTGCTTGCCGCTAAGAAAATGATTCCTGTCAGCCAAAACTTCCTGTTTATTTACAGGCAATGACTAGATAAAAAAATAAATAAACATGCATTGTGAGCCGAGAGACCGCAGAGAATCTGATGGCAGTGTAGTGTAATTGGGAATATGAGAGGATGTGCATGCGCGTAAACACGCAGATTGGGGGTGGTACTGGAATTACCTGAGAGATAATGGCAATGCATTAGATTAACTCTCCTTCCTTAAATGCGACACATTTAAGTAATCTTGTCCCCCGAAAACATGTCAATGTCTGAAAGGCTGCCTCAGCGCTATCAGGACCCTCTGGTCCCCCACACTGATGCAGCTGGCAAAACGCTACCGTCGACTGTCAAAACGCAGTGCGAGATCTAGTTATAATATAATTGAATTTTCATATCAGAGGAGACCAGAGTTCTAGCAGACAATAGGAGTGCTGAGTCCTCTCTGATATTGGCACAGGCCCTTTGCCATGCGCATGAAATCAGTATGTTAATGTTCCCCGGGTTTTCTTTTTTTAAGGGCACTTGTGCCTCCGCAATGTAATACCGATGTGGTTTCAAAAAATTGCAACTATTGATAAGTAGGCAGCTAGAAACCCTTAGACCACCCCCTCCCGTTACCTTTCCCCATCCAAGCAAGCAAGCAAGCAAGCTCCCAGACAGCATAGCACCCCCATCCCACACCCCTTTATTAAAATTGTAATTTATTTTTCTAAATCAGAATGACAGCTTGCTTTCTTTTCTCTGCAGCAGGCAGTGAATCAAGCCGCTTTAATTACTTTCGTAACTTCGCTGACCCCGAGACCGCGCGCCTTGTGCCGAGAAAATGGGCCCGCGACAAAGCTCTCCCAGTGCCGCATCTGCTTCTGTTCATTTAACATGCAGGAATTTATCAAGCTCAGGATTTTCTATGATTTTGTTAACATTTCACCTCCTATCTTTTCCACATTCTCATTTGACCCTCTCAGACCGCGTCTGACCATCTTCCGCTAACAGCAAAAGCTTGCCGCATACAGAAGTGAAGTTCATTCAAGGAGAGTGAACGGACTTGCTTTCCAGGTTGCTCTGATGTATACTTACGTGTGTATGTCAATTAAAATAATTTTATCACTGTCCTCAGTAGTTTGTCGTGGCCCAGGCGGTTGCCCTCACAGAAGAACAGCAGATCTGGGCGGCTCAGCAGGAATCAACAATGCACTTGATCTCTCAGCAGCTTCTGACCAACAGAGGTCAGGGTTAACCTTCAGATTAGAAAGGATTCATTGAACTGCACGTCAATGCACAAGTCATAGTTTAAAAGTGTTGGCGGTTCCTGTTTGCTCAGGAATTTTTTCTTGTTCAAAAGTTTCTCGTCTTAAGTAGGCCTACGCTGAGCCTCCGCAACAAAAAAAACAAGCCAGATATCTGGTCTCCCAAAACCTTTTCTGCATTAACTCTCCTGAGCTGTTTGTCTTATTAGAGGCTTTAATATGGTGTAATCCCTGCTATCACCCTCACCTCCTGACTGGCAACCCTCTGTTCCAGCCTGCCCGCCGACCGGGAAACAAGGCTAACCCGGTGGGCACGGCTGTGGGCTGACGGTCTAATAATTGAATGAATGATTATCTGTCTCATTAATAGACAATGATACAGAGTGCATGGCCATATATCTGGAATATTAATGAGAAGCTGCAGGGGGCTTGATAAGAAGGAAATAGTGTGGCTGCTGTAATGGGGTTTAAAACAATTTGTCTAGGTTGGGGTGGCCCAGCTGATTTGGGCTGTGCTAATCCCCAGTAACCCTTACACATAGCTCCCAGCTCTATATGTGTGATCATCAGGCACATGCAGCCGGGCCTCCAGCGCAACTGTAAGCCTCCAGGATCCCTGCTGCACCCGGAGCAGATTGATCAGTAACCCTCTGGCTGAATAATTTTATTAGCACTTTATCCCTCATTAGGGAATAGGCAAATTAGAATTTTTTTTTTTTTTTTTTTTTTTTACAAAATACTGTGATTTCATTTAAATAATTCCAATATTTATACAGTTAAAGTTAAAATTAAGGCATATTTACATTTATTCATTTATCAGACATATTAAATTAATAAATGTAAATAGTTTAATACGTTTTTTTTCCATAATTGAACGTGAACATTTTCCTGTGGCCAAAATCTGAATAAAGAGGCAAATTAAACATTTATACAGAAGGTCTGCTCAAACACCCATGTAAATCAATATCTACACCTACTACATTGGAAAGCAATATTTCCCTTTTTAGCATGCAATAATTTTGTTTAGGCCGGTGAAGTACCTTATTATAGGTTTGTCAGGGAGAGAAAGGACTGTTACCATGGTGACTATGAAAGCCATTTGCCTCCTTTTCAGCTGGGTAATGAACTTCTTTCCTCTTTATGTCACTCTTCCTCTTCACTCTCAGCATCTCAGTCCTTTTCCACATCCTTGAAATCATTCGTTTATTCTCGAATGTGACAAACAGAGCAGAGAGACCATGAAAGTAAAGTCATCATGCATCCTAGGTTGAACAGTTTGCTTATAAAAAGTACGGCTCAGTAAGCAGAAACACAACGTATGACTGGGAAGTACAACCATAACTCCTCGCCTACCCCTTTAAAAGAGATCTTTAATGTTAATATGAACATTTTTTAAATTGTTTAAACAAACATTTACATTATTTGTTTAAAACATTTACATGTTTTTAGTTGAAATGTTGTTTTACTGCATTTATATATATATACACACAGACACACACACACACACACACACACACACACACACACACACGTATATATATATATATATATATATGTATTACTTTATATTTTGCTTTATTTACAATAAAGCAGCATATGTGGGACTGTAAAAATGAATGGCAATGAACTCACAGAATCACCTGACATGTATGTTGTCGCCATACCTTTTAGATAGGCTGCCTAAGGATCATAGGTCATCTCTTCCTAAAAGAAATACAAATATTTAGGCCAGAGGGTTTACAGGAATACAGAAAAAAAAGTTAATCTCAATTGTTAAATGTTTTTAATATATATTTTTTGTATTGTTGTCTCATAGATTCATATGGACATCTACCTTGTTCTAATCATTTTTCAGAACATGCTTCAGTCATCAAAAGAGATTGACTCTCTTTAGACTGTGTAAAAGCTCTCTTTTACCTCAGTACACAGCACAAATAAGACACATAAAGGTGTTACTTATTGCTAGAACTGACGGGGGAAATCATGCTTCTACGGCAGTTACATTTATTTTATTACTCAATGTCTTTTATGAGTATTGTATTGCAGTGCTCCCAACCCCTGTCCTTGGGCCCTGCATGAGAATTAAAGGATGAAAACAGTAGAGATAGAGGTGGGAGAGGGAGGGAAGATTAGGACTAAATATTTGTCTTAGAACATCACACACACCCTAACAAGAACATATAACTGTAGAACACTTTAGCGGTATTCAGGCTTGCCACTTGGTAACTAGGGATGTCACAAGTACCGGTACTTCGGTACTGATATTATAAAAATGTGACGATACCAGCATGTCTGTAGTAGGCCTACCAGTAGTACCGACTTCTGAGTATATTCGGTACCCGCAGCTGCGTTCAGTGGCTTCCGTGTTTATCTAAGCGCAGGGCTCCATACTGTAGCCGAATATAAACTAGTGTCTGTGAATATTAAACTGCAAAATACTATTTAAATATTACTCCTCCGTGTTCTGCGTCTCTGTGTGAATGGCGGGGCGGGCGCGAGCGGTCTTTGTAGTCTCTGCCGTGTGTCACTGAGGACCATAAACCGTCCCTTCATGAGAATTTACCGTTTCATTTGAGAAAACTGTCATATCATGAACACAGACACTCAAAGGTCACGGCAACCCGTCAAAATAAAAGTTCGGTTTAAAAAAATTAAATTGACAGAATATATCAGGCTACTATTGTAGCCTACAGTAGATTTAGCTATGTAATAATACATCTCTACTAATGATAATTATGCCTAGATGGTTGATTATTTTTCATTTGATATCTTTTTTTTTATAAACAATGTTTAGGCCTACTTTTAAACAGCATGCAGCCTTTAAATGTTTGTATCATTTACTTATAATGATTATCATCATAAATAATAAACTTAATACATTTAATATATTTTTTAAATAGTTAAATAAAAACCAAAAAAACATTTAGCTGTGGTACCGAAATTGGTACCGAGTACCATACAATTTTTATGGTATTGGAATTTTGATACCGTGACATCCCTAACTCAAACTGATGTTTGTTTGCATTTAATTGCATATTATTCAAATATTTACAATTGTTTACAATTTTCCCCATTTTTAACAGAAATGCATAAGACTAAACTTAGCCCACAGTCATCATTTTTTGGCAATTTTCTTTATTTATATACTTGTATTGTGTACATGGGCCCTGGCTCATTTGATTTAATTTATTTCTGAATATTCAGGGTATATTCAGGGATTTTAGTGGAAGAAAAGAAGGGGGCAGGAACTCTCCATCTTCTGTGCATATCCAACTATTCATGGCCTCAACAACCCCACAACAAAAGCAGCAGCCAACAGGTCTATTTATCATAGTCAAAGTCATTGGGCAGAGAGCTTAAGGATATGAAATGCATTCACCCATTAAAAATATTTCAAAACAGTTCTGGTGACCTCTACTGACCAAAGAAAAAAAGAGATCCCTAAGAGCTTCCCTCCTCCATTACAATCTCAAAAAAAGGACACACTATTAAATAATGATAATCACAATATTAAACAAAATTAAAACAGTTTACTTTTTTAATTGCTCCAAGCATAAAATAGTAATATTCACTTTTCAAATCAATTACAAAAAAAGGCATATTTTATTTTTTAAATAGAAAAATTATAGTCAACTAATTGTTGAATTGTATAGTATTATATATATATATATAATGTATAATGTGTGTGTACACATACATACGGTATATGTGTGTGTGTGTGTGTGTGTGTGTGTGTGTGTGTGTACACATTTATAACTGTTGTCCTCAAATGAAGCCCCCAATCTTCTACTGTACAGTATATAAAGGTGGATATAAATAAATTTGCATTTCAATACACAACTTTTAAAAACAAAATTGTAAATTATCTTTTAATAATTTACATTTTAAAGTGGGAACTTTTGCAGTATAAAAAAAGCACAGAAGACATCATAAATTATAAGGTTTACAACACATTTTAACATGTTCTAAATAATTCCTTTATCCTACTTAAGTGTAAACAATAAGTTTTGTAAAAATGTGGTATACTCTAGTCTGTCTCTCCTTTTGATTTTAGTATAGTCTTTTTTTTATGAGAGAGAGGCATATAAAATGGACGGAATATGCAAGGAAAACTCAATGAAAATATAAAACACATTAAGTAAATACAATTTGAAATTAAACAAATACCATGACTAGATAAATGTCACAAAATATTAACATGACTAAACATGAAATAATCAAATGCACAAACTCACAAACATTCCTAAAGAGGTTATATCCGGGGGAAATATTTGTGCACTAAACTTTGCACCACGCCAAAACGGATCTGATTTCTTACATCTTTTTTTTTTTCCTTCATTCAGCTCTGCTATGCAATTACACACAAACACATGTAGGCTACATCAACACAGCTGTATCTTCTCCACCAAAGGACAAAAACATCTGTATGAGAACTGAAGAAAGCCAATGGGGGATATCTGCAGCTTGAATTTCAGCCTCCCCCACAACCATTCACCTTTTCACTAAAATTGCCTCAAAAGGTTTCCAACTTTCGGTTTAATTCAAATAAATGACATTTTAACAGCACCTTCATTATGTTCCTATGGCACCTTCAACAGCCATAGGAACATAACCTTCAGACATAACAGAACACACAAAAGGCTTTGTGCTGGCATTTCTGTAGTAACAGTCAAAGGCCAGAGTCCATCTCTGGGATATAGAGTGGGTTTTGTTTTCAATGTTGACAGAACCCCAACACTGCCAAGTTCTGTCCTTGAACAACAGTGAGAAACTTCAACATTACAAGTAACCATAGGAGTGATTGGCCATCAGTGCTTTTATGAGCTGCAGTTTCTCTGAACTACATTAGCAGCAATCATGCTGAATGGGAAAAACATTAGGGGTGCACAAAGGAAGCAAGCCACATCCTTTCTCTAAAGAGATTCTTTTACTTTTATCTACGCTGTAGTGTTTACAACGAGACTGTTCTGAATTCTTCTGGATGTGCATCTCTGTGACTTTAGCAGACAAGACATGGATTTTGACAGAACACTTAGGATTTCTAAACAAATTTGAGGCAGTCTTCCAGAACTGCTTTTTAAATTATTACCCAAAATGTCTGGGTATGTGGGTCTAGAGTCTCGACTCATTGCCTACTTGGGCATCTGGGTTCTTAAAGGCCAGTCCGATGTTGTTTTCATGCACATACACTGTAGAACGAGTGTTCGGAGTCTGTCTAGTAAAAACTCTCATAAGTTTAGAGCGGTAGTGATCCCCTGCCAGGAAGTAGAGGATAGGGTCCAAACAGCTGTTCATGCTGGCAAGTGGGCGAGTTATTTTGTAAGCAAAGTTGACGATATTAAGGGACTTGCAATCTGCATCTAGAATGCGGTAGGCGTAGTAGAGGGAACGAGTTATGTGGAAGGGTACAAAGCAGATTGCAAACACAACCAGCACCACTATGATAAGTTTAATGGACTTCCTCCGGGATGAACTCTGTTGGTTTTGGGACAGGCCCTTTCGGGGTTGGCAAAGGGCCCGTGCCATTAAAAAGTAGCAAACCACGATGACCAGAAATGGCAGAATAAAGAGCAGCACCATTACCGCAGAGTTGTAGGTAACATAGTTGTGAAATTCATCTGGGCTACTGGTGTCGTGACACAAAGTGTCATTGCCCCTCTGAGAAGTGGTGACGAAAATCAGCTTGGGCACCAAGCAGGCTATCACGGCCGTCCAGACAAAACCACAGACCATGTGGGCATGGCGTGGCTTCACCAAAGTCAGAGTACGAATGGGATGACAGATGCCGAGGTAGCGGTGCACACTGATGCAAGTGAGAAAAAGGATGCTGCAGTACAAGTTGGCATAGAAAAGAAACCGCACAATCTTACAGAGGAAAACACCAAAAGGCCAATGGCTGCGGTTTGCATAGTAGTATATGAGCATAGGCAAGGAGAGCACGTAAAGAGTATCTGACAGGGCGAGATGGAACATATACACTGTACTGGGTTTCCAGGGCCTCATCTTAGTGATAAACATCCACAGAGCCACAGAGTTCAGTATCAGTCCCAGGAAACACACCAGTGAGTATGACACAGGTAGCAGAATATACTTGAACTCCTCATTGAAGAGACAGCTGAAATTCACTTCCTTCAGAGACATCGGTGTGGTGAAAGGAAGGGACAAATTCCCTGAGACACTTTTCCTTACGAATGAATTCATTTCTGTTCAAATAAAAAATAAATATACATTTATAACAATTTTAGAAACTTAGAAAATCTTATAGGTAAACATGATAAAACAGATTCATTGTAATGAAATGCACAAGCTATAAAATCAACGAACTACTGAAAAGTGTCTACAAAGAATAAACTCTTATGTTTACAAG
This sequence comes from Romanogobio albipinnatus, assembly GCA_023566225.1. Classification (NCBI taxonomy): domain Eukaryota; kingdom Metazoa; phylum Chordata; class Actinopteri; order Cypriniformes; family Gobionidae; genus Romanogobio; species Romanogobio albipinnatus. The sequence goes on along the minus strand of CM042246.1, from coordinate 25,659,121 downwards.
TGTCATTTTTAACTCACCTTTACGAGTTCATGTTTAAAATATACCCAAACACGAAGCAAACTAACCCACTCATAACTGAGAGTTTAGCACATAAATAATATATTGCAAAACAATCTCCAGTCTTTTTCCAGACATATTACACAACTAATAATACATCTTCGCACATAACAAAACTCTTACATGATAACTTACATGACAAGAAATACAGAGAGAAAGAGGAGCAGGCGGAGCTGTTTCCACGCGCTCAAACTTACCGTCCACTCAGCTGAACGAGGTAAACATGTCCCTTCACAGTTCAAAACATGAGCGTAGATGTTTGACGCTAATTGTTAATAACCATTTAGCCTGTTTAAGAGATCCAGATTTAACGGATTGGGAGCGCTCGAGTTGATATGGTCCCGTCCCGCTGGTGTAGGTGGTGAGCGCGTGAGCTGAGGGGCGGGGAATCGGAGCCAAATTGAGTGTATCCCTGCAGAAACGAATCCGCCAACGTTTAGTGTTACAAGGTATTGCTTAGTATTTTTTATAACTTTTCTTAAATACCACGACACGAGTAACCTGCCACGATATTGGTTTTAGAAATCTTCTATATTTAAAGATGAACTCTCCTTTTTCTCATTTCTGAGTATCGCTTAAAATCACTTATCATATCAAGCTCTTATCAGTTTCTGCCATCTATGCTCATCACACAGACAGTAGAAAGTTATTACAGTCATCTTACATGCCCTTTAAACATTATATGTTGACTCTCATAAATAATACAGCCCAGTTTTTATGATAAAATCCTTGAAGGTAATACAAGATTATACAAGATACTAGCAACTCCAGACTCCAGCTTTAATATTTTAATTCCACTGTATTTTAGAACGTTTTAATTTGGTTTTATACTTCCTTTATATTGTTTCATTTCCAGCAAGCATCATGTGACTGTGTGGGCTGTAGCTATATAGGCCTAGGCTACATCCTAAATTAATGTAGGCTAATACATTTCCAAAGAAGTTACAGTATTTTCAGTATTCAGTAACAGAGATAATAAAGAATGTCTGTGTTTGTTTATGGAGTTTATGCATTTAGTAGACTAAAGTTAACACATTCCCATTTGACTAATGTGTGGTTGTAGGTGCAGAGGAGATTTTATCACAGAAGTTAATATGCATTCGCCAGAAGCATACCATAGTGAACATGGAAGAGCAAGTGTCTGGAAAGCTAAATGGACAGGGCAAAAGTTTAGTGCAAGAAAGACCTTTATCTGCTAGTGATCAGTTAGAGTGCCATAACAGTCTGCATGACTGCTATGCCTCTCTGAGTTAAAGTTCACGTTGAATATTCACATAATGGCTTTATGATGTTGGCTGTGGTTGGTAATAAACTGCGTAGTTTGTGGTTGAATAATCTGTGAAACAGTTTTCAAATCAATTTGACTTATAGCGTTAGTAGTCTATATATTGCTGACACCAAGGATGCTATAATAAAAGCATATTAAATTACAATTTACATCATGTGTCATGAAATAAAAATATATATCAGCTGTGTGAAAGCTGGGGAGATTAGTTTGTGGTGTTGTTGGTATACGGTAAGACCAACTTCCTTTGCAGTGCTGACCTGATGGTTAGTCCAAGAGGAGTTACAGAAAAGTGCATAAATTGTTCAGGAATTTGAGTGGGACAATGACTCAGTAAAGTGATGTGAACTGTAGGTCACCGGAAATACAGCTAGTTCAGATTCAGTCTTCATCTCTGGCCTACAAAATAGTCTAATGACTGACAGGTGAAGTCAGGAAAGCGATGCAGAATACACACCTACTCTCCACCCGCTTTCAATTGAGTCACGACAAAGCAGATAGAAAGAGTTCAGATCAGTCACAAGCTACTGGAAGGACAACCTTTTGAGAGCGGAAAGAAAGTAGTGTATTTGTGATAAGCTAAGATGTAATAACCAGACTCACTGAGATGCATTCTCCGGAGAGCACAAAAGGATGTGAACTCATGCTGAACTTTATCAAACTCTTTCTCTCTCTCTAACTCCCTCTCTGTATCTATCTTTGCGATTGGCCTTGATAGTTTTATAGTTTGATAAGAATAAAAAGCAAATAAAATGACATTTACACTGAATTTTACAGACTGTATTAAATCTCTGTAGAAAATCAGGTTACACCTTTAATGTTCAGAAAAAAACGTGAACAGTTATTTTTCTGTTACCTGTTTTTGCAGGTAATATTTACAGTTGTTCAGCGATGTAAGACTACACTGGAAATCATTATGTTTGTTCAAGTTAGCATTAAACCTCCATGAGCTTATCTCCTTAAGTAAAGGGGAGAACAGCAATTAAATCCCTGGGGTAAACAGTAAAATAGGCATTCCTCTTAAAAGGACCAGCTGACTCCTTTAGCAAACAGTAGGTTTATGCACTTTTAAAAGGTAGTATATAGATTGGGGTCTCTTATGAATAAATACAGTAACTAGGCTCAAAACAGGGATATAGACAAGCTGTGATACAGTCACCGGACAAGGTACTGAACCACAACGTAACATTTCACAGCTAATGCTTAGATAAGGCAAGGATGACTTTGCTATTATATACACAGTATCTACGTATGAGTATCAAGTTGCTCGACATAGAATAAACAATTAAAGAGCCTGTGTTTTAGTGATAGATATGATTTGTTTGGATTGTTAGAATGTATTGTACTGTAGTTTATTCCACACAGTATGTTTAGGACCACAGGGACAGAATGAACACTTGGTGCATTGAGCTTTATTGTGAATGGAATTTAAACCTTTGAAATTACAAAGGAGAATAAAAAAATATGTATTAGGAATGCAAATATTGAGCTTGTCATTTATAGTCTGACACCTGATAGTCTCTCAGGCTCTTTGTGTTCAGTCCCAGATCTTGGGAAGGTTCTCCAAAATTCTTCGTCGATGAGATGGGTTAGAAACACCCGCTGCACACAGCTCCTCCTCAGTAATACCACTGCAGGAGAAAAGAACACACTTTTGGCAATGTATTTGTTCACCAAGCACCGTTTCTGCGTAGAGTCGTTAAGTAAAACACATGGCAGTGAGCCTATTTCAGATTTTTTGCCACATCACATCAACATCAACCTCACCTGAAGTAATCAAGATCATCCCAGCCATTACGGCTGAGGTCCAGCGTGTAACGCTGCAAACCCAGAGTGCTGAGCAGCTCCCGCACTGTTTCTGGGGCCCCATGTAAGACTGACACCTGCAGACACACATTGCCTTTGTATTTATCAAAGCAAAGGCCAAAAGCAAATCCTAAAGTTCATATTTACATAGTAGATTCACTGAACAACATAACCAATAACTAAAAACTACACAGCTTACCTCTTTCTCCCAGCTGTAGTTTTTCTCATTTGCTAAACCATAATCATACCCATGATGCCTTTGCTGAGATGACATTTCATGAAATTGGTACTTTCTGTCTACTGGCTGAAAATCCACTTCACTTAGTGATTTAGCAATTTGGAGAGCTGTAAGTGAGTTGTCTCCTAAGGCTGTAGTTGGCTGCTCTACAATCCAGGGTACTGAGGATTTGTGGACGGGAATCCTTGTGGACACATAGGGGTATAGCTTTGGTCCATTTTGCATTGGCATGGGCCGGCCTTGATTTACCCTGTGATAGTCCTTTCTGACTTTTTCTTTGAGTGGCGTCTGTATGTCCCGGGAAAAAACAGAATGGTTCATGTAGGAGTTTGTGAGTTTTTTGACTGACAATACTGAACCCTGTGTCATATTGTTCTTATGGCACTGCAACTGTAAAGATGGATTTAAAGAAGTGGTGTGTCTTTGATTTGGGGATGTATTAGGAACATCTGGACCTGGGAAAAGCTGATAAGAGGACGCAGTCAACGACAGTTCATTTTGAGTCTTACAAGATGGTTTATAGGGTGCTAAGGAGCCAGGAATCTCAATCTCTGTGAAGTCGGATCTCCGAGCAGACCTTTTGACATGGCTGTGACCTCCAGTCACTCTAGGGAGCTGTATCACAGTGTCTTTGGCCCCTAGTAATTGTGATTCTTTGCTGGATGAGGGAATCTCTTCGACTCTCTGCAACACAGGCAACCCCTCAAAGATGAAGTACGCAGGATTGGTGTAGCTGTTTGGAGCTGCCATATACGAGGCTGATGGTGCTCTACAGTGGGAACATGAAGTGCAAGTCATCCAATAGGAAAGGCTAGTGGAAGTGTGTGAATAAAAATACTTTACCATGGATGAAGTAAACACTATTTATTAGCTTAGGGCTAACTCACTGGGTGGGGAATGCACAGGAAGAAGGGCGAGACAAATGGTCCTTCGTCATTTCCTTCTCAATACAGAGCCACTCTGTAATGTGCAGAAGACATGGCTCATGTCAAACTGTTTAAATTTTGTAAAAGTCTGTGGCACAGTCACTGGGTGTTTATTGTGCATCATGCTGAGAGTAATATTTCAGTAAAAGTCAGGATCCATCTGGACAAGATCATGCAGCAGGGACCAAAAGAGGAAGCCATGGTAGATAGAAAAGTAAAAAGAGAGGAGGAACTAAAACAGTAAGAAATTTAAGGGGGAAAGTGTCCAGGGCATATTTGAAGAAAAGTAGGCCATGTGGATAACCCACCATAGACCCTTTCCCGGATCCTTCGGCGGTCTGGTGGTACAAAGACCCTGATCCGTCCTCGAATAGAGCCCATCTCTTCTCCTCTGTGAGTCAAGCATGTCTCAAATGGATCCGATGATTTCCCTGTTATCGAGCGTAGAGGCACACAGCACTCGCCTGTAATGGCATAACTCTCATTACATATACAATCAATATGACCACAATGATTCAACAGCATTAAGGAGTTCAACAAAGTGTCCTTAATTCACCATAAATAAGGTTATGTGGTATGTAGTTGGTTGTGAGGTAATGGTTTCTAAAAGTCCAAACCACTGTTTCAGAGATATTTCATTCAAACAGACATGAGCTTGACCATTTACCGTATGACTCAAAGCCATCACATGACTTTACAGACAACAGCAAGTGCTGATCCCGGAGATGCTCTAAATCCGACAGAACTGGGTGGAACTGAAAAAAGGAGGGGCAAAAGAGATATTTGATTTGATTTACCAACCTAAAGTATCAAATCCTTATTAAACTATAGGTATAGCTTCAAATGGTCACACTGAGCCAAATGATCTCTATCACAACCTTGGGAAACTGTTTTGAAGACCAGCCGAGTTTGAGAAACCCTGGCACCTCACAGCACTGTGAGTCATTCTCTGCAGAACGGCGAGACTCTAAACAGAAGGAGAAGCACAAAAAAATAAATGTCACAATTATTTCACGATCTCCTGACATTTCAAAAGGAAACAGACTAGCAACAAAGCACTGCATGATCACTAGTCTGATTGATTATTGCACAAAAGATTACTTTATACCTTCTAGACAGCGGGAGTGGAACTCGATGAAAAACTTGGCCTTGCTAGCCGTTTTCACTATGGCCTCAATCGCCTCCAGCTCAATGCTGGCTCTCTCTGAACCTGAGTCTACATCCACAGATTTGTAGAATGTAGATGTAGAAAAAAGAAAAACTGTTTACATGGTTATGACACTAAGGCCCGTTTTCACAGACAGGGCTAAGATTAAGCCAGGATTAAGCCTTAGATCAATTAGGACATTTAAGTAACTTTTATAAACATGGCTTAGAAATAAATTGCTTCTTGAGACAAAACAATGGCCCTGACTTAATTTCAGATTTGTCAATGCAAGTTGCTTTTAGTTAAAACAGCTCAAACATGCATTTTTAGTCTGGGACTAGGCTTAAGCCTTGTCTGTGAAACCGGGGAAAAATGAAACCGTAAATAAATACCCAATTTTAATAAATACTTGTTCTATTTTTATAGCTGATGTTTATTTGTCAAAGGGATAGTTCACCCTCAAGTGTTCCAAATGTCATAAGACTTTTGTTCATCTTCAAAACAATTAATAAATTGTGAGAGATTTCTGTCCCTCCATTGAAAGTCCATTCCACTAAAACCTTTATGCGTCAAAAGGTTCATAAAGAGATCATAAAATAATTTAATTTAGATTTAATTTAGGCTTTTATTATATAAATAAATGATCAAAGCACATACTGTACATCAAACGCATCATTTATTTATTTGATTTTACATAGTTTATTGAGTTATTACCTTAAAGGATTAGTTCACCCCAAAATGAAAATTTCCTGATAATTTACTCACCCCAATGCCATCCAAGATGTTCATGTCTTTCTTTCTTCAGTCAAAAAGAAATTAAGTTTTTTGAAGAAAACATTCCAGGATTTTATCATATAATGCTTTTCAGTTGCAACCAAAATGCTGAAGGTCCAAATAAATGCAGTTTCAAAGCGATTCGAAGGGCTCCAGAGGCTCTGCGTGATCCCAGATGAGGAATAGGGTCTTATCTAGCAAAACGATCGGTCATTAAAAAAAATTAATTAATATACTTTTTAACCTAAATTGTTAATCTTGCACAGCTCTGCGAGGTGCTAAGGATGACGTAATCATGTCGGAAAGGTCACGCTAGACGTAGGCAGAAGTACTGCCCCCGTGTGTACAAAGCGCTTTGCAAAAAAAAGGTAAAACAATGATATCGGATCATTTTGAAGTTGAAAAATTAGTGTTTTTGGTAAAGGGCCTTTGTATTAGTCTTCACACGCTCGTTTTGTACACACGGGGGCGGTACTTCTGTCTAGCGTGACCTTTCCAACGTGATTACGTCATCCTTAGCACCTCGCAGAGCTGCACAAGATGAACAATTTAGGTGAAAAATGTATATTCATTTTTTTTTTTTTTTTAAATAACCAATTGTCTTGCTAGATAGACCCTATTCCTCATCTGGGATCACGCAGAGCTTCTGGAGCCCATCGAAGCACTTTGAAACTGCATTGATTTGGACCTTCAGCATTTTGGTTGCATTTGAAAAGCATTATATGATGAAAAAATCTTTCGACTGAAGAAAGAAAGACATGAACATCTTGATGAGATGGGGGTAAGTAAATTATCAGGAAATGTTAATTTTGGGGTGAACTAATCCTTTAACAGGTTTAGGACTGTCATGGACAGCTGACTCCTAAAGTTTTTGTTATTCTTCATTTTCTGTGCGGTACAGTTTGCAGCAGTGACAGAAATTATATTTCCAATAAGTTTAAATGGATTTTTCCTTTTTTGGCCATTTTTAATTTTGTTTTCTAATTGATTGTTTTTTAATTGGTTGTTTTCTTATCATCTAATCTACCCAGACCTTAAAGGGTTAGTTCACCCAAAATTGAAAATAAAGTCAGTAATTACTCACCCTCATGTTGTTCCAACCATGTAAGACCTTCGTTCATCTTCGGAACATAATTTAGTATATTTTTGATGAAATCTGAGAGCTGTCTCACTCCTCCATAGGCTTTCAGAGGGTTGAAACTTGATGGCCCAGAATAGTAAGTAAAAAAGTCATTTAAGGAGTCCAAATGACTACAGTGGCTCTGTATTAAGTCTATCATGCGACGAAAATACTTTTTGAGCGGAAAAACAACAAAAATAACGAATTTATCCCACTATATACTCTCTGACGAGAGTTCGCGGGAGTGCCACGACGCATGCGCGAGTTCTCGCGCATGCGTCGTGGCACTCCCGCGAACTCTTGTCAGAGGCTCAAATTGAACAATAATAGTGGGATAAATTCGTTATTTTTGTTGTTTTTCCGCTCAAAAAGTATTTTCGTCGCATGATAGACTTAATACAGAGCCACTGTAGTCATTTGGACTCCTTAAATGACGTTTTTACTTACTATTCTGGGCCATCAAGTTTCAACCCTCTGAAAGCCTATGGAGGAGTGAGACAGCTCTCAGATTTCATCAAAAATATACTAAATTATGTTCCGAAGATGAACGAAGGTCTTACATGGTTGGAACAACATGAGGGTGAGTAATTACTGACTTTATTTTCAATTTTGGGTGAACTAACCCTTTAATATTTAGCCTAGTTAGGAGCTGATCAACGGTATTCTCTTCACCTGTGATATTATAATATTATAATGTTTTGGCTCATCAATGTATATCGCACACCCTACACTGAGGTTTGTTTTGAACTCTAAGGTTTTATTAAAACATTTTTATTTGCGTTTCTAAGATGGTTGGGAATGGCATAAGGTTGAGTAATGACATAAGTTTACTTTTTGGGTCCACTAACCCTTGTTTTCTAAAAGCTGAAATAGTTTTAGGGCTTTCTCATGTGGGTGCTGTTAAAATGAACCAGCCTTGAAAAAGAAAAAGAAAAATCAGTGGTAAAGGGAAATGGTGGTTCCTTAATGAAATGCATGTTCAGCAACCCTTAATATAACTACTTGAGTTATGAAATGACCAAAAGTTCAAAGTCAAAAACTTAATTCTCAGAGACACAAGCTGAAAAGACTCCATACCTGTTCTGAGAAACTGTGATATTACACCGACTTCAAAAGTTGCAAAAACAGGAGAGTGATCACTAGTGAAGATGTCATCTGTGCATCCTGATGAACAGAACAAAAAAAAATCTAATTTAAATATAAAAAAAATTTCCAGGTACACACTAGTTTTGCCAGGTACACAGGTTCTTGTTCACATGAGTGACAATTGCATAGTGCATGTTATCAAAGATGCGATCTGAGAAAAGTGCCAATCCGTCGCCGATGCTAATGAGATATTTAGCATGCTAAATATCTGGACCTGTCTGCAGTCCTGTAGTGTGAAATGTATTTTGACTGGAAATTACATCTGCGACAACCTTCAGCCAATGCAAGAGCAAGACACAGGGCAAGGGAAAGTTCAGGGAAGGATCATAGACCTGCGACAGAACATCAGCAAGCATGGCTTCTGCTAGCTACCATTCTCTCCTTCATATTCTCCTTTTTTCTTTTTCGATCTTTTACGTTATTTCCTTCTTGAGTGTGGTTTATTGTGAAATGTAGTTTGTAGGCAGAGTTGTAGGCGATTCTTCCTGTTGAAATGTTGTGTAATGTGTGACACCCCTTTTGCCAATCCGTTGTGTAATTTACACACCACAGCAACTAAATGGTACTCCAGACAGTCATGTAGTGTGTGAGAAGAACAGTGATCCGACGACTTTGAAAATCGTGCATTACTTTAATTGTGTTTAGTGCTGGTCCTAATAGTGTCCTAATAGTTTCTGAGATGAAGTTTAAGGGTGCTTTCACACTAGCACTTTTAGTGTGTACCTGAGTTCGTTTGGCATCAGAGTTCAGTTCGCTTGGAGGATATGAACGCTGTTTTCTGAACTTGAGACGTCGCTGCCATAATGCATTACTATGGGTTTTGCTTTGGACTTGACTGACTGGCATTCTGGCACCACGACCATCATTCTTAATAACCTTATCTCCACTTTTTTCTTTTTGTTGGAATTATTCTGCTTAATGTACATATAAACTACAAGAAGTTTAGATCAGTAGTCCCATATTCATAATTGTGACCACACAATTTTCTTACAATATCTACCATTGTAACAGATACATATATACAATTGGAATTACTCTGTAGTAATAGGTGCCCCTTTTTTCTTTTTACATTTGAGCCCCTGCCCCTGAGGAACTCTGCACAACCCTGTATACCAGTTCTGCTCCTGGAGGGCCACTGTCCTGCAAAGTTTAGCTCCAACCCCAACTAAACAAACTTGCACCCGCTAATCAAGGTCTTACTAGGCATACTAGAAACTTCCAGGCTGGTGTGTTCAGACATGTTGGAGCTAAACTCTGCAGGACAGTGGCCCACTGATCAACCAAAACGCATCTTAATACCAGGTGTAAACAGGTCCCCCGATTTGGTAACACTTTATAATAACTACACGCTATGAAGCATTAGTAAATAGTTAATTCATCATTTATAAAGCATTGATAGACATCAATAAACAGTTTATAAATGCAGCTGTAAATGCTTTATTCTTGTTTAATTCATACTTTATGAAGTGTATTTTCATACTTTATAAATGATCAATTGTATTATTTCTAAATTAAGTATTACATTATTTACAAACCAGTTATTTAGGAGTTGTCAGTGGTTCATATGATCATTTAGAAAGTGTAAGTAAATGATTAATAAACTATTTAAATGCACATTTATACATCTTATTATTTAGCCATGTAGTAATAGTTACTCAGCGTGTTAATAAATGCTTTATTAACATGTATTCCTACTGTAATTCATGATTAATTCAGGTAGTTATAAAACATTTAGTAGTTGTTAGTTAACTATTTTTGTGAGTTAATTAAAATACTAATGTGAGGTCAGTACCGCCGCTGGCCGTTTTGATGCCCTATGCGCGATCACTGTATGATGCCCGCGGCGTTCGCGAATTGCAAGCATCATAAACTGCGAAGGAGAGGGGGAGGGTTTTGGGGTGGGGGTTTGCTGAGAGTATTTTCTTGTGGTGCCCCCCTGAGCACTTGGTGCCCTACGCAAAGCGTGTGATGCACGTAATGGGAGCGGCGGGTAGTTATAAAATACTAAGCATTTAGTCAGTGTTGGCTGTGATCACATACACTGGCATAATATATGTTTGAGGCATTTGCTTAGGAGGCTGAATTCACATGTTTAGAGCAGACAGACAGACAGGATATGACTCTGTTTGTGGACCACAGACCTACGATCATACCAAAAGTAAACCTTTACTGTGCAGGGTAGCAACACGTCATTCCAAAATGCTACAAAAATAGCAGTCTGATGTTTTAGTTTCTCCCCTCAAGGCAAGCTAAAGTGCAAACCAACAAAGGAGTTTGCCTAGCCACTTTATGTATTATTAAGACCAGTGTTGGAGGTAACGCATTACAAGTAACTTGAGTTACGTAATAATATTACTTTTTCCAAGTAACTAGTAAAGTAACAAATTACTTTTCAAATTTACAACAAAATATCTGAGTTACTTTTTCAAAAAAGTAACGCAAGTTACTTTTTCACATTAATTTGACTGACAGCTCTCCTGCCCCCATGTTGAGAAAAATAAGTGCAGAGGCGTGTGTAAACATGATGGTTATTGTAGTTCCAGACTAAATGTGAGCATTTATTTATCTCACTTGTACAATAAAGATTCTGTACTCCTCAGAATGAATAAAATCAGTCAAATTCAAAATCAGAGTACTATGCAAACCTCCAATAATTAAATGTTAAATAAAACAACTATTTTTATGCATAATCTACCTCTATATTTAATTTACCAATGTCTTGCTGCTGATAAAAATTACTCGATTTTCTTGTTTTTATTGGTAAAACTTTTTTCTACCATTATCCAGAATGTTTACCTTATTATTTAAATTTTGGTATGAAGAGGTCTTTACTGTTGCACAAAAATATAACTTTTTTGTTATAAACAAAAACAAGCCCAGCCCAGTTGAGAAAAAGTAATGCAAAAGTAACGTAACACATTACTTTTCTTAAAAAGTAACTAAGTAACTCAATTAGTTACTTTTTAAGGGAGTAACGCAATATTGTAATGCATTACTTTTCAAAGTAACTTTCCCCAACACTGATTAAGACACTGTAATGCACTAAACAACTGCAACACATTATGGCTGCTACATTATTCCTTTTTATATGATTTGACAAACACTTGAGAATAAGAAGTGAAATAAATAAAATATACCATATGAGGTACAGGTTATGTGACACTCTGGGTAGGACTTCCACAGAACTCTGTCACACCATGAGGGCCCATTGACTTGCACCTAAAGAAAGTTTAATTAAACAAAATAATGTAAAACAAGATTAGTAATTGTAATCTCCTATGTTGTCACACATGATCATCCCAATCATATCACCCATTTGATTCATACCATTTAGAGTGTAAATTTGATGTTTGAGTAATTTCAGATCAACAGAAGCGACAGAATAAATTAAATAGAAAGTCTTACCCCACTGGACTTGTATTTCTGCCACAGATAACAGTCTCTAGAACCACGTTCATACCGATAGGTGGGTGGAAACAAAATCTTCTCCTCCTCTTAAGAGAACAAAATAAAGTGTCCGTTAATGCTTTTTTAGGCCCACATGTTGCTGTGTAACCTCATCTATTGATTGACTTGTGTGTATGGTGACCATGGGAGTGGAAGAGCAGATGCTGTTCTTACTAAAGTTAAAAAAGGCCTTTCTTCTGTGTCGCTCTCTGGTCAATTGGTCTGCACACATCAGCTCCTCAAATTCTCGCTTTGAAACATGCTTCAATATGTCCTGCAAAAGAGATTCCTCAGTCAGGGACAGGTGACCTTCAATATATGATATAAGTGAGTACAAGGATTCACAGAACAACTAAGATGATTCAATGCGCTTAATGTGGTCTCCTTGGAGCAATGTTTAAATGGCTATAGATCAAACGCTGTGAGCAGGAATAAGTAAAGCTGGAGTGTCTAATATCTACACAGAAATAAAGCAGATGTAAGCTGTGTAACCAGTGCATCCAGGTCCAGACGGTAGTTGAGGTCTCCACACCAAAAGAGATGATTGAAACGAAGACTAATATCGAAAGTGCTGAGCTGCTTTTCTCCAAGAGACAAAAGTCTGAGGATGTCTTGGAAGTTGTGGTTCCTCCTAAGACAAGAAAGAGGAACAATGCAAAATAGACACTCTCATTTAAGCTATCGTTCAAAAGCTTTTTGAGTATCAGATGATCCTTCAGAATGTATTCTAATGTGCTAATTTGGTGCTCAAAAAAACATTTATTATTATTATCAATGTTTAAAACGGTTTTTTTTTTTGTGAAAACAGTGATAAAAGAATATTATTTGATGAACATTATGTTCAAAAGAACAGCATTTATTTGAAATGGAAATCTGTAGTGACAATGTAAGTCTTTACTGTAACTTTTGATCAACTTAATGAGTCTTTGCTGAATAAAATTATTGATGAAAAATCTAACCCAAACGTTTGTGTACGGGTGTACGTTATCACAACGCAACGTTATCCAGGATCCGTTTACATAAACTGCTTACTAGTCTTAAAAATGAATCTATATTAAAAATTCAAAAATCTTAAAAATTAAAATCTATATTTTCTCTTCAAGACCGGTTATAATTTAAAGTCAGTTGCATAAAAACGTAGCTTGGACAATTTTGATACTAAAAAGTAAGACTGATTGCCCCTTGACTAACTGCTAGTTGGTCATACTTAACATAATGGCTGTTTATGCAACTGGACCCAGATGTTTCACACTTAAGCAGGGTAGTGCTAATGCAGTGGTTCTCAAACTGTGGTCAGCAAGGGTCATTTTTAAAGGGTTAATTCACTCAAAAATGAAAATTCTGTGATTAATTACTCACCCTCATATCGTTCCAAATCCGTAAGACTTTCGTTCATCTTCGTAATACAAATTAATTCGTAATATATCTTCTTTTTTATTAAATCTGAGAGATTTATGTCTCTCCATTGGCAGCTACGTAACTACCACTTTGACACTTCAAGAAGTTCATAGATCGCAAAACTAATCCATATGAATTGAGCGGTTTAGTCCAACTTTTCTGAAGAGACACAATTGCTTTATATGATGAACAGATTGAATTTAGGCTTTTATTCACATATAAACGTTCATCACATTACATCAGTTGTGGTAAACAGAAGCTCAAGCAAGTTCGCTTGACGTGCAAGAACCAATGAGGTTCATTCTCGTGTTACGCAGCACGTTTGAGCTTCCGCAAGAGGTTTGTTCTTGCGCGTCAAGCATGTTCCGTTGAGCTTATGTTTATGTTCGCTGATCAGTGTTTATATGTGAATAAAAGATCATATTAAGCGAACAAGTCTCTTCAGAAGATTTGGACTAAACTGCTCAATTCATATAGGTTACTTTTACAATCTCTTTATGAACGGTAAGAAGCGTCAAAGTGTCAGATGCGTAGCTGTCAATGTAGAGACAGAAAGCTCTCAGATTTCATCAAAAAGATCTTCATTTGTGAAGATGAACGAAAGTCTTACAGGTTTGGAACGATATGAGGGTGAGTATTTTCCTTCTTTGATGAACTATCCCTTTAAGTGTTATGTGTAATATTTTGAGCTGATTTCAAAATGTTGTTTTTATTTGTTGTTTGTGTCTCCTAGCAACAAGGTGCATGTTTCTCCGCAAGTTTGCGTTCTGAATGACCTTAATGTCTGATTGTGTGATCCACAGTTGTTTAGTGTATGATGCCCAGTTTTTTCCTCTGAAACCATTTACAAAGTCAGCAAGTGTATGATATCCTAGTGTTTAAAAAACTGTTCAGATTTTAAAAGTCATATAGTGTACTGTATTCCATCCTTAAAGGTAATATGTACATGAAATCTGGGCTGTTAGTGGTCCGCCACCTCAAAAGATTTGAGATCCACCGCTCTAATATAAATATGTGTGCATGAATACCTGAGTGCTTTATCACTACCAGAAGTCAGATGGCAGTTCACAAAGCCCATTGAGGTGCCATTAAAGAGAAGAGAAACTCCTACTGCTCCTTTATTTCCTGTAACCACCAAGACAAAAAATTAATCTAGCGTAAATAATAATAATAAGGATGATGATTTATTTATCACTTGGTTTGCTTTTCTTGGCTACAAGACATAGGATATAAAGGAGGTGACAAAAGAGAGGAAAAGGAGAGTTAATTAGTTAGTGAGTGTGTTTGTTTGTTTGTTTGTTTGTTTAATAAAGAAGATTTGTACCCAGTGTGTTCCCTAGGCCAGTTTTTACACTAGCGGTGTTTACTTGACTAATGCGTCCTTCATGCTCTGGTTTCACAAACACAGCCAGTCTGATATTCCAAAGGGACTGTACTGACACCTACAGGAGATACACAAAACACACTCACAATCTCCTTTCACCATTGTAACACTCAAATGTAATGTAATCAAATAATAGAGATATGTGATCACTTAGAACACAGAAGGAACAGTGTTCTGGCCTATGAAGATTTCGATTTGTGTAATGTTAGACCTGTTTGAACTCGATGTTGGTTGCACTCCGAAGCGTGGCTCTAATGTGTTCAACCCACTCTCTCTCGCCCTGCGGGTTGTCCTGAGTGCCCACTGCATAGATATCATGAGGCAGAGAAGCAATGGACTCATCTGGGGTGAGACCCAGACCACAGCAAGTTACCCAAGTCTGCAGTGAAGCAGGTGGTGGAGTGTCCCCTGCAGGCAAAATACAGATACAACAATAAAATATTTTGCTGCAGGTGTTGAGGCCATAATATTTTATGACTACTTATATTGTATATTGATACCCATATTCCAGGTGCCCACAAACACAGAGATGACATCAAGCTCAGACTGCTGAGAGTGAGCAGCCTTCATAAGCTGCAGCAGTCGACAGAAGGCGTCACGTTTCTGGTCAAGATAAATCAGTACTTTAGATTTAGGTCATTTAAGGTAAGCCAATTCAAGTCTTTTCCCCCTCACCTTCATGCTCTCAAACACCAGTTCTTTCGATGGGTTGTGATGACTGTCAATGACCATCTTTAGTTTGGCAGGGCCTCTCTGAAACTTAACCAACTGCATAACTAAAACGAAAGCATTAGATGGCATTTACTAGCCTTGCATTATAATAATGGAGACTAAAGTAAGTAATGTTTTCAAAGCAAAGTAAACTCACTCCTGCCGTGTGTGACAGTCTCCACACCAAATGAGCCAGACTTCTTGTCAAATAGCAGCACTCCTGCATCTATGTCTACCGACACTGTTTGCCTGCCATACCTGACCACCTTGACCTTGACATGCAAACACATGCACATAAATAAATGCAAACACTCTCATAATTAAAATATTAAAATTTCAAGGAAGACGATAGACTTTGGGCTACCTGAAAGCTGTGGACAGGATTGGGTCGGGCAAACTTTTTGGTAGCTGTAAATGCCTCAGGAGGAGTGGCTGGTTGCAAAGATAAGTTGTGATTGGTTACAGCTTCTTGCAAAGCTTTCAGAACCTGAAAAATACATGATATTGTTATCATTATTACAAATAGAAATGCAGAAGGATGACATGTATGTGGTTTGTGTGTGTTCGTGCATGCTGTTTTTATATTTCATGTGTCTCTACCCTCTTCTCCAGAGAAGACAACAGGTTACATAGGGTAGTGAGCTTGTGAAGCAGATTATCCATGTTTTCTTCAGGGCTTTTCCCTGTATTCTAATGAAGAGAGAGAGTTAATGAGAAAACAGGAATATATTAGCAAAAGGTCCCAGAACTTGCTTCCTGGAAAACTTTGTACTTTGCGCTGCTAGCTCATGTAGAAGTCACCTATAAACAATTCTAGAGTTCTGTGGTTTGTGCACGGTGCTGCTATGCTGTTGCTAAGGTGTGCTGTGAGGTTGCAAACGTGTTCTGAGTGGTTGCTATACCATTGTTTACTGACACAAGTCAAAAGAGCTCAAGGTTCTATGATATTCTGATCCCAAATAGGGATGGGTTCTCAACCAGGGAGCCGGAGCCCACTGGGGGGCCTCGGAAAATTTCCAAGGGCGATGCAGGATGACTTTAAAGGCACAGTATATAAAATTTTTAGATTAAAATATACAAAAACCATTAGAACAATGTTATATATTTTGTTGACATGTTTACTTTATACCAAACGTTTCCAAAAATGTTTAAATCCAGAGAAATCAGCCATTTTAACCAGTGTTACAGACCGTGTCCTTGCATCACCTGATGCAAATTTATTAAAAGGGTGGTAAACCACGATTTCACTTTTCTAACTTTAGCTAGTGTGTAATGTTGCTGTTTGAGCATAAACAACATCTGCAAAGTTACAACGTTCAAAGTTTAAAGCAAAGGGAGATATTTGCTTTTAAAAAATCAATTTCTAAGGACTACAGCAAACGGCCGGTAGGGACTACTAGACATTCCTCCAGGGTTGCTGACATCACCAGCCCCAATATTTACATAAACCCCTCCTCCGAGAATGTTAAATAAGGGGGGGGGGGGGGGCGGCGAGGCCATTTTGTATCGCAGCAGGGAAGCGTTGTTGTGGTTAGTAGGCTGGAGTGTTGTTGCCGCAATGCCGACGAAACGCTGTTATTTTCATCCGGATTGCAGGTCCACTTTGTTCAGCCTTCCTAGGGACAGGGTGCGTTGCAGTGTGTTTAACATACAACATGTTATATGCATGTGTGTATGAGACAGAGGGGAACAGGTCGCATTTGCAGCAGATATATGCTGCCCATCATAAATCAAAGCGTGAGACAGACAGGGGTCGGAGGAGAAGACCAGAAAATGTACACGATACACGAGCCGCGGTTCAGCTGCGCGAGACAAACACTGCCAGTGTGTGAATGCACGACAGGCGCGCAGGGCTCCCGCTGCACATTTCACGAAGGAAAGTTTCCACAATCTTCGCGAGTTCAATGAAGGATTCGCACAATGGCTTGTCCTGAAAGATGGATTTAAAAACAGAAGCTGTTTACGGGCCACAACCTGTAAGTATGATTTATTTTTCGTCGATGTGTTTTCCTGTAATAGTTCGTATTGTTAATTGTATGTTGTAGCAAGGAAGTACACAGATGACAACGCTGTTTGTTCAATGCTCATTCATACTTAACTTTATCCGACAAACACCTAATGTTACAAACTTTTTTTTAAATCTCAACAGCGAACTTGGCATTAGTGTAAATTATTCTTTGATTAGAGCTTTTATGTATTGTTTATCTACAGGCATGCTAAACATGGTTCTGTGTTTGATTTGGATACTATAGTAAAGCCAATGTTTAGTGTTCGTTCTTGCGACAGATATTTGGCTATAATCGTTCTAAAAATACAAAAGTAACAGTGCCATTCAGTAGCGATCACTATAGATCCGCAGTCTTTACTCTTGAGGACTGAACAGGTTCTGCTCGATCATCTTCACTAAAATTGTCTGGGTCTGATTCGGGCTCAAATTGGTATGGTTTTATTGACGCCATTGTTTCTAATATTACCCAAAGCACAGGCTACCGGTAAAGGTAAGGGGCGTGTTAGCAAATCACAACACACTGGGCCAGCTAACCAATCTGAGCCCATTGCGTTTTTTTGAGGGACTGGCTTCATACAACCCGGGAAAACATCAGACCATTTTTACAAGGAGGGACAGAGCAGTGTAGAATAAAGGTAAAATATATGAAAAATAATGACATTTTTTAAAAACAAAGCATGAACATATGTTACAGTGTACCTCACAAACACAATCAAGCCTTCAAAAGAATGTGTTTTACCACCCCTTTAAACTAAAGACATATATGATTGATTGAAAATAGTAGCTTACTATATTAGCCTTATGTTTGTGTAAAACCATAAAGGGATGTACCTGCATTGTGGGGAAGATGAGATGGCCGCTAGGATGATCAAACACTTTCGCCAAAGTCTCCAAACTAGACAGTGTCTGGTCAATCTCACTGTGATAAACAAATCAGGGAAAACTTTTGGTCAGGACATTATTCAAATGTTCTTCTTTCAAATAATTGCAGCGTGTGAAAGGACATGATGTTAGAGAAATGGCACCTGTGCAGGCTGTCGCATACGCGGCTGAGGATACACTGAAAGTGTTGCAGTCCTGACGCACCCCCTTTCACATTCTCCAGGTCCTTACACACATTACCATGCAGATACTCATCTAGTAATGGGACGATCTCACAGCCTAAACTGCTGTAAAAATGGTGATAGTGCTTTCACACATTTATTTTTGAGCACAGACAGTGTTGTGTGATGTGATCTAAAAGTTTCATATTGATCCATAGGTCATGTGTGAATGAATGTACCTATTTGGGCTGAGTTCCTGAAGCCTCTGAAGAAGTAAATGAGTGGCTGCTGAACTGGAAGTTGGAGGGTGGCCTGTAGGGGACTTTGCGCGTGCTGTGGGTGTGGCAAATGTTGAACCTGGCTTCTCATCATCACCATCTTTAATGAGAAGACACCTGTATGTAAGCTTGAAAATTTAAATGTTGGGCCTGTGTCCTGTGGATAGAACTGTGTCACAGCAGCCTCACACAAAATATAATATACACTTTGTTAACAGGGCTCTAGATGAAATGGTCGCAAATGCATCCAAAAAAAAGTTAAACAATAAGTTTAAATCTAGTCAAGAACACTTTGTGTCAGTCCAGAGTCCGGACTCCTTATGCGGTTTCGTCAAATATAATACGCACACAATTCACAAAGTGCAAGTCATGATGTCCGATTCGCAAACAAATCAGACTCTTTTGAACAGCTTCTTTTTAATGAACTTATCAAAAAAAGGATTTAGCCTGCAAATCAGCCTCGAACTCGTGGTTTTGGAGTTCACCATAGACCTTATTTGGAGCAGCGCCATGACAGGTATGGAAGTGATGGTAAGACTTACTGTGTTTCCAATGGCATCTGCTGTAAAAAGCTGTATGAAGCTCCTAGACAACTTATAATTTTCCACAGCTGATGTTGTCTGGAGTTTTTTTTCTTAGAAATATATTTTTGCAGTGTTTCGCCAGCAGAACGATCCAAAACCACATTAAATAGCAGTACAACCCACTGAAGAGATGTATGTCACAGGCTGCGTCTGAAATTGCACACTCTTTTGAGTATGTACTTATTTTAAATAATTACCTCACGGCCGCTAAAAAATCATGTATATGAATGTGTTTACTATGAATGTGCTACATTCGCCATGTTGTCATTATCACTTGACCTACCAGCATCAGTTACGGCGCTTAACCAAAGCCTTCCCTCCCATTCATGGCCTCATGGGATAGTACCATGGAATGCACACTTCAGAATCTCACCAGAAGAAGGTCATCCGGGTACTTTTATACTTTTATGAGTATGTGAATTCGGACATGTTCTTTTGTCACATACTGTGCGATTTCGGATGCAGCCACATGCTGAATTCGGAACCGCATACTACTCTTACTATTTCTGCCACAGAAAGATATGGCAAGAGAACGCTAGTATGCAGTTCCGAATTCAGCAACAATCGCGCTTTCATTCCCATTAAAAATAAAAAATGCCACTGCTGTGAATAAGGTCTATTGACTCCTTCAGTTTTCGTTTATGTCGAATTCTATATGAAACAGAACTCTTAATGTGAAGTATAATTTCGTTTTTGTGATACTTTGATCTTTTTATTGACTGTACAGTTGTTCATATAAGACAATATGTAATTAGAGATAAATATTCACAGCATACTTTTATTTTTGTAATAAGTGGTGTACTAAATGTCTCTGAAATACTTCATACTAAAATGTCCCTTCAACCACAGCACAAGGCAGTGAGAGTTGTTAAAGGATTCCTCAAAAAAATGAAAATTCTCTCATCATTTACCCAAAAGCTAAAGTAGGAAAATACTGTATGCACTCAGTGAACCGAAGTGCTTCTGAACAAACATCTTTATCAAACGATTCTGCTATTTGTAAATTTAAAAAAAAAATTTTTGTCTGGAATTCACTATGCTTCCTATCCCATCTTACCTGAGCTCTCATCGTTGGGCTCTGATTCACGCATAACAGGGTAAAGCAAAGAGGCCACCAGACCTTTGTGTGGGTGTTGATACCCCACAACTAAATCACCAAGAGTACGGAAACAATTCACCTGCACTCCCTGCGTGGCCTGAAACAAAAACACACACAACCCAACACAAACAGATTCACAGATAAAATATACAGCAGGACAGCACAAGGATTTGAAATGTGTATCAGAACTGGCTAACTTTTTTTATTGAACTACAAATATTTGGAATTCTGACAGACATATTAAACTTGCACGGCAAAAAAATAATTTGAGACTCTATATCCTGAGTAAACTAAAAAAGGAAGGCAGAAAATGCAGAACTGCTAGGTTTTCCACAACAAGAAGTTCGTCTAGATAGGGTAACTCCCAAAACATTTAAGTTTTTCCGCTTTATGGACCAAATATACAATTACATTATGATGCCCTCATTCTAGCCTCTGCCAAACTCTACATACCACAAACAGCCACTGGCCAGCTACCCACTGTGCAAACAAGGGTGCGCACACACACACACACACACACACACACATACATACTTAAACCATCAGGCATCATGACAAATAAAATAACCAGCTCTTTGAATGGCTTTTTTTAGAAGCTTGTACTTTCAGATTATGGTCGATGAAACCATTTTGGCTAAAACGTTCAATTATTTCCCCTAAAATCTCTATATAGCAGCATGTTTTCCTTCCAAGAGTGCAGCTCTTGAAAAGCGATTAAAGAAATCAGACACTGGGAGGGGGAGAATATTCAGTAAATTACTCTTTTTTTACAACAGAAAGCAACACTTAAACAACTTAATATGACTGTGTTATTGTATTAATTCTGTGTTTTAGATAAGAAACAGGCATTTTAAAGTCACCTTTAAAATTACAAACCCTTTTGGAAGAGTGTTTTTTTTATGAAACACACCAACATGCCTTATCCATGCCTGATAAAGAATTAGTAAAAAAAAAAATTAAAAAAGACCCACAATGCATCTAGCACTGCTGCATGCCCAGAAACAATTATGTCACACATATTTTAATCTCCACACAGACAGACAAACCCATTCCTGTCATTCCCCACTGGATCTGAAGCGTGGGTGCAGGAGGAATCTGTGTAAAACATTTTATTGACAGCAAGCCACTGAGGTCATTTTGAAACTACGCAGCTGCCTGCTTCAGACAGCAGACAAGACTGCTTCTTGTTTTCTTTTTTAAGAAGTGAAAGTAACAATGAATGAAAGTAATTTGCCTAACAGGATATGATTAGCAGACTCCTTTGTCTTCTCACCTGTACAGCCAATAATCCATCTGCATCAGGGAGGATACGGTATGTATGAACATGTCGCTGGAACCTATGTACAAAACAGACAGACTGTTAAATCAAAGACGATACAATATTCTTTAAGCCATAGTTCATCCAAAATGTAACATTGTTTATCAAATGTAGTGACCTTCTATGGACCACATTTATAGCGCTTTTGTCCTTTTTAGGATTTCGACAGCTTGTACAGAAGAGAGTAACTCAGACATTCTGCTAAACTTCTCAATTTTGCGTCATTATTAGAACACGTTTGACACATAGGGAAAACTAATTGTTTAGTCAATAATTTAAGAAGGTCCAGAATTTAAAGCTCTTGATTCTAACTTACTTGTGAAAAAGTAACAGTTCTTGTAATTGTTTGACTATAGCATTTGTTACAATAAGGATTTAATTACAGGTAATACCATTGATGGCTCCTCGTTGCCACACTTAGGCCAATGTTAACTGTTTTATTTCTTTTTTTATCTATAGCATTCGTAATGAAAAAATATCAACCTACACATTTAGAAACTATAGCTACAACATGCCATAGTTGTAATTTACAATATATATGCCTGTCTATATTTTGGTGGGCGGTCAGAGTACCGGCAAACGTGAGAAGTGGCGGAGAAGTGCTGCAAGAAAAAGTGAGGGTAATAGAATAATATGTTCTGCAAGAATAATATGTTCTGCAATTATTCATCTCTGACCACATACATAGGTTTCTGGTGTTATGAAAGCTATTCTGAATATATATTGTTTTGTGTTTGTGTTAAAGTGTGTACCACATTCAAGCAGGCTCGAGTAACTCCACAGCTAAAGAAACCCACTTTAAACTCATCACTCATAGATAACTAAAGACCTGTCTCTCTCCTACCATTCATAGCAACAACTATTGAATGAGTTGTTTTCAACCAGGTTTCATCCTTCCTATCACAGAATAATGAGCTGGACATCAACCAATCAGGTTTCAAAAGGGGCCACTCCACAGAGACTGCACTACTGTCGGTCACTGAAGCCCTGCGGATAGCTAAAGCTGACTCCAAATCATCAGTCCTCATCCTGCTCAATCTATCTGCGGCCTTTGACACGGTCAATCATCAGATTCTTCTGTCCACCCTCTCATCACTGAGCATCACAGGGACTCCACTCCTTTGGTTTGAGTCCTATCTCACAGGTAGGTCTTTCAAGGTTGCCTGGAGAGGAGAGGAATCCCAAGCACATCAACTGACCACTGGGGTTCCCCAGGGCTCAGTGCTTGGTCCTCTCCTCTTCTCCATCTACACTACTTCATTGGGACCCATCATTCAGGCACATGGCTTCTCATACCACTGCTATGCTGATGACACTCAGCTCTACCTTTCATTTCACCCAGACGACCCCACAGTAGCTGCACGAATCTCCAGCTGTCTGGCTGACATCTCTGCATGGATGAGAAAACATCACCTGCAGCTCAAACGAGTTTCTCATCTTCCCCGCCAGTCCCACCATACAACATGACTTCACCATCCAGTTAGGTACATCCTTGATTTCCCCATCAAAGTCAGTCAGAAATCTTGGAGTAACATTTGATGACTAGCTGTCCTTCAGAGAACACATTTCTAAGACAGCTCGCTCATGCCGGTTTGCGCTCCACAACATCAGGAAGATTAGACCATTCCTAACAGAGCATGCAACACAGCTTCTTGTCCAGGCCCTGGTTATTTCTAGACTTGACTACTGCAATGCGCTTCTGGTTGGACTCCCCTCTTGTGCGATCCAAACACTTCGAATGATCCAGAATGCAGCAGCACGTCTTGTCTTCAACGAGCCCAAAAGGACCCACGTCACACCTCTCTTCATCTCCCTGCACTGGCTACCACTCTGCTCGCATCAAGTTTAAGGCGCTGACGCTTGCATACAGAGCCACCACGTGCTCAGCTCCTGCATACTTTGACTCCATTCTACAAATCCACACCCCCACCAGAAGCCTTCGCTCAGCAAAGGAACGACGGCTTGTGGTACCATCACAGAGGGGGAAAAAAAATCGCTTTCCAGAACATTTTCATTCAACGTTCCCAGCTGGTGGAACGATCTTCCCAACACCATCCGAAACGCAGAATCATTGACATCATTCAAAAGTCAACTTAAAACTCAGCTCTTCCGTGAGCACTTAACCTAAAAAAAGAAGAAGAAAAAAAACCTTTCCTTTCCTCTTTCTCTTCCTTCTTCCCTCCCTACTCTAGCCTGTGCTACACTGAGGATTCAGGCTCTCAGGATTTCAGGCTCTTATTGTAAGGTAAATGATGACAAAATTGAAATGCTTGGGTGAATTATCCCTATAAAGCACTTCTTCATCTACTTTTCCCTTATCTTCTTAGGATAGTTAGTTCACCCAAAAAATGTAATTCTGTCATCATTTATAGAATTTGTTTCAAACCTGTATGAATTTCTTGATATTTTGAAGAATGTTTGTAACCACACAGTTGATGTGCCCTACTTACTTTCAGGCCCGGTTCTACGGGGGGTGCTAAGCACCCTCAAACACAAGCAAAAGCACCCTCAGTTGATACTGTAATAATATTGGCGAACCGATTTGGCAGATATGCAAATTTGTTTCCGAGCTCTTTACAGCATGTTTTTGCAGCGGTGAGTAGGCTAAAGCCTTGTTTATACTCAAAGCGTCCACGAATGAGCATTCATTTAACATTCATTAAATAAAAATATTGTTGCTAAGAGGACCGACGGCCAATTGTATGCTGAAAAGTTTCGGGAGTGACATCTAAATATAAATGCCACGAGACCCAGAATAGAGGTTTTGCCTCTGTAGAGGACATTATATTTGAGTGAATTTCTCTGACAACATACACAGTTTTAAGTCTGGATATTCTTATGAAAATATTATTACACGTCTTTTTACATTACATATTATCCCAAAATACATTGATATGCAAATTAGATACAGTGTATAGACGCATTGCCTAGAATGAGAATGGCATTTATGGCTTACACACATATTGCATAAACTAAAATGGAATATCAAATTATTCTGTATCTTTCATAACATTGAGAATCATCTTAAATACAAAGTTTGGATAAAAAAAACTTGAAGCATAAAAATTGATTGGTGAATGAAAAACAAAATCCCATTGTTTGTCTATTCATGTCTTTTAATTTTCTCAATAAATTGGTTCTGGTGTCCCATACAGAGCAGAGGATATAGGCTAGCATATAACATAGGAATTTAAAAAAAATCTTATTTGTTTTTTATGCTCCAAACATGCTCATGATGACAACATGTTAAAATACTAGTAACGCATTAAAGCAATGTAAAGGCAGACTAATAGATTAATAGACAATTTGTAGCAAAATATTTTTGAAATTCCAATTATTGGTAAAAGTGATGACTTGTAAATAAATAAACATAAATTTCTCACTGTACACTGCTATGGTGGAGCCGTTGCTTAGCCTATCTGCACTTTACTAGAGTGATTTCAGAAGCACCCTCAGTGATTTGATTCTGTAACCGGGCCTGCTTACTTTCATAGTATTTTTTTTTTTCACACTATGGAAGTCAATGATGCCCCACAACTGTTTGGTTACAAACATTCTTCAAAATATCTTCTTTTGTGTTCAGCAGTATCAAGAAATTCATACAAGGTTGGTACAAGTTGAGGGTGAGTAGATGATGATCTTATCTTCAGTAAAACTCAAAAATATCTTAAGAAAGAAATATATGTAAACTGTTCTATATCACCATATAGAAAGTTCATCAGCTTTAACAACATTTTCAATGACAATTAAGTCATCTTGTACTGATAGAAATTCAGCTATGGTACAAATAGTGTGGTCCACATAAATGGGTCATTGTGTGGCTTAATGAAACAAATTGTGCATTGATGTTTTCCATGGCCACCATGGGGCAGGGTTATAAATTCAGAAAGTAGGGTAAAACCCCATTGATACCATATTTAAGGCCACAGTAAAATAAAATTCAACCTGTTAATGTGGTCACCGAGGTCATCAGTATGTCATATCATACAAGATCATATTGTTCTGCCCATCAGAGGTTAGATAAACCAGTATTTGTGCTCATTCGCATTTGGCCACAAAACCTGGCACACATATTAAACTGAGCCCAATGAAGACACAATTAGAAAGCTCATTGTTTACAGGTCATCTAAAACGAGAAGAAAGCACAGAGAGGAAGTGAGATGTGACTGTGTGAGTAGATGTTTTGCATGTGAACTGTTTCAGAGAGAAGAGATGAGGTAGCGATCAAGGGAAAGAATGAGCCAGAGCCAGATAACAAGCAAAAAGGAGAATAAATGAGAGAGAATGAAAGAAAGTAGGAAGAGCATTTGAAGCTGGAGGGCTCAGCCTTCAGGAATGTGTCTGGCTGTGGGCCGCATTGGAGAGAGAGCAGTGCGGTCACTGGAGCCTATTCCCTCCTACAGAGGCCAGAGACAGGAGGAAAACAGTGAAAACTGAGGCATGAACAAAGCTGACCAAGTGGGACCTAGAGGGGCTGCTGTAGACTAAGTCTCGTCTCCTGGAGCTCATATGCATTGAGATAGACAGCACTAAACTATATGAAAGGTAGCCGAAGTCACGGTGTTGTCAAAATCCTGCTTAAACCTGATGGGGAAGGCAGACACATGGCTGTAAAATCCATCTCACATGCACAGACTAAAGAGAAGGGCTACAATAGCTCATTGACTTCTTGACAATACCTGATAACTATTGCAATTTATGTGAAAATGTCACCCGGAAGTGCTGCGGATAGACAACTGGGTGTGGTGCCAAACACATTCTGGGTAAATTTGTCAAATTGCTAGGAAATGCGTGACAGATAAAAACAATATGTGTTCTAAAATCAGCTCAAAATATAAAGCATGTCTGATATCCTCAGACTGGGTTGAATTATAGTCTGTAGCTAAAATAAATTAAGTTTGTGCATACCACTACGTGATTTTCTGTCAACTCCGACGGCCCAAAATCTGCAAGCTGGCTATGACTTTTGGCAACTTTGACTCATCAGACTGCAAATCTCGTGTAGTGTATTGTAGCATGAAGGTGTTATACTTACAGCAGACACAAGGCATAGGCTCCAGGCACAGATTCGCTGTCCCTCACCAAGAAGCTGCCATCTCTCCCGGCACGAGCCAGCAGCTCTTCGGCTTGCACGCGGCTGATGTCCCGATGGTACCAAGCCGCTGATGTCATGGTGCTTTCAAAAAAGTGTTCTAGCAGAGTATCCTACAGTCTAATTTCCACACGAAAAAATGTGAATCTGAGCGGTTGAAGTTCATGAAGTTAGATGAAAGATGCGGTTGCTGTTGATCTCCAGTGATACAAACACCAGGGGTCCACACTGTCATCCTTTCTCCGTCAGAAGCTGAGCATGCAAAGTCAGATCCAGCAGTGCCTTCTTGTTTACACTGTTTGCCCTTCCATGAGCATGTGCATTGCAAAGGCAGGATGCATATTTTGCCAGAGGGCAGATCCAGGACCGGCCTCCTCCTCTCTTGAGTTATTCTGACTCCACTTGTGAAAGCTCATGACAGAGCACCCATACACATGCTGCCCACCCTGCTGACAAAAGCTCCCTATTGTCTGCCAGCGAAAATCCTCAGTGCAAACGCTTCCAAGAAGAGGAACCAAGAGTGAAGAAAAGCACCATCTCCAGATCGCGCAGACATGAAAAGGCAGTGGGGTATTACCACCACAAATTCAAATACTTTTCCACTCAGTTGGTTTCGCCTTATAAGGGCAAGGCAACACCCCTTCAGCTGATGTCTGCAAACTACTGTAAAGGACAGTTAACTACAGCCAGAGGTTGGCCAACAAGCTTTAGGGTAAGAATCAGATCTGGACTCCATACACTAAGATGATTGAAAACCATGAATGTTGTCACGCAGGCGTAAAAAATCGGAACGGATGGTCCCCCGGCAAATGGAAGGAAGTGCTTTACAGCTCCAGATGGCAGAGGAGGAAGACAGAGCAGGAAAAAAATGAAAACACTAACCTGAATTCCTCTAAGTGACCTCACGTCATCGGTGGTGCATGAACCTGAGGAACTTTCAGTCTCTTACGTTCTGCCTTTCTATCCCTCTCTGTGATCTTCAGAATAAATCATCCTGTCCCATTCAAAATTACATTGTAACTAAATCATAGTTACATGCTTTGAATCGGTCTCTACAGTTCTCTCCCAGTCATAAGTTTCAGATGATCTAGGTTACTGTGCTACGCTTCCAGTTGTTTTTCTCTCACTCCTTGTTGGCTTCCCAGCTCTCTCTCTCTTCCTCTAGAATCTCTCTTCGTCTCCCTCTCTCTGTCCAGGAAGTGAAGAACACAAGCTCCACCATATGGATACGATCATCCCCCTTTTTCTACGTCTCTTGTTTTGTTTTTCTCCTCCTCCTGCCCTCTTTTTCTTCACTCTTTCTGTTTCCAGCTGCTTGACTAACACCATCCCTCACTACTCAGCAAAAACAGTCTGCAAACCTCTCCACCACACACAAATAGAGAACTCCACCCCCAAATCTCTGTTTGTTGTGAGTGGGCTATAAAAAGTGGGCTATGTTTTTCCACTATTAAGTAGCTATGAAGGAAGTAAAGCGCTCCTGAGAAGTTTCTACCGCACCCTTCATCCGTAGTGTTGTCTGTTCAGTGTTGTGGCAATAGACCACACAAGGTCATATGAGGGTACAGGTTATTGAACATGTAGGAGCATTCAGAGGTACCAGCATTTTGAGTGCCAAAAGCACCTCAGTTGTGAAGCACTGATGAAGACAAATGATCATGGAATGTAAATAATCTCTATTTCTATCCCCAAGAATATGCAAACCTAAAAAGTTGCACACTTTTCCACCTCTGCTCTTGTGACTTTATGGTTGTGATTTACATTAACATTTTTTCATTTACAGGCTGTTCGCAACCTATAAAGAAGTATAAAAAAAAAAAAAAAAAAAGCAAACTATACTTTTTGCATGTAGTCAGTGAAAATAAGTCTAAAATTTTTTGTAAAGTAAGTTTAGCTTTAAGGGTTTTTATCAGAAATATATATACAAGTACTCATTAAGAAGAGTTTTTTGTATTTTTCAAAATGACCCTGTTTACTTTCTTAATGCACATTCCACAGTTGTGTTATTATGAACATCAGTGCAGTTTTCCAATGGGAAAATCAAAATGCAATAAATTGCTCATCCTCTGAAGTGACTTTTCTTTTTCTGCTGACAGCACATGGGGTTTTTGATAATAGGCTTGTTTGAGATGCGTCTTGCCTCGCCTGAAATTCAGAAACACAATGGCGCATGACATATGTTAGCGATTGGTTATGGCAGATCCAGAGTGACTCTTGGCAGATCCAATAGTTTTAAACTTCAACAGGGTACCCGCCTTCATGGAAGTAAACGCTTGTCAATGGAGAGTGGCCAGACTCTCTGTACAAATGAAATGTACGAGACCAGGCTATAAACAAATAGCCATTAAGACAAACTCACTTTTACAAACTCACATTCGATGGCTCCATTCTTTTCACCATCCTATCAATTTGCAATTAATAAAAACATTACATTATGAAAGTACATGCTTAAAACAAGTGCAGAAATCTGCCAATGCATTGAGACTTAATATGGGCTTCTCAATTAAATTGATATTCTTTGAAGACTTTTTTGATATTTTAACTAACAAGACTAATAAAAAAACTTATGACGTCATGTTTTTAGTGTTCACCTGGTATTAATATCTGTCTGTGATCCAAAATTCATTAGATATGTGATCATGGATAACTGAGGGTCACTAGATGGACCTGCCAGTTTTTCTGTGTTCTTTTCTGAAGGTACAGTCCATCCAATTACCCCCTGGGTCATGTTTACAAAACACACAATGGATTACTGTCCATCTCTAACCCAGGCTAAGCCACCTAAGACATGCTCTTAGTGCCCAGCATTTCATACAGTTACTGAATCTGTTGCTTCTTTTGCACCTTTGGGAAAATTGGCCTTTGTTAGCACCGAACACGGGTAAACAACTTTTTCCAGAATATCTCTTGGCAAACCTACACCATTTAGATGGATCGTGACACAAACCGCATGCTAAAACTCCCCAATCCTAGCACAAGCAGAGTTAGAGCTTAATTTTAATCACATTAATATTTGACTGCATTGGCCGCTAATTCAGAGTGAGCCATTAAGACCAGCAAAGATCAGACTAGCAAAGAGCATTACCTGCTTATTCCAAAGTATTATGAGAAACAAGCAGGTGATGGAAGAGGATTTGCTCTCTCTAAAGATAGATCCCTGGTGTTTAAATAGACATTTATGGCTGTTTAATTTGAAAATTGTAGTACAATATTCAGCAGGTCTAATAATCGAGTTTCTATCTGAGTTTTAAAAGTGAGTAGTGGGTATCAAAAGAAAATGTTTGAATCTTGAGATAATTTTCAAGAGACAATTTTCTAGTGTTGGGGTATCCAAAACAGTGTTTGTGTGTTTTCTCTGTCTTGCACTGTGGGGAGATAAGACATTAGGAAAGAGGATCATGCGTAAAAGCCAAGCACATGAGCATTAACAAACTGTTCTTTAAAGATAAACCACTTTGTTCTGTTTTACTGGGGGGGGGGGGGGGGGCTAAAATCATCTTAAATTTTCGTAAATCAAACATGATTTCTTCTTGAGTTTTAAATAACAGGCTGCATGTCTGTAGTCTCCAGATAAGTCATTTAAATTAGTCATATGGGGAGTGTTTGTGACTACAGGAAATGAAACCAAGATGTTTAGTTCTTAGTTGAGAACTGAATTTGGTTGGGAAATTTGGTTGAGATGTGAACCTTAGTAAAAGTATTTGTGGCTTGGAGATGGCAAAGTCATGTGTTGTCATCTAGAGACCACCCGTTTTGAATATAAATTGGTCTGTTCCAAAAACATATGAAAGCCCCATAAACAATGATCATTTAATGTATATATTTTAAACAAAATAAGCTAAAAAGTAACTTGAGCCCTTTTCCTATGTAAAGTCTTACTGAAATGATTTTGGAAGAAACATCATATTGAATTTTGAACCATGTAAAAACTATAAAAAAAAGTGTTTCAGAACCTAATTTGCTTATGCTGATGTGGAGGTCCACGTATGTTTTGGCAAAGTGTGGAAGTGAAAGGCAGGGAAGTGCTTGATGCTTGTGACCTCTCAGTCAATATCTACCTGTTCAGGCCAGAAGCCAGTGTTAGAGACATGAGCAGCTGTGTTTAAGGAGATCACACTTTCCAATGCCCTTTTGAACACACACAACATCAAAGTCAGCATGTATATATACACCGATCAAGCATTACATTATGACTGGTGAACTGAATAACACTGATTATCTCTTCATCATGGCACCTGTTAGTGGGTGGGATATAGGCTATTAGGCAGCAAGTGAACATTTTGTCCTCAAAGTTGATGTAGAAGCAGGAAAAATGGGCAAGCGTAAGGATTTGAGCAAGTTTGACAATGGCCAAATTGTGATGGCTAGACGACTGGGTCAGAGCATCTCCAAAACTGTAGCTCTTGTGGGGTGTTCCTGGTCTGCAGTGGTCAGTTTCGATCAAAAGTGGTCCAAGAAAGCAACAGTGGTAAACTGGCAACAGGGTCATGAGCGGCCAAGGCTCATTGATGCACGTGGGGAGCGAAGGCTGGCCCGTGTGGTCCGATCAAACAGACAAGCTACTGTAGCTCAAATTACTTAAGAAGTTAATACTGGTTCTGATAGAAAGGTGTCCGAATACACAGTGCATCGCAGTTTGTTGTGTATGGGGCTGCATAGCCGCAGACCAGTCAGGGTGCCCATGCTGACCCCTGTCCACCCCTAAACGCGCCAACAGTGGGCACATGAGCATCAGAACTGGACCACGGAGCAATGAAAAATGTTGGCTTGGTCTGATGAATCATGTAATTGCAGTAATTCAAGTCTGTAATTATTATTTTGTTCTGTGATTACTTTACTATAGTGCAGATTTTACTATGGAAAATGTGTTGATACTACCTGATTTTAGTAATCATAGATTTCATATGATTAACTAGTTGGTGACAGAGTTAACAGAGCATAATAGTAATCAAAAACACCTTAACATGTCATTTGAACTGAGAGCACAAGCCCTATAACCTAGACCATCTGTTCCAGCAGGTGTGCGATGTGGTAAGAACCGGGTCCCAGTCTGATCCTTCTCACAAAATGGATTACATCGGTCACTATATTCCATTAATAACAATAAGTACAAATTGTGTTTCTGTTCAACACCCTTTTGACCCATTTAATCCCAAATTTTCCCCAGACATGAAAATATCCAAATGATATGTCATTAGTAACCATGAAATAATCAATAATATTTTAATTGTTTGGGGAAAAGTGTGTGAATAATTGTGTTTTATGGTCGGTCACAGTTGTTGACCGGTGGGATAATGTGTATACTGAATTAACATATTTCTGCAGTCATCAAAATTATATATATATATATATATATATATATATATATATCATATTCTTGGGTTACAATTATACATAAAAAACATTGTAAGTATATGTACACCTAAATGCACTGTATTATACCACCAGTCACTATTGTTGCCATAAACATGTTTACTCATTCTATGACCACTAAACAAAACTGAATAATTGGGAATTCATATATTAATACTAAACACCTTAAAGATAATGTGTACCAAAGATCTGACTTTACTAACCTTTTGTTTTGGAGATTTGATGCAGCCATCATCTTTTCACGGTGCAAAAAATTAAACTGCTCTGGTCATGTGACAATTTAGACTAACCATATGACACTGCGCATATTTAATTGATACAATATATGTTTTCCATTTTTGCATGAAATGAACTAAAAATTCAGTCAGTTTTTAGCTTTTTAAATGAAAATATTGCACTATTTTACTATTGTGACCGATGGGATTAAAAGTTTTTTGTTTTGTTTTTTGTCTTTTTTGGGAGAAAGTTGGGACCATAGTGACAGATATTTGTATTTTAGTAGGCTAGATACACCATATAAAACAACTGATAGTGACACCTAGTGGCATGGGTGCAGTATCATTCAAACGAAATACTATGTAATAGTATTCCAAAATATATTAAATAAATAAATAAATAAATAACACACACACACACACACACACACACACACACACACACACACACACATATATATATATATATATATATATATATATATATATATATATATATATATATATATATATATATATATATATATATATATATATATATATATTTATATGTATATATATATATATATATATATGTATATATATATATATATATATATATATATATGTATATATATATATATATATATATATATATATATATATATATATATATATATATATATATATATATATGTTTTTGAGTATTTTTTGCAGTTTCATTTTGACATTCCTGATCTTTGTACAGTTGTCAAATAGCAAATGAGTTTATCACTGTCAATTTCAGATCTCAAAGAAATGTTGAGTGTTCTGTATTGGTTGGTGCAAAATAATACTGTAACAACCAATCGGCTGTTTGTTTGTATTATATGCTGCAGCCACAAATCCCCCTGAGGGTACAATGACAATGTCCCTCTAACTGCTTTTGAAGAAGCCGATGTTCTAAAATAGTCACCCACCTCATTCTCTCAAAACCCTAGAAGACCAATGCCAAGAGAACCACTTACATGTTTATGATAAAATGCAAGCAGAAGTTTTAAAGCTGTCTGAGTCTACTTTGATGCCTGTTCCAGCTCAACCTCTAAAGATGAAAGTACTGTATGTTATGAAGCTTTAGGAGCAGTTGTTATTGTTATTCTGGCCTCATGACTGGAAACTGAGGCCACAGTGAGTACATGCCCTAAATGAACACATGCTATGTTAGAGGTGGATCTCTATGATGAGACATGTTACCGTATTATTACAGTTCTGTCGTCCAACCAACTGACCCTGAGGCTGACACTCTCATTCATACCGTCCACTGTTCAATAGCTAATCCGTAAACCCAATTCTGTGTTTATTTTTATGCCCATTGTAGCCAAAAAAAGTTGAGGACTAATGAGCTAATAGGATTGGGACTAAAATGAGCATTTTATAATGTGGGCTGTGTAAGCCAGAGAGGGAGGAGAGTTTGCACTATAAAGGCGGACCAGACAAACTGAGAAACACACTAGCCAACCAACAACACCAGCTACAGAACGGTGCTCACGTGCAAAAGCAGAGGACACCCTCCAGGAACTTGGACACAGGTAAGAAGATTTGGACTGTCATTAAACTGAAAAAACACACATAGACTTTGAGGTGCAAGTGACAGCGCATTAGACAGCTGATTTGGATTTATATGAGATTGAATTTACAGTATACGAGATTGTTTATATGATATTGAATTAACAGTATACGAGATTGTTTATATGAGATTGAATTTATATGAGATTGTTCAGAGTGAACATCAGCATTCATGTCTTCTTTTGGAAGATTCACAAAAAGAGGAAAAGATTGGCACTGATGAAGAGCCATATGGCTCAAAATGTCACTTTTTGGTGAGAACATGCAATACATTTTCTTTTTATCGAGCTGTGGTGTGACAAAATCCTGTTTTATCCTTCTTCTTTTTTTGGAGCGCCCTCTGAGATTTTTGCCTGCTGTATCTGTACACTTTCTGTCTTTTTTGTCTAATTCTTGCTTTAGGAAGATTGAGTTGTGGCATAAAAAATGTGCTTGAATACAATAGAGACCTGAGGAGCATCAGCTGTTTTTATGGTCAGTGGTTTGCTGTCCAGTTATTCCTGAACCTAATTCTGATGCTAACTGGCAATTAACCTGAAAAAAGAATGTAATCTTTATCAAGAATATCCACAATTGATCATGAGAACTATAAGAGTCATCTAAATCTGACATAAAATTAGCATCTTGATTGCACTTGAAAAAAGACAGATCATTATGTTTCATTTCTCTAGAAAAATATTAATATTCATTTTATATTATTACTTTGGACCCACACAAAGAACTCAATTTAACTGAACATACACACCCTTGGTCACATAGAAATATAGTGAGACTTTTAAACAAGATCATGACAGCTGAGTTTTGATAAGTGTCTTATACTACAGGTAATTTATTTGCACTAATTTACATATAAATATTTAAATATTATTCAATATATTTATATTGAAATATTTCCAATACAGTCCCACATTTAAAATAGTGATTTAATGTTCTTTAACTAATAATATATCACAGATGTTTTCGCTATAGCTCTTTCCAGGTTTGAAATAGTTGGCTTCATTCACAGAGACACATTAAAAACAGATAAGAGCTAATCCTGAGTGCGGCTTCTGTGGAGGATTATAAAGCAGTCTATCGTTATGCTAATCTCCTCTTCCCTGATTAGCCCAAGTGGATTGAAATCTCAGCAGGACAACATATAAACATGAATGGTTTTCATGTACTGAATTCAGGGCAGGATGTTGGTTCTTTTAAATGTTGCTAAATCAAACTACTGCCCTCTGCTGGCACATTTTACGTACTGACCATTTCACTTCTCATTTCAGAAAGCTTCACCTGACTTTCCATAACTATGACAAAGTAAGTTTGTGCATATTCATTTATCCCAACATTTTACAAATAATACACATGAGACATAAAGTCATTTAAAACATCATACAGACAACTGAGAGGCATTTACGATCATACTTTTTCCATATCCTATACAGACTATTCAATATTTTTTTCACATTTATGATACCTCTCTAGATTAAGCAGCCTTTGTGTAATACTCCTACAACCTGTTCACTAGTAGTATTAAATCTGTAGAAGTCTTTTTGGTCTTCAATCCCAGTGGATTACCAGATTATAAAAAATCCCTTTTAGAATGGATTGACAGGATTACCACAAGAGTTTAAGAGTAACAGTGCAAAGCTTAGCATATGCAGATGACTAATCACCTCGTGCAGACTAACAAGTCATATCAAAAGATATTGATATTTGTTTAAAATACAGTACAGGTTTTTTTAAGAGACCAAACGGAACACATTAGTTTCAGCGATGTGTAATTGCCAGCATTGCAGGTTTTTCCCTATTTGACTGCAAATTATATCATTAAACCTTCAGTATAGACTCAAAGAAGCACGTCCTGATTTTGCTGAGTTAGACGTGTTCCAGAGTCAACATATTTGGCTGATCCGGAACAACTTTCCTGTCCAATCATAACCATATCCCTACCCCTAAACCTAACCATAAAGTATCCCTAAAATCAAAGGGAAATGATGTAAAAGCGTCTAGCCCTGGTTGTAAGCCTAAACTTGACATAAAATGTAAACTTGTCCCTCAAATCTGGTTGGTTGATTTGAATGTTGTTCCAGGATCAACAAAATTCCAGGAACATGTTGCACTTGGTGAAATTAGGTTCTGCCTCAAAGGCATCCTGTTCCCAGAATAGAGCGATAATTAAGTATTCAACATGTGAAACTGTCTTCTGTCTGAATATTACCTGTTATAAACAGTAAATATGTGCCAGTGATTGTAAAACATGTTATTACCTGTTGAGACTCAAACTGAGAAATGTTGTTCGGATTAATCGCAGCACAGGCTGGTTTTGAGTAATAACACACCAACAAACGAATTGCCCTAATTTTAAGTGGTTTGCATTGCACCACTGAGACCACATATTGATAATACTCTTATTATATGCATTTAAAGGTTAAATATGTCATTTCTTTGCCAACACTGGAATCAGACAAGACAATATTGATTGTTTTCAAACAGGTTTCCCATACACTCCCCTATCTGCTATTGGTCAGACAAATAGATAGCCCCACACCCTAAACTCACGCCATTGGCTGAGCTGCAGCTGTTAAGAAATACTGCAATGTTGCTGTGTTTCAGCCAAAAACAATGTTTCTTTTTACATTAAAAATGACACATGTCCCCTTTAAAAGAGTAAATTGAGTGTAAAATATTAAGACATGTATGTTGTTTCTACAGTGTGTATGTATCATGCATGTTGTTTTTTTACAGGGTTTATAAGAAGACTAGTGGAAATGGTTCGGTAAGGTTCCCTTTATACTGCTTACACCTCCCATTACTTGTCATCTGCTCCATATGTACGTGCTCTCAACATCTTTTTAAGACACACGCACACAATAATAATCTATTTATTACAGGTTTGCCTTTATTTGGGGAGAAGAGACTTTGTGGACCATGTGGAAAGTGTTGATTCAATTGGTACATTCCACTTTACATTGAAATTTTTTTTATTCATCAAGGATGTGAGAAGTCGTCTGCATTTATATAAACAGCACTTTTCTATTAATGGGCAATATTTAAAAAATAATAATAATTTCCCTCTCAGATGGGGTGCTCAAGATTGATCCTTCAGTTCTTAATGGAAGGAAAGGTACGATTTAACATAATACATTGCAATTCTGTAATTTAATTCATTTAGACACTTCTTCTAAATATTTAATTAATTTTTTTTCAGTGTGGGTACAGCTTGCATGTGCATTCCGCTATGGAAAAGAGGATCTGGATGTGATTGGAGTTTCCTTTAGGAAAGACATCTGGATAAAGCGCATTCAGATGTATCCCTTTGAGGGAACCAAGCCCCCAAATACATCAATGCAGGAAGCGCTTTTGAAGAAAGCTGGAGATCAAGGACATCCCTTCACTTTTGATGTAAATCCACACTTAAGCATCTGATTTGAGTATTTGAGTTAAACAATCAAGGACGTCCTTCACTTGTGTCTCTCCTGTTCTGTCTCAGATTCCAGTACGTCTTCCATGCTCAGTGTCCCTTCAGCCAGCACCAGAGGATGATGGGAAGGTACAATAGCAGAAACACACACAAATGCAATCACAAACGGCTTACTATGTCTCTCTTATATGTAATATGTTTATTTTTACAGCCTTGCGGGGTTGACTATGAAGTCAAAGCCTATATTGCACATGAAGCAGACAACATAGATGAGAAAATTGACAAGAAGTATGTACTACTTCCTTTTAACATAGAGATACTATCGAAAGAAATTAATACATTTTCACACTGATTACGGTATCTATATAGGGACACTTGCCGTTTGATCATCCGCAAAATC
The DNA here is from genome assembly GCA_023566225.1 of Romanogobio albipinnatus. Taxonomy (NCBI): domain Eukaryota; kingdom Metazoa; phylum Chordata; class Actinopteri; order Cypriniformes; family Gobionidae; genus Romanogobio; species Romanogobio albipinnatus. Next base: position 25,621,282 of record CM042246.1, on the reverse strand, counting down.
CAATATGCACCAAATGAGATAACAGCGGGACCCAAGACCAATCTCAACAAACAGTTCATCACGGCAGACAAACCAATTCACGTGGAAGCGTCCATGGAGAAGGAGGTACAGTGTTTTTAAATGTTTGTTGAAATTGTGATTGTTGAAAGTGTGCCGTTTTGTCTCTTTATTTACTGCTGGGGTTTTTTTTCTCCATCCTTTCAGCTCTACTATCACGGTGATCCCATTCCTATCCAAGTAAAAGTGAACAATGAGACCAGCAAAGTAGTGAAGAAAGTCAAAATCAGTAGTAAGTACTTTTATAATTAAAGGTCCCTGTGGCGAGCAGCGAGGCCGAGGGACCGTGAGGGCGGGACGAGGCGGCGCTCATCAGAGAGGATGAGCGCCAGCTGCGAGCCGCAGCGATCTCGGCTCTCGCGCAGGAGTGAGGGAGTATAAAGGAGGAGCAACGACAGTGAGGGACGAGAGAGCACCAGGCCTGGATTTTGTGTTGTGGTTTATTTTAGTTTTGTTATGTGTTGCTGCAGTCGACCTGCAGCTTATTATTTTCATTTTGTGTTTGTGTGTAGGCGGCAGTCGACCGCGAGGGGCTGCCGCCGCCATTTTATTTTGTGTTTGTTTTTTATTAAATACTTTGATTGTTCGCCGGTTCCCACCTCCTTCTTCCCGTACAAACAAACTTTACTACAGTCCCGTTCTTCGTGATCCCATTGTTCAAACTTTAGTTAGTGTGTAATGTTGCTGTTAGAGCATAAATAATACCTGTAAAATTATAAAGCTCAAAGTTCAATGCCAAGCGAGATATTTTATTTAACAGAAGTTCCCTTTCAAAGTCTACAGCGAACGGCTGGCTTGGACTACATCCTGGTACTTCCATCATAAATGACGTCAGTAGAACAGTAGAACAGACTAACCTCCGCCCACAAGAATACGCGAAAAAAGGGGACGTGGTCTTGTTGCTGTCCCACGTGGAGAAGAGGACGTGTCGCGTGGAGAAAAGGAATTGTTGCGTTTGAGTGTGTTTGTCGCCATGTCGTCGAGACGCTGTTATTTTCATCCCGGAGTCAAATCACCTTTGTTTGGCTTTCCCAGGGACGCTGTAGAGATCATTAAGCGCATATATATCTCCCGTTAAGAGGCGTGACCTTTCCACGTGCGCTAAGCTGCTGTCGAATCACAACACAGGAACCGTGCCACGTTTGCTAAGCTGCGGTCAAATCACAACACGGGAACCGCTGGCACAATCAGAACTCGTTACGTATTTCTGAAGGAGGGACTTCATAGAATAAAGGAAGTCATCAGCCGTTTTTAGGACAGTGAAAACAGCGGTGTACAGATAAGTAAATTGTGTGAAAAAGACTGTTTTTTTTTTTTACACGTGAAACATGAACACATGTTATATTGCACACTGTAAACACAATCAAAGCTTCAAAAAAACACGAAGAACGGGACCTTTAATATTAATAAACAAAATAGCCAGTCTTCATCCATTTAAGCTACTTAAGATTGATTCGTTATTGTCTTTAAGCAGAAGTGTATGCGTTTCCTACAATGACCCAAAATAAACTTTAGCTCTTTGTGTGTTTCAGTTTACCAAATTGCAGATGTAGTCCTTTACTCAACGGACAAATACCACAAATGTGTCCTGAATGAAGAATTTGGGTGAGTGAAAAGATCTCCACATCGCATTTGTCAGAGGACCTTTAAACTATTTTTGGGTTTCAGTATTATCTTTCATATGTTGTGTTTTTTTTTTTTAATATCGGAACTTTTTGATATCTTTTGTATCAGGGACCAAATTAATGCAAACACCACCTTTGAGAAGGAATATAGAGTCACTCCTCTGCTGGCCAATAACAGAGAGAGACTTGGTCTTGCATTGGATGGCAAACTGAAAGATGAAGATACCAACTTGGCTTCTTCAACAATGTCAGTTAATCTTCATTTAAAAAGGCATTAAACAGATTTTCGTGTTCATAGTCCAAATAACAGCTCTGTGTAGTATATCTTTTATATACTACACTGTGTTTAATATCACAAAAAACACAACACTTTTATTTATAAAATGACAGAAAAACAAGTAGACTCATCTGCATCTCTCTCTCTCTCTCTCTCTCTCTCTCTCTCTCTCTCTCTCTCTCTCTCTCTCTCTCTCTCTCTCTCTCTCTCTCTCTCTCTCTGCAGTCTGCAACCTGACATGGATAAGCAAATGCAAGGCATCGTTGTCTCCTACAAAATTAAGATTACTCTCGTAATGGGAGGTGGTCTCTTGGGAAGCCTCACATTAAGGTTTGGCTCTTCATATTTTCTTTCATCCCAATGTCATTGGCCTATCAGTGGAGAGTCATAATGGAGAGTAATTTTACCTTCTTTCTCTTATGACTTTTGTTCTGCCATTGTGGTATATATTTTCCTTGATGATGCCCAAACACAACTACTTAACGAGGAACAGTCTGCTTAGTTTCCTTGTCATTAAACAACAATGAAAGTAAATCCAGCAGTACATGGTGTGTTGTGTTTTAGCTTTGTGACCAGTGAGAGTACTCAATCATGTTTATCTTCTTTTCACAGCGATATTACCGCTGAACTCCCTCTAGTTCTAATGTCACCCAAACCAGCAGGTGAGATTTTTGTTCTTCAATATTTAAAATGAGCAGCCTATGTGTGTGTGAACATTTTAAGTGACACTGCTATGAAACATACTAAAGAGCACAATTTTCTTGTCTTCTAACTGCATCCTTGTGCATTCTCTTACTGAGCAGAAGTGTAAGTATCAACATAAACTTGTTTCTAATGTTGAGACAGAATGTTTAACTTCTATGTGCTTTTCGTTTTAAATCTTAGACTTTGAGCCTTTAATAAAAAAAAGATCTTCAATGACTATATATATATATATATATATATATATATATATATATATATATATATATATATATATATATATATATATATATATATATATATATATATATACACACACACACACACACACACACACACACACACACACACACACACACAAAGCCATTGTTAAAGTAATGTCTTTTTTAATCCAGGGCTGATATCAACCTCGAATAGATTCTACAGCCAGTGACGGTGAGGAGCAAGTCAGGAGGAGAGACACTCAGGAATAGATGCAGATACCAAACAACTTCATTTCATGAGCCATATTATAGACCATAATTGTTACAAATACCTGTGTAAAAGGAATTAGCTGTATAATGTTAAACATGGGTTAAAGGCCTTGTATACTATATGAACTCAATGACACTGAAATCAAGTATTGGTCTGATGCTTTTAAATTGTCATGTTTATTTCTTCTGCCTTTATCGTGGGAACTCAGTTTAATCGTGTTTTAGGTGAATTAGTGTTGTAAAATATCAGGGAGTAACAGTTAATTTAATTATATTATTGGTATGTTTTATTTTTTGGTTGTTTTTTCTTCTGGCTGTGGTGATGGTGGAAATTAATAAACAATGGAGTGTTATTTGGACCACTCCCAAAGTCTTTCCTCATCCTTCATCATGACTTTATGTAGATGCAGTGGAGCAGTTTATTTTTTGCATATAGGCCTATAAATATAGAGTGTGCTTATATGTACACTTACTGTAACAGTAAATTATGCATGCATAATTACATGCAAATAACCCTATTGTAAATGCATGTAGTAAATCATTATTACTCAATTACACTGTAACAAGGACATCTTAAAATAAAAGGTTATGCTTTGTTACAATGTAATTATATAGGAGTAATATTAGCCTACATGTAACAGCCCATGCCCTATGTAACAAGAACAAAGTGTTGACAAGTTAACTAATGGGACCTTATTGTAAAGTGTTGGCAGGCCTATAGAAGTAGAAGAAAGAGAAGGAATGTATATAAAATTCTGAGCTTAGATCAAATCTTAAGTGTTAGGCTATCAAATGTGTCTTAAGCAGATGTGAATGAATGAATGCGTCTCTGTTTTCCTGATTGGATTAGCTTTAGCATTTGTCAGTTTAAGCTCCAGTTCAGTTTATGCGCAGCGGCTTTACACACTCAAGAGCACCTAAACAGAGCATACGACAATGGTAAGCTTCACATAGTGATATGCTATGTAGTACATCGGCGTGTAGTTCACAGTAAATGCGCATTAGCAGCATAACACAACTGAAGAATAGCGTGAGAGAATGAAAATGCTACTGCGTCACTTTTAGTTTCATTCAGAGACTACAGGTTAGTTTAACCATGAGGGAAAATTACACATTTATGGCGACGTGGATGCTTGACGAACGTTGTACTTTACAGAATTACAGATGTGCCATTTAAAAATAAATAAATACACATTGTGAGAAATATGACCAGGGTTGTATACGTGATTTCCATAACAGACTGTTGTGAGGTCTGTTTTTAATCATGTTGTCAAATGTCATAGTAAATTAATCATCATATTGATTTAAATGTACCTTACTTAAATCAAATAAGTGTCTGACTCGACGTAACTGCGTCATTAGTTTACTATTCTGTTCTACATGGGGTGTATGTTTTTCAACGGCTCTGGTCGTAACATTACTGGGCCGTGTGACGTTCCCAGCAGCAGTGTTGCCAAGTGTTGGTACTTTCACACTGTTGTTAACGCGGATAGTTTTTGTAGTGCCCGTGTTGAAGCTGACCCCCCTGCAGACCTGGCAACCCTGCCCAGCATGCTCTGTGCGCACTACGTTGTTTCCGGTTAGCTGCTTGCTATCATCAAACACCGGGATGATCAGACATCATTCAACGCACCCGCGTGTTTCAAGTAAACCCGCTGGTCAGCGCAATCGGACCTGTAATATCGATGATTATCGTCAGCATTTCGAGAGTGACAAGCAGTGGTCCGCTAGACGTCAGTTCATAGTGAAACACGCTGAAGAGTACGAGGGAAATGCTCTTGATAAGCTGCTGGCCCTGTCGATGGTGTGGGTTAACCATGTTTTCCTGGGATGCAGGTGGGGATTCGATTGAATATCGTGATAATTGGGCATTTTAACTGTTTTTTTCCCCCGCAGGAGTTTGAGTGCATACTTAGTGTAAGCATATACAAGTGTGTGCCTTATTTATACAGACTACCTTAATTGTAAAGTTTTGTATTAGTAATGCCAACCAATACTATGGCTGTTCTTTTTTTGGGGCGGTACAGGTATGGGTCCCAATTAATGCACAAGGTGCTTGAGATGGCAGAAGGGATTGATGTTGGTGAAATGCCCTCATATGAACTAGTCCCGAATGCTGAATCAAAAAAGAGATCATATTCATCTGATGGAAGTAAGTCTGTCAATGCCTGAGATCGATCTATCTATCTATCTATCTATCTATCTATCTATCTATCTATCTATCTATCTATCTATCTATCTATCTATCTATCTATCTATCTTTTTTTCTATTTTTGCATCAATTAAAACCAAAACAGCAGTATGAATTGTCCTATTTGTGTGTAAATGGATATTTTAATCATATATGCTTTCATATCCTAGGTGAAGAGCCCACGAGGAAGATGCCTGTGTCAAAATTCACTTCCAGACCTCGATTTCAGCCAGTGCACTTTGTGAGTGGTGGGAGTAGCGGCAGCGGAATTGGAGAAACTGATGAAAAAGAAAATGAGAGAGCGCGCAGGAGGGGCGAGATGAATGAAGTAAGACAGAGGGAACCAGATCATCAGCCATATAATGGTAACCATGACAATGGCCCTTCCTCCTCCTCTGGCTCCCTTGAGATGGGGAGGTACGGTTATGATTCTTGGCCTGAGCACAGAACCAAGGACGTAGCCGCGGGCGGCACAGGTGGGCTTGGCTATGGCAGCAGAGGCTCCACCTTGAACTTTATGTGCAAAATACAGCAGGAGTACACTGCTAGATATGAGGCTCATAATACCAGACAGACGGAATCATTCTCACAACCAGGCCGAGTTGAGGGATACGGAGGTGCTGGACGGTCTGGAGCCTGGGATAGCGGACGGTCTGGGCTGGGATTTGGACATCAGGATAGGCCAACCTCCAGCAAGGCTTTCAGTAGGGTATACGACGGTCCAAGCAAAGCCGGCCCTGGCCTTCTTCCTACACCCTCTCTGCCGACTTCTTTACCCGCAGCAACAATTGACGAAAAACAGAGGCTTATTACCAGAGTGTCGTCAGCCGTTATCATCACCCTCAGAGACCCTGCGTTCATGAGTGGACCCGACAGCCCAAACTACAATTTCATTCTTAGCCGCAGCATTCAGGCCTGCAAGACGAATCCAGAGTACATCTATGTCAATCTAAGAGATATTCCACCAGCTGACCTTCCTAAGAACAGAAAAGTACCCACTGAAGGATATGCATGTGAACTGAGGTGTCAGTGTGTGTACCTTGCCACGGGATACTCTGGAAGCAAAAACGGTGCCAGAGACCGAGCGTCAGAACAGGCTGTCAAGCTGTTCCTGAAGCCGGTGGAAGTCCGTATCTTGCAACGGCAGTACAAGCGTACTTGCGTCAATGACATGGTGGTGTGCCAAGTTAACACTCCAAACCCAACCCTCCCCCCACCTCTTCGCAACCCTGAGGACAAGCCGTCCCCTAGTACCAAGGGCCAGTATGAGCCTGACCAAAGCAAACACTGGACAGAATTCGTAGTTGTGGAGAACGCACATGATGCCATCTGTATACTCAACAACTCGGCTGCCTTCAACCGCATGAAAGTTGATTACACTTTTGACCCAGTTCCCAACAGCAATTTGTGGCTCTGTAGTGTGTACTTGCAGGGTGAGCTGGTGGCACAAGCCAGAGGGACCAAGAAGAGCTCAAAACATGCAGCGGCGGAGGAGGCGGTGAGGAAGTTGCGAATGAACCAGACTGCTCGCAAACCAGAGCAGCAGCATTTTTCTGGAGGAAACCACATTTCGGACCAGCCCGGTGGTCGATACACCCAGCAAAGCAGCAAGAAAACACTGCTGGGTGAATTGGTCATTCTTGAAAACTCTGATAACGCTATTTGCATTATAAATGACACTGCTCAATTTAATAAAGTGATTGCTGACTACAAATTCACGGTTCTGCCGGACCATCGCTGGCAGTGCGAAGTTTACCTAGATGGTAAGTATGTGGCTGCAGGCGTTGGGCCCAAAAAGACGGTGAAGCATATTGCAGCAGAGGAGGCCCTTGCCACACTGCGACGTACACAGGCTGTGGTGAAGTCCAACCTCAGGAAGGAGGGCCATGTGGATGCAATTTCCCGAAATCAAATCATGGCTCTTTCTGGCGAGGAATCCATGCGGCAGGAGATCAAGGAGGACAACATTGGTAACCAGCTACTTCGTAAGATGGGCTGGACAGGTGGTGGTTTGGGTAGAGAAGGAGAGGGCATTGCTGAACCCATCAAAGTCAAAGAGCAGTTTACCAGGGAAGGACTCGGTATGGACATGGACAGGCAAGGTAATCAGCTGACTAAGCGCGATATTGAGGAAATCATTCGGAATTACGCGAGTTCAGACCGTCAAGATGATCTGCGCTTCTCCACGGAGCTCAACAATGAAGAGCGCCGGCAGATCCACCAGATATCCCAAAGGTACGGGCTGCGCAGCAAATCATATGGACAGGGCCGACTACGCTTTCTTGTGGTTAGCCGCAGAGTCCAGAAGGCACAGCTGATTGGTCAGCTTTTACAGGAAGGGCAGGTGGGACGATATGAACTGGTGAAACCTCAAGCGTCACAATGAATGGGCTCAACAGGCCTCTGAGAATCCAACAAATGACTATTAATAAAAGCTAAGCAGTTTTACTTTTTACGTTTCCTGTTAATTTGTTTCCGAAGAGTAATTTAAGAAAAAAGAAAAAAAAAAAGGGTGGACCGAAGCTTGGAAAACCTGTCAGTTCTTAATGTCTACAATGTGTACCCTTTTCTTCCCTTTACCATTTTGTCCAGATTTGCTGTAGGTTATGTCAAGGCCATATGATAAACAAATCCTTACTTCCTAAACTTTGTCATATCATGTATCTTATGATATTTATTGACATGGATATTAGAAGTGGGGCCTTTTGGCAGCACGAGACATCCTGTTTTATGCTTTCAAACTGGACAATATATCACTCAGTCTTTCATCTGTTGTAAGATAAACACTTGAAATATAAAAATATCCTTGAAGTAATTACAAAACATATATTTTTGTCATTTTCTGGTTGTTGATTGTATAAGTAAATATTTATCTCCAAATAATAATGCCTGAGCAGCAATCCCTGTGAAGCTGTTTGCTGTTGCAAGTACTGTCAACCAGCCTGCTTGTTTTGACACATTAAATTTAGTCTGGTCATAGTCCATTTTCTACTTCATTTAATAAAATGTAATTGCTCATCTTATTTTTGTTCAAGAAAAAAAACACCATAGAGTTTATTTTACGGTTTATTTACAAGAAGTGAGAAAATGTACAGTTTCTTACATGGGTTACTAGTGCAAATCCGACACTCTTGGTAAATTAGAAAAATGAAGATTTGAATTGCCTAAAATGGACACTGCAGAATAGCATCACATCCATATGGTTGGAGGAGCAATTCAATGTGAAAAATAAACGGCACTTTTATGGAACTTTAAAAAATGAGCAAGAAAACCATGCAACTGGGGTGCAACAGACAGAAAATGGTGAATACAGAAAAAAAGAAAACACTTAAAGATGCCATTTTGTTATGTTCTGACAGATCACTGTACCTTCAAACAATTACTGCTGACAAACGTAACACACAGTCAGTGTTAATAGGCAACACCTTAAACATCACTATGAACTGCTGAATTAAAAGAACATAACCACTTGCACTTGATAAAAAGGGCCATTTGTAGCGTTGCACTTTTTAATTGGTTTTAAAAAGTCAGGTTTTCCAAGTGCAATGTTTCTGAAACATGCAAGCTTTCCATACAAGACAATGTATCAATCATCTTTAATGTCCTTTGCCATTTAATTTGGAACTCTGAACGGCACGTTAAGCAACATTCAGTATGACACTTTTGCAGAGACAACAAAATCTCTACGGATAATCGAACTTGGATTCTTACCGAAAACAGCAACCAACATGTTAATAACCTAAATGAAATCAGCAACTTATAAAACCAAAGAAATAAGATGACAAAAATGAGAGCAGGCCAAATAAAAGCAAGTAACCCTGGCAACAATATTTTGTTAAATTAAGGTTTATCCTCATCCAAGATAAGGTTCTGCATGAAGAGGGAGACCACAACACAACAGCACTCTAATCTTGCAACAGCTACAGAACAGACAATTCTACCGATTAGGTGGAGAATGATTCAAAACATGATGCGTTTTATTTTATTCTTTTTAAGGTGGCTTTCCTCTCATTGGCTGAGGCGGACTATTGTTCGTTTGGGAACTGTAAGGAGGGTCAACAGTCACGCCAGCTCTGTTCCACAATGGCCGACACACGTTTCTCATACTCTCTCTTGTTTTCCTGATACAGCTGAGCTGCCTGGCTGTTGGCAGGGCTGTTTGGGTTCGGCTCATCCAGTAAAGACTGTGACAAGTGAAAGGCATGTTAATAAACCCTAATTAACTTTTTTTTAATGGTACCATCAAAAACAGCAGAAAGAAAAGCTGTAAAAAAAAACAGGTTGATTAAAACATTTAGTCTGTGCAAAAAAGCAGAAAGAAGTGCAGGCATATACCTGTATTGAGGTTAAAATTGAAGAAACATCATATGTTGGACTCCAGCGATTCTGAAGAATGTCCAAACATATACTACCATCTGCATAAACTGAACACAGAGACAATTAGATTTTATGGTCCATACATGTTTTATATGTGCACCTTTAAGGGACCGGGTCAAAAATGGAAATTCTGTCATTTACTCTCCCTCAAGTTTTTCCAAACCCGTCTTAACTTCTTTATTCTGATGAACACTAAAGGAGATATTTTGATGAATATGGTTAACCAAACAGTTGATGAACCCCATTGACTTTCATTGTATGGAAAAAATACTACAAGTCTATGCCCATCAACTGTTTGGTTACCCATATTCTTCAAAATATCTCCTTTAGTGCTCTTCAGAAGAAAGAAACTCATACAGGTTTGAGGGTGAGTAAATGATGACAAATTTACATTTTTGGGCGAACTATCTCTTTAAAGGGATAGTTCACCCTGAAATTGAAATAAAGCAATCTTTTACTCACCCTGCTGTTGTTCTAATGCCCCATGTCTTTCTATCTTTTTTGGACCTCAAAAGCAAAAAAAAAAAACAAAAAAAAACTGTCCTGCATGTGCTCCTTCATATAATGGCAGTGAATAGTGAGTGACCAGGCTTAAACATTACAAAAATATTCAAAAGTATCACGTATTGATACAGTGAGATGTGCGCCAAACATGGAAAGTGTTCAGAAGGAATACTATAAGGTTTTGCGAGAACGAAACCATATTAAGTCAAAATACTGAGCTCGGCCGTTAGCGTTCCTGTGAGTGCGTACGAGTCGTCAGCAGGTGCTTATTCTTACTATAACTCACACTGTTGTCATGGTACCCGGGATAAGCACACACATGCACTATTTTGAGAAATCAGGCTCAATAGAAACAAACACAACTCTTGTCTTTTCTATAAGGTATATCAGGGCTCGACATTAAGCCGGTTCACATGCTGTCCTTCGTACAGGTTAATCTACTACTCACTTGTCCGAGTAAAAAATTAGCTTGACCGGAATTTTTTTTATTTTTTGTGTTGTAAATATAATTTATTCTGAAGCAATATTCTCACCAGTGTTCAATCAGCTTTGACATATTTAAATCTGCATATTTGTGATATTTTTATAAAGGGCATTTTTTTCCCATAATCTTATTAAATATAGGCTATTCTTTAGCTTTCATTTAATTTTTTTAATTTGAACTAGAAATTAAATTAGAATAAGACACTATATAGGGCTGTTACCAATCAAATTAAATAATTTACACACAAAAGAAATTACAAGTGCATTAAATAATGTTTTCAATTACAAATAATAATTGTTTTAAATATGTTTGAATATACAAATAAATGTTGAAAAGATGAAACTAAACCACCAGTAGGTTAGCCTGGTCTTACCAGACATTCGTACATTTCATTTGAACAGAGAGTCTGGCCACTCTCCATTGACAAGTGTTTCCTTCCTTGAAGGCAGGTATTCTGTTGAAGTTTGAAACTATTGGATCTGCCCAGAGCCACTCTGGATCTGCCATAACCAATCGCTAACGTTTGGTTGTGACGCATGTCTTGCGCCGTTTACCTCGGTTTCTCACATGGAAGTCCATAAAAATAAATGTGGAGATTGTGCATGCCACCTCAGAGATAAAACCTAAAACTTGTGCATTCGGATTGTGATTTTAAATAAAATGTCATATGCTTGGTATGATAAGAATAAATGCTGCCGTAAATAACGGCCCAATTCAAATGTTTACGTGCTTTTCTTCTTTTTATTTTTTGAGCAGTGATGAAATATATTGCTCTTGTAAATACAAGTCTAGAAATTAGGGGTGTAACGGTACACAAAACTGACGGTTCGGTACGTACCTCGGTTTTGAAGTCACAGTTCGGTACGGGTTGAAGTACAGCAGTTTAACAAAATTGCTTTTTATTTATTTTTATTAAACTGGTTTACTGAAACAAAGTGTCTGTCCTTAAATGAATTAAATTATAACAGTTTATTGAAGATATTGCTGTAAACTATATAGGGAGCCCTTACTTGCACATTAATATTAAAGGTTAACAACAGAACCCAAACTATTAGCCTAAATGCTATTTATTTTTCGGTATAATAATGTTCCGTACTTAAAACAAGCCGACTGTTAACTGTAAAAGATTGCATTCGTAAACCATTCGGTACACGCGTGCACCGAACCGAAAGCCCTGTACCGAAATGGTTCGGTACGAATACGTGTACCGTTACACCTCTACTAGAAATGCATCCAAATTACAGCGAAGTGCAAACGCACGATGCTCTGCACTGGTCAAAAAGGATATACACAGTGAATTTTGAAGTGATATATTCTTGAAAACTCAGAGATGTGGATTCGAACAGCAATTAAATGACCACACGACCTTGGTGTTTGTAGGTAATTCAGCCGGGGATTTTTACACGGGTGGTGGGAGACAGACGGCAATAAAATCACTGACTAGCCCCTGTAAATGATGACAATACCTTCCAACCCCACGAGAAACAATTACCGTCCGAATAAGGCTTCAGTCAACTCCTTCACCACTAACGGAGCGAGCTGGAAAATTAAACTTTTCCTAAACCCTGTGGGGAGGAGGGCCACAACATCATGGCCACCAACAACTTAGCAAAAATTGTTCTTGCTCCGGCTTTAACTTCTGGATATTCGGCAGCGGTGCCACAACGGAATGAATGGCTTCGCTCGCATCTTTCTCCGCCGCCATTACTGAACTACAACTCAAACTAGCGCACGACATCAATGTTATCGTTCTCAGCCACTCCCTCTGTTCGCTGATTGGACCAGTAAAAATTTGTTCAGAGAAAACCTAAGAATATACCGCAGTCCCAGACGGAGCACTGAAGGAAAATCAAAATTGAGCGGAAGTACGTAGGAGGGCGGAGCCAGGCTACCAGTAGGTGGCAGCAGGTGACCGTCTTAATGAGTGAGTCAGGGAGTCATTCATTCAAACGCCTGATTCATTCAAGAATGAGGCAGTTGTTTATGAACAGGTCATTGAATATTTGATTAAACCGATTCAAAACACTGAATCATTCAGGAACACAATGTTGCTATGAGATGCGTTATGGTTCTACTGTGATCTTTGTTTGATCTTTTGCAGCTGAAATCGAACAAAAACAGTCAATATTGCATCTAAAATGTAAGTGACTTAATGTTAATTAATTGTCTATGGAACTGTCATATGAAATCAGTGTCATTTTCAATCGTGATGGTATTCAGGAAAACAGCACTCTTGTTTCTGTGAGTTTCTTTGTATGAGCGGCTATCATTTGTTGTGATTTCTCCTCGAGAGGCTGCGCGAGCGTCAACAGCACAGCATTATGTCAGTTTATTATACATTATATATTATCCACTATCGATCGCCACTTACACAAAATGAATGCAGAATCATTCTTGCATTTTGTTGATTCCCTAGTTATTTTTTGTTATTGACGTTTTAATGAGCTTGTCCGGTTGGGCAAGTAAAATTCTCTTTCACTTGCCCCTTCAAAAAATCCACTTGTCCCGGACAAGCGTTAATATCGAGCCCTGTATAAGAAAATAAATAATACAATAATACTAATAATAAAACCTCCTGAAGTGAATATTGTGTACCGGTTGTCATGACAACATTGCATGAGGGGCTGCGGAGTAGGGCTACGAGTAGGGCTTAATCGAAACCGAAATTCAGAACCTCTAACCGACGTATTTTTCCCATGTCGGTTATTTCGGTTTTAGTCACATGACTCTGCCCCGTCAGTCACATCAAGTGCAGTTTGCAGGCACACAGAGATGCAGGAGCAGTTATCTTTGTTTATAGATGCCCAGAATCACTATAGTAACTGCATGTTTTACACAGTTTATACAGGCAAGTTAATTGCCGTTACAGCCTACGCGCTGCCACACACACACACAGCGCGTGCAAGCCCCGAAGCCAGATCGCTTTCACTTTCGTCCTCATAAAGTTTGTCAAGTAAATGCATTAAAAAAAATTGCCAGTTTGAACATTTAAAGCGATTGTGCACTATTAAAAAACAACAATACGGAAAACGTATCCATTCAGTGCTCAGCTTTTTTTCTCTGCCACAGAGAGCCGAGCCGTGTCGCGTCTCTGACAACGCACGCGCCCTGAAGGCAGACCTCTTTCAGCTGCGTCCTCACAAAGCTTTGTCATTTGTATGTGTTTTAAGGCCTGCCAGTATTAACATTAAAGCGATTTTAGACCATCAGATGTGAATTATGTTGAACTAATGCCTGATATATTGTGACAAACGAACACTCAGACAGAAGCTTGCACATCACCTGAAGATCGCGCGCAGAGACCAGCGCAGAAATGCAGTGTCAACGCCGTCCTGGGACTAAAGTAAATTCACTAAAGTAGCTTAGAAACTCAACCGTTATAGGCATATATTTGAATACCTTTGAAGTGAAGTACAAACCAGCTTCATAATGAATAGAGAGTATGAGTAATTCACACACACACACACACACTCTCATTAATGCATTCAAATAAATGTAATGTAGGCTTAATGCGCTAATTTATCTGTATCTGATGTACAACAAACAGAAATCTGCCCCATGGACAATAACTGCTGAAAGTGAACCGTTTCCTTAAAGTATTTTAAAATCACAAAGAAATGCACTTTTTCATTAGAAAAAAAAAATGTAATAGTAGAACATATTTACAGTAAAAACCTTATCAGGAACTTACTCAAAAACCTTACGAGGGCAAAAAAAGGAAAGCAAAGCAAAAAAATTTTTTTTTATTTAAATGTGTTCATTAATCGTAATCGAGGTAAAATGTTCAATTAATCAAGGTTTTTTATTTTTGGTCAAAACGTTTCATCACAGGAGTAACAGAGTAACGCGCACAGAGTAACGGCTGAGCTCAGTATTTTGACTGAATATGGTTTCTTTCTCGCAAAACCTTATAGTATTCCTCCTGAACACTTTCCATATATGGTGCGCATCTCACTGTATCAATACGTGATACTTTTGTATATTTTTTGTAATGTTTAAGCCTGGTCACTATTCACTGCCATTATATGAATGAGTGTGTGCGGGACTATTTTTTTTTAATTTCTGCTTTTGAGGTCCGAAAAAGATAGAAGGACAAAGGGCACATTAAAACAACAGCAGGGTGAGTAAAAGATGGCTTTATTTTAATTTCAGGGTGAACTATCCCTTTAAGTAATCTAAAGCGCAAGGAATTTATAAATACAAAGATCACAACGATTTTGTAAAACTTACCATTAGGGTGAAACATTTTGGAGACAAACCGGACCGTGGGAGGTTTGTTTGGATATTCTTCTGTAAATTCTATTGTGAGTTTGAAAGTTCCTATGACAAGCAGAAAAAGAAAATATGAAGCAAAACCATTTTTCAAATGTAAACAAAATAATTATACCATGCCAAATAGTGGTAGACAATTACAATGAGGCATGTATAAGCAGTTGCCGACAGTGTTTAGAACCCAAAGCTCAATACTTACTCAGCTGTCAATGTAGTTTGTTTTGTTTTGTTTTAAGAAAAAAATGACTTATTTAGAAAGGAAATGACATTACATTTAAAAAGTGACAGTAAAGACATATATTGAAAAGATTTATATTCATCAAACACTGAAAACAATCACCACAGGACAACTGTTTTCAACACTGATAATAACAAATGGTTTTGAGCGCCAAATCAACATCATAGAATGATTTCTGTAAGATCATGTGACTCTGAAGACTGAAGCTTGTGTTTTCTGGACTTACCATCTTCAAATGGTGTTCCTTCAGGGCTGTAGGGAAGAGAAATGGGTCAACAACATGTCAGGTTACACATAACACTTTGGCATGACAGCAAGAAACAAAGCCAAAATCACTGACCAATGTGCAAGAGCCCTGCGCAATACTCTAATCCAAAAATAACAAGGCACAACAGTCTACGGATATGACATTATAACCTGTTTCCTTCACCACAAGACAAAGATCAAATAACCAGCACCTCTTATGGGGGACCACTGGCCATCTGGCCTATTTAAAACTGCTTATATTACCGCTAACAAGCTGAATCTCACAGACCTCGAATTGGTTAAGATAAATAAGTGTCAATGTGTTTTGTTTTCTGTTTATAGCGGTCAATAATAGCAAGTGATACAAACCCAAAAATGACAGCGTTCCAGACCATGATGTTGTTTTCCGACGGGGCTCCGCTAACTCCGGCTGGAGGATCCTCCTGGAGACTGAAAAACAAGTTATACAGAGAAGTTACGTTACATTACATATACTATACCTACATTACGACAACACCACATACCGCACAGATGACATCCAAAATACATTGTCGGAGAGGGGTAGTGTCTAGTGATAGTTAACAAATGGCTTTTATGTGGAAAAAGTCGCCATGTTAAAGACCGAGAGCAGCCGGTGTCCATAAAGCACCCAAGGGCCTTTAGCATTTCGCTTACCGTTTAAAATCTCTCATTAGACGCCGTCTTGCTGGGGTTGACATAGTTTAATTGGACAGCCGAGACGTAAACATAAGGTACCGACGTCGTTGCTTTGAATTAGGTTCAATTCTTTTAGTTTAGCGGACGTCGATTTGGTTAAATATCGACGTTAGCCGTTCGCTTGCTTGGATCCTCCTGCCTGTTTTCTCTACTAAACCCGTCTCTCTGGGACTGGACCATACCAACATAAAGCGGGGGAGAAGCAACTGCCCAAATAAAAGTGAACTCGTTCACAAACCCGTAAACTTATTCGGGGCTTAAGAAAAATCAGCAAAATTATCTAGGAGTAGGCTACTTGCATTAATAATTAGAGTATTTTGTTCAATAATAAGGATAGAGATGGCTTAAGTCGTTTACAGAAAACCCTCCGAACACGCGCAGTTGTAGCGGGCTAAAAGTTACGTCATGATTTTGACAGTGGGTACAGGAGTATTGTATGTTTTTGTTTATATTACAATTTAATGATGTGCAAGAAATTCAACGACTCGCAATTAGTAGTAAATATATATTTATTGGCAATGTTATTATTCAGATAGGCCTACATTCCTCACAGACCCTGTTTAAATCTTGTTGTAAAATCATAATCAGTAGCATAATGACTTCATGTATTTTGTCCTGAGTAAGCTGTGCTGTTTTTAAAATAGAAAAACAGTGCTTCAGAACACTATTTTAAGGAACAAAACAAAAAGTGAACGTATACAGTGATCATTTTTAAAGAACATACAATATTGTAATATTATTGAAGTGAACCATAATCACAGTAGCTGAAGTAAACAGGTTAACATTTTTGATGAATAAAATTATCAATCTATAGGCTAAATCAATAAACAAGTGTTCATGCGGCTCATGACATCGCTGAAGTATATCAGAATGCATCTTTAAAGAATATTCATTAAACAAATTTTAATTAATGGACATTTAAAAACATTAGACAAATTATTAAAATAATAAAAAGACCGGTTTCTTTTATGAAACACAATCCTTCACAGTTAGATTAGCTATTGAATAGAAGGCAGGTTCTCCAGGCAGGAACTCCTTTAGGACATAGTACAGCAGCCTCTATGGACACAGAAAGAATATAAATGTGAATCTGGTTAACCTTTGAATACATTTAAAAATGAATTTTAACTAAATAAGATGAATAATAATAATCATAGCTAGAGTTCTCACATAAACCAGTTTCTTGTTCTCCTCTGTGTCCTGGAATATCTCAAACAGCGTTTCCACATCAGTCTTCTTGAGGATCAGAGAGCTTGAATCTAAAAGCACCACAACAATTACAAGAATGAAGGAATCATTTAAAACGTGGGGTTAGGGTTAGGTTAGGTATGGGGGGGGGGGGGGTATTTTTGTACATACAAATATTGTACGTACATTTTGAATTTATAAGCTGCGAAGCCTTTTCCTTGGTCTCTTTTTTCTCCTCACTGTCAAGTGGCGGCTGTTGTGGCACGTTTTCATCTTGCCATATGTTCTCCCGGAAAGTATCAATGTAGGATGCAATCTGATCTTCGCTAGGATTCATCCTTTTAAAAAAGTTGTTTATTTTCCTGCATGGGACGAAAGCTTAAGCTTATCTTCACATCTACAGCTAAACAACAGTGGTATTTGAATAACTATGCTATTAGATACTTACTTCTTTAACAAAGGCTGGACTGGTTTTAGAATGGCTTCAACAATATTAATGAAGACTGAGTTACCTGAAAAGGTTAAAGACAAAAATGAAAGGGCAAGGAAAATCAGTTTTTAGTTTCAGTTCTTGGCCATCATAAAAGCCAAACAGAACAAGGAGTTATGTCATACCAGTTATTTCCTTCAGTAAATCAAACACGGCTTTGGTGGCCTCAACCTGCTCCCAATTGGTCTGGGGTTCCTTTTTCTGAGCCGGAGGCGGATTTGTCATCTCATCCTTGAACTGACCAGTTTTCTCTTTTACTTTGAACTTTTGCGATCCATTTGACTTTTTGTGAGTTAACTTTTCTTTTTTGTTTGTTTTGACTCCAGTCTGGGCACTTTTAAAGTAATCGCCTGAGTCAGACTGTAAGCCTTCAGTATGGCTCATGACTGAGCTAGAGATATCACTGGAGTGTACTGTGGGAATGACTAATTTTGTCCTATTAACAAAAATACCTAAGCTCTCATCAAGACTCTCCTGCCCATCAGAAACCACATCAGGATCATCAGAGATCTGATTGTATGGGTCAGTCTCTTCATAGGGGGTAGAAAACCGTATGTTTGTAGCCATTGGCCCTTCTACAACGCCCCCCTTTGGCTCCTCAACTGTGTCAATGCAGGCTGGCTGATGTCTTGAGGCTCCTGCTTCATCAAGCTTATCCTCTCCTCTGCAGTTATTGGACTTGGAAAAAACATAGTAACATTAAAGGACCTGTATCATCAGAGGATGGCAGTATTCTCAATCATTTACACTGTGTAATTGAAGCTAAAAGGTACTGTAAAGGTGTACTGTAACTCAAACCGTAGCTATATTTGGACAATATATCAAATCTTGAAGTATGTATATTGATCCAAATATAGAATATTGATTTAAGTTTGAGGTTGTTAAGATTTAAACAATAAGACTAATGTGCTGCGCTATATAACAATGATTTGTTTTCTGTTGATAAATGTATATTCAAACAGTTGCTTGCCTGTCTAATAAAATACATACTATATAAAGCATCTTTAGTGTGTCTATGGTTTATATGGAAATCAAGGGTAGCACGGATATAACGTCATTGACAGGCGACGCAAGGACATGGTTTGTAACACTGATTAAAATGGCTGATTTCTCTGGATTTAAACATTGTTGGAAACGTTTGTGATAATATAAATAGACAGGACAACAAAATATATAACTATGGTGAGATGGTGGTCCAGTAGGTTAAACCATGGAACTGATACGCAAAAGGTTGCTGGTTCGATCCCAGCGGTCACCACCAGTGTGTCCTTGAGCAAGGCACTTTACTCCATGTTGCTCCAGGGGGATTGTCCCTGTACGAAGGGCAATGTAAGTCGCTTTGGATAAAAGCGTCTGCCAAATGCATAAAATGTAAAAATGTAAATGTAACATTGTTTTAGTGGTTTTTGGATATTTTAATCTAAAAAATTTACATATTGTGCCTTTAACAGGGCTGCATTTATTTGATCAAACGTACAGTAAAACAGTAATATAATGAAATATTATTACAACTTAAAATAATTTTCTATTTGAATATATTTTTTCCTGTGATGTCAAAGCTGAATTTTCAGCATCATTACTCCTGTCTTCAGTGTCACATGATCCTTCAGATATGCTCCATTCTAATTGATTTGATGCTCAAGAAACATTTCTTATTATAATAATAGTTGAAAACAGTTGTGCTGCTTAATATTTTAGTCTTTTTTTGTAATAATGTAAACTATAACTTTTGATTAATTAATGCATCCTTGCTAAATAAAAGTATTATTTTCATTTTTATCTTACAGACCCCAAACTTTTGAACAGAAGTGTATCATCAGTTGCATCATCAGATTGTCTTTAAGCTATTGACTTAAAATCTGTTCTTACCTCTTCCTCCTCTTGGCTAGGAGTGAGGAAGCTTGCAAGTCCATTCAAAAGACTCCAGACACCTCCCTCGTGTTCCTCATCACTCCGCAGCTGTGCAAAAGGGCCCAAGAACTGGAATACAGGCTGAGTGTGACCAAGCTGTGCATCAGAAACCAGCTCCTGGAGAGAAATGAGGGGAAAACATTTCCAGGTATTTACTACTGGCATTCTACTGGCAACACCCTCGTAAATTCTACATGGTGGTGTGTGACTGCAGTTACCTGTAAAAAGAGCTCAAAAGCTGATCTAACTTCCTCTGCGCATGCATCATCAAGTTCCTTTTTTGTGTTCTCTACTATTGCAGATATAGAGGGTAAAGTGGAAGTATCCTTACAAAAAAAGAAAGAAAAGAAAAAAGCTTTTTACAAAGCGAGAAACTACAAATATTTATCAAAAATAGTTGATAGGAGTCAAATATTAATGACTATACAAAATAGTATAGGTTTCAATAGAACCGATGCTTTGAAGATTCCTCACCATTTCCTCTCTCTCCTGACAGAGGCTATGAAAATCAAGTATATCTGACTGGGTCTTTTTCACATCCCAGTGGAGATTCTCAGGGTTATTTCTCTCCTCCAGGTGAACCGTAAAACACAGCTCTTCATTTTCCTTCTGAACCTAAGACAGTGTTTTTATTGTTATAATTAAATTATTCAACTCAGTTTAGATTGAACATTGTTTGGTTTCTTTGTTTTAAAATATGCCTCACATTCAAAACATGGACTGCCCATTTCCCCACCCGCCACATCTCATAGGAAAGCTTAAACTCCATCATATCCTCTTGGACAATTGTTAGGTAAAAATCCGTTTCACTGTCCTTTTAAAAGAAAGCACAGGCAGCATCAGTTGCACCAAAAACTTTGTAAATCAATTTAATATTAACATTTGCTGGTATATTCCATACATAATCAGAATCCAAGCAGCTTTTGATGGAGCCCTCTCTGCTGCTTGCACCATCATCTTCAATAACAGCAGATCGACGTGCTGATAAAGCCCTCTGTGAAAGCACTTGCTCCTTATTCTCATGTTTTTTCTTTTTGGCTTTCTTTGACTTGACCTTATCAACAAATTTAGAAATTTTTTCTTTGATTCTATTGCCTACTTAGAAAGAAGAGAACATAAATTAAATGACACTTTATTACATTATTTATGCACAATTACTGCTAATAAATCCAATTACTGAGATGAAAGAGAAAGACACATCACCCTTCTTCTTTCCTTTTATGTCTTCAGGCAGACCGTCCTCTGCTTCATCTGTCAATCTGTGGAATTTCAATCCACAAATTTGAGAACAGAGAGATGCCCCAAATGATATGATAAATATTCTTAGACTTAATGTATTGAGATGACTTACTCTTCTGCTTCTCCACTTCCCATAGAGGGTGGTGTGCCTTCCCTATCTGAGTTTAACGGGTCTCCTATTGAGCTTTTAGGGTTTACTCTATCCAACTGCAAAACCACCATCTGATTCAGGTTGTCTGGATTACAGAGGCATGTCACAAGCACATCAAGTGCTAGACATGGACAGCAGGAGTAAGAAAGAATCAGTGTATTAGTAGAAAATACACAATACAATTAGTACAGCACAAAATTAACAACTTGTGGGGTCAGTACACTCATCTAAAAAAATTTTTTTTTAAAAAATAAATTAGAATGTAGTGGAAAAGTTAATGTATTTCAGTAATTCAACTTTGGGAGAGAGAGAGAGGGACAGGATCGGGAAAGGTCCACGAGCCGGGACTCGAACTCGGGTCGCCCGAAGCGCAACAGCACTATATGTCAGCGCACTGCCCACGAGGCTATTGGTGCCGACAAGTAATTCAACTTTAAAGGGTGAAACTAATAGATTATATAGACTCATTGCCTGCGAAGTGAGATATTTCAAGCCTTTATTTATAATTTTGATAATTATGGCTTACAGTTTATGAACACCCCAAATTCAAAAAATCAGAAAATTAGAATATTACATGAAATCAATAAAATAAGGATTTTAAATACATAAATGTCGGCCCTCAATGTGGCGTGGCATGGATGCTCAGCCTGTGGCACTGCTGAGGTGTTATGGAAGACCAGGATGTTTCAATTGCGGCCTTCAGCTCTTCTGCATTGTTCGGTCTCATGTCTCATCTTTCTCTTGACAATGCCCCATAGATTCTCTATGGGGTTCAGGTCAGGCGAGTTTGCTGGTAAATCAAGTACAGTAATCCCATGGTCATTCAACAAGGTTTTGGTACTTTGGCAGTGTGGGCAGGTGCCAAGTCCTGCTGGAAAAAGGAAGTCAGCATCTCCATAAAGCTCATCTTCTGAAGGAAGTATGAAGTGCTCTAAAATGTCCTGGTAGACGGGTGCGTTGACTCTGGATTTAAAGGGATAGTTCACCCAAAAATTAAAATGATCCCATAATTTACTCACCCTCAAGTCATCCTAGGTGTATATGACATTCTTCTTTCATTGATGCGTTTGTGTAAGAAAAATATCCATATTTAAAACTTTATAAAGTAAACTTTCAGCCAGCCGCCTTCCCTTTTCAATTTATGGAAAAATTGTTGAAAGTTCCCCTGGCGATCGAAAGACTAACGCGAACAGGTAGGCTCGTAATGACGTCACGTACGCATCTTGAGTTTCACTTTCAACATTCAACACTTTTCCACAGAATGAGGTCAGCCGAAAGTTAACTTGATAAAGTTTTAAATATGGATATTTTTCTTACACAAACGCATCGATTCGCTTCAGAAGGCCTTTATTAACACCCCGGAGCCACATGGAGCACTTTATTTGACGGACAGATGCACTTTTTAATGACTTCAAAAACAGAGCCACTATTACGCCAATTCTAATGCTTGGATTAGCCTGGACTTTTGTAAATATAACTCCGATTTTATCCGTCAGAAAGAAGAATGTCATATACACCTAGGATGACTTGAGGGTGAGTAAATTATGGGCTAATTTTCATTTTTGGGTGAACTATCCCTTTAATAAAGCACAGTGGATCAACACCAGCCGATGACATGGTTAGGGTTAGGGTTAGGGTCCATTATTCCATTTAGACTCTGGGACCTTGGTTTCCAAATGAGAAGCAAAATTTGCTCTCATCAGAAGAGAGGAATGGATCACTGAGCAACAGACCAGTTCTTTATTTCTTTATACCAGGAAAGACGCCATTTGAAGCCCACGTCCAGGATCTGTCTGCGTGTGGTGGCTCTTGATGCAGTAACTCCAGCCTCAGTCCACTCCTTGTGAAGCTCCCCCACACATTTGAATGGCCTTTTCCTGACAATCCTCTCCAGGCTGCGGTCGTCCCTGCTGCTTGTGCACCTTTTACTTCCACACTTTTCCCTTCCACTTAACTTTCTATTAATGTGCTTTGATACAGCACTTTGAGAACATCCAACTTCTTTTACAATTACCTTTTGAGGCTTTCCCTCCTTGTGGAGGGTGTCAATGATGGTTTTCTGCACAACTGTCAGCCTGACAGTGTCAGGTCAGCAGTCTTCCCCATGATTGTGAATTCTACTGAACCAGACTGAGAGACCATTTAAAGGCTCAGGAACCTTTTGCAGGTGTTTTTGATTAATTAACGTATTAGAGTGTGACAATTTGAGCCTACTGTAAGATTACAAATTCAAGAAAGTATATTGTATTTAGCATTTAAGGTATAGATCTGGGGTTTCCAGAAGGAGATTCATGCTGGGCCTGTTTTACAGTGAGCATTTGAGGTATAAAGGAAGATTGTTGAGTTTCAGCAGAAGAATCCTGCTGGACCTGTTTTCAGACTCTCACCGTCGTTACCTCTATGCGTTTTGAATAGTTATGCTGATTAGGTAGCCTGGATGCCAGACAAACTTAGCCCCGCCCACAAAAAATTTTGCACGGCAGTTCGGTCTAGACTTGATCCATAGAGAAGTAATTATGCCCGAACAGAAACTGTTCGGACCAATGAAATTGTCAGGGCTGGCTTTAGACGATGATGGACAGATGATAAACAGTAACGTAATCATCCACGTCATCAAAGGCGCTTGGGTTGAATTTGTTCTACTCCTAAACGGAGAACTTGTTCGTATATGCATTCACCTTTACTATTTCTCTCAAAAAAATGATCATCGTGTTGGTAAGTACTCTGTGTATCCTTAAATTCTTTTTTTACAACACCGGCAAAGATCGTTTACACTCATCTTCTTCTTCTAACGTGATTTATTCTAGCGTGCGTGCAGGCAGGGTTGCCAAGTTTTTACAGCAAAACTCGCCCAATTGCTACTAAAAACAAGCCCAATAGCTTTCCGGGTGGGGGGGGGGGTTCTCCGGGAAAAATGGCATTTTGGGGGTAAAATGTGTTATTTTGGCAGGGCTACCTGCTAAAATTCGCATTCCTGGGTCTGTATATCACATAATTGGGGTCGCTTCAACCCGCAGACTTGGCAACACAGTGCAGTTGAGTTCTGTTGACATTTGACAACTAACGTTAAGCGTCGCTCCGTTGCTCTGATTGGTTGTAGGTCTATCCAATTGAGGTATTTCCTGGTTCGGTTTAAACACGCCCCATAATCACAGCCCAACGGAGCAGTATCAGACTCAAATTCTGACTAGAATTGAGTATGACGACGTCAGGCTACTGATTAGGAGTAGAATTGGTGATACTCTGTCTGGGTGGGTTTCCCAAAACCTGTATATTTAATGAACATGCTTTGTTCAAATTTCAATGTAATCCCTGCCCCTTTGGAGTGTATATAACCTCATCAGTTAGACTGTTTGAGTCAGACTGTTTTCGGACGACCTACAGCACAGAGTGTTCTCATTAAAAGAATAACTTCTGTTTGAATCCCGAAGTCTCCTGGTTTTCACTTCTGAGTCCTACACTTTAGAAGATAAAAGTTCACAACACTACAATACTGAACCATTTCACAATATTCTAATTTTCTGAGATTTTCATAAACTGTAATCCATAATCATCAAAATTATAACAAATAAAGGCTTAATCTCTCACTTTGCATGTAATGTATATATATAACATATTAGTTTCACCTTTTAAGTTGAATTACTGAAATAAATGAACTTTTCCACTACACTAATTTATTGAGATGCACCTGTATATTATTTTGAAATTATATTAAATATGATATTGGGGGCAGTTAGAGAAAAAATAAATAAAAGAAATCACTCTGTTGTCATAACCATTGAGAAAAAGCAAAGAGATCAGTTTCTTTCCTATGCCCTATGTATTTAGGCACAAAGAAATGTGGATTAACAAGTCTGTAGAAGCAGTGAAGATGCTGAGACAATCCTTGAAGCGACAAAGATATGTTTGTTTGAGATACTGTCCTAGGCTTAAGAATTACTGCTATGAATGCTGATGCCAGATAGCTGATTGGAATGTTCTGGGGTAATTCCACGCAAAAATGTCACATCCATAACGCCAACTAAATACCATGGCATTGTGTTGGTGTTATGGATGTGACAGTTTTCCGCGGAATTGCCCTCTGATCATTAGAAAGTATTTAGAACAAAGGTAAGGAGGACTAACCTTTTGTAGCTACAATCTCAGTTAGGACACACTGGTAGAGATTTGCTTCCCAGAGATACTCAGGGAAAAGGTTTCGCACCAGAGCTTGAGAGAAAGTTCTGAGGACGGCCATTTCCTCTGACCTTGAACTGAACACTGGAGAACTGAAACAGAAACAGGACAGTTTTCGTTTAACTAGCTGTATTCCTGGAACTGTATCAGGTGATTAGTCATAGGTTTGGATGGAAAGTCCATCAGTTTTGGTAGAAATTCATTGCTTTTAAAACATGAGCTCAAGAATCATAAGACCCAGTTCTGCTTATGGCCTCTAAAAAGGACTAAGCATAAAATAGAAAAGCAAGGAAGTTCACAAAATCATAATACAGTGGTGTCACTTTCACCAGAATATTATGCAGTATATCAGGCTACAGACAAACATGCTTACCCGTCTGACTGTTTTGCATTATGCAGGTGGTTAGTGAAGATCCTAATACAACCCACACTGGTAGCAGATAGATCAAAGTTCTTGGCCTTGCAAATAATTTTCTCCACAACAAAATTATACTCTTTCTGTAGTGCCCTGTTAAGGGGCTGACTGTCGCCAAGTTCTGGAACAGTGTACCATGGCTGGACCAAGTGAGTATAGGCACATTTAAACACTACAAAAGAAAAACAAAATGTAATCATGACATGCACAACTGCAGTGATCTCACTTTAATGCCATATGCATTTATCACTCTTGGTGAGAAAATTAAGAGAGCGTATAAAATTACATTTTCTAAAAGAGAGGCACTCGATCCTATGAGAATGTTATCATATTTTCTGATCCTGCATTTCTGGTATGTCATCTTTAGAACAAATGTGATCAAAATGTGTCATGGGCTCAAGAAAAAAAAACCCTGATCTCAGTCATTATCTCCAGACAAATAGGCATAATGGAGGTGAAGCTTGTGAACAACATAATTGTTATTTACCCTGGAGGAGTGACCTCTGGACATTTGGATATTGAATTGTATGAGACACAATTTGTCCAGTTCTGGTGGCATCAATCTCATCATTGGCACCAACATTGTGACCTTTCTTCGACTGAAACAGGAGGATTAAGGTGCAAGGGATTAAACTGATGATGTCTGATATCAGTCATACAGAATACATAAATGAGGTCAGCAAGAGCTTTGCGTTTTTTTGCTTTCTGGAAGACCCTACGTACAGAAATAATGAACAAAAAGTGATCTGGACATGAGAACCGGAACAAGTCTTTAGCAAAGCTTTCAATAATTCTGATATATGGCCTAGTGATGATGCTTCCATGTTCTTCCCACAGTTCTGCCTAAAAGTTGCCTTTATTTATCCATTTACAATAACCATTACAGATATGTCTTCTATCACAAAGTAGCTGTTTTCTAGCTGGTTCTTTAGCTGGTGGAGGCTGGGAGACAATCTTAGTCCAGCTGGTGGTTCCATTTCAAGGTAGCCATGCTGGTTTTTGGAACATGATATCTGGTCAAACAGCTGATGACCACCTTGGAAACCATGTTTTAAGACACAGTTACCAGCTAAGTTATATTTTCCAACAGGACCGTGACAATGACATGTTCAAAGTAATAATAACAGAACTGTTCTTAATATTCTCAAGTCATATACGTTGATAAAAGCATACAGGAACGCAATGTTACCTCCTCTCGTGCTGTTTCCTCAAGTGTATCATCCGTCTGACTGCTTGTTTCACGGTCTTGCTTTTTGAAAGGGAAATTTAAAAAGCATAAAATACAAAAGAAAGCTTGTGTCCATATTTGTCCAAACTCTGAGAAGTACCAAACAAGTACAAATATAATGGCGAGAAAGCATCGCCAAGTGTACATTTTTAAAAATGTCCAGGTTCAGAAAGAAATTTCACATTAGCGTTTTTCATTCCGCATACAGAACCGGAAGGTAAGTGTTTCTGAGGAATTTGCGATTGTTATGTGATTGGTGCACCTGAAGATGTCGTAGTACTTTGCACTCCCTGGAACGTCTGCTTAATCTTTTCTATAATCTGTTCTCTGTATGCAATAACTGTATGGCACAGTACACTTTATGAACGAATCGGTGTTTTTGAACCAATCTTTAAGTGAATGAATCGTTCACTTTCATACATTACGACAGACCGTTTACTGTAAAGGCTATTACATTAAAAAATTGCTTACTCTAGCAAAGCAGGCACCATGCGACACAAAACATAAAGCATAGTGAGTGAAATTAAGTACACTAACTCAACCACTGGGTGGCACACGTTGTATACGTTATCGATCCCTATGAGGAGAGTGTATGTAGTGCCTTTGCAAAACAGAAGGTGAGAATTTGGGTGATGTGACAATGTAACAAAATGTAACAGAACATTACATCTAGCCTATTAAGCTCATATATATATATATATATAATTTTTATTTTATTTTTTTTACTACTACTACTACTACTACAGTAGACACTCTACCTGATAAATGTTGAAAATATAATGGTTTTGTACACTTTTAAGTTTAAACATGTTTAAGTGATCGTGGACGAATAGGCCAGCCCAGCTGGTCTAAGTGGGCCATCCCTGATTTATCGAAAAATATCTTTACTTTTTTATGGGACTTTACTTAAAAACACATGATTTATTAGCAAAACTGATAGAACATGTTGTGTTGACATTAAATTGGATGAAATCTGAATATCAGAATATTGATGACGACATATTAAAATGTGACTATAACACATGCAACAAGGCAACCCAAAATTTAATAAGAACATTTAAAATGGTAACCATTATATAGTTTTCTAGATTTCACCTTGAAGTTGAGGGAGTCCTCCTTTGAGGTGGTGTTGTTGAGGGAGTCCCCGAGTCTGCAGCTTCATGCTATTCAGGGAGCCCGCCTTTGAGATGTGGCCACACCCACCAGTGTCACATTGCATCAACCAAAAATTATCATTTAAATAAAGTGTCTCTTAAATAAAGAGTTATGCTCTTTTTTCCACCTTTTTAAACGCTCTATTAAAAACAAATAAAATGTACAGAATTGTAATCAATATTACAACATCAAGACATAATATACTTTAGTGAATCCAATCAGTGTTGTTACATAAAAGAACAGACAAAAGAGGGCGAGAAAAAGACGAGAAACGGCACATAACCATAGGCTACATGGAATCTTTTTATACAAAAATGTTTAACGAGGAGCACATTTGTTTGAATTGCTTTACTATTTTTCGAATTTTACTTTTCATATATGCGTTTAACCTCCTTCTCAAACACTATGACATTGGGCTTGCCATTTGTGGATATGAAATTTACATAAAAATAAAATGTATAATAAAACCAGCATCCTTTGAAAATTGGTCTTTAACAACCTAAGAACACATGTAAAAGGGACAACTGAACGATTTTTTTTGTAACTGTTCGCTGACATGAATCAATAGCCTCATCACTACTATTAAAGTACCACCACTTTCCTTTTTTATCAGGATCAGCGATCCAATAAGCCTGAAGGAAATTGATTCTTGGACAGGTTAATTCAGGCAGCTGGCATATGATTAAACCTCTACAGCCACTGCTGCCACAGCCAGCCAGCGATTAAACCCATAAAAATAGAACCATACGACCGAATCTGTGCAAGTCATGTGATCTGCTAGTAGAGCCTGCTGCCAGCCAGCGCAAGTTTGAACCGCCTTCACCGGAATTACGTCACGTCCAAGACTGAACATGCAGTGGCGATTCCGGTTCTTGTGTAATCGGCTCACCGTGTTAATGCTTACACGATGTATTAGGGAAAATGTAATTTAATTGTTCAGTTAATCATCATTTTTCACACACACTGACAAAAGGGGTGCCAGGACAGGTGGTAAATTCACGAAAAATGCGTAAAAAAAAACAAAACAAAAAACACCCTCATTGCAACCTGTAATACCACACCCAGGAACTCGCCAAGCGAAGTGAAGGTGATGCAAGGGCGGATTAGTGCGCTAATTTACGACTAGCTTGATGCCTGCCAAGAGGTCACCAAGGTTTTAAGGGTAACAGCATATTTGAGCCACGTTCTCCAATAGTGAATCACACTCGAGAGCCATTATCCTTCGTTTCATTAGGTGACCTGCAACACTGGGACCTTCTGACCCTCTTACGCTTCAGCAAATTCCCCCCTTTTAGGTAGATTCAGGTGACTCAGATGCTGATCGGATTCAGATGCATGATATAAAAGATACATAGACATTTAGATTCCACTACACCACATGCAGGCCTCTAGTTTTGATGGAGTGTATTATGAGTGGCACAAGTGTCCCATCAGCTGTCCTTGGCTCAGACTCAAACACAACTCTGGAGGGCCAACAGAGTATGAGGTTGCGTCTTACGAAACAAAATACTGTCATCCAGGAACATGTCTAGAGGCATGTGTGAAGTCTAGCCTTTGAATATACACTTGAACACTTCTATATGACAACTCTGTGGTGCAGACTTTTAAAAGGGTGGGGACTTTTAATTTAGGAACAGGGCTGAAACAATCCAAGTGGCTGAATCATTTACACCTGTTACACAACGAGAAAAGACAAGTTATGGTTTAGGTTCATTCAGTGGGTCTTTATTGATGCATTGACTAAAAACAGACCGGCTGGAAAACAGGTAGATTTTAGTACCCGGCATTCTTTCTTTCTGGGAATGACATTTATGGTGAGGGGAACAGAAAAATAAGATGAACGGGGCAGAAAACCGCAAAAACAATTTCCCCAGTACAACTAGTACTGACATACTAGTTGGTCCCTATAAATAAGGCGGAATTTGAGAGTCCTTCCAAATGTACAAGATATGTTACAGTTAAACATCTCACATTGAATGGTGGACAGGAAACATTTACATGACCTTCTTCAGCTCATCATACAAGACGAGCACAAAGGCACCACCCATGCCTCTGAGAACATTGGACCAGGCTCCCTTGAAGAAAGCCTTGCCACCCTCATCACGAGAGATCTTCTTCCAGCAGTCAATTGTGCCACTGTACATGATGTCAGCTACAAAAGAGAAAATCATTAATCCACTGCTTTAACTAGTCAAATTGTACTAGAAACATCTTAAAGCAAAGCAGCAACTTGCCTCCTTTGCGTCCAGACTGCATCATCATACGACGACGGACTGTGTCGAAGGGGTAGGATGCAAGACCAGCAACAGCAGTCACAGACTGAGCAATCATCCAGCTGACAATAATGTGGGTGTTTTTGGGATCTGGCAGCATACCTAAAGACAAAAGAGCAGATGTAACTAATGCAGCAACAGCACACACTGAAGGGGATACCTTAAACGCAATGTGGACTCACCCTTAGCTGTGTCATAGATGCCGAAGTAGGCGGCTCTGTAAATGATGATACCCTGCACAGAAACGTTGAAGCCCTGGTACAATCCTTTGAGACCATCAGACTTGAAGATCTTTGACAAGCAGTTACCCAGGCCAGAGAACTCTCTCGCTGCTCCAGCCTTGCCAACGTCAGCGGCCAGACGGGTTCTTGCAAAGTCGAGGGGGTACACAAAGCAGAGGGATGTGGCACCAGCAGCACCACCTGAGGCTAGGTTACCAGCGAAGTACCTCCAGAACTGGGTGCGCTTGTCCACACCATCAAGGAAGACCTTCTTGTACTTGTCCTTGAAAGCAAAGTTGAGGGCCTGGGTGGGGAAGTATCTGATGACATTGGCCAAGTTTCCTCTCCAGAACGACAGGAAGCCCTGCTCCTTGGGAATACGCACCACGCAGTCTACAATGCCCTTGTACTGCATATCCGCTGTAATCTGTTTGCTAGCATGTTGCACCTGTAAACACAAGAGGAAGTTAATGCACACAATTAAACATTTAATTGAAACAGTGAATTAATTGAAGCCTCTGAGATTACACATGTCAAACTGAAGCAAATAAAACTGAATTAAGCGGAAAATGGTTTAAAATAGCGATGGCTTAACAGAAACTCGAGGAACCGCAAACATGTGATTACGCGAAACGAAAGCCGCCGACAACGCGCGATATCTTCCGGTAAGGAGTTCCTGTAAAATTGAAATTCACAAAAACTCTTAAATTTGTGTAAAAGTGTATGAGCTAGAAATATTTAACATTAAATCAGAGTTAGCATGTGATACGCCCATATAGCAGGAGTGTCCTCCTAATAACTGAGACTTCTTCGTCCTAGCGTCGAGCGTTAGCTTGCAAGCTAGCAAGAAAGGCCTAGCTATTCAGAGGCCTCCCCTTCTCGCGACCTTGGCGAGAAGAGTGAAGATGCTGGTCCACAGTGTTACACGGAAGGGATTTATAAGAAATAAAAAAAACACTTCTCAAAACCATAGTAAAGCAACAAGCTTATTTAGCGCTGTTCAATTCCAGTCGTCTAGACGCTAAATGGTTGTCAATCGAGACATTTTTCAAGTTGCTCTCGAGGAGGGTTGCTAAAGGTTACAGGCCTAGTCGAGCCTCTTAACTAAATATTTGACGACCAGTTCGGTTTTTAAACGGCTCAATTTAATATAAGCAGCCGTTATTGACAGGTTCTTGTTTAGTCAGGCGTTTACGATTATATAACGTTACGTGTACAAGTTATAGGCTAGGCTAATCTCCATCCAGTGTTCTAACAGTGTTCAACCGCATATTAAAATGTGAAAAGACTATCACGTTTAATTTGAACCATACACGGATCTAGGAATACACTGAGCTAGTGTCCACATTTTCACCCATTCTAAAACGTCAAAATCTGGGATTACATAATAAATCCGATAATATCACATCGCATATATACCTGAAGCAGCAGCTTGACTCTCTCAATGGGGGCAACGGCGGTTTTAGAGACAGCAGCGGCAATACCACCGGCCAAGAAGTCCTTGGCGAAAGAGATGGCGGTCTCATTCATTGTGTGATGGTCTTAGAGTGGTGTTGCTTGAAGAGGTATATCCCGCTCTGCCACAGGACTAGCGTGGAATGCCGGCTGATTCGAAATGGCCGATTGAAAAGTTGAAGCGACGGTTTTAAAAGGTTCGTCTCGCGAGAGAAATACGTATCCAAAGCTTCTAAGATTTGATTGGACTGTAGACAAACGTCACAGATTCCAGAAGGCGGGGTCATCGCGTGATGACGGAGATGAATGGATCGTAAGGTAACCTTAAGCCTTTTCAAGGTGGAAACGTAAGCGTAAATGACAACAGGAAGTTTTTAAAAGAGAAAAAATTGTTTCCAATAATTCATGACTAATATTTAAAACGTAACAAAAACAAATAACACATTTTGCACTGATGTTGATACACACTGACAGTCCAATACAGCAAGAGAATCAGGATTGTCCAGTTTTTTTCTTCCAGCTGTCAAGCCAAGACGCAGTTCTCCAAGGTGACATAGCATGCATGTTTGTTAGTAGCTATTGCTGCCTGTCTCCAGTTAATGATCTCCAAGGGCATGTGTGTGAAAGGAAACAGGCCGACATGTCAGTACAAAGTCCTTCACATGACTTTTGACTGTGTGGCAAAGCCAGTGATCCATTTTGGGAACATGTGACAACAGTAGGCAATACAAAATCAATACTATCTGAATCACTGCCATTTCTTCTAATGGAATTCAAATTTGTTTGTATTATATAATCAACAGAGAGTACAATATGACAAGTATACTACAATACGTTGACAACAAGGGCTAAGATGTTTATTGCAAATACTTAATTGTTACAATGTGATTGAAGATTTAATCTTAATGATATCATCGAAAACCACAAATCAGAGTTGTTAATTATTGGGTTACCATGTGTCCAGTTCAGCAGCATATACATTACATTACAATGCAGATTCAGAATCGTTGTATATGAGCCAATGTCAAAACTGCACCACAATATGACCATGTATGGACATGAGCATAAATAACAGAAGACCTTTAAAAAGGCCAAAGAGCTAAAATCCAGTAAAAGACTAATACTTTGTTTGACAAAGGCATTGCTCTATACTGTTGAAATGATGTTCAACATATTTTCCTGAGTGGTTAGATGGTTCTTACACTTTTCAGTGGAGTGTAAGGCTAAACGCAATACATGTCAATGTTGAAATGAAAGGGCACCTTTAACAATACCTCATAGACACACTACTTTCCTTTAACGGCCTGTCTGAGGTTTTTGAGGTACTGTAGAATGTACGTAACAGACTGTGCTTCAAGTATGTATGTGCAGAATCCTTAAAATACCACATCGGAAGTTAAATACAACAAGAGGAAAACAGTTTGTAAAAATCAAATATACTGCACAAAGTACCACTTTGAACAATACACTGATATTAAGTATTTGTACTGCTGGAATGCACAATGCACTTCTCAGAGTACTGTTTATTCCTGATAACTCTCGGATTAGTTACCAGCGGTCTCCTATGGATTCCTGTGCTTTGTGTGATTTTCTGTTTCTCAGGTAGCGCTTAAACTCCTGCAGTTCATATGGGCCCAGGCTTTGGTCCACGCCTGGTTTAAGTTTGTAGCTTAGTGGAGAAATTATGTAGCCATTCCGGTAAAGGCAGACTTGCTTACACATCTCAAAGCAGCTGAAGAGCAGACCAAAATATGGGACAATCTGTAATGAATAAAATAAAACAAGGAAGTGGAAATGCATTATTTATATAAATTATTTCCATAAACAACCTCTGAAGACATTTGAGCATGCTATTTAATGCAGAGCCAGCTCAAGAAACTCATGTTACTATCTGTTGTATTCATTTCATTGACTGCAAGGAGCAATATGGTTGTGTAATATACAACCCTGTCAGTTTTTTTTTTTTAAATGACAGATCGAAATTTGAATGACCATTTACACAGTGCTTGGGTTATATTTATCTCTCTCACCACACAAGTACATAAAACAGACATCACCTTCACCATGTTGGCTGTAAGGCCACTCCAAAGAGCCATGACACCCTTGGTCTTGATGACCTGTCTGAAGCAGTCTATCATTCCATTAAAATGGACATCAACTCCTCCACAATGGGGCAAAAGAAGACTCTGGGCCTAAAATAATAATTTGAGAAATAATGATTTTCTGATCATTGAGAAATACTTGGATAAGAGAACACTGACATTATTGAAATATTTTTATTCAATTCATGTACATTTTCTTTGCATTGACTGCCCTACTGAAACACATTTGCCTACACCTACCCGTAAACCCTCTTGATGTGTTTTCCGTAGGCCGTGTTGATTGTGTCAATAGATACTTTGGTAACACTATACAGTAAGGTTTCATTTGTTAACATTAGTTAATGTATTAACTAACATGAACTAACAATGCGCTATACATTTCTTATAACATTTACCATTGTTAGATAGTTAATAAAAAAGCAGCTGTTCATTGTTTGCTCATGTTAATTCACAGTGCGTTAACTAATGTTAACAAATACAAAATTTTATTTTTAATAATGTATTAATAAATGTTGAAATTTTAACTATGATTAATAAATACTGTAGAAGTATTGTTAATTATTAGTTGACGTTAACTAAAGTAGTTGAAACCTTTTTGTAAAGTGTTACCGATACTTTTTTAAGCACCAAACTGAAAGTCTCAGAATATTTAACCGTTTTGGTCTGTTTATTTCTGACAATTCAATTTAACTTACAAAAGAAAAAAAGCAGAACTTGTCATTTCTAGTTTGGCTGTTTGTAGAGCAAATCAAAACATATAGGAACTAGATAAGCTCTACCACTATGTTTGTTGTGTGTGTTAAAGGTCAGATATCTTTAGACAATTTATCTTTGGCATAGGCAGACACTGGACGGTATGTACATTCTCAGCTGCTGCAGGGCCTTTTGTCCTTCATAATGGTGTCCAGCATTGTCCTGTGTGACCTGTTGCAAAGACTATATAAAATGAAGTCTGTGACACTGGTACCATTGTGCCCCCTTGTGATGACACGTAGCACTACACCTATTTTTACCTGCATCTTCTTTTTAACAGTTTCAAAGGGGAAGGAGAGAGTCTGAGCGACTCCTGCCGCAAGACAGCCATTGATGAAGTTCTGCAAAGATGTGAAGCGAACATGACGCTCCTGCCACAGCTTATCCAAATTGACATACACTGCATAGCAGCCAACAGAGAATGGAACAGCGCCTATTCCACAGTAATACAAACAAAGTTCCATCAACTTCTTAACAAGAATTGTAAAACTTTTTATTAATTAGAAGTTATGAGCTTGGTTTTGATGTTTGATTTCAAAATTATTCTGAGGTCTAAAAAGTGTCTGAACTAATACATACCTAACACTGTGAGGGAAAAACCCCTGTAGAGAGCATGAAGTCCTTCATTTCTGTAGATGCTGGAGAGAGAATGCAGCAACCCTCTGTAAGTTGGTTCTTTGCAATTCTGAGCAATAAGTCTGGTTTCAACCACCTCCAACGGATATGTTGCTAGAGCAGCAGATATGCCTGCCAGCCCACCAGCTACTATGGCTCGCCATTGTGATATATCACCCAGTTCATCAATGTGAAGGTGGACAATACTGCCAAAAATAGACAAAAATGTATAGTAAGCATTTTTGATAAGTGTAGAGTACCAGACATATCTACCAGACACATCTAACTGATATAATCTCATGATCTTAAAGACCTACTGATCTAAAGGCTAAATGTTTAGTTAGGCCCTGTCCCAAATGGCACCCTAAACACTTGTAGTCTTCCTACAAGTCTGCACTTTCGTGATGTAACGCCACTTTTACTGTCGGGTTTTTAGTCTGCTCTGGAGCTTGCTTCAGTGCAGGCTCGGCAAAAGTGAGCATCAAGGGCGCATATTGACCACAAAATACGGTCTCATGGAGTAAACAGACACACGTGGCAAGTGGCAGCCATTGTAAGTCCACAAGTCCGACATATGAAGTGCATATGAAGTGTGCCACAGGGCCTTAAAAGTTTCTTGAAACGCGCAGCATTATACAACGTGTTGACATAATTTCCTCTGAAACAGGAAGACAGGGCAGGACATATGTAGCCTGACGTCTTCATACTCAGATTCTAGTCAGAGTACGAGTCTGATACTGCTCCATTGGGCTGTGATTATGGGGCGTGTTTCAACCGAAACCAGGGAAGAAAATGCCTCTGCACTCAATTGACCTATCGGTAAGCCCCGCCCCCCTTAGTTACTGTTGCTAACTCGGACAAACAAACAGAGTTGCTAACTGTCTTACAATGACAGCTGTCAGTGTGAAAATCTTATCCCAAAATGTTTTTGGACACAGAATGTAGCGGACCCCGTCTGAATGATGGCCATACTTTACTGATGGTTTATGAAGTTTATTGCGTTCTTTTTCATTCCAAAAAAAGGGCCGTAAGAGCTGAACAAACAAGTATAAGAAGTGCGTAGTAAAATCGCATTCGCAAACTCTCTCTCTCTGTTGCATTATCATTAACATACACAGCCATTTGGAAGCGAGGGTTTACAGATCTCAATGCAAGTGGGAGAAGCCTCATGTTATGGTCATCACGATGGTCACAGATGACAACACCCAGGATCAACACTAATGTACCGCAGGGTAAAATGTAATTAATTTACATTTAACCAGTTAATATGGAGAGGAACTGAAATGTAGACCTTCGTTTATGTGTGTTTGACCTACACTGTACATGACGCGAGAACAGTTAGTTATTTCAGTTTGTACGTTAGCAGGGACTCACTAACTTTAATCGTAACTTAATGAGAATATGACAACCAGAAAATCCTCTCAGGATCCCTGGAATCAGTGTTACAGTACCCCAGACACATCGTTTTACCAATTTTGTAGAATAAACACCATCAAACCAATGAGAGCTGCGGAATTTCCAATGTTTCTCTATGGTGCTGAAACCTAAAGATGTCCGAGTTCCGGTCCCAGTGCAACTGATACTCAACTGCCATTGGCTCATCTGCATTCGAGGGGAGGGGCTTACCGATAGGTCAATTGGATAGACCTACAACCAATCAGAGCAACGGAGTAAGTGACGTATGTTGAGCGACGCATAGTTGTCAACAGAGCTCAACTGCACGCACACTGGAGGAAAGCAGAATAAGAAGATAAGTGTAAGTGATCTCTGCCGGTGTTGTAAAAATAATTTAAGAATACACGGAGTACTTATCAACACGATCATCATTTCTGAGAGAAATAATAAAGGTGAATGCATATACGAACAAGTTCTCCGTTTAGTAAATTAATTAAACCCAAGCGCTCTTTGGTGACGTGGATAATTATGTTACTGTGGATCATCTGTCTATCATCGTATAAAGCCCGGCCAGACAATTTGATTGGTCCGAACAGCTCTGGTTCGAGCATAGTTGCTCTACAACGGATCAAGTCCAGACCGAACTTCCCGACCTCAAATGTTGTGGGCGGGGCTACGTTAGGCTGGCATCCAGGCAAGGACATATCACTTCTCCCCTTTTTTTAAATAGACACTTGCATTTTGTTTGGGGCGGCAGTGGCTCAGTGGTTCATGTAGGTTGTCTACAAACCGGAAGGTTGGTGGTTCGATCCCCGGTTCCACCTGACCAAGTGTCGAGGTGTCCTTGAGCAAGACACCTAACCCCAGCTGCTCCCGACGAGCTGGATGGCGCCTTGCATGGCTGACACCGCCGTCGGTGTGTGAATGGGTGAATGTGAGGCAATATGTACAGCGCTTTGGATGGCCATTGGTCTGTTAAAAGCGCTATATAAATGCAGTCCATTAAATGCAGTTTATATCACAGCTCTGCCAGAGCCATTGAGCTCGGTAAAGACGCAGTTTCCTCCTAATCTCTCCTCCATATTGCTTTAAAATATAGTATTCAGTGCAGAATTCAAATGGGTCTGATACGTTTTCTGGTCTGCGCCAACCTGTGCTGTGATCTGCTCTGTGCTATAATGTAGGGGGCGGGATGCTTCAGATTCTGGGGAGCATTTATTTGGACAGAAAATCTGATTAAGAAGCTCAAGTGCAGAGTGATGTCATCAAAATCACTTATCTATATTGTTGAAAGTGAGAGACTAAGTTTTGAATGCTTATATCTTCTAAATGAGAACTTAATTTGTCATTGTTTTGTAGCACAGTAGATTATAGATAACAGTTAGGCTAATATGTTCATACTAAAAGCCTAACAAAATTAATTTTGATTTCGACTTTAATACACATAATTTGTGGCTATGTACACTTTAACAAATGTGCAAAAATACAGCACAATGTACCATGTTAATATGTAGGAATTTTCTGTGTTGATTTTAAAAAAGTGTCTTAGTGATATTTTGAACTCATTGTGTCGTGTTTTAAGGTTGATGGAAATATACACAATCTTAACAGAAAAGGTCATTTTCAGTCCAGTGCAATTTTTTTCTTAGTGTATGAATTACTCAAACGTTGTATGTGAATTTAACAAATATAATTATAATTTATTTTGTTGCTATACTGTATAGACTTTGGTCTAAAATGTTTG
Organism: Romanogobio albipinnatus; assembly: GCA_023566225.1. Lineage (NCBI taxonomy): Eukaryota > Metazoa > Chordata > Actinopteri > Cypriniformes > Gobionidae > Romanogobio > Romanogobio albipinnatus. The sequence continues at coordinate 25,582,608 of CM042246.1, read as the reverse complement.
TAATTCGAAAAAAATTTGCCAAAATTCTAAACATAATCAGTTGAATAAAAAGTTAATCATTTAAAAAGTTATAATTGTTTTAAGTATTGTTATTTTGTGTTATTAAGATATAGATTAGTGTTCATTATTACATCATTTTTATATAGATAGTAGCCTATTAATAGCAGCACTAGAAAATGATATCATTTACTAAAAATTGTCACAACACGATGATTATTAACCAACAACATAAGCTTGCATTCGAGAGGTACACGCGTATTCTTTTCACAGGAACAATGTGTTCAAAACGGGTCGGAATACACCCTCCACTCGTTTTCCTGGAATATTGGAACGCCATGTACGGGTCTTTCTAAAACTGTTTCCGGTGTCTCCGTTGACACATGCAGGCTGTGAAAATACACGTGACAAGATGTACTTTCGTTTATGGACAGGCACGGGCTGAGCTGAACGCTGCTAGGTGTTGCCAAGTGCATGGTACATATCCATGGAAACACTACAGCTGAAACTGACACCGCACCCGTTTTACAAATGCAAACATTTTATGATTTCACAGAATTCAGGCCACGCCCACGGTAGCCCTCTGGTTATGGGGTTCATGATGACGCCACATCAACGCGCTAGTTTTCTGAGCTACGTGATTGGTTAGGACACGAAGGCGTGATGTGTTACAAGATGAACTAACGTAAACCCCCGCTAAATAAAAGAAGCTAAGCTAATGAAGCCAGGGGGTTGAAATAAAATAATTTCTCTAAACGATCTGACGTAAATGTAAATTCTTAAGTACATTTAAATGAGTCATCTCTTTTTAGTATACATTTATAATTAAATTATGTTCACTCTTCTACTTTCAAATGCTAGCAAGCTAAGATAACACGTCAACTTCCTGTTGTCTGTGTTTACCATCACAGCCGATTGAACAACCAACACTAAACAACGAAATGTACATCGGGCATTAACGCTTAATATCAAACATTCATTTATTAAAAAATATAATATCTAATACTTACTTTTTGTAAGTTGTTAAATGAATTGCACTGTAGGGGAACAACCGTAGACAGGAAACCATATTACCCTTCCAAAAGGCTCGAAGTCCCTCATTCTGACAAATAAACACAAAACTCTGCAGAAAACCGCGTTTACAGTGAAATGTTCCTATTTGGCTCAAAATCTTTACGACTTCCAGTGGTGACGTTACAGTTTTGCTAAAAATCCCTGCAAAACCGACGCAGAGTAAACTTTGAGAACTTGTCAGTCGATCGTCTTTTTTTACAATGGCCATACTTCATAAGAAAAACAAATTTCTTCTCCTGTTCTCCAGCCGTCGAAGGGAAAATAAGTACATGAACACACCAACTGTTTTGTTTACCATCCAGCTGCAGCCCAATATGTCGATCAGCGGCCAGTCACATGGTAGATGTTTTGGGGAAGGCGGGGTGTTGTTTATGCAAGCGCAGTTTCAATTCAATAGCTGTCAAAAAGCTATAGATGGAAATAAATGTCACAGACCATATCGTATGTCCAAGACAGCCACAAACAAAGTTAATGTACTTTCCTTTTTCACTTTAGGCCAATGCAAATCTGATGAAAAATGGATGGACCATGGACACGTCTACTCCTCTTAGCTGTGCTATACTCAATGGGTTCGGTGTGAAAACTTTTGAAAAGACCTTTAGTTAGGGGGTTCCCTAGTCGGGGATATAATTTATATTTTAAACCATAGATGCAGACAATCCCATGTAGGCTATGAAATTTGCATAACATTTGGAGGATAACATGGATATATGGAAATCCTGTAGGCCTACATTTTAATCTGGAACTCAATGTTTGTAAGACCTCTCACACACAATCAATCTCTGTTATGTTGTTTATGATATGTGAATAATATGAAAATGTGTAAAGACAAAAAAAAAAAGTATTAATGTATCTAAATGAATGTTTATTATGAACATAAATCTAGGCAAATTTATTTTTTTAAGAACCGATCACTTTTCCTTCCAAATAACACCTGTTCTTGGTAGCGATAAGTAAAGTATTCCTGTGATACCGGGCTGCTTTATTATGTATATATTAGTTAATAATATTTTATAGCACTTATTATTCAATTTAGTTATTTGCAGGAATTTAGTCGTTTAATTGTATACATTTAATTGATAGCCTAACCAACCCTTAACCCTAAACATAGGCAAACCCGTTGGCAACCCTCTTAAAATATTTAACCTAATTTGTTTCAATATATGAGCAAATATTCTGGTTTCAAAGTTTTCTTGGAAAGAAAGAGTATTTTCTGTGTATGTGATGATATATGTTTGAGTGACACTACAATTGTTCTACAAACGAGTGTTTATTAGTTGGCCTACGTTAATAAATTTAAATAATTTGAAAACAAATAGCCTACTAGTTTACAACATCTAGCAGCACAATGAACTGTTTTTGCACAGTTAAATAATAACTGGAGAAAAATGTATCATTTCTGTGAGTCTAGTCTTTGCATCTGTTTGTTTCAAATTTTAATCGGGTCTCATCTGTTGGAGTAGAATTGTCTGTCTGTGCTAAAAAAAATTTCTGTGGTCCTAGTAACTGCGGTCCTGAAACTGCAACCTCCATCCGGTAGCTATTGTAGGAATTCTTTATTGTAGTAATACTGGCAGCAACTGGTACAGTGTGGGAATAGAAAAGTACCAGTAAGTTACCAGCAGATGGCAGTCTTGGTCCAAAAAATATGGATTCAAATTATGTTGAATCTTCAATTGTTGAATCATATAATTATAATAGCCTAAAGCAGGGGTCTCCAAACTCGGTCCTGGAGGGCCACTGTCCTGCAGAGTTTAGCTCCAACCCCAAATAAACACACCTGTCCCAGTTAATCAGTGTCTCACAAGGGCCTAGTAAGACCATGATTAGCTGGTTCAGGTGTGTTTATTTGGGGTTGGAGCTAAACTCTGCAGGACAGTGGCCCTCCAGGACCGAGTTTGGAGACCCCTGGCCTAAAGGATGAAAATCTTTGCGATAGTCCACACTCTAAATAAAAATGGTGCTAAATAACACTAAAAGTGGTTCATTGCCTTGTAATCATTTAAGTGCTATTGCACATATCTTTAAAGGGGCTATACAAAACCTTTGTCAAATGGTGCTATGTAGAACCATAAGAGGTACATTCAAAGCCAATCACCATCTTTCTCTCATTGTCCAATTGTATTCCTCCTTCCACATAATTTAATGTGCAACTGACAGCTGTCAGTATCCAAACAGTTTTGTGGCATCCCACCACCACCCCATTCTCCTCCTTAGATTTTTGATATGTTACTCCACTCCACATGTGTTTGCTATGAGAATTTACAACAATGACAAAAGCTGTTTAGAATCACTTTTATGCTTTTCTGAGGTCAAAAAGTCTCGTGTGGGGGCCTGGAATATTTCCTTATAGGGCGGCCTTGGGGGCATAAAGGTTGAGAAGTGAGAACCATGTTATCTTCAGGAAAAACACTGTATTTTAATGTCATTTTTGAATCCTTTCCCCAACTAAGAGAGAGTTAGAGAACCTTTAAATAACTATACAGGGGCTTAACAGGTTATGTGTATGGCAGTGGTGCTATATAGCACCTTGACCACCCCAAAGAACCACTGAAGAACCACACTGGGTTTAACAGGTTCTTTATACGGTAGCGGTGCTATATAGCACCTCAATCACCCCAAAGAACCACTGAAGAACCACACTGGGCTTAACAGGTTCTTTATACGGTAGCGGTGCTATATAGCACCTCAATCACCCCAAAGAACCACTGAAGAACCTATTTTTTTCTGTGTGCATGGTAGGTTTTGGTTCAGTGTCTTCCTAAGTAAGGATCACATTATACTTATATTTTGGCCAAAATGTGGTTTCATGTAGCTGTATTTTATAAATTATAAAATAGAAATATGCAAGATAGAAGATAGGACTTTCAAACTTTCCATAGAAAAGTAAAATATCTGAAACGCACAACATTCTTCAGCTCGGCATATTAACATGCATACACTTCTGTGTAATTTTGGGGTCAGTAAGATTTGAAATAATAATAATAATAATAATAATAATACTTTTATTAACAAGATGCATTCATTTGAACCAAATTAAATTGCACCAAATCAATGATTTTTGAAAGATCATGTGACTGAAAACTGGAGTAATGGTGCTGAAAATTCAGCTTTACCATCACAGGAATACATTTGAATATATTAATATAAATATTGAATATATATATTCAAACATAGTTAGTAATATTTAACAGTATTTCTGTGTTTTATATAAATGCTGCCTTTATGAATATGAAAGTCTTTCAAAAACATTAAGACATTGTTTGACACCTGTTTTTTTTAAACTTATTTAATTTCCTAAAAGCAATATATATTATGAAAATTAACATTTGTATGCATACAAGGAAAATTCAATTGTATGTTTATGTGTATATTTAAATATGCAGCTGCATTATCATTTAAAGGTTTGGGGGCAGTATGCTTTTTTATGACAATCCACAGTCAGACAGCCAGCAGATGGCAGTCTTTACCCACAACAGTTAGTCACATTTAAGAGAACCTACATTTACAACAAACAAAAAAAGATAGATAGAACATCTGTTATGATGAAATGATGTATGTAAATAATTCATATTAGTAAGGGGATGCATATGAGGAAGATATTTTTATTAAGATTATTAATAATGTTGTAATTAATGCATTAATAACACCACAGTATTATTAGCAGAGCAATTCACAATATATAAAGGCAGCATTGTTTTACAACATAAGCACTGAAGGTGATTGTATTTACTACCGTATCAGTTAAATGGAGAACCCATCTTGTTCATGAATGTTAGGGCTTTCATTTTATCACTTTGAATATTCAAGTAAAGTACACATAAAAATGGGGTGAGGTTTTATCGTCAAAGCAGACACTAGTTTTGTCTTCGAATGTAGCAAACTGCGAGTTAGGTAAACAACTTCTCCATGCCAGTCATACCTTTAGACCCGTTCACGACAACAAACACGTTCAAGGATGCCACATTCTAGCATGTTGCCCTATGTATGAAAATGAGCACACGAGTCCCCCTAATTTCCCAGCAGGGTCTTGTAGTTCCTTTCCTGTTAGGGCTAGTGTTTGTTTTCAGCTTGTATCCCCCTGCGATGTGCGCCTCCCTCCCCTGCTGAGTCGACAACCTCAGCTGCCTGTGAAGAGCCCACCTCCTGTCTGTAGCTGGGCCACTTGGCTTTTTTACAAAGGCTACTGGAATAACAGTGCCCCGAGAAGGAAATGACGGTCTGTTCAAAAGACCCCTATGCCACAGAATTGTGCTGGGGGGCTGGTACAGTGCGGGAGATGTTTTATCATTGCATATTGGTTCAATATCAATTCAACATCACCAAGCACCACTCAAGTTAACCGAGGTTTGTCATATTGCAGCATAGATGGTGAACTGGAGACATCCTTCTCAGGGAGTTACTATATTTACACTTTCAATATTTACAGTCATGTTGACTGTCATTGTGATCTGACCGCAGTGAGAATGAGTGAATTTTCAGCCCTCAGAAGCAGTAAAAGTCCCAGCACTTCCTTTGTACGTGACAAGGAGGACTCCTTTGATCTTTCGGTCATATGTATGCGGCTCCAATTACAAGATAATGGAGTAATGCTTATGAAAGATCAGGTGTGAAGTGTGCGCATGTGCTGGATCTTATCAATTAGTGGACGAGCCACTTGACAAGACGGACACATTGTGTGCTACCGAGAGAAAATATCTTCTCGGGCCCCTTTAATGTGTCTCTCAATCATGTTCTCACCTTTGTTTATTCACTTTTACCCATACTCGCCCGCCTCCTCTGTGATCTGCATCTACTTTAGTGGATAGGGCACTGACTTCCTCTTGAATTCACACAGTGTCCTTCCTGACTCCCGCACTGACTGTGTGTCCTGGACTTATTAACCCGGGAACTTTCAGAGCTCCTTTGTCTTGCTCTTCTCTATACTTAAGGGGGCTGCGAGCGGAGGGGAAAGCTATTGTCATTCACTGTATGCCATGCGCAAGTCTGCCCTTGATCCCTGGCTTTGAAATGGAGTGCTGGAGGAAGAGAGACTGACTCAAGCAATAGTGTCTGACCTAGGCTCTCTTTCTCATCCTCTTTAATATATACGATAAAACATTTATACTGATAAATGACGATTAAATGTACTTTGCAATAGAATATTTTTTATTTAAATAATGTAAAGTCATTTGAAACTATTTACGGTTCTCCACAATTCTTTTTTGAACTCCTCACCCTGCATGATATAATCTGTTGTGAATGTAAAGCATCAAAAGAGGGCGCTCTTTGTCAGTGCAGTAATGGAAACAGGCCTCTTCTAGCAAACTGGTGCCAGGCCAGAGACAAGAGCAATAAAGTTCTCACCTCATTATCAAGAACACAGCCACATCACAGCCTACTGCCAGGTGGGACGGGAGGAGGGGGGAAAGATAGAGGGGTTGTGGAGATAATCTGGAGAAAAAAAAGGGCTGATCTGACACCCTTCATCTGGGAAGACTGCAGAAAGTTGACTAACCTAAATTCCACAGAAAGGAAATATTCTTTACTGAAAATCTCTTTAATGTATTGACTGTATGGATTTTTATGTTTTATGATGTTTAAGTATAATAAAGATTATCTAATAATCATATGTAAGTATAATATACAGCCTAATTACACTGGATTGATATAGGCCAGGGTTTCCCAAACTGTTGGTTGTGAGGAAACTGCAGAGGGTTCATTAGTTGATGAAAATGAATTTAATCGTCAACATTTTAAATGAATCAATAATTTTAAAATAAAAAAAACAAGAAAAGATAATATTTTTTAAATAAAATATTAAATAAATATTAAAGACTAACAGGGTTAAAAGATACTGGAATTTATTTATCTATTTTATGTTAAATGTTCTTTATACCCTCAGCCACATTAGGGACATAATTATATTTATAGTATATTTGTTTACAGGCAAAACTGTTGTTAAATGATTGAAATATTAACTTCAAATCTTTCAAATTAACTTTGAAAGTCAGAAGTAAATATTTTTGGGCAAAAGGGTTTGGCTGACAAAATGTTTGGAAATCCCTGATATAGGCTATTTAGGTCATGAAGAATAATTACTATGAACACGAGAAGCTTTCAGGAGAGCCATTTAGTTATACAGGCTTGCAATGCACTAGATAGACCTGGGCTCCTAGCAGCTGCTGTTCTCCTATCTTCACATGTACAACCAATAAATCAATATCAAATCTAGCAGGAAGCCAGATGGCCTCCCTCTAGACCTTCGACATAGTGGGTCACAGACCTCTTAAAGCCAGCATGGCTACTGTAAGCCAGACCAATAGAGAAGAGCCTTTGAAGGCTTAGACATTCAACAAGGAGGCTATGAATGACTAAAGGGGACAAATAAGCTGTTACGACTCGGGTCAGATCAGTGTTTGTGTTTCTCTGAACATCAAAGGTCAGAAACTGTTTGATATGCAGCCCCCACACCTTGATCCAGAGCCGGGACAGGTAATGGGGTGGAGTAGTCCATTGAGTAACAAGGAGGGGGGGCTTGTAGAGTCCTCCTCTTAGGTCTTGCCATAGGGCACTCGACTCAGACAAAGAATCTTTTAGGGCCTCCGACTCCCTACAGAGCAGTCGGCCCCATGAAACTATGAGCATCTTCTGCTCACGGCAGTGGCCTGCGCCAGTACCTGGTTATATGGGCCTTTCTGTGGTCCTCATGGGACTTTTGCATGCAGTGCAACCACTTTTTTTAGCATATTTTCATTTTTGTATCACATGGTAATACAATGGTATTTTGTAATACTCAATTTTAATAGTGCTTCCAAGACCATCATGTAACACTACTTTTTTGTAAGTGTCTAATTCTGACTATACACAGTTCAAAAGTCTAGGGTCAGTAATATATTTTTGAAAAATGCTTTTATTCCGCATTAAATAGATCAAGTGACAGTAAAGATTTATAATGTAAATAAATGCTGCTCTTTTAAATTGTTTTTTCATCAACAATTTAATTAAATGTATCAGGTTTTCCACAAAAAATATGGAACTTTTCCCCAACATTGATAATAAGAAATGTTTCTTGAGCAAGAAATCGTGATTTCTGAAGGATCATGTGACAGACGTAATGTAATGGCTGCTGAAAATTCAGCTTTAATAAATTACATTTTAAAATATATTCAAATAGAATTTATTTTTAAAAATTGTAATTATGGTTCACAATATTCCTATTTTTACTGTATTTTTCATCAACTAAATGCAGCTTTGGTGAGCATATGAGACGTCTTTCAAAAACATTAAAATAAAGTCTTATTGACCCCAGACTTTTGAACAGTATTGTACCCATCAACTACACCTAACACCTTCACATTAAACCTAATCTAAAATGTCTTTAATAAATGGTTATAGTTATGTTATTGGCTTTTCTTAATCTGAATACTTACATTTGAATCAAATGCTACTTTCATCATAATCAAAACAACATCACATAATATGGGCTTGTAAAAACATTTCTATTGTATAATATCAAGGAAATGGTATTACCCTGCCTCCTTGTCACTAGCAAGAAAAAGGTTTTTTTCAAAACCTACAAGCTAATTGAGAAAACACATAGCAATGTGCTCCAGGGTCTAACACAGATGATAGCGGGGAAGAAAAAAAAACAAGACCAAAAAAAAAAAAAAACACAAGTTAAACAGTAGTTTGATTGAATGGCTGTTCACAGAGGAGTGTGAAATGCCAGCTCTATGGTGAGGTGTGACTAGGGTGAAGGGGGCAGCACTGGCCTTTGTGTAACTCCCAGGCTGAATGTGCAGCAGCTATTGTTCAGGCACGACCGCCTGGCCTCTCAGTTTCTCTCCTCCACAGCTTTGTCCAAAACTGCATGACCACTTCCTTAACCCAGGTCAGGGCTAGGTCGTGACTTTGGTAACTTACCCCTAGACCGTCTGCACTGTCTTCTCATCCATTAATGCATAACTGTTCAGTCAGGATTACTTTGAAATACACTTGAGGACCTTTGGACCTAAAAAGTCAAAAATAAAAATTCATACCTTTAATGAGGGTAAAAAAGCTATACCAGATTGAATGAAAACCATTCCATCCACTAGGAGAAAGATCACAAGTAGTCAAATTTATAGCATTATAAATAACGAATTACATGAATCACTTCACAGAGCGACCAGGAGTGTACATAACATGCTCAGATTTACAATGTTGAATTAACCCCCCTGTTAACCCTAATGGGCTCTTCTATGTAACTGTGAAGACACAGGTCAGTCTGGTCTCTTTCTCTTGTTCCAAGGCCTTTTTGGACTGTAAAGAATGAAAACCCTTCTCTGTTGATAAGAAGAGGAAAGGCTAAAGTGCTTAAAGGCATGGTCTACACAGTTTTGGAACTTTGATGGAGGCCGAGTGAAGAAGGAGGGGAGGTATATTGGCTGATAAAGATCACCATGGCTCTTTGATCTTTAAGGAACTGATAAGATGTTACCAAGTGGCATGCTGGGTGGACAAGCAGGCCCACATGACAGGTACAAACAAGCAAACACAGCCCTGGAGGTGATGTCTTCAAGGAGAACCAGATAGCTACAGGAGGAATGGCAGATGGGCAATTAGCCATTTCGCTTTGGAGTGAAGTGGAGTGAAAAGTTAACACAGCACACTTGCCTCATTGAGCAAAGTATTTTAGGCTCAAATTAGATACATTTTGCATGAGCAGAGGAGATTATTTATGGTTTAAAAAGAGAGATCATGTTCCCATTTACCTAATGCATGCAACTAATCTACATTTCTTTTAGGTAAATTTAACTTTGCCAGAACGTCAATTAAAGAACATGCTCCACGCCAGCACAGCAGACTGAATCAAAGACATCATGCATTTTAAATACCTTTGCTCAATTTGATGGCTGGAGATTGTTAAAGTGACACTCGAATGTCAAACTAAAGCATAGCGGGGGTGGGCTGCGTCTGTGTGCTCCCTAGGCACTGATTTAGGGCCTGCATGTGGATGCCAGACAGAGCCTGAAGTCTGGGGGTGCAAGCTGCAGCCTGAAACAGATGCCTGGCTGTCTGGTGAAGGGAGGAGGGAAGTCTGTGGTGAATAAAATGGGGGGAACTGCCTGTGGAGTTAATGTGCTTTCATTGGTCCTCCTAGCAACAGAGCTGTAATATTCACTGCACCTGCACCAGGTCTGTAAGTGAGATGCAGGACACAGTGGATAACCATGAGTGCACATGTAATTATGTATATTGGCTTGCACACGTTATACAGTGACAGGAAAGATAGGTCATACACACAAATTACATCAGTGACAATTCAATAATCTAGCAAAGCCATTTCTCTTCTGATGAAAAGGCACTCTTGCAATCAAAGTAAAACATGCTCTTTATTATCAATACAAAATAAAAATATCTGTTATGGACTGGCAATCCATTGAAGAAAAGCGGTTTGTAAAGTGGATAAAATAAAATCTGTGATGGATTCTGGAAAATGGATGAATGGATAATAAAATAAATGAAATAAAGTATATATTAAGATGTATTAAGTCTAATTCCTGCTCATGGCCCAACGACAGACAATTAAAAGAATTAAGACGTAAGAGCCTTCATTATCAGTTCCCTCCTACAGACATCAAAAGACACATACAGTGAGAGTGCAGCTGCCCTGGTGGTGTGACTTTCTTCTCTCACACTGCTGTTTGTGTTGAGGATGTTTACCAATCCCAGGAAAGACAAACAGGTTCCTTCTTATTTGTGGGAGTTGTGCTCAAACACAGGAGCCAATAGGACTGATTCAGCAAAAGGGTCAGTCTGTTACTCATTGTTGCTATTGTTGTTTTTCGTGTCCTTTCACGTTAGTGTCTTCATACACACAGACTTTCCCGTCAACTGCCAGGGCCACAACTGGAATGTTTTAGATTCCATGACCTTTTACAATACAGAGGCTATACTAATGCTAGAAAAAAAATTGTTATATTCACATTTGATGTATTATACCAATATCAGATACAACTATGGTTGTAAATGCCAATCTGTTTATACATAAAACACATAGAATTCAATTGAAAATGCTTATTACCACTTACCATCCAAGATGAATGGCTTTCACTCGCAATCACCTATCCACTGTGAATGTAAACATCTGGGAACAGCTGCACAAATGTGGCACAGGCACAGCTGATCTCTGCAGTGGCACAGGATTTTTTTTTTTTCTTTTCGCTGGTGTATCCAAAATGGTCAATGTTTATGATAATGTCTTATTCATATTATTTATTTTATTAATTATTCTTTATTTATTATTGTTTTAGTTCTTGAATCATTTATAATGATATCTTGTACTATATGCTTTGGTGATATGTTTGATTATTTGGTGTTTCTTGTGCTATAAGATTGAGTGGGTGTATTTTCCATCAGAATTGATTAGGTGGTGTACCTTTGTTTCAAAATTCCATTTCTGCAGATATGAAATATTGCAAGATCTCCGATATTCTATTGAAGGACCTAAAGGTGTCAAAACAACACCTCCTGCATCTATTTTTCTCTATGTTTGACATTCGACCAGTCATGCCGACCTAGGGCCTATACCATGAAGCCGGTTTAGCTGGCTAGCCAGATATGTTTAAGCTTAGTTTGTGCCAATCCTTTAGGTACCATTAAAGTGGTTTGGCTTTTAGCAGTGTTCATCTCCATAGTAACTTACGCTCCACGGCTAACCTGCTCCAGGGCAGGTTATGTTCTGGATAATAGATGAAACTCAAACTGAAATTAGACCAATCAGCTGTGAGCAAAGGGACACACCTCTGATACAATGAGGTCACTCCCCCTGTTTCTAATCCAAATTAAAGGTCACTACATAGCAAATGGTTTTTAAAGACTAAAGTGTCTGGCTTTTAACAATGCTTATTTAATATAATAATAATTTTGAATGACTTAGATATCATTTATGTAATTATCATACCCTTAATCAATTACACATGTATAATTTTAGTTATTCAATCATTAATAGGCACATAGTTAAAATTTATATAAATAGCCTATATAAAGGCCATACAAATAAGCTTTAAAAATCAATAAATAAAGCTATAAAAATGACTACATGTGAGCTTAAATGTTCAATTCTCTCTATATATCAACTAAACTAACTTCATAACTTTTACTTGCACTGACTATGTAAGATTTTTCTTAAAGTTGTCCACATTCATAGACAGCTCTTTTCTTATTCCTGTGTATATTGGTTTAAATTTCTAATATTTTCAATCATCTAATATTCTGCAGAAGAGAGAAATCAATTTCGCTGCTTCTCTCACGAGAAGTAGATGTTAGTTTCACTGAACAACAGCATGTGATTGGCTGTTCACTTCTGATGTCACAGCTAAAATCCTAAACTCAGTATCAAATCCTGAGTTGACAGAGAAAGCTGATGATCAGCATCATGGGACCAACAAAGCCTGAATAGATTGGTTTGGTTTTGTCAACTCAAAACTAATCCTGTAACCCTGAGTTTGTTAAAGGTCCCGTTCTTCGTGTCTTTTTGAAGCTTTGATTGTGTTTACAGTGTGCAATATAACATGTGTTCATGTTTCGCGTGTAAAAAAACCCAGTATTTTTCACACAATTTACTTATCTGTATACCGCTGTTTTCACTGTCCTGAAAACGGCTGATGACTTCCTTTATTCTATGAAGTCCCTCCTTCAGAAACACGTAACGAGTTCTGATTGTGCCAGCGGTTCCCGTGTTGTGATTTGACCGCAGCTTAGCGAACGTAGCCCGGTTCCTGTGTTGTGATTCGACAGCAGCTTAGCGCACGTGGAAAGGTCACGCCTCTTAACGGGAGATATATGCGCGCTTAATGATCTCTACAGCGTCCCTGGGAAAGCCAAACAAAGGTGATTTGACTCCGGGATGAAAATAACAGCGTCTCGACGACATGGTGACAAACACACTCAAACGCAGCACGTCCTCTTCTCCACGTGGGACAGCAACAAGACCACGCCCCCTTTTTTCGCGTAGTCTTGTGCGCAAGGGTTAGTCTGTTCTACTGTTCTATCGACGTCATTTATGCAGGAAGTACCAGGATGTAGTCCAAGCCAGCCGTTCGCTGTAGGCTTTGAAAGGGAACTTCTGTTAAATAAAATATCTCGCTTGGCATTGAACTTTGAGCGTTATAATTTTACAGGTATTATTTATGCTCTAACAGCAACATTACACACTAACTAAAGTTTGAACAATGGGATCACGAAGAAGGGGACCTTTAAACTACCGTCATGGTACAGGCCCCTGTCTTTACACCAACTACGGATAAGTCTGTTGGACCTTTTTTTATTAGACCAAAACATGAGTTTAAGAGAATGTAAGTTCCCTGCATATATATTTGTTGCTCTTAACTTGTGCTCCATCTACTTTGTTTCGTCCACCTCTCCTTTCATTCTGCAAATATCTTTTTGGCTCCTTCTTTCTCTATACTCTGATCTTCACAATCTTCATCTGTTAGATACAATACTTTGCATATTATAAACTCTTATTTATTTAATCTGTGTATCCCTATATTTTTACTTAATAAATGTGTTATTCCTTGTTCAAATTTGATCGTTGACATCATCATTGCTTGTCTGCCTGGATCCTACTACATCAGCTCTCTTTTGATAAATCGATTTTGTGCATGTAGATTGTGTATTTAACCACAACGACAATATAAACACATTTATATAATTAAACCAGCTTTTGTTTGTCATAATATACCTGGAGGTGTGGCCCTGATTCTTATCAATTTATAACGGATAGGCTACTGGTACAGTATTTCGAGGAATAGATGAAACAAAGAAACGTCTAGTTGAGCATTGTCAATCAGCATTGTCTGTGCTGGACTTACAGGGGTATAAATCACAGAGGGAACAAGCCTCAGCGAAGAGGTTTTATGAGAGGAGACTTCCCTTGCATCCTGCAGGGGGTAGAGACCAACACTGTCCAAGTGTCAAAGACCTTTTAACTGGCAGGATCACAAACAAAGAATTATTACTTTATTGGACATCATTTAGGTAGACTTTTTGTTTTTTTTTTCTAGTAGGAGAGAAGAATTAACACGCAGAAGCTATTCACTTAAAAGTATAGTTATTATGAAAGGTTTCATTTGAGATATACTCCTGCTGGGTTGTTATGGTTGATGAAAACCGCTGAGAGAATATAGCAAAGGCTATTGTAATTAATTTGTTAATTATGCACCCATAAAACAATTATACACATGAATAGTTTGAATGAAAACACTTGACATTTGAACAAGTGCATTATACTAAAATTAATGATGCCCATACAAGTGTTTTCCAAATTCAAACTTCAGCTATTTCTCACAGCCGCTAATGAATTGCTGACACAAAACATTAACACTGTTGCCAAAACATTTGGAGAATGCACAAAATTCATAGCTGCAGCAAATCAGAAGACAAATAAGATGGTCCTGCACATTAATCAAATCTCTGAGAAAGCCGCATAACTTAATCCATTGAGGATTTGAGTATATGAGAGACTGGGCTAGTTTTCATACACTCCTTTGATTTAGAATAATATTAGGAAATTAAATTTAAAATAAAAAGTAGTCGATCATATTTTGCTATAGCTGTTTAGTAAACGATGAGCGCAATACAACTAGATGGAAAACATAGCCTATATGATCTTTGAAAGATCATAGGCTATCAAATAGTCTATATAATGAAAAAGTTATTAACTGAAATGTAGAACTGTTTGTTATTAGCATCAAGTCACACTTTTATTAAGGCTGTTTATATGTTTAAGATTTTGTAAGTTTATAAAATGTATTGTCCAAAATAAATTGTGTGTATTAGTAGGCTACTGTTTTGTATATTGTACATTATTTGGTACATTTGCACACACTGTACAAAATTTATTCCAACTTTTCCAGCGTTTTCCTGTTTCATGGTTTTCTTGGCGTTTCGTAATTATTGTAAATGTTTAAATGTTGCTATACTGTTTTGAACAGGTAACTACGATTGTGACAACTTACTCCATATGGTAGACAACATGCCCCGCTATTGAGACAAACTAACATGTGCCTTTTTGCGTATCGTAGGATCTAAACTTTATAAACAACGTTTAAAAATGATCCTGACTTAACATTTTTGACAAATTAATTATTTCTCCCGCGTTACACACCTCTGCACCTGCATGCCACGCGCTGAGTCCAAAGGTGAATGTATCCCCTTCCTGTGAAAGAGGCGTCAGATCCGACTTGTTTGTCTGAAACTCATGATGGTTGCGTCGCCCACGGTTTAGTAATATCTGGCGTCCAGTTATCAGAACATGGAATGGAAATGACGAGATATTCATATATTGGAGTTTAGACGAAGTCACGACGGTTTGTTTTATATTTCGACAGCGTCTTTGTTTTATTACTTCCGGAAAACCCGCACAGGTAAGACGAGTTTCGGTCTTTAGCGCGAAATATCCTACGCGTCTCTTTTCTTACACAATACACTAATCTCAGATGTTTTGCTTAAACTTCAACTGTAAACTACTTATGTTGCTTATTATCATTGAATGTGAACCACTGAAGGTTAAAGGACAGCAAGCGAACACATTACACCTCGGACACGTTGTAGGTGTTTTTAGGAGGTTGAGATGAAGGTACCTATGTCGAGTTACGTAGAGAAACGCTTTCTTTATTTGTAATGATTCTTCACCGAACATGTTAGGCTAATTCAAGGACACTCGGTTGTCCTGGTTACCGTGAGAATCTCCCGTCAGCTGATTGATGAATGATTTATGGCTTCTTTCTCGTGTGTCAGTGTCACATCTACCTGCAACGTGTATGTCAGACCACGAAGACCAATTTCAGAAGGTTAGAAAAGTCAGATATTATTTTATATCAGATGATATGTGGTATTAAAGTAAAACATAATGTGTGTTTTAAACCATGCTGTCGGTTAATACTAATACTTGGATCGGAAGTTACCCCCCTCCAGAAGGCGGAGTCTCCTTTCAGAATAAACATAACGCAAACAGACCTCCTAAAGGTAAACAAAATGTTGTACTGTCTGTTTATTCTGCTATCTGATTGGTACTTGTGTATATATATATATATATATATATATATATATATATATATATATATATATATATATATATATATATATATATATATATATATATATACTATATATATATACTATATATATATACTATATATATATATATATATACATATATATATACTATATATATATATATACTATTTTAGTTTGCTTGTTTCTTTCTCAAAGAAGAGAACTAGTTGTTCTACTGGTTGTTGAACACATCTGGTTCAACATTAAATGGATAATTTGTCCTGAAGTTAAAGTTAATTCTGCCATCATTTACTATTCCTAGTGTATATCAGTTGTGTACAGTATGACTTTCTTTTTACGTAGAACAGAAAATGAGATGACAGCATGTAGATGCAATGAAAGTGAATGGTGACTGAAGCTGTCAGTACCTAGTATTAGGCCTCCTTTCCTTGTTCTTTTGTGTTTCACAGATGAAAGGAAAGTTTTGGAATGGCATGAGATGAATTTGTGGTGAACCTTTTTCCATTTCGGGTGAACTGCCTCTTTAAGCCTTGAAATGTTGATTTTAGGGCATGCGTTAACGGATGGAGTAGGCAACGTTTAATCAGTCTTGTTCCTATTGGCTTAAAGTACAATAAAGAAAAACTCCAGGTGACTATACAGCAGTATATTTTCATACTTTCCAAACTAAGTCATGCTGTCGGAGCTGTGCCATTGCCGTTTTATTCATTATGTGAGGGTGTGTCTGAAATGATTCATGGCCCCTGGTTGAGTTGGGTAGGTGAGCGCATTTCAGACTGGATGTTCACATTTTCTTTGATTTACCATTTGTTATGTAGGCAGTCGACATGAATAGTGTTAATTTATTATAATATCAGCACCCAGGTAATCTTAACATATGGGAAAGCACTATTTGGACTTTGAAACAGTCCATGTGACTGTTCAGTACACAAACAGGTAAGTGACATCGTGTACTCAGGGAGGTACATTGAGGAAAATAAGTATTTGAACACTCTGCTATTTTGCAAGTTCTCCCACTTGGAAATCATGGAGGGGTCTGAAATTGTCATCGTAGGTGCATGTCCACTGTGAGAGACATAATCTAAAAAAAAAATCCAGAAATCACAATATATGATTTTTTAACTATTTATTTGTATGATACAGCTGCAAATAAGTATTTGAACACCTGTCTATCAGCTAGAATTCTGACCCTCAAAGACCTGTTAGTCTGCCTTTAAAATGTCCACCTCCACTCCATTTATTATCCTAAATTAGATGCACCTTTTTGAGGTCGTTAGCTGCATAAAGACACCTGTCCACCCCATACAATCAATAAGAATCCAACTACTAACATGGCCAAGACCAAAGAGCTGTCCAAAGACACTAGAGACAAAATTGTACACCTCCACAAGGCTGGAAAGGGCTACGGGGAAATTGCCAAGCAGCTTGGTGAAAAAAGGTCCACTGTTGGAGCAATCATTAGAAAATGGAAGAAGCTAAACATGACTGTCAGTCTCCCTCGGACTGGGGCTCCATGCACGATCTCTTAAGCAAGGTTACCCTGCTTAAACCAGCACATGTCAAGGCCCGTCTTAAGTTTGCCAATGACCATTTGGATGATCCAGAGGAGTCATGGGAGAAAGTCATGTGGTCAGATGAGACCAAAATAGAACTTTTTGGTCATAATTCCACTAAACGTGTTTGGAGGAAGAAGAATGATGAGTACCATCCCAAGAACACCATCCCTACTGTGAAGCATGGGGGTAGTAGCATCATGCTTTGGGGGTGTTTTTCTGCACATGGGACAGGGCGACTGCACTGTATTAAGGAGAGGATGACCGGGGCCATGTATTGCGAGATTTTGGGGAACAACCTCCTTCCCTCAGTTAGAGCGTTGAAGATGGGTCGAGGCTGGGTCTTCCAACATGACAATGACCCGAAGCACACAGCCAGGATAACCAAGGAGTGGCTCTGTAAGAAGCATATCAAGGTTCTGGCGTGGCCTAGCCAGTCTCCAGACCTTAACCCGATAGAGAATCTTTGGAGGGAGCTCAAACTACGTGTTTCTCAGCGACAGGCCAGAAACCTGACTGATCTAGAGAAGATCTGTGTGGAGGAGTGGGCCAAAATCCCTCCTGCAGTGTGTGCAAACCTGGTGAAAAACTACAGGAAACGTTTCCTCTGTAATTGCAAACAAAGCCTACTGTACCAAATATTAACATTGATTTTCTCAGGTGTTCAAATACTTATTTGCAGCTGTATCATACAAATAAATAGTTAAAAAAATCATATGTTGTGATTTCTGGATTTTATTTTTTAGATTATGTCTCGCACAGTGGACATGCACCTACGATGTCAATTTCAGACCCCTCCATGATTTCTAAGTGGGAGAACTTGCAAAATAGCAGGGTGTTCAAATACTTATTTTCCTCACTGTATGTGGACTTAGGTTTGTTGCTTTTTGTAGTGGAGTTTAACCTTGAGAGGTTCAGAAACTGTGCCTCATTACAGGACAGGAAAGATTGACAAGCTGCTTGTCTCCAGTGTGTAAGATACTCCCATGAGGCTATAGGGCGAATCATCTATCTTAGCCAGGGTCACTGCTTCAGTGGACAGTGTGGAAATAATTTTAAGTAAACACATCACTATGCCCCAAGGTTCAGGTTTTTATGCTATAGAATGTTTATCAAGGCTGCTGTTAATTACTGGTGTTCTGTTTACTAATGCACTTTTTACTATTTACTTTGTTGAAAACCTTGAAAAGTTCAAGTTGTACATTTTGGCATGATAAAATGGGCAACAAAGTCCTATAGATTTGCACTGCAATGGCCCAAACCTTATCTTGTGATGAGAATATTGTTCTATACATTAAATTGCTACCATTCAGAATACCATAGCAACAGCCTAGCCCACCCCTGGCATTGTGGTGACGAATTTACACTGGCAAGCATCAGTCAGTATTTTTCCGCAGTGCATCGTATTATTAAACATACAACAGCAGGGCTGAACCAACATTAAAATTCTGGCGGATACAGATAAACCGATAATTATATTCATGTTATGGAAAATAAGGGTTGCCAACCAATAATCGAAGATTATCGCTTAAATCGCTAAAACGTATTGATGGTTGATTAAGCAAGGTCATCAGAGTGCAAACAAAATTTTGCTCTGGTTTTGGAGGTGTGTGCAGTTCATGCTCAACATGCAGCACACACACAAGAAAAAGCGGGCGCACCGTAGTTATTTATTTTAAATGTATTAATGTCTTCAAACCATGCAATGTTTTAGGTAGGCTAGCCGTTTATTTCAAAACAATTAACCAAGGGTCCAAAAAACCCTCCAAAAAAATAATTTACTGAACATAAAAACTTGTGTAAATATCAAAGTACATAGAATAAACAACAAGTAATAACAAGATCCTTGTAGTTGAATGATGATCTTCCAGCGCTGTTTCAGCTGTGTGCTCCTATTTGTGCTGTTTACAGGACACCGTTTTCAAAAAACAGTGTGGCCCCATAAATCGTCAAACAATTTGACTGGTCATTTGCATGACAACTGCGTTTTGGTGGCCTGAAAACGCAAACTTTTGAAAATGGTTCTCAAGTGCATATTTTTGAAAACAATACCTTTATTGTCTCAGGGTGGTTTAGACAACACTAAAACTAACACTTCAACTAAAAATTGAAAACTTTTTATGCGTTGTTGCCGTTCATTTAAACGACATCAGCGTTTTGGGGGCCTGAAAACACAAGCTTTGAAAATGGGTTTAAAAGAGCAAGTTTTTGAAAACAAGATCGTTATTGTCTCTGTGTAAACAACAAAAACGAGGAAAAAACTGTGTTTTTGCCAGTGGCAACCTCCCGCATTTTCTCTTGAAGCCAATACTGAAGTGATTTAAACTGCAATTCATCGACTGGCCGCTAGAGACAGGCTCCTGAAGGGAGCAGAATCTCATTGAGCCCCATGTTGAAATGCACAACTTTACAACAGAAAAAAACATGTTTACAGCCTGGTACAAATTGTGGTTTTGGTCTATACGGCTAATTTTGCCCTTCATGACGACTGTGAGGGGGGGTGAAGTTTTTCAGTAAACATTCGTTTATATTACAAAAGCCTTAAAGTTCTGCATAATTAAAGGGTTTGTTCACCCAAAAATGAAAAGTCTGTCATTAATTACTTACCCTCATGTCGTTCGACACCCGTCAGACCTCCGTTCATCTTCGGAACACAAATGAAGATATTTTAGTTGAAATCCGATGGCTCAGAAAGGCCTCCATTGGCACAATGCACTGTACACTCTCAAGACCCATAAAAGGTACTAAAGACATTGTTACAAAGTCCATCTCACTACAGTGGTTCTACAATAACTTTATGAAGCGATGAGACTAGTTTTTGTGCGCAAAAAAACCCTAAATAATGTCTTGTATAGGTGATGACCGATTTCAAAACACTGCATCATGAAGCGTTATGAATCAGCGAGTCGAATCATGATTCAGATCGCGTGTCAAACTACTGAAATCATGGCCGTTTCTCAATACCAAGAACGCAAACTTCTGACTTGCGTCCTTGGTTGTTCAGACTTGCAAGTTCGACTCGGGAGAATGAACTCCAGAGGGCGGGAGGAATCGCCATCAGTCATCAATTGTGAAACGTCATCAGTCGCTGCCAAGTCCTGTTCCAATTCAAAGTTCACATCTAGCCAAGTACAGTTCAAATCCCCGGATGTGTCCTTGATCTGCCCCTTTTATCGAGGATGCATCGCGAGGAGACTTGTGGACTTCAGACAGACCGGTATCCCAGAATGCATCTCGCACCAACAAGCAAACGTCAATAGCGGATGAGAAACCCCTCGTAATTTAAAAATACTGTTAATGTTTCACAAAATGTAGTTTTAAGACTTTTTCTGGTGAGAATGTAGTTGTTTAAAGCTCAAATCTGTGGTTTATTTATAAAGAGCGCCTTTTTGAAATGTGATCTGGCGTTTTCGGAGTTGTGAGCTCCAGTCGATCAGCGGCGCTCAGCGGGAACTCTCCCCGCCCAGAGCAGACTTAACATGGCTAGCCCTTCTGACGCCTGCCGCTGGCTCTGATGTCTTCAGATATAATTTGTCTTCTAACGGCCGATCTTTGGTCTCATGAATCCATAATTTGTTCCCTGGCAAATCATTTTGACTGAGGGCAAAGTGAAGTTTCATAACTTTATATTTTTAGGCTATTAAACACATAAACTAAATTTTACAAAAATAGACTGGGTTGTGTTTTGTCATAATTAATTTTATTACAGTGATAATCACACTTGTCTGAACCACGTATTAATGTTTTTTTTTTTTATTATTTAAACGAAAAGAGGCAGGGTTTTTAATATTTCGTTTTGTTATAAATATACATGCAATAACATTGCCTGCACTACATTTGTGTGGCTATAATAGGCTATGTTTCATATTTTTTTTCTAACTCAAATTAGAAGTTTGCGAAGGCCTACTTGGTATAGAGAAACGTAGCTATATTTTAGGCTACAATAAAACGAAATATGTCATAACACCACTGCCTCTTTTCATTTTTTTTTTTACAAAAAAATATTAAACATATTAGCCACACAAATGTCGTTCAGGCAGCTACATTGATTATCTTATATATTTATAACAAAACGAAGTATAAAACACAACCCTGCCTCTTTTTGTTTAGATTTAAAAAAAAAAAAAACAATAGGCCTATATTAAACATTAGCCTAATATGTGGTTTAGGGTGATCAGATTTCTGAAATGGAAACCGGGGACATTTCCTATTTGAGTGGTCAAAATATCACTAAAATCGAATTTGTTATTATCTTTTAATTAAAAAACGGGACAATATATTTTTTTATGTTTTTGTTTATTTATTTGTTGTTGTGGGCTCTCTATATTATTATTAACATTAATAATTATTCTGATTTAGTTTGATTAGGATTTTTATGTGGTTTTAATACAATTCAACGCACCAGCAAAAAACAAAAAATTAAAACAGTTAATAGTTGCCATTGTAAATAACAAGCAGTTCAAAACAATATTAATACATGACTTTAAAAAAAACACATTACAAAAATAAAACATAAATATGATAAAACTATTTAACAAATATTTTAACATTTTATAATTGTATTTAATATTGTAATTTTCACAAGTGTATACTACAAGTAATGCATTTAAAGAAATTTTTTACTTCAAATGTTTTATTAGGCTTGTGCTTAAAAATAAATCTTACTATCCTAAATTGGTCTTGTTTTGCATTTTAGGCTTCTTTTAAGCAGAAATGATGTGTATTCTGGATGTGTTGCAAGTGACAAAACAATGCTGCCCCCCGTGATGATAATGCCGCTCGGCTCTCGGTTAGGTTAGTAGAGGCTCGCGCACAACCAAGTTCAGTTTATCATGCGGGGGTGTTGGGGGGCATGGCATGACTGATCGTTGCGTCCGTTGGTCTGAGATGCATTCTGGGATACCGGTCTGTCTGAAGTCTCCTCTCGATGCATCCTCGATAAAAGGGGCGGAGCAAGGACACATCCGGGGATTTGAACTGTGCTTGTCTATGGCAAGATGTGAACTTTGAATTGGAACAGTACTTGGGCAGCGACTGATGACGTTTCACAAGTCCACGAGAACACAAGTACAGATAAGAACGCATATTGAGAAATGGCCCATGTGACATTGGCAATCCAAACTGCTGAATCGACTTCATAACGCTTCGAAGCTTCATGAGTGACAGAGCGACAGGTGGGTAGCCATTTATCTGCTGTCTGTTAGTCATCGCGTCACCTCAGCTCCACCCACGTTCCGCCTCTTTGCCCATTTTCTATTATCCGGGAGTGACACGCTGCCAAGATGGCAAAGGCCAGCTCGTCCCTACTTTACGCTTCAAAACTGCTCTTCAGAATCCTATGAGTGACGTCACAGACACTATGTCCATATTTTTTTACAATCTATGGTTTTGCGCATGCGTATTACATGTTTAGTGCATTTGGTGCAAGTCTGCTCTGTAAAAGCAGAGGCACACAGTCTGTTCTAGTCCAGAGACACACACGCATGATAGCACAGTCGGCGCATACAACAAAACCCATCAGATCCATTTGAAACATCTTTAAATCAGCAACAAGGTTTATTTCAAAAATGCATCTGGCATCGTGGCCTTCCTTATCTCTCCCACTTGCATTTCTACACGTGACGTGACCTGCAGCACTCCACTTTTTACTGTATGTCCACACACACACACACACCACTGCCCTCTTATTTAGCGCGAAAAGGACACCCACTGTCTGATTTAACATACGGGCACAAGGATGCATTGCACATGCATTGAAACCGTGTAACGCACACTCTCCGAACTGAGACAAGCGAACCGAATAGTTCGGGTTTTTTTCATGTACCGTGCCACCCCTAGTCAACATGTCCATCTTGATGAGTATTCTAGCAGACATAGTCTGTAAACTTTATACAGTCTAGAAAGATGACGCATATCCGTGCATTAGGTTTTAAAGGGGCAGTAGCCTTTACTGCTGTCTGTTTAATGTCAAACAACAAAAGACAAGGACATCACTCACTGCTCTTGATTGAATAGCTTTTGTAAGTTTAATAGGATTAATCTTTAAGTCAAATATGCAATGTTATTTTACATTTGATCAATTTCTGTACCGGAAAAGCATAGTTTATTTTATTAGTAGGCCTATCTTTGCTCAATAGTATTTTTGTGCTGCTGCTTGTATTTAAATTATTGGTTCTTATTATTTTCTTTATTTTTATTTGACAGTAGTCCTTTTTTCCCTGAACATAGCAGATACTGAACCGTACTGAAACGGTGAACCTAAAACTGTGATACAAACCGAACCGTGAGCAATCTGTACCGTTACACCCCTAGCGTAACGTATGCGAGGGGGTGCCACAAAATGGAGAAAATTTTCAAAGGGTGCCATGACTGAAAAAAGGTTGGGAAACTCTACACACCTACCCATCACACCCGAGATCCAGTTTCCATTGGTTGAACGTTCAAATGATATTGGAAAACACTGAGTCATGATCGCGACGCAATAGACCCTTTTCACATTTCCGGGTTTCTCAGAGCGGAAGACGCCATAGTTGTGTTAATATTGTAGTGGTGAATGTGAGAATACATAATTTTTTTTTTTTTTGTGTACCCATTTGCTCAGATAGCAAAAGAAAAACGCCACAATAGTGATTTTACAACTTTCAAAAAGAGGGAACAAATAGAGTGAGGTTGATAACAGCAGTCAAAAGAGAGAGATGTGTACATTTTTACCATCACTCCCATGGACGCTGTAGAAACACCCTCGCAGCAGCGCTAACTTGTTTTTTTGTAATTTGATGCAAAAGTAACAAAATACAAAGTATTAGTGTTATAAATGTACATGCATATAAAAAATAAAATGAGTACAAAAAACGCTGCAGGAATTACGATATTGATGACCGTTAAAACGTGTCATCACAGTCTGTGAAAAGGGTCTATCGGATCCCGGAAGTCCAATAGCTTCAGCCAAACAGCATGTCAGCCAATCAAATTAAAGATTAATCGATTAATTGATCATTAATTTTATGGGATTTTATGTAAATTGACATCCATCCCCTATGGCCAATATTCAAATTCCATTCTATTTTATTACATTTATACTATTAATTATTACATTGAACGGTGTTATTTAAAAATGATTTGATTAAATTATAAAGTGTTTTTAAAGATAAAGCTTTAGTTGAAGGGAAAGGGAAAAATAGAAAAATTAATATATATATATATATATAATATAATATCTGTAAAGTAATACATTTTACTTGACTTGCCACTTATTTAAACGAAGCGGTAAGATATATATATATAATTTTTTTTTTCGTTTTTTTTCAGGATGTGAATTACTGATTAGTGTGAATTATTGTGTTCACAGGGTTGTATCTGTTCAGTTATCAGTAAAATGGGAAGAAGGGCAGTAAGAGAGATAAATATGTCCTGCTTGACCTCAGACCACACACACATAACACACTGTGTAATTGGCCAGAGGTTGATCTTGGTTCTTAGAATGCTCTGCCTGCACTAGAACCACATCAGCATTCTACACTCCCCCTCATCCTCCGTCACACACACAAATGCACGCTCTCAACCCCTCCTCCTGGGTCGACACAGCCGGACTATGAACGCCAGTCTGTTGAGCTCCCCTTTAACTGCATGTCCTTGCATACACACACTCACACGCACAAACACACTCTGTCCCTTGTTGAGATGACGGGCTCTGGTTTCAGTCAGGCTGCAGGCGGCCAGCGCAGCTGTTGGGCTTGAGTTTCTTGTTTTCATGCAGTGGCTGCTGGGAGTGTAACTGCACTGCCATCAGAGGTGGGTTGGAATAATGATTAAGATTTATTACCTCACATTCATGGCGGACAGTGTGTTTGTTTGCTCATCCTTTGAAGTGCCGGTTGATAATTGTCATTGCATTGTGCTATTTATAGAATGGGTGTAATTTTTGGTGTAGTATTATTATCATATATTTATTGTATTCTAAAGGGGATGATTTATAGTATTATTATAAGGGTCTGACATTGACACATAAGACGTGTCCATGATAAAATATTTAATTTAAAATGCATGCACCAACTTCTTTGTATTTATGTTTATTTAAAAAAAACTTAAATACCATTTTGAATTAATTGAAATTTAAAAATGTCATGTTGTTTAACCAATAATTAATTTTCCTTAAACTGAATACATGTACACGTTTTAATCTTTACTTTAAAATGTATATACGTATTCTTCAAGGTATACGTTTTTTTTTTTTTTATGAATATCATGAATTATTCATAAATATCATCAGGGAGTCACACCACATGACATCTTGAATGTGTGATGTATTTAAGGTTACAATACACAAACATTCATTGTAGATGGATTTAGCAGAGATTATGTGGCTCACAGAGGAAAGTCGCCCACTGCAGATTGGGCATGCAGGAGTCATTACCAACAAGCTTATTTCTACACTTAATTTTGAGTTCTTACTCCTTTTTAGAGCAGCTTGTTTGTTTTGGATAGTAGGTGAGTTTTGACTGTTGTCTCCTGCCATTTTACAGTGCTTATCCGGTTTAATGACCTGAACAGTGATAGTTAGCTAAACTCAGATTGTTTTTGAGGAGGAAACTCGTGGAAAGGATACAGCTGCAGCCCTCTTCCCATATTGTTGCTGTTAAGTGGATCCATGTCATTTCCTGTCCGGCCGGCATGAGCCAAAAAAAGAATGCCGACGTGAGCTTAAGTTTTTCTTTGTTCTCTTTTCCAACAGAAACTTGGGTGTAGATGCAGCTAGCAGTTTGTACTCTTCTTGGATGGGATATATTTGATTGCTTCTCATCTGATGAATCTGATGTAGAGTTTGCAAGCTGAGAAAGAGGCATAAGCTCTCCAGCGCTGCGGACGTCCAGCTTTACTTCTTCAGGCCATGATGGAGTCCAAGGCGTCTCCACTGGCAGGTGGTGTAACGTGGGCTCGGGTGTGTAAGGAATGTGGACAGTGTCATGAATGTCAGGACAGTCACCTGTTTGAATATCAGGATGAAGTGGATGACGAGCTGGTGTGCCACATCTGCCTGCAGCCTCTTTTGCAGCCCATGGACACACCATGCGGCCACACATACTGCTTCCAGTGCCTCAGCAACTTCCTGCATGACCAAGACTTCTGTCCAGTCGACCGCCAGAGGCTTCAGCTACAGCAGTGCCGAGCCTCCAGCCTGCTGGTGCGCAACCTGTTGGACAAACTGGCTGTGCTGTGCCCATTCCGCAATGAGTGCCAGCAGATCATGCAACGCTGTGAGCTGCAGCCCCATCTGCACAACAGGTTAGTGCGTGCCACAACTTTTAAAAAGTTTACATATCACTAAGGCACCAAGGCATACTCGAAAATAGATGTAGACAGAGATGATGCAGATATCATTCTGTAGAAATTAAATGCAATCAATTATGAAGAGAAGTGGATAAATATGCACATGTTGTATTGCTGTAGCTATTAAGAGAACTGCTCAAAAATGTGTGGAATTCCACTTATCCAGGTTTCATGTGAACAGAGAGATTTGAGAGAGCTTAAAAGGATTAAAGAATAGACGTAACTGGACCATATGACCGACTAACTGAAAGAAATGAGTGACTCTCTTAAATAATGGAGTTAATTAGGAATCACGAGTGATTACTATAAAATGTCTGCAGATAGTTCATCCTGTTCACTGTCTGGCAGGAACACATGGGAGTTGACATATTTCATTTGTGTCTGTTTAGGTACAGGATTTAAGTAGTATTAAGAGTTCATCCTTACTCACAACTTTCCCCTTTTACAAACTTCTAGTTCCTTTCCACACTGCTAGAAGATTAAATGTAAAAAATATATATAGAATTTGCTTGAAGGTTGATCCACTAAATGCAAAGCCATAGTTGATGATATAGGGGATTTGGTATGCAAAAAAGGAAAAAAAGTCCCTGGGAATAAAATCCATGACTTTGGCATTAATGGAACACTAGTATGACCCTGTGCCTCAGCGTTCATCTCCCTTGCATGGGTTTCCTTTTGCCATTTTATCATGCTTATCTTCTGTGATGTAATGGTATGCCATGGACTAAAGGTTGTTTGGCTGATAGCTCACGTGGGCAGGACCGGCCCAATGTAAACAGAGAGAGATGGCAGCTGTGGGATGAGAAGGGAGGTATTGACATGGTGAAACCCAGACTAGACCTTATTCTGCTATTTATTTGACCAATGCCATCCCTGCAATGCAGCAGAAAAGCCTGTTCATCTCTTCATCTGCATAGCTCATCTTGTTTCTGTACTGAGAATTCCCACTCCCTGAGCATGTTCATCTAAAATAATAGATAATTGTTTCAGTGCAAAGCTACATAGCATTTAAGCATTGATTTGTTTTTCGCTTCTGTTTTCTGCTGACTCCTGAATATGGCAGGTCCACAGCAGCAGTCAGCATTGGTGCATGTTTAGGATATTTTTAGTTACCGTGGCTGCCATCTGGTAATGAATGTCTTGTAGGTTAATTAACAGCAGGCCACTGAGTAATGATGCTGAAGTTCTATCTGTTTCACTGTGCTCCAATTCTCTCTTTTTCAGATGTCCTGCCTTCAAACGACTCAGGGAGGAGGCGGAGAAAAAAAAGAGACCTTCCTGGAACGAGTTTAAAGGAAGCAAATCAGATGGAGATTTAGCTGACGTCAAATCTACCCCAACAATTGCACGCACAGCTCAACTCAGTGGACCCTCAGAACCTGGACTGGTCAACCCAGCCTTTGACGAGGGGGAAGATGGTATAGCATCACTTTCTGTTTTACCCTGTCCATCAAATATTATTACAAAACCATGTAATGAGCGTTAGCTGATCCATGTGTAAGCAGTTATGATATTCCAAGTCTAATTAAAATTAGGAGTATTTACATATTTTTTTAGGAAAATTGATACCAAAATGGTTATCGAACAATATTGCAGAGGTTTTTTTTTATATTAATTTGTATAATTTCAATAAATATTTTTAATATATTTTTTCATTTTATATAGCATTTGAAATGACAGATTTTAAGTTTGTTTTATTTTCAATGAATTTGGATAGAAATTTGATGTTGGTTGTCCATTTATCGGTTATTGCATAAAAAGTAAATATTGGCTAGGCTTATCTGTAATGGCTAGAAATGTAATATCACTGTATCTCTACATAAATAATATTTGTATAATCTCAAATATTTGTATATATCTGTTTTCTCTGTACTGTACACCATCTGGTAAGGATTAGATGTAGAAAAGAATAAAGCACATTCTTTTGGTGGGTTTTGGGGGGGGGGGGAGGGGGGATTATGGTAGTTTTTGATTCGTGGTAGTTCAGGAGGAAAGGTGAGAAGAGTGTAGCACAAACGCTGAAAGGCAGAGGAAATTGATTTGCAGCTGTGTTTACTTTTGGGTAAAGCAAAACAGGGGGAATCTTTCATGTGGCCCTTTATTTTGTGGCTGAGGTGTGCAGGATGTTATTAATATTACAGCGAAATACATTATGTCATTAAAACCAACAATTGTCACTGTCTGAGAATATGTATACTCATGGAGATTCACTCCAACTTGTATCTGCTTAAAGCTCTAAAAACACCTGGAGGGAGTCTGGACCTGTCGTCTGGATTAATGGAAATGCTGTTAGTCATAAAGTTGCCTAGTAACTATCTCATTATCTCATGGGAATAATATGTCATACATTTGTGTGCTTCCTTAGATAAATGACTCATTCCATAGCAGCCATAAACAAACTGCATGGGTTACTGTTATATGTTGCAATACTTGATAGTTGTAAGCATTTGTTCGTAGTTGTTAGCAATCAGGTTCCTGATGGTCTGTTGGTTTCCCAGATACCCCTCTGAGGTCCAGTCTTGTGGCAGAGGCAACTGTGGTGGAGCTGTTTCGAGAGGATACAGATGATGATTTGGGATTGCGGATAGTGGGAGGGAAGGACACACCCTTGGGCAACATCGTCATTCAGGAGATTGTGCGTGATTCACTGGCTGCTCGAGATGGCAAGCTGGCTCCTGGAGATCATATTCTAGAGGTGAGATATATCTCCGCTTGCCACACCATCATGTCTGTTTTAGGTTATCAGTCGCTATGGATTTAAACTCATTAGATATTCCCCTCAGGTTTTATCTCTCGTTCCATCCGGTTTTCATGTTGTCAGTATACATACCCCAGCGTTATTATATTTACATTGCAGTCACATCCCTGGAAGTGTATCAAAATATGTATAGTTAATATGAGCACAATGATTCTCTCCAACATTTAGGGAAACACCTTTTTACGTCATTTTGTCATGGCAAAATACATTGAGGGGATGACCCGCATTTAACAATAAATAAAAAAGTATTTATTTTTAAACTATTGAATACAGTCTATCTCAACATTCAGATGACTTTTCACACAAACGCAATGCATTTGTTTTTGTAAGACTTTTTAATTTAGCACCAAAATACTGAAGCCACAGTTAAAAAGCTAAGGTACACAATATTGCTTCTCAATTACAATTCAGTTCAGCAAATTTACATTCTTGTTCCCACAATCCTACGTTCTCCTAGGATTTCTTTCCCTGGTAGTCCTGGAATGCAGTGCCTTGGTAAAGCAAACCAGCATGACTGGCTTCACATTTAAATTCAACCTTGAGTTTGAATGAATGCCTCCAGCTCATCTTGTTTTTTCTGAGATCATATATATGAAAATCTAAACGAGGCCAACTGTCAGCCTTAGGATGATCTGTATCCCAAGCAGAGCTCCTTTGACTCTTTTAGGGAGCTATGGCCTGTAAAGAGATCTGTGGGTGGCTTGCATATCTTATTTCTTGAAATGGAATCTCTCTTTTCCCCTTCTGGTTCAACACGGCATTGATTATCACAAAGGGCTGTTCCAAGCCTTAGGCAGGAAGGCTTTTTTGGTTCGAGAAGCATAAATAACAGCATTATTTTAGGATCTATTATTATGGTGTTCTTTAAAGTGAACAAAATGTACTGGTTGGATCTTAAAGGGGTGACATTTTTCTTGATCTTTTGACTTATAAGATGTCATTGCACTATAAAAATATCAACTTCCTCATTAGTCCAAAATGTGAATAGTTGTGATTTGGTGTTCTTTCCTTTTGCTTCTGCATGTATGGGGTTAATGCGGGGGGTACAGGGTGTTGTGCCAAATTATGTGACCCTAGTAGGCACTGAGCTAATCCTAATCCCAATCCTAATCCTAACCCTACTGTCACTACTATTGTGTATGGTCACAGAATTCGTTATAACACCGGATACGTTAGAAAGCAAGTAGAGAACACTGCTTTTGTTATTGTTTTGATCAAAACCATTCGCTGTAATCCGGAATAAAATCTTCAGTGAGCGACATCTTCTGTTTTGTCATCAGTAAAACAGACGCGTGTTCATTTTATTTAAAACATGAATGTGTTTTACTTTATCGAAAAGGATTAATAATGAATAGCCTATAAGAACGACAGTGCAACAAATGATGGTACAGTCAATCATATTTCTGTTTACACAACACCATAAGTTATTATTGTTAACTATAACTGTGGTAACTTCTATGTAGGGCTGAAACAATTCATCGAGTTACTCGATTAACTAGATTACAAAAATTCCTCGAGGCAAAAATTCTGCCTCGAAGCCTCGTTAAATTCCTATGACGTGCACTATACACGCAGGGATCTGATTCACACAGACTGCTGTTCAATGTTCAGGAAGCACACCATAGCGCGTGATACATTGAATTTAGTTGGCGCGATGGCGGAGAGTAAAGATGTCCATAAACGGCAGAGGATGTCTAAAGTTTGGGATTAGTACATTCTTAAAAAAGAAGAGAACAAGGTGCAATGTGTCTACTGCAAAGTAGACCTGGCATTCCACAGCAGTACAACTTCAATGGTAACATAGCCTAAGCCTATACATTGATGTTCGCTGATTTTAATCCCATACTGTATTTGTAGCGATGTCGTGATGCGGTTTGACTAGATATGATGTTTAGCTTTGATGTTTTTAAGTAGTAAACGTATTCACGTTCAATTGCAAGACAGTATAGCCTTAAAAAAAGAACCCCTTCACACACCCACACACACGCATGCATGCACCCTCGTCTCTCTCACGCGCCAGTCAGACCAATCGTGGCAATGCATTACATATGCTTAAATGTTTATTTGGCCAAGCAACAATTTCAGCATGCATTCACTGTATACACCGGGACGTGATGTTGTGACACGATTTTTCGAACGGATCCTTCACCTAAAATGCACCGCAATGCAAGTGATGCAAGCCAAATGCAGCGTTCTATTGAAAATGAATATATGCATTTCTGCCGTACCAAACTGCAATGAAGTAACTGGTCTGACTGGGGCGTCACTCTTCCTCGCACGGCACGCGTGCACACACACACACAGGTTGCTAGGTTACCATAGCAAATAGGCTCATCTCAGAAATTATATATTATTTGTTAGTAGCCTAATGGTAAATGCTGCAGGTGTAGAAATCTACATAAAAGATATTTACTTTGATGTCAGGGCTAGATTACAGCATGAAACCTGTTGTGCATATTAATAAATTAAATTGCTTTTCCTCTTAATTTTCGTTATGCTTTATTTGTTTTGGTTATTTAAAAACACAAAAAAAAATTTAATCGACCGATTAAGTGCTAGATTAATTGATTACAAAAAGAATCGATAGCTGCAGCCCTAGTACTATGTATAAGTACTTATGCTTTATAAACCTTGGTTGTGGCAAATAGTTTATGTAATATGCAAAAATGTTTCACATTGTTGGAAAATGTTTCAACTATATAACAAGATATTTTTCAACATTGGAAGTTTTCAAAATAATTCCACACGTGCCATTGCGGGGATTTTGAAAATGATTTTAATATGCAAAACTGTTACCTGATTATAGCAGTGGGTGTGTTTACTTCCAAGTCTTGAATGCGACACGCCTATCAAAATAGAGTGTTTAAAAGAGAGGGTCAAACACAGGCTAGAAAATAGGATGTTCTTTGATGTCAAAATCTTGATAATATTATAGTGGACCTAAAATAAATTACACATTAACCTTCAAGGTCAACACATTAACCTTTCAAGCCAGTGATGAAAGATTGTCTAAATACAAATATTGGGTCTCATATACTAATAATTCCATTCACTATTCACATTTATACACACATTTAAACTTAAAAAAAAAAGTTCTGCCTACTTCACAACAAGTGTGTACTATTTGTTCTTAACCTTGTTCTAATGTTGTTGAATTCGGAGCATTTTAAATGAGCGACTGTGTCCATAAGGCAAGTCTTTTACATATAACACACCCAAACCATGTCCATATAAGGGCTTTCCGCACACCCCTTTATTTCGTCACTCAGCAAACGTAACACTTAAGATGCATTCATTCCAAAGAGCTTGCACAGTAAGATCTTTGAGCAATGCCAAGAGTGCCATCCTCAAAACAAGTTCAAACACAATAAACACTTTTTATACAGCCATTACATACCTCTGATTAGCCAGCTGTACATGCACGTATCTGCGTCTTTATGCAATGCTTTCTCGCAGCTTGAGCTACCGCACATTTTCTTACTCTTTTACTGAAGCCTATTTAAGATCTAAAGCTATGTTTAAAATGTCATCTTAACATGTTTATAAGGTCACCAAGATTGTGATTTTTGCGTACAGGTGGTTTGTTTTTCCTAATTTTTTTTGTAAATTTAGAAAAAAATTTGAACGAAAGTTATTGATGAATCATGATTTGTTTGTGAAAACATTTGTATGCAGATTTCACGCACAAATTCTTGCATGCGCATTAGTGTTGTAGTCAAGACCACCTAAACCGAGACCAAGTCGAGACCAGCGTGTGCCGAGACCAAGACAAGACCAAGACTTTGTGGGGTTGAGACCAAGACAAGACCAAGACAGGGCAAGACCGAGTCAAGACCAAGACCAGACCAGCACTCCTTAAATTCATCTAAAAGATCCATATCTACTGTCTGAGAAATGACTTGTATTTAATAAATAAACAAATTTGCAATAGTATTAGTAAGACACTATAGTGCTGTTACCAGTCAAATCACTAACAATAGTGACACAGAAGTTGCATCTGAATTGGTACAATTACACCTGCATAAATAATGTTCAGCTTAATTTAACATTAAAACATTAACATTATTTAACAGTCAACAGATTTTGAACCCGGCAGCACAGTAACACAAGAAATCACATTACAAAGAAGTTACTGCATTTTAAGTAGTAATTTTACATCAAATCACATTTAATGATGTTAAATCAGACAATGCACCAGCAATTTAGTGATAGCCTTGCAGTTGTGGTCTTGTCTGGTCTTGAGATAAAATCCCGAGTCCTCCGAGACCAAGACAAGACTGAGGAGAAATGCAGTCGAGACCGAGACAAGACCAAGACCTTCAAAAAATGGTCTTAAGACCGGTCTAAAGACCAAGACCAGTCTCGAGTACTATAACACTAGTACGCATGTTTCCTCATAATTGCATACACTACTTGTTTTTTATACGCACATTTGATATTCTCACGAAAACCTTCCGAATCGAAGTACACATGTATTTGTTCCAAACTATGTTCTAATGTTGACGAATTCGGAGTCATTTACATAAAACACACCCAAACCATGTCCTAACATTATGACCACTGACAGGTGTAGTGAATAACACTGTTAATCTCTTCATCACGGCACCTGTTAGTGGGTGTGATTTATATTAGGCAGCAAGTGAACATTTTGTCCTCAACGTTGATGTGTTAGAAGGAGGAAAAATGGGCAAGCGTAAGGATTTGAGCGAGTTTGAGGGCATTGTGATGGCAAGACAACTGCAGTGGTCAGTATCTATCAAAAGTGGTCCAAGGAAGGAACAGTGGTGAACTGGCAACAGGGTCATGAGCGGCCAAAGCTCATTGATGCACGTGGGAAGCGAAGGCTGGCCCGTGTGGTCCGATCAAACAGACGAGCTACTGCAGCTCAAATTACTTGAGGAGTTAATGCTGGTTCTGATAGAAAGGTGTCAGAATACACAGTGCATCGCAGTTTGTTGTGTATGGGGCTGCATAGCCGCAGACCAGTCAGGGTGCCAATGCTGACCCCTGTCCACCGCAGAAAGCGCCAACAGTGGGCACGTGAACATCAGACCTGGACCACGGAGCATTGGAAGAAGGTGGCCTGGTCTGATTAATCACGTTTTCTTTTACATCACGTGGATGGCCGGGTGCATGTGCGTCATTTACCTGGGGAACAGATGGCACCAGGATGCACTATGGAAAGAAGGCAAGCCGGCTGAGGCAGTGTGATGCTTTGGGCAATGTTCTGCTTGGAAACCTTGGGTCCTGCCATCCATGTGGATGTTACTTTGACACGTACCACCTACCTAAGCATTGTTGCAGACCATGTATTGTACACCCTTTCATGGAAACGCTATTCCCTGGTGGCTGTGGCCTCTTTCAGCAGGATAATGTGCCTGCCACAAAGCAAAAAGGGTTCAGGAATGGTTTGAGGAGCACAACAGCGAGTTTGAGGTGTTGACTTGGCCTCCAAATTCCCAGTAGGGGTTCAATCTTCAACTGGCTGGCAGGAGCCGCCAGCTGGCAGTCGGATTCTGGGCGGGCTGGCTGGCAGTCTCAGCCACTGTTGAGCTGCGCATATAACGTGTACTATTGCTGCATGGAAATACATTATTTTATTATTAAGAATATATAATAATAATAATATAATGTATTTCCTTGTAGATCCAGTGATGGAGAACGCGTTATACTCGTAGCTCAACAGCGGCTGGTTGGACTACGTGGCCTGCCAAGCGTCAGTAAGCACCCAGTCGTGATCGTGTTTGTTTGACTGCTTTAATAGTGAGAAACCCTTCTAAAATGTCTATCATACAAAATAATATATTCCTAAGATTATATTCATAATAATAAAATAATGTATTTCCATGCAGCGAGAGTGATAGAGAACGCGTTATACTCATAGCTCAACTGCGGCTGAGACTGGCAGCTGCCACCACCCACTGACAGGTCACATGATCTGCCAGTGGCGGCTCCTGCCAGCCAGTTGAAGATTGAACCCCTTCTCCAAATTCCCCAAATCTCAATCCAATTGAGCATCTGTGCGATGTGCTGAACAAACAAG
Organism: Romanogobio albipinnatus; assembly: GCA_023566225.1. Lineage (NCBI taxonomy): Eukaryota > Metazoa > Chordata > Actinopteri > Cypriniformes > Gobionidae > Romanogobio > Romanogobio albipinnatus. The sequence continues at coordinate 25,546,811 of CM042246.1, read as the reverse complement.
TCAGTTCCATGGAGGCCCCACCTCGCAATTTACAAGACTTAAAGGTTTTGCTGCTAACATTTTGGTGCCAGATACCACAGCACACCATCAGGGGTCTAGTGGAGTCAATGCCTTGCGGGTCAGATCTATTTTGTTGGTCCTCTCTCTCAAAAAACAAAACAAAAAAATGTATGCCTGATCCGTGTATATGTGTTTAAAAATTTTATCTTAACAAGTTTTATAAGGTCACCAAATGTATGCTTCTATTACACTGCAACCTCAAACTAACAATGTGATCTTTGCAGGTAAATGATGTCAGTTTGGCATCCATTCCCCACTGTCGTGCCATTGCAGTGCTTCGGCAGTCATGTTCCCGCCTCAGGCTAACTGTCATGCAGGAAAAGGGCTTTAAGCCCCGGCCTGAACATATCCCTCAACCCTCAGCTTCTCCCCCATCGCAGTCACCCAATCCCAACCAGAACCACGGCACCGTCATCCAGGTCACCCTGGTAAAGCGTGAGCGCTCTGAGCCGTTAGGAATCAAACTCATCCGTAAGTCTGAAGAGCCAGGAGTCTTCATCCTCGACCTGCTGCCTGGAGGACTGGCTGCAAAAGATGGTAAATTGAGGAACAATGACAAAGTGCTAGGCATCAACGGACAGGATCTGAGACATGGCACCCCAGAGAGTGCAGCTCAGATCATACAGGTACAGAGAGTGACAAACTTTAGAGAGAAAAAGTGGATGTCTCAATCTAATACTCCTAATAATGAGGTTACTTTTAAACATAAAAAATAGATTATTTCAAAGGATTTCAAGTTTTGTGTTAAATGTAAGAGATTGTTGTGCTCTGTTATGTTTGTGGCAGGCAAGTGAAATGCGTGTGAACTTCGTAGTGATGAGACTCCCTGATCTCTCCGAGGAGGGTGGTGAGGGACAGAGCCGAGGGGCCTGGAAAGTCCCCGAACCACAGTACTTCAAACGACGCTCTGAATACATGAAGGTAAAAATGTTGACAAGTTAAAAGGCACTAGACTAAACTGTGGCCTTGGGTGTAAGCTTACTTGGGTGATTCCAATCCCATTTTCACTTCCTATTATTTTGTCCTGCCTCCACTGTATTTCTTTATATTGTATTTTTATTAGATTTGAGATGAGTCATTTGAGATGAGTTAATTTTTTTAAAGGTCCCGTTCTTCGTGTCTTTTTGAAGCTTTGATTAAGTTTACAGTGTGCAATATAACGTGTTCATGTTTCGCGTGTAAAAAAAAAAACAGTATTTTTAACACAATTTACTTATCTGTATACCGCTGTATTCACTGTCCTGAAAACGGCTGATGACTTCCTTTATTCTATGAAGTCCCTCCTTCAGAAATGCGTAACGAGTTATGATTGTGCCAGCGGTTCCCGTGTTGTGATTTGACCGCAGCTTAGCGCACATGGAAAGGTCACGCCTCTTAACGGGAGATATATGCGCGCTTAATGATCTCTACAGCGTCCCTGGGAAAGCCAAACAAAGGTGATTTAACTCCGGGATGAAAATAACAGCGTCTCGACGACATGGCGACAAACACAGTCAAACGCAACACTTCCTTTTCTCCACGCGACACGTCCTCTTCTCCACGTGAGACAGCAACAAGACCACGCCCCATTTTTTCGCATAGTCTTGTGGGCGGAGGTTAGTCTGTTCTACTGTTCTATCGACGTCATTTATGAAGGAAGTACCAGGATGTAGTCCAAGCCAGCCGTTCGCTGTAGGCTTTGAAAGGGAACTTCTGTTAAATAAAATATCTCGCTTGGCATTGAACTTTGAGCTTTATAATTTTACAGGTATTATTTATGCTCTAACAGCAACATTACACACTAACTAAAGTTTGAACAATGGGATCACGAAGAACGGGACCTTTTAATAAAAAAATCAATGGGTATGATTTTTAAATGTTTTTGAAAGAAGTCCCTCATGTTCACCAAGACTACATTTATTTGATCACAAATAAGAACAATACTATTGTGAAATATTATTACAATTAAAAATAACGGTTTTCTATTTGAATATATCTTTAAATGTAATTTATTACTGCGAAGGCAAAGCTGAATTTTCGGCAGCCATTACTCCAGTCTTAAAGGTCCCATGGCATGGCATTTTTCTATTATTTTATAATGTTTCCTGAGGTGTACTTATATTGTTAGTATGACTTTTACATCATAAAATGTCATAATTTAGAAATAAAAGGCATTTTTTCAATACTGCTGTTTGCCCTGTGGCTGAATGCCCTGCTTCAAGAGGCGTGTCTGCTGTGAGACTTCAGTAAAAACGCCCACTGTTGTGATTGGCTGACATCTAGAACGATTCAGTCCGATTTGGTGAACTGATTCGGTTCACTAAAAAGAACAGGTTCAAAAGAAAGATCGTTCGCGAACCGGACATCACTAACGTACCAGAGACGGAGCTCAGCGATCGCTAACAAAGTTATTTATAGTACCTACTGAGTTATGAGAGCGCTGTCAGTCAGCGCTGTGAGTTTATTGTGTTTGTATCTGAGAGTTCTGAATAAACACGAGTCCCAGTCACACCGAGTCCGTCTTCATCATTATTACCAACTTTGTAACACATGCAAAGTACCATTACAGCTGTCGAGATGAACGAGTTAAAAGTAAGTGTTGATAATAGCATTATTTTTAAAATAAAATAAAAGCGTCAGTGACGCGCGTTGAGTACACAGCGCAAACAAAGACACAACAGCAGTAATCGAATGTAATCCAGTTTATTGTGGGGCTAGGCTGGCTAGCCCGAATATGCTCACGCTTACCCCCCTTCTGCTTAATCTCACGCCGCGTTTGGTGCCTCCGCTGTGGGCCAGATGCAGTACTGGGGGTCGGGCATGTTGAAGGCCAACGGCCAGTGCAGCCCGAGCTTCGGCGTGTGTGAGGCCGATGTTGAGCAGAAACTCATGACTGTATGCACATTTTAGAACCGGTAGACGCGACGAGGACGTACAAAAACACTGACTCACAAGATAGAAAACACGAAAACACCGTTTTGTCTGGAGAGAGAGAAGCCGCATTGTGTGCACGAATAATAAATAATTAGCTACACATCAGAAATTACTGATCACAGATCAGAAGGAACTGAAAAAAGACTTCTGTTTTCATTTGTACATCCAAACACTGAGAAACTGCCAGCATTCACTCGTTCACAAGGAATGATCTCTCGAGCGTTTGCATGGGCGTGCCAGATTCTCTGGGCGGAGGAAAGGGAGGTAACCGTTCCTGCTTGGACGTCAAAACAGGAGACTTCAGGATTGGCTCGTCTGGCCTGTCATTTTCTCAAAGGCAGAGAGAGACAGCCAGAACTCGGGTTTACACCGATCAACATTTCTATCCACTTGGGGACAATATTCAGGCTAGGGGAACTCATATTAATGTTGAAAAACCTCATAAAATGAAAATTTCATGCCATGGGACCTTTAAGTATCACATGATCCTTCAGAAATCATTCTAATATGCTGATTTTTTTACTAAAGAAACATTTCTTATTATTATTCTGCTTATTTTTGTGGAAACCATGCCAAAAAAAAATTTTTTTTTTTTTTTTTTTTTTTGCAACTGTAATTTAAAGGGGTGATGAATTGAGCAATCAACTTTCCCTTGAGCTTTTGATATATAAAAGGTCATGGTAATATAAGAATATCCTGCAAGTTTCAGATCTGAAAACTTCCTTGTTAGTCAAAGAAAAGCTTTTATAGACACCAGTCCGTTTTTTCAAAATTAGCGCGTTAACGCATGCAGTTAATTATTTTTAATGTTGCATTATATTCATGTAAATGCTTTAAAACCATTCAAGCCTGACAGAGACCGCACTGTCTATGAATGTCCTGACACACACAACGCTCAGAAAGACACGCCCAGTACCGTGCGCACAGACAGGGTGCCAGAATCGCGTTATTTCGTGCTAGAACAAACAATAACACGCAGAATTGTGCCAAAATGCCTTTGATAAGTGTTTGATAAAGTGTTTGACTACTTTATTCAGTTTTTGTATATTGATTATACATTAAGGAACAGGTAAGTATGACATTTACTATTATAATGGGTTATGTGAAGATTGTTTCAAGTTCACTTAAATTAAGTTTTTTTTAATTTATTTATTTATTTTATAAAGCTTAATAAATGTTGAAATTGATAGCTTTCAATTATACTGTAATGTTGAATGTGTTTTATTAATGTTTGTGTAAAAAAAAAAAAAATTCATAATGACAAATTCGTTTCATAGAGACATCAGTAGCGGTATCAGACTCTGTAGCATTGATACTGCCTTCATTCATAAAAAAAAAAATGCCATTACAACAAATATTTAAAATATAATGTCTTTACGTTTGGAGAGTAAATGTGAAATTATTACAATATAAAAATATTGACAGCACTAAAATAAATATAATATTAATTTATTTATATATAAATATTTACATTTAAATTTAATTTAATAAATATAATTTAAATTCTACACTTAAAGGGGGGTATTTTAAACAGTTTCTGTCAATCTTGAGTACCTATAGAGTAGTATTGCATCCTTCATATCTCGGAAAAGTCTTTCATTTTATCATATTTATAAAAGACAGATATGCTGTACCGAGTCTTTCCAAATAAAACCGAGCAGCTGGATGCGTATCGTGTGGTCGTAGTTAAGTCACGAGCGCGCACAGCTATTGCTTTGAGAGCGTCTGAAAGCTGTGACATCCTTAGAAACCGTGGAAAAACTTTATTTTTAGAACACCATGTCATGCGCAAGTTTTTGCGTGTCATCACCATGTAATTTGTGTGTGTTTACTCATGGTTTATGAGGACATGATTTGGTTTGTGGTCTATTGCATGTGTCTTTGTCTTTGACTTCGTCTTACCCTGACAACCAAAAACACACTTTTTTGGTGACTTTCGTGAAGTCTTGTGACCTGTACAGCGCAGCCAACGACTTCCCTAAAGCCGAGCAAAGCGTGTTGAGGGGCGTCCTTATGCTCTCTCGCTCTGGTCGACGTGTGCTTGCGCACCCTTCCAGGAGAAGTGCCCGTACAAGGAAATTCCACCCTTGTTGACGTCACATGTAGGCACGTACTCGAAAATATTTCGGAAACTTGTGAGAAACCGGAACAGAAATTTTGGCACAGAAATACTCCATCAAACGTCCAACTTATTTTGTGAAACTTTGGCCATGTTTAGCATGGGAATCCAAGTTTGCAAATGTTAAGGGAAAGTCTGACAAAATACCAAACAGCTGTGAAATATTATAGAGCATGTTACTTGTCTGATATGATTGCTAAAAACCCATCACGTGAGCTGTTTGCTGTTATAAATAGACTGATCTGTCCAAGTACAAAGCCATACTTAACTTTATCATCGGTAACGTGTGAGTTATTTTCAAAGTTTTTTTGTTGAGAAAATTCATGGAATCAGAGCAAGTTTTTCATCTATGATTGATAACCCAGTGTTAACGGATTTAACTGAGATGTATTCTTTTTGTCAGTTTGAACTGGTGTCACTTTCAGAGATTAGAAATGTCCTTCTCCACTTAAAGCCATCATTTTGTCCCTCAGATGCAGTTGCGCTGTCCATTCTTAAGGAAGGTGCTAATATAGTCAGCCCAAGTATTTTATCTATTATTAATAGTAGTCTACAGAATGGCATTGTACCAGTTTACTTTAGTAAAGCTGTGGATGGGTGAAAACCTCGTTCAATTGAATGAAAACAAAACTGAAATTTATTATTTTTGGTCACACAGCTGGTAGCCAAATGGTAATCTATGACTTAGGCCCATGGAAGTAAAGAGTCATTTTTGACTCATCCATTATTTTTGATCGGCAGATAAAGACAGTGGTTCATAACTGCTTCTTTTATTTAAGAGCAATAGCCAAATTGAAACCAATATTCTCAGCCAGTGACCTGGAAAAAGTTGTCCATGCTTATATATTTTCCTGTCTAGACTATTGTAGTGCATTTTATGTTGGGACCTGCCACTTAAAATCGTACCTGTACTCAGTACATGGATGTTATGTGTTTTGTCTTGTTGTGCTGTTGGTTTCTTCTTTTTACTGCAATGTACAGCACTTTGGAACTACGGTGGTAGTCTGTAAGGTGCTATATGTATGCATGAAATAGCATTAGACCCCACCCCCCTTTTAAATTATTTTTGCGATGCATTTTGAACACTGGCCAAAAGTGAAGCGAACCATACAGGAGAGATTGAAGTCTCTCTAAAATGCTGAATCTGTCTCATACATTTTACAGTGAATATCATGAATTATAATATTTTCATGTATTGCACTGTATTAAGTTATGACATGTATTGCAATGTTTTGCATATTATGAGGTAGTATATTATGCTTTGAGGTTGTTGTACGATATGAGACCCGGACTTATAAAGGGTATCAAAAAATGATCGTATTGTAGATACAGTTGTATTTACTCATTTGCAAAATTATTTTGCATGCAAAATTGCATATTTGATTTGTTGTGCTACTGTAGCCAAAGTCTGCGTATGTGTGCGCGCGAGGTCACTTTTCACCCAGAGACGTGTCACACCCTGCTTTTGTGACACTTCCTCACCAGCTGAAGGCAGAGGCAGCAAACACAGGCTGGGTAGTGGGAGATGAAAGAAGATGCCCCCCTCTCTCTCTAGGACTCGTCCCTGATCAAAAGGCATGGGGTGCTGATCTCTGAGCTGCTGCAGCCACTGTGTTTGTTTGTAGCTGGGGATCAAAGCTGGTGACAGTTAGCTTTCACCTGTGGAGTTGAAGCTTGAGCTCATGCTGGGAGGAAGAGCCTCCCTGCTGGGTAGGAAGAGGCTGCCCCTCCCCCTATGGAGGTCTGGGGTCTCCAGCGAGACTGGTAGAAGATGGCTGAGTCTATGAGTTACGATGGCAACGCGTCGCATTAACACATCTCTCCGTTTCGCAGCAGGATCTGGGATGTTTGTTTTTACAAATGTTTTCACCACAGGAGTCAGGCACATGTCTTAAAGTTTCACTTTTCACCCAACCCCAAAGTACAGAACTTTATTGAAGACTCTTTTTCTTTTCTTATGGAAGAAGACTTTTACTATTAATCATCAAGTACGCTTGCATACACAGTTATGATCAAGCTACTGCTGGTCTGTGTGCAGTTGAAGTACAGTCTTCTTCATCCTTTGTCAAAGTATACACAACAAACTTGGTCAAACTATTTGAAGGATTAAAACATAAATTCTTTCAGACCATGCTCACAATGAAAGGCCAATCATAGTCCACTTACTGTGTATATGAAAGTTTGGGGACAGTAAGATTTTTGAGCAAAAGTGACAGTTCAAGAATATGAATAAATGTATCACTGTTTCCTCCAATATTAAACCACACAACTGTTATCAATATTAATAGTAATGAGAAATGTTTATTGAGCACCAAATCAGCTTATTAGATTGATTTCTAATGGATCATGTGACTAGAGTAATGATGCTGAAAATTCAGCTTTGCCATCACAGGAATAACATACATTTTACAATTCACTAAAATATTTATTTTGATTGGCAAAGTTATTTCTAAAATTGTATTAATATTTGACAACATTAATGTTTTACTGTATTTATTTGATTTAAATTGTACAAAGCCACACTAACACATTTCTTTTGGCTATTTGTTGGATTGTACAAGTGTTTTAATGTGCATTATGTGTTCAGGAGCCTCCAGGTGGGTTCTCCAGTCAAGAGAAGACGGTGAGTCTAAAGAAGGAACCTCGACTCTCTTTAGGCATCACCATTGCAGGTGGGAGAGACTGCCGCAGCCGTTTGCCTGTCTACATCACTAGTGTGCAGCCGGTGGGCTGCCTGCACAGAGACGGCACCGTCAAAACAGGTCATTCTCCTCATGCCTCCTTATAAAATGCTTATTTCTCTGTGCATCTTGCAAAATGCTTGTGTTAACTGTACGTTGTCATGGCTACTGTTGCTCAGGCGATGTACTGCTGAGTATAAATGGCATTGACCTGACCCAACTGACCTACAATGAGGCAGTGACTGTCCTAAAGGCTCAGACGGCTCAGAACACAGTAACACTGCGAGTCATCCAAACCTTCACTGACGAGGAGGAACAAGATGGAGAATCCAGCACTAGAGAAGACATGGAAACTCTGGAGGGACACAAAGAGGATGATGTTACCTGGGTTCCTCTCTGGACCCGCTGGCTGGGCCTTCCCAGGTGTGTGGGCTAGGGATGTGGGTTGGATGATGTTGGATGCTCTTGTGTACGCAATAAAATGCTCCGATACCAAAAACTTGATACCACGCATGTGTACAATACAGTGTTTCTGTCCAGGCACAGATACGCTGACAACAGAACAAACAGAGATATGGAGATATCAAAGATTTTAAAGATGTGAAGTGAATGTATCTAATTAATAGAACATTAGCATAAATTCAAGATGATAAGTAAAACACGCTAAGTGGATTGAGCACGCAGCAGCATAGACGCACAAGCATGTCGAGCGCACATCCCTTTCTCACAGACATCTCTGAAAAGTTTGGTCGGATATGTCAATAGAAAAGAAAGTAAAATGATGCATCTATTATTATTATTTTTAATGTTATTTGACAGTAAGGAGAGAAAGTGTGCGCACTTTTGTTGCAATGCGTCTGATCGCTGGTCGTCAGTTACAGAAGACTGCAGATTAAAACTAATGTATATGTAGCCTAAAACATGAACTATTACATGATTTATATATAACATGTAGTTCCCTACATTATTACAGGAAAAAAATAATGTGATTACTGTGCCGCTGCACTGGAGCAGCTCTAAATGTGCGCTGTAGATTAAATTATGATGGCGCGATATAATGAATAGTGAACTGTAACTAAAGCTTGTACTATACATTTTAACAGGCATAATTAAGTATGAAAATAACTGAAGGAAACGAATATTAATAATTACAAAAAACAATAATTAAAAAACAGCTAATAATTTATATGGACTCATTCTGGAAAAAGTGGTATCGGTGCATTCCTAGGGTGGGCCTTAAGTCGATGATTAAGTGCAGTATTCAATTTGATGTCCTCTTTTGTAACTTTTAGCCTAGTTAAGCCCATATGGTCTTAAACATGAGCAAAATTCATAATTTGTGTATTTCTTTTTAATCACAAGCTACATCCACTGGTGTCGTGATATTATGCTAATGAAGACCAACAGTGAGAGCTGGGGCTTCAGTATCGTGGGAGGATATGAGGAGAGTCATGGCCAGCAGCCCTTCTTCATTAAGACCATAGTGCCTGGAACTCCAGCTCACTTTGATGGACGGCTCAAGTGAGTCTCTCGTCCTCTTTTTAACAACATTTGTTACATATTACAGTTCAAACGTTTTAGTGTACAGTTTTATTTTTATTTTTTGGAAAGAAATTAATAACTATATTTAGCAAGGTTTGTTTTGTTTTGTTTTTTTTACTTTCTATTCTCCAAACAATTATGAAAATAATGTGTCAGGGTTTCCACAAAAATATGATGTAGCCCAACTGATTTCAACATTGATAATAATAAAAACAATTCTTAAAGGGATAGTTCACCCAAAAAGGAAAATTAGCCCATGATTTACTCACCCTCAAGTCATCCTTGGTGTATATGACATTCTTCTTTCAGACAAACACAATCTGAGTTATATTAAAAAAGTCCAGGCTGATCCAAGCATTATTATAGCAGTAATAGTTGCTCTGTTTTTGAAGTCCTTAAAAAAATGCATCTGTCTGTCGAATAACATGCTCCGAGGTGTTAATAAAGGCCTTCTGAAGCAAATCGATGCATTTGTGTAAGAAAAAAGTTTCGGCTGACCGCCTTCCATATTCAATATATGGAAAAAGTGTTGAAAGTGCCTCTGCCGATCGAAAGACAGACGCGACCAGGTACGCTCGTCATGACGTCACGTATGCATCTTGAATTGCGAGATGGCACTTTCAACACTTTTCCACGGAAGGCGATTGGCTGGAACTTTACTTGATAAAATTTTAAATATGGATATTTTTGCTTCAGAAGGCCTTTATTAACACCCCGGAGCCGCGTGGAGCACGTTATTTGACGGACAGATGCATTTTTTTATGGACTTCAAAAACAGAGCAACTATTACTGCTGCTGTAATGCTTGGATTAGCCAGGACTTTTTTAATATGACTCGTCTGAAAGAAGAATGTCATATACACCTAGAATGACTTGAGGGTGAGTAAATCATGGGCTAATTTTCATTTTTTTGGTGAACTATCGCTTTAAGGCACCAAATCAGCATATTAGAATGATTGTTTTGAAAGATCATGTGACACTGAAGACTGGAGTAATTAAAATGTTATCTTTGCCATCACAGGAATAAATTACTTTTGAAAATAAAATAAAAATGTTTTTTTTTAATAATATTAAACTAATGAAACCTTATTGTAAAGTATTACCACATTTACCAACCCAAACTTTTAAATGGTAGTTTTGATTAAATGAACATTTTCTTGAGTTAGCATTGCTTTTCAAGTAATTTAATTGTTGTTCATTGACAAGGTACTATGAAAGACATTCTAGAGTGCAAAGAGTCTATGAAATGAAATGATTTGTTTACCGAGACTCTCTCGTGCTCTCCTGCAGGTGTGGTGATGAGATTGTGGCTGTGAATGGACTCACTACAGTTGGCATGAATAACTCCTCATTGATCCCAATGCTGAAACTGCAGAAGAACAAAGTCACATTGACCGTGGTTTCCTGGCCCGGCAGCCTGGTTTAAAGACTAGCCTGAACTCTATTACTGTTACTGGGTCTACCACAAGATACATGCACAAGTCTAATACTGGAGAAGAGACGTATTGACTGTTATTGCATCCTCTCTTAAGAACAGGGTGGAATATAGGGGAAGTCTGTTAGCAATCATTGACCTAGATTTAAATCCAGATAAAAGGTTGATATTATTTAATCCACTGTAGGCATTTAGTTTTTCACAAAGCTTTTTGTTGAGCTGTGATGGTGAACCACACTTAAGGATACAGGACAAGCTTGACTTCCTGTTTTAAATTGGGATATTTATCATGCCCCTTGCTTGGATATATTTTAGTATGGAACTTCAAGACTTATTGTTTCCATGTATAACCAGTAATAATCTTTTAGATGGTTTATGATTGACATCAAGTGTTCAGTAGTAAGGTGATAAATATGAGTAATTATTTTGACAACCTGGAGTTGGACCATATCATATTCTTATGTTGATGGCTGGCACTTTTTACTGTTATAAGTTTTGAGAATAGTTACTCTAGAGTAAAACTATGTAGTTGCTGTTGGGGTGATAGTATGGACTGTTTTTTAAAACCACAGCTTGGCTCTTGTGACTTTTTAAAGAATGTATCTCTTAGGTGCCTTGGATATAAATATGTACAAACACACTGATCTACACCTGCCTTAATTGCCTGTATACCAAAAATGCCATTCGTTATCTTTGGCCTTTCATCATCTGAAGAATGTTTATTTGAATGCTTTGGGTTTTTTTTCCTGTCTGATGTCTGTTTGTTTTACCCTTTTACTTTTTAATGCATTTTAGTGAATTTCGATGATGATCTTTTGGACTAGCAAAGCAATGTAAAAGGGTTGTTATGATGACAGAATAAAAGATTTTGTTTTATTTTATTACGTATTTGTTCTAGGCAGTGGCTGTTTCCAATCTTTGAACTGATCCATAACATAATGGACCTAACAGATTCCAGTACAACTGTAGTATTTTTATTAGCTCTTATAGCTCTCCAAATATTTCATATAAATGTGCTTGTCATCTGCCAGAACTACAGTATGTAGTTCAACATTTGAACCCTGTTTTGCTTATACTTTGTAGCTTTTTTCTTGTTAATTAAGAGTTCATGAATGCTAAACACCCATATTTCACTCGTCTTCCAAATCATTCATTATAGTCCCACTGGGATTCCTAGGCAATAACAACGGCTTTGCCCTGTTGAGTATCACACAATATGAGCAGTTTGAAGGGTGAGTGGATGGCGTGCCGTCACACAGGGGACCTGTGGAGGATATAAATCAGCCCTGTGCAGTTTGAATTTAAACCTTGAACTATGAACCAAGGATTAAATGGCTTTAAATCCTGCTGACAGGCTAAACTAATACAATAGGTTGCCTACTGTGATAGAATAACATGAATGACCTGTGTGAGGTGTTCATTGTTGAATTTGACGTGAGATGATATCGCTATTTTGTCATCATGGTGATAAACTCTGATGGTCTATTTGAAGATGTGCAAAAGTCATCAAGCACCTGCTGAGAACGTGAACTGCATCTGTGACACAAAAGGATGTTTAACTTTGACTGAATTTCAGATTACATATTTCAAAGATAATAACCAAATAATAGTGGCTAATAAAGTGCATTTTCCAAATGCAGAAGACATCTACCAAGACATTTTCAGATATTTTTTTAGGCCAAATTTTTAAATTTCATACATTTATGGGCCATTCTTCTTTGTGTCTTAGCCTGCCCCCTAGAGGCCATATAAAGTTCAAGTTTTTATTTGTGCAAAACTTGTCCAATACCTTAAAATACATAAAACACAAGTGAAAGGGGACATACTCCCACAAATGCAGCTGTTTGTGTCTGAATTATTCATACGGAGTTCTTCAAACCCCCGCTGTATGTAAACCAATGGGGTTTTGTACAACTTTTTGTGCTTTTGGTTCTAGATCTGTGCTGTTACTGTACAGTATAAAGCAGTTTTTTTTAAAGTCAGTTAAGTTTTAACTACGTATACTATTAGACAGACAGTAAAAGTAATCATGTAAGTAAATAAGCCTTAAAAATGAAGAAATTATTTTATATGCAAGCATATAAAAATTCCAGCCAGTTTAGTTTTCTAATTTTTTTTCTTTTTTTAAATATCAGGAGCTTGCATAAAAATAAACAATTTACAGAATAATGATTTGCCACCACTATACAATATATACACTGTAATATTAACATATTTATAAATGTATATATATTTATATGTGTGTGTGTGTGTGCCCTTTCTTTATTATTTGTAAATATGTCCACAGTATACATATAAAGAATTTTCAAAAACATCAAAATCAGGAATTTATTGAAGCTTTCCATAAGAGTTGGTAGGGACAAACATTTACAGGTACTTTAACAGAACCAGCACTAAGGGCAGATTCCTTTCTCTCTATTTGATTGCTAGGCAAAGAATCATTCCTCTTAAGCACAGCTCCTCTCAAGACCATCTACAGAGGCACTCGACTAATGCAGTCTTGTCTACAGTATATGGAGCAAAGAAGTCGTGCAGGTATAGAAAACACATGAGGGGCAGTTGTAACCATTACATTTACAATGCTGTGTCTGTAGTCAACTCCGGAGCGTAACAGCATCCATGAACACACACTCCAAAATGAAACCAAGAAACAAAAAGGAAAAATACAGGGTACAAATAACGTTCCAACAAAAACTTGAATAGGTAAATTTCACTTGGTGTGAAATGAATGACACATTGTTCTTGGTAACAAATTTTGCTTGATTGGCAAATGTTATCGTTTTTAAACACACCACAATGACATTGTAAAACAATATCAAAAACCTCCAGGACAATGTGCTTGTCCTTGTGTGCTCAAGTGCAATTTTCAGCCCTAACTCGAGTGGCATTTTGTACGTATATTTTATGGCTTACTGGGTAAACAGGTCCATATCAACTGTAAAGTTACAGAGACAGCTTATAAACAAACTATGCTACAATAATATATTGGCGAAAAACTAATAACCAGCTAAGTTACACAATGTAAACATGGCATTCCACACTGTACATCCTGTCCGTGATATTTACAAGTCTGTTTGTTGACTTCCTCGTGTAGTAGACAAGCACAAAAGTGCCAGAAGATCCTGGTGTTGACTGTTACTCTAAGCTAGTTAAAACTAGCTATCTTCAAAAATCCCCAATGCTAGCCATTACACTCTGAAAACAAAAACACACGACACACTTCTGACTCCTACACTTACACGTCCGACTTAAAAACAGTTGTCCTTTAACATAAGGCAAATTCACACCGTAAGGTGCCTTGTTCTTAACAACAATACTATAATATAGTATGTGGGGAGGACTTGATGGCTCTTTGGGGTAAATGCACTTTTAAACAGTATTAGAATTTGCTTTCTTCCAATCACTCTTGTTATATATAACAAAACGTCTGAGTGCAACACAGGAGCGCTTCTACTACATCAGGAAATGTGCAAAATCTGCTCTAAAGCAAAGTGACAGTGTTGCAAATTCTACTGTACAAGGTACTGGGATAATGGGTCTTGTAGAAACCCAGTAAAGACCCTCAATCCAACATATATACAAGGCACTAAGGAGAGGAATGAAGGGCCTTCCACGAGGATCCAGCAGAAGTCCATTAGTCAGGTCTGAATATAGGATATTTTGGTATGAACTCTATAAGAATAACCTGTAGACATAAAAAGACACTGTTAAGCAAGAACAATTGGGGGTTAAAAATCACCAGCCTCATGATTTACAACCTTCCGGTCGGCAGGTCTCCAGACCCCCCAAAAAACTTATATATAAGCTTACATAAAAACTGTGTCTGTGTGTGTCAAATTACAGAATCGCTCGATAACGATCACTTCAGTTCATTGTGTGCATAGCTTCCTGCATTAGCCAACAGTCAGTGCTGTGATTATGGCAGTTTAAATGATATACACTACTGTTCAAAATGTTGGGGTCAGTAATATTTTTATCTTTTATATTTATCAAGGATGCGTTAAATTGATCAGAAGTGACAGTAAAAAAAATTGCTGTTAAAAATGTTGCTTAAAATGTATATTACAGTTGGCACAAAAATATAAAAGCAGCTCAACGGTTTCCAACATTAATCATTAAAAAAAAATGATTGAGCACCAAATCAGCATATTAGAATGAACTGCTGAACATAAGAGCTTGGTTGCTGAGATTTATTGATTTTTTTCATCTTACCGACCCCAAACTTTTGAACGGTAGCATAAACTAGGGTGCGTTTTGTATTTAGTTACAATTTGATGCTGTCAATAGTCGTCAGTAAAATAAACTTGATTGTAAAAATGGTTGTGCCATATCAATATCACAGTTCTGAAAGTACTGTTTAACCCCCCTCCCCCTCTTAAACATATAGAAATAGGTCCTTCTAAAAAAAATTGCATATTGTGATAAAGTTAATTATTTTCCATAAAGTAATGATAAAAATTTAACTTTCATATATTTTAGATTCATTGCACACCAACTGAAATATTTCAGGTCTTTTATTGTTTGAATACTGATGATTTTGGCATACAGCTCATGAAAACCCAAAATTCCTATCTAAAAAAATTAGCATATCATGAAAAGGTTCTCTAAACGAGCTATTAACCTAATCATCTGAATCAACTAATTACACCTGGGATTCCTGAGGCTTTTAAAAACTCCCAGCCTGGTTCATTACTCAAAACCGCAATCATGGGTAAGACTGCCGACCTGACTGCTGTCCAGAAGGCCATCAATGACACCCTCAAGCAAGAGGGTAAGACACAGAAAGAAATTTCTGAACGAATAGGCTGTTCCCAGAGTGCTGTATCAAGGCACCTCAGTGGGAAGTCTGTGGGAAGGAAAAAGTGTGGCAAAAAACGCTGCACAACGAGAAGAGGTGACCGGACCCTGAGGAAGATTGTGGAGATGGACCGATTCCAGACCTTGGGGGACCTGCGGAAGCAGCAGACTGAGTCTGGAGTAGAAACATCCAGAGCCACCGTGCACAGGCGTGTGAAGGAAATGGGCTACAGGTGCCGCATTCCCCAGGTCAAGCCACTTTTGACCCAGAAACAGCGGCAGAAGTGCCTGACCTGGGCTACAGAGAAGCAGCACTGGACTGTTGCTCAGTGGTCCAAAGTAATTTTTTCGGATGAAAGCAAATGTTGCATGTCATTCGGAAGTCAAGGTGTCAGAGTCTGGAGGAAGACTGGGGAGAAGGAAATGCCAAAATGCCTGAAGTCCAGTGTCAAGTACCCACAGTCAGTGATGGTCTGGGGTGCCATGTCAGCTGCTGGTGTTGGTCCACTGTGTTTTATCAAGGGCAGGGTCAATGCAGCTAGCTATCAGGAGATTTTGGAGCACTTCATGCTTCCATCTGCTGAAAAGCTTTATGGAGATGATTTCATTGTTCAGCACGACCTGGCACCTGCTCACAGTGCCAAAACCACTGGTAAATGGTTTACTGACCATGGTATTACTGTGCTCAATTGGCCTGCCAACTCTCCTGACCTGAACCCCATAGAGAATCTGTGGGATATTGTGAAGAGAAAGTTGAGAGACGCAAGAGCCAACACTCTGGATGAGCTTAAGGCTATCGAAGCATCCTGGGCCTCCATAACACCTCAGCAGTGCCACAGGACATAATTATTTGAAGGTTGACTTTTTTTTGTATTAAAAACACTTTTCTTTTATTGGTCGGATGAAATATGCAAATTTTTTTGGGTTTTCATGAGCTGTATGCCAAAATCATCAGTATTAAAACAATAAAAGACCTGAAATATTTCAGTTGGTGTGCAATGAATCTAAAATATATGAAAGTTTAATTTTTATCATTACATTATGGAAAATAATGAACTTTATCGAAATATGCTAATTTTTTGAGAAGGACCTGTATACTGTTGATTATGGTCACTCAAACAAATGTTCCCTTGCAGCTGATTCAACCTTAAAATTGGATCTCATGTTTAGTAATGTATTTGTCCGATTTTAGACAAAACTATTATTATGATTATCATCACAAACTGACAAGCAAGTCTGAGGCTGAATTTTTTTGACTGACTGCATGACAACTGATGGATACTCCAGAGTTTTCCGGATGGTATCCAATGACAACTAGATTTTAAATTACTGTAGCACATTTTATTTTGCGTCACATTTGCAACCAGTTTAGTCAAATTGCATCTTTATTTTCTGTTAATTACTGTTATCAAAGTTTCGCAAAAAACAGCCATGAACTTACATATTCCATCATGTTGTTGCTCTCACACTTTCTCCTGCTGAGTTTCCAGTGCAGCCCCAGCTGAAGGCGAGACGCAGGAAGATACGGGTTAGACAAAGCCGTGCAGAAGATATTCAACATAGACGCAAGCACTTCAGATGCTCAGACACACTTTACACACAAGGGTTAGCTGAGGTCAAGCTGTGGCCAGCAGTCAGAGGACTTTCCTTATGGGTCTGTGCAGCTACTGCCTGTCAATCAAAGCTTCGAGACACAACAAAACGAACGTGGCTTTTTTAACTGCTGACCTTTCCATAGTCTGGTCAGCCTCCTCACTATATCAATGCATCAGACCAAAATGGCCACGAGGGCAACAAGCATTTGACAGGGTCAAATGTTAGCAGCCATTTTAATGATTGTTATCCACCACACACCAAGACTTAAACACCTCTTAACATGGCAGCTAAATTGGAGATGGTCTGCTGTTCTTATCTTTATGATCAGTTCTGCAATGAGCTTACCTTGTGATATAATCTGTTGTTCTCCCATTCTAACAATTTCTGAAGAGATCTTCGCGTCTGAAAACACACAAATAAATCATTCTTTATACACAAACAAAGATAGACGAGAGCGCACAGGGTTTTATACTAATCACCCGTCAAACTCTTCAAACACATGTTTAACAAATGGCAATAAAACTCTCAGGGCATGAAGACTTCAGAGGCATTTATGGAGCAGAGCTCGTAGTTAAGCACCTTGTAAGCTGCACGTCATGGCCAATAACTTAAAATTTGTAGCTGTAAAATCACCACCTTTCCACAGCTTATAATTCAACAAGCCATGCCTTCTGACATATATCAAATTCACACTCAGTTCATAAGCTGATGCAGTTTGTTACTTGCCTCCTTACCGAGCAAGTTTATTTCTTAGGTGTTCAAATGGGGAAATAAGTCATTCACATGGATTAATGGGGGAAGGAAGGGACGTGTCTGAGGAAGGACTCACTCTCTTGTTGAGACATATGACAGGCCACAGACTGCAGCCCACAGTACAGCAACAGCACAGGCAGCCGCAGAGCAGCCATTTCACATTGACCGGTAGGTTCTTCTTCAAACATGCGTTTATTCGATTGACACTCGTCTTGAACTCCTCTGGAGCAACCTAGAGTAGATGGGTGAGAAACAAAAAGTCAGGAAGTGTTTCTTTGTGCATTGTCAGTAATAAATAAAATTATTCAAATATAATTGTGTACAATATAAATGGTACAAAACAAAAATGTTCACTTAAGAACGATGAGAAAAATAAAAGGAATTCCATAAAAAGTCATAGGATTAAAAAAAAGAAAAAAAGAAACACTTAATGTTTGCAGATGCTCTCTGGTGATCTTGCAATTGCACGCTTGAAACTTGCCAACTGAGCTCTGACACACTCAGGGCAAAGGGAGGACAAAAAGATGAGATAAGCCCGTGGCCTGTGGCTGCACCGTCTAAACAACCTGAATGGCTGCTCATTCCTCTCTGGGTATGTACGCCATAAAACCGGGGTCGTAATCTTTTATGACAGGATGCAAAGGTCTCTTTGCAAACAGCAAAAGAACTCGGAATAAAGCCCAGCAGGCCTGATCTGCTCCCTTCAGTCATCATAATTCTGACCTCATCCATCACATGTCACCCTGGGTCACAATACTTGAGCTCCGTTTTATTGCCCGCACTTCCCTCTGCCAGCTCTTCCCCCTGCAGCCTTTTTGTATTTCTGCGTTCGACCCAGGAAGCTTCCCATTCTTGTGAACAGCACAGTCTTTCTTTCATTATTTTGTCACTGGGAGCCGTGTCCTCCCAGCGCTGCAATCCCTGCCTACTGGAGCCCTGGACGGTTTACTTATTGACAGACTCTGCGGCAAACACGCAGCATGTCTAGATTAAAACCATTTAAGAGACTTCATCAGGGGATTCCCTATTAATCAAAAGCTTATACCATGATGAGTAACGGTGTAAGGGGAAAGGTCAACAGGGAAAGATATTTTATTCACACCAACAAGTATGATTTACTTTGTAGATGTGAGTTAGAGATCATTACCTTTCCCGTGAGAACAGAAGGAAACTCTGTGTCAAATTTGTTGCTTAGTCCAAACCTGTAAACACAGATATTTAAAAGGTTATAATTATGGTGCAAAGGTACGGATGCCCATTTCTGCCACATAAGAAAAAAATATGACACTTTGGTAAATCATTAATGAGATTATGATATAAAATCAAAATTAAGATACTAATTATGAGATATGACATAATAATATTACTATTTATGACTTAATTATAAGATGAAACATTGAAATTGACAAAAAAAAAGAAGTTTGAAACAATCATAATTATATATTTTCTTTTTCCATGTCATAATTATGCTTCACCAAAGCATGATTATTTTTCTTATGTGGTAGAAGTGGGCTTACATACAAAGGCTCTGTGTGCAATGACAGAAGAATGTTGGGTTCAGCTGAATTAGACATAGCACAACGACACAACAGAGTGAGAAAGTTCAGTTTCTACATTGGACTAGAATCACCAGGGAACCTAAAGGCTGTATAAATGTATTGGGTGATGTCTGTTTATAATTCAATGCTGTGCTGCACTGCTGTTTCGCGTATATCATGTTGTTTACCTCATTAAATAATTAATTACCTCAAACCTTGCCTCTAACAGTCAGATTTTGATCCAATTTCTGAAATATGTGCATGACTGACAGTTGCAGACAGCTGTGCTGTTCCACCAAAGTGCTTTAATTAAAATATTATCTCTAAGGTTTACCTCCAACAGTACAGTTACCCACAACTTCAAATTAAAGCGAAGATCCTAATGAGTTTGAGTGTGGTTACGGGGCAGCCTTTATCCACGGACAGCAATAAAACCATAAATCTCTAAGCTAACAACAAGACTTCGGGTAACTAGGGATGATTCTTCCGCTTAAAATCACTGTCAGGGTCCATCTGGAGAAGCCCGGCCTACATGTATTTTGATTCCACAACTTAGCGACAAAAACATGCAGTGAGCTTAGCATGGAGGCTACACAAACAGACATGACCTAACAGTGACTAACAGCAGCGCTGCCGCATTCATACGCTTACACGGTGATGTGACCAGCCCCACGCATGACCACAGGCTCGGGGCAGTATCTGACGAGATGCTCTTCACTCACAATTCTCTCTTCTTCTTCTTCTAACTCATAAATGGTATCAAAGTCCGCCATGTTGGGCAGTAGGACGCTCATGACGTCTCTGGCACAGCGCCGATGACATCATCACACCAGTGCTGCACAGGGAGCGTCATGGCAGCGCACGCGAGGGTCAGCGTCCACTGGCACTGTACACGAACATACTACAAAATAAGCACCTGAACATCTTAAATAGATGTTTTACTGATTAAAGTGAGGTGCTTAAAATGCTGTCAATTTCAAGAGGAGAAATTATGTAGGCTAATGGGCCTATTTGAGCGGTTTAATTTTATTCTAGTTTATTTGTGAGCTATTAATCTCTATTTGCAGACATCTTATAACCCCATACGTGCTCTTTTGTAGTTTTAAAGTTGCAAATGTAGTCTAAATCAATCTGTTCTCTTGCAGTAGGCTACTTTGTGACCAAATGTGGGGTTGTAATCATTTATATTTTCAGTAAATTAAGGAAAATATGTGTTTGATCCTGTTTTTTTCGTGGGTAACATGGGTGAATTGTTGAATTTGATTAATGTAGTCAACACTGAATTTTTTGTAAAAATAAATAAATAATCCAATAGCCTGTTTTTACTCCGATGAATGTAATATCCGATAACAAAATTTTGGCATTGTAGTATGATTTTACTTTTTGGGTAGGCTACTGACGTCAAGACTTCTGTGGTGAGATAGGCATAGCCTATACCTGTTTTATGTGTTCACCAGACATGTGACTTTTTTCTTTTCTTTCTTTCTTTTTGTTTGTTTGTTTGTTGCTACTACAGGTTAATTGGATGTTACAGTAATAGTTTGTTGTACAAATAACAAGTCTCATATTGAAGTCATGGTACACCAGGCTAATATATATGTGCCATTTAATGCAAGGCATGGGAATCTCAACTGCTGTAGTCAAACTGTTGATTTGTTATAATGTTTCATATGAAATGAAAAATATAAATAACAAGCTCCTATTACAACATAAAACAAGGAGAAATGTAGATCTCCCTCACAGATGTTGGCTATTAAAAAAGTATAATATGAAGGTAAATAACATGCACAGACATTTTAATGCAAACGTTTTCCTTGTAGACATTTGTACTTTTATGAACCTTTTTCAAGGTGTATAATGACAGAGCTGTTTCTACAATTTATTTTAAAGACATTATTCATAACTTCTTTTGTGTGTGTGTGTGTGTGTGTGTGTGTGTGTGTGTGTGTGTGTGTGTGTGTGTGTGTGTGTGTGTGTGTGTGTGTGTGTGTGTGTGTGTGTGTGTGTGTGTGTGTGTGTGTGTGTGTGTGTGTGTGTGTGTGTGTGTGTGTGTGTGTGTGGAAAATTGTTCACTAAATCATACTCAACCATTGTGTTGCATAAACAATAAGACCCAAATAAAGCCTTTATTGGTTGGGGTTGTCAAATCATCCAATTTCAATACATGCGTCAATACATAAATATATGTTTAGGCTATAGTCTGGCTTACGCACTTTACAAATTGCTCGATTGCTCAGCCTTACAAGCCCAAAAGTTGTAAGCATATAGGTTAAGGAGTTCTCACGTTTTAACGGTAAATAGCCGACCTGCTGTCTGTCAAGCAGAAGCCCTACCTTCGTTTAATGATATATCAAGACACGATAAAAGTTATTGCAAAACATTTTATTTACACATTGCTGGAATCAAACGTTATACCCGTATCAGGTATGTGACACCTGCACATCACCCCTGTGAAAAGAAAGTGAACGACGTGCGCTTTGGACACAAACTGGAGCATAAAACAGCCTGCCATCGCAGGTCATTTGGTTTACATAGACAATAAAAGTTTAACAGTTCCAGTGTCAGGATCATTATACATCCCAAAAAAACGCCGTACTGTAGGCCTAGTTTTCATTTTATTTACAAACATTTAGATACACTCACCACATACAGAAAATGATATTTATATCTTAATTGAGCAAACACAAACAAACCATTAAAATATTAAGTCTCTGGATCAGACGAACAAGGTTTTTTGTATGTTTTTTGTTTCCTAATTTTAAAAACTATTCTATTAAAACAATATTTGAAGAGCCTCCAGCATTTCGTTGCATTTAAGACGTGATTCTTCTGTTGTAATCCACAACGCGCGCCTTGATGCTTGTTCATTACAAAGTAATCCTTTTTGACCACGTGAGTGGTCCGCTTCGGTTCTGTCCTTTCAGCGTGTTGGAGTGCTCAGTTAAAGTTGGATGTTCCAAGTTCGAGTTCACTGAGTGACAGTAACTTGCTGTATGTTCCTCATAGATGGTAAGGCGTTCATTACTGGGGGTGGGTACATAGAACCGTGTATATCTGACGGACTCAGTGACCCTGGTACCGGTAGGGGACTGACAGAACCTGGATCGCTGTGGACTGATCCTCCGCTTCCGTCAGACTGACCCATTTTCTTTTTGATTAATTTCCTTTCCTTGGCTCTGCGGTTCTGAAACCAGATCTTTACCTGAGAAGACAAATGATAGGCTACGGTTATAAAGAAATAAGTCGAATTGTTTAGTTAGATCAATCTTTTTCCTGTAAGTGAAACTCTAAATGGAAGTCATGTTACCTGTCTCTCTGAAAGACCGAGGTGTACTGCCAATTCTGATTTTCTTCTGATTGTGATGTAGCGATTAAAATGAAACTCTTTCTCCAGCTCCAGTCTCTGGTGGTCTGTGTAGACCACTCGATATTTCTCCTTCGTTCTCGTTTTGCCTAAAATGAACGAATAATCATTCAAATTATGAATGTAATGTCGTAAAACAGATGATAGGCTAATTGTGAAATTAAGTAAAGTGTGCATTCTGCGTAAAATGCGCGCCATTATAGGCTAATAATATTTTGAGGAATATTATTGTATTTTTGTATAATAACATTATTGAGGAATATTATGAGGAAGAACTTGCGCATTGTAGAATTTCATTTGCTTACATTTATTTAGGAACTTTTATCTCTTAGACAACTTTTATTGCTGCATTTACACTCAATGTTATTATAAATCATAACTGCAATATTTAGTCAGTTGTATAAACTAGATTGCATCGCTAGATATTCAAATTGAGCTTCTGATCTTCTTTGAGGAGATGTTTCTGAACAAACTGCAGAACAAAGAGACCCAAAGACTTTACCCAAACGCCATTGATGTGTTAAGAGACAACACACGTCTTACAAAGAATCACAAGGAGATAACATCAGAAATCTTTTCCTCACGTCGAGCATGCTGCACTTGTTTTATGTATAGCCTTCAAATGATCTACCTTAGAAAAAACACACACGAACGAATAAAGAACGTAGCTAATTAATTCGTGTTTTTGAACGGTTTAGCAGCGAACACTTAGTCTAACATCTATGACTTGAAATTAACTTCACGTGTCATTCCCAAAACATTCATTTAGCCTATTTCAACTGTTGAAATAAAAATGCCGTTTACAGTAGGCTAAGGCGATTGTTTTCTTTAAGATTTGTTCGCTGTTGTTTTAACATGCGCCGGAGACGGGAGAACTGTATTTGCTGTGAAATGTGTCACTCTTTGAGGCAATATAACCCTCGCGAACCGAGGCAGAGGACGACAGGCTGCTGCATATCAAAGTGAAAAAGGTGTTGAAAGAAGTCGCCGCCTGAATATGACAGATAACCCTCAAAACCTGAGACAATGTAACAGGAAAAGTAGACCTCACATCTTGTTTACGGGAGTCGTAAATTAGCATTACAAGTGACCCTGGCGCCAATTCCCAACACCTTCATTTTGCCACAAGTATTTCCCATGCGTTATTTTTTTCCCCAAGGAAACAAATATAGGCTAATAGAAAGCAGATAATCCTTTTCTGGAACGCAAATAATTGTGGAGGGCAGAAGGACAGTTCTTTAAAAAAATGCCATTTCGTAATATTTTGTCAGATGTGCCTCACATCTGAAAGTTGAGGCAAACAGCAAACAATGTAGCCTATATAATGAATCATTATTTCACAATTATTTGTTGCATTTCGCACGATTTTTACACGTGTAAATTATTTTTTCCTAATATTTTAGTAACTACTAAATCAAATTAATGGAAAAAAATAGTTATATGTTCCTTTTTTTTCCTTTCGTTATATTATGTTATACTAGACGTGTATTCGTTCGTTCTTATGTTTTTAGAACATGTGCATCAATATTTGGTTACCAGACTTAAATTATAATAATGTAATTTTTATTTTACAACAACGAGAACATGGATCATAGGCCTAAGCGTAGGCTAGGCCTACTATCGTTTACTTTAACTTTTTTCGATCACTGATTTCAGCACCTTCGAAATAAGCATTTACATGTAGTTGTTGTGTTTTTTTTTTTGTTGTTGTTGCTGTTGTTTTGTTGTTTTTTTAAAAGACATTTGTTGGCCCTTACCGGTTGATGACGACTGTACGGTTTTGCTCATCCACTGATAGGAATTACGCCTTTCTCTCTCAGGGGAAAGTTGGGCCACAGAAATGTTTTCAGGTGGCGGAGGCAGCACTGCTGATCCCGGGCCGTGCATGGCATTATAATCAGGCGAGCAGTAGGAAACTTGTCCCGGGGATGAATTGCTCATAGGTGCAGAAATGGTGTTTGGAGGTCCGAGGCTGTAGGCGCCCCAGTCCTCTCTCGGTGCGCCATAAGGAGCGCCCCATGCCCCTGCTGACTGTGCGTGAGTGTCCATGTTGGGCACATGATGGTATCCTGTAAAATCTGAATACTGGGATGTGGAGACAAAATTCTGTGGTGGAAGACTGATGCCAGATCGTCGCACAGCTCCTTGGTGATACATGCTTCCCTCTTTATCCAAAAGGTATCCAACGTACATGATTCGAAAGAAACCCCTAAAATAACTTTTTTAAGGCAACATGCCAGCCATGCATCAAGCCTAATGTCTCTTAACAACAAGGCCTGACTTAAAACTTTTACTATTTATCTCAAGGGGGTAGTCCAAAAAGATCTCCAGGTCACGCGACGTAGTCCTTGACGTGCTTCAATCAAACATGATGTGACTCTGTTGTCAAGTTGGTGGTGGCAAAGGTATAACCAAGCCCTCCTGACGTCAGCCACGACTTCAAAACCTCTCGATTTGCATTCAAATGAGCAGCCAATAACACCACCAAGCCCTCACAGATTCCCCTAGCGCCAGATTTTCGCATCACTACAGATTTATATTCATATTCATACTTGCTCTCCTATGACTTAAGGAATCGATACATTATTCTGGGAAAAAATTATATTCTCAAAGCAGCCAATTTGAAACGTGTTTTGTTCAGTTTGACGTGTTTGGAAAACGTTCAAGCAAAAAGTACTTTTTATAATAGTATTTGATAGTTGCAACAGTAGGCTACTATTTGTCTTAATATAAATGGTAATAGGCCTACATTTTATTTTATTATAGGCTACATTTATAATTGTATTTATTTATACAAGTAGTAGTATAACGGCCTAATCGTAGTATTAATAATACCATTTGAATTGTATTGTTAAAAGTGTTAATCATAAAAGTAAAAAAATAAGCGGTGACGTGCTTCTAGGCAGGCAGCATCATTCAGCCACTAATAGTCGCTTGAAGTTTTACTGCTCTTGTCTCTCTAATGAAGCTAAACTGTGGATATGGGAACGCCACATCTGCATAGTACCCATGCCACTTTCTCGCCTCCAGAGTCCATGGCGTATTTGTTAAAGGATACTCTTGTAAAAGAGGTGCAAAGCGGGAGAAGGTGTCTTGAAGTAAGGCGAACTTTTCACATTCCGCATCCCTCACACCATGACACTCTCGGGTCACACTTCACAGCTAATTCCGGTTTATGGAAATGTCAGGTATCACCTACAGTACCCATTCGACGACAGTGTGTCGTGCGTGTCGCCATGTAGTCGAAAGATTTAACGAGTTGTTAATTCATTTTACTGCGAGGTTTCTGGGCTATTTTAATCATTAACATATGCAGACAGTAGCTTGTTCAGGCTTGACTGTCTTGTCTCGGGTGTTTGGGCAGAAAGGACAGGCTACATTTCATGAACAACCAGAATTTATTTTACATTCACTGCACAGAGAATATTTAGGCCTATCATTTTTAAAAAGGCACATATAAAATGCATTAAACGCGCTAAACCAATTCAAATAATGTGTAGGCCATACTTATATTTCAATTGGCTTTTATATTATTCAATTAACTTAATTTCAACATACATAAAATGTATATATATTTAGTTTACATTCAATAGTTCTTGTTCTAGACATGTCATGTGGTGACAAATCTTCTCCACTTAAAACTATTAAATAGCTTTTTCAAATAAACAATTTTTTATGAAATGTTCATTAAAACTGGGTAACTGGGTTGCCAGCATTTGTAATTTAAGCTTTTTTCAGTTAATTTAAAAGTTTTGCTCTCACAAATTAATTTTTTATATAAATAAACAATTATTTCATGAAGTCTCTCGACTAATATGATGTCATAAAAAGAATGTATATTAATTTTACAATTAACAATAATGTTTTACGTAATTTTAAATTTGATTTACAAGGTGGTCCACAAGCTCTAGCCTGGTCAAGGTCAATCTTGACCCCACCATAGTGCAACTAATCCATTATCTAGCTTGGACCAGCTAATGACCTCATGTCTCTGCTATTGCACAGATATCATCAGGAAATCTCCAGGCTTTTGAATTACATGATTCATGGTAGTTTATTATTAATGACACAGAACAAATATGTAAGCATGATGAACACATCCGCTATGGTGATATATCAGGCAAATTTTCAGAATGACAAAGAAAGTAAGAATGACTGTTACAGTTGTTGTTTTTCCCTTATATTTAACAGGCAATCAATTATGAGACCTATTTGTTCCATGCGTCCTGCTATTGTGAACTCGCACAATAGTAAATTATTCTGGGATTAAACCAATAGGCCTACTTTTTGTTAGATAGCAGACGTTTCATCGTTGCTACAAACAATTGGCCAAAAGCGGTTCCAGCCTATATATCACAACCTATTATGATGGTAATATATTCGATATGGATACATGTTATGTATTGTTTTTTTTGTGCTGAATATGTGATCATTCTATATCCTACTCTATCAAACTGAAAGCCTGATCTGGGATTTGCGCGCACACGCGTTGCTGATGCAGGTGCACGCAATGAAGAAAGCTAGGTTGGTTTGGAGACTCAATGCAAAGCACAGCGACGCCCTCTGCTGGTCGATTTGCTGCAAGAGCGACTCACTCTGAATTAAAAGGTATTGCTGGACGAACACATTTTTATGACACATTTTCGGACATATATGGCACAAAACTTTTTTTCCCTTTCACTCTCTTTTTTTTTTAAAACGAATTAAATAATCATACCCAGGCAGCATTCGTTATAAATAATCAGCACTATTGCAGAAAGACCTCTAGAGGGCAGTATTCACTAGGTAATGTACTGTTTGTTTGCGTCGTGTCTACTGCTGAAGGCGAATCACTACACTGAATAACACCACATTTCTATTCATTTATTTGAATTACTTGTAATGATTGAAACAAACGAACAAAGTTTGTTTAGAATAAAGCCTCTGCATGCCTACTAAAATATTATATAACCTACCATAGCCCTGCTAAAGAAAGCCTCCTGTGGTCTGCCAGAACATAACATTTTAAGATGGTTGGCTTTAGTTAAGAAATCGTCTCCAATGAGATAGAGGTTTTGAAATGATTCAGATGAATGAGATCACGTCTGGCTGTCTTATAAGGAAGAATGTTTTATCTGAGCAGAAAATGCTACCAGTGGGACAGATTTACAACTTTCCTGCTGGGAACTTGAAAATAACAAAATGTGTGTCCCAAATGGTTTGGGGACAGTGCTCAAAATAGTTGAAATAATGAATCATATGTTTTCTCACTTTTTATTTCCACAAGGAGAATTTGGTCATGATGCTGTTATAATATTGCTACATAGTATATTTATTGGGACCTCAAAACAAGTTTGAAAGATTTTATTGGAACTAAGTCAATACAGAGAGCCCAAGTCTGTATTGTTGAAAGTCTTGAACAGTTATATATATGTTAATATGGCAAGCCATTTTGACTTTTATTAATTTGCAGGATTTAAATTCTTGATATCAACAATTGTATTTCAACTAGTAAAAATCTGTAATTGTATTGTCACTATAGTGAAATGTCACCATAGGCCATACAGCAAGCCGTTTTGACTTTTATTCATTCATGAATTCTTGATGTCAACAATTAAATTTTTACTAGTTAAAATGCAAATTATTAATATCAACAATTGAATTTCAACTAGTAAAAACTAGTAATTGTAAAAGTAATTGTGTAATCACTAGTATTCTAGTGAAATGTCAGCATAGGCTGCCATTCAAATTCAATTCTTGATATCAACAATTCAATTCCTGATATCAACAATTAGCATTTCTGATAACAGGAATTTCATTCCTGATATCAATATAGTTTCAGATATCTAAAATGGCTTTCTTACTATTATTCATGATATCAGATATCAAGAATGTAATTGTTGATATCAAGAATTAAATTCCTGATATCAAGAATTGAATTTGAATGGCAGCCTATGGTGACATTTCACTAGTGAAAATACAATTACTGATATCAAGAATTAGAGTTTTTACTAGTTGAAATTCAATTGTTGATATCAAGAATGCATATCCCATGAATGAATAAACGTTAAAATGACTTGCCATACTGCCATTCAAATTGAATTGTTGATATCAAGAATTCAATTGTTGATATCAGTATAGTTTCAGATATCTAAAATGGCTTTTTCTAGTAAACATAACTAGTCTTACTAGTAACAATTATATTCATGACATCAGAAATGAACATTGTTAGTAGCAATTGAATTGTTGATATCAAGAATTGAATTTGAATGGCATATGGTGACATTTCACTTGTGAAAATACAATTACTGATATCAAGAATTGTTTTTACTAGTTGAAATTCAATTGTTGATTTCAAGAATTAGCTCTTTAACTTTAGTGAAAATGTAATTGTTGATATCAAGAATTCAAATCCTGTGAATGAATAAAAGTCAAAACGGCTTGCCATATGGAGATCAGATTTTTCTGAATTGTTTACAATGTCAGAATTCTTGACATATAATAAATAGTTTTATTTTTAATCATCGGAGCCCTGTGGGGACAAAAGGAATGTACTTTGATCTGAAGGCCAAAGTCTAAGATAACTATTTTTAAGACAAATAGTCTGTGTGATTTTGTCAGAACTCTTTGACCCTGCCCTGGGGCGTCAGGGGAGTTTATTAACATATTTGGGGCTATTTGTATTTTCAGTGCTACCTTACTGGAAAAAGGTGGGCAAAAGCTATCATCTGTGGTAAATTAAGTCCACTCCATTGTCTCAGCTATAGGTGAGAGGTACAGATGTGGTTTCCCCTAACCCTGTTCCTGCTATTCCCTGCTCTCCCTCACAGAACACATGCAGCGTGGGAAGTGCGAGCAGAGGGGAAGACCACTCCATTAATGGGAATTGTACAGAGGAAGGTATGATAGGATTTCAAGTCATTCTGTTTTGTCACTGATTGCAGGAATGAGTTTTGGCAGACTCCCAAAGGCCCCGATATACCACCTCTGTTTTAGTGATTAATGAAGCATCTTGCCACAGGGGGGCTGTTTTCCTTGGGAAGGGACTCTGGCAGGGATTTACACATTGTTGAACAAGAAAAGCAAAATGGTCCCACTAGTAGAGAGCCTTTATTTAGCATGATAGACATCATGCATGATGTTTTCCCTCAGAGATAATTTTAGCAGATTCCATTATAAGCTATTAAGATATACAGTGAAGAAAATAAGTATTTGAACACCCTACTATTTTGCAACTTCTCCCACTTAGAAATCATGGAGGGGTCTGAAATTGTCATCGTAGGTGCATGTCCACTGTGAGAGACATAATCTAAAATCACAATGTATGATTTTTTAACTATTTATTTGTATGATACAGCTGTAAATAAGTATTTGAACACCTGAGAAAATCAATGTTAATATTTGTAACAGTAGCCTTTGTTTGCAATTACAGAGTTCAAACGTTTCCTGTAGTTTTTCACCAGGTTTGCACACACTGCAGGAGGGATTTTGGCCCACTCCTCCACACAGATCTTCTCTAGATCAGTCAGGTTTCTGGCCTGTCGCTGAGAAACACGGAGTTTGAGCTCCCTCCAAAGATTCTCTATTGGGTTTAGGTCTGGAGACTGGCTAGGCGACGCCAGAACCTTGATATGCTTCTTACAGAGCCACTCCTTGGTTATCCTGGCTGTGTGCTTCGGGTCATTGTCATGTTGGAAGACCCAGCCTCGACCCATCTTCAATGCTCTAACTGAGGGAAGGAGGTTGTTCCCCAAAATCTCGCAATACATGGCCCCGGTCATCCTCTCCTTAATACAGTGCAGTCGCCCTGTCCCATGTGCAGAAAAACACGCCCAAAGCATGATGCTACCACCCCCATGCTTCACAGTAGGGATGGTGTTCTTGGGATGGTACTCATCATTCTTCTTCCTCCAAACACGTTTAGTGGAATTATGACCAAAAAGTTCTCTTTTGGTCTCATCTGACCACATGACTTTCTCTCATGACTCTACTGGATCATCCAAATGGTAATTGGCAAACTTAAGACGGGCCTTGACATGTGCTGGTTTAAGCAGGGGAAAACTTCCGTGCCATGCATGATTTCAAACCATGACGTCTTAGTGTATTACCAACAGTAACCTTGGAAACGGTGGTCCCAGCTCTTTTCAGGTCATTGACCAGCTCCGCCCGTGTAGTTCTGGACTGATTTCTCACCTTTCTTAGGATCATTGAGACCCCACGAGGGGGGTCTTGCATGGAGCCTCAGTCCAAGGGAGATCTTCCATTTTCTAATGATTGCTCCAACAGTGGACCTTTTTTCACCAAGCAGCTTGGCAATTTCCCAGTAGCCCTTTCCAGCCTTGTGGAGGTGTACAATTTTGTCTCTTGTGTCTTTGGACAGCTCTTTGGTCTTGGTTATGTTAGTAGTTGGATTCTTACTGATTGTATGGGGTGGACAGGTGTCTTTATGCAGCTAACGACCTCAAACATGTGCATCTAATTCAGGATAATAAATGGAGTGGAGGTGGACATTTTAAAGGCAGACTAACAGGTCTTTGAGGGTCAGAATTCTAGCTGATAGACAGGTGTTCAAACACTTATTTGCAGCTGTATCATACAAATAAATAGTTAAAGGTGCCCTAGAATGAAAAATTGAATTAACCTTGCCATAGTTAAATAACAGGAGTTCAGTACATGTAAATCACATACAGTGAGTCTCAAACACCATTGCCTCCTCCTTCATATGTAAATCCCGTTTGTGAAAAACACCACGGAAAAATAGGCGAATCTCAACATAACACCAGCAGTGATGCAATCGATGGGATCATTAATATGTACGCCCCCAACATTTGCATATGCCAGCACATGTTCACTGTCAGGCGAAACTGCGCAGCCATATCATCTGGAGTTATGTAGGTAAACAAGCGTCATGCGAGGATAGCGAACATGGCAGATCATGGAAACAAATGTTATGTTCCAGGCTGTGCAGGGGATGTGAAGACATTTCATACTCTTCCCACAGATAAATCATGTCAACAGGCATGGTTGATGTTTATTTATAATCGGAGACCGCAACAATTTAATTCAAAGTTGTTAGTTAGCTCTGCCCATTTCATTTCACCCGTTTTTCAAACCTGGGACAATATCAAGCAGGCTTTGCTCAGCGTCCGACACTGAAGAAAGGGGCAATTCCAACCATATACCTGCAAGCAGTAAGTGATTTTATACACTTCTTGACGGTCTAAACAATTTCTGATTCAATTGAAAGTTTCTTAGAGAGACAACATTAACGATAATTTCCCCGTTGTTGTCTAGATCCAAAACAAGATGCTAGTACAGTAACAATAGGATAATCCAAGTAGCTTAACTAAATGGCTAAATAAATCGACTTTTAAATCAGTACTCTACTGTCAAACTCAAACGTTACTGTACAAACAACATATTTAAGCGCTACCCAGTTCAGTTTGTGATTCAAAGTGAAGAAGCTATCATTGTAAAATCATACGGGGACACATTACAATAATTAAAATGTTTTTACAATGCTAAAAAAGTTGTGACTGCTGATGTGTATATTTAATGCTATATGCTAGTTATGGTTTAGGCTGAAGTTCTGGTATTGACGTAATGATTTTGCAGGTTCCTAATTAAAATAAAGACTTAACTTACCATTCAGAAGCATTCATTTCCAATCTCAAAACATGTTGTTCCTCAAAATCTGCATCTTTGTCAGAAACAGGCTCAAACATATAAGGTTGAATGCCTAATGTCTCCATCGTCATGACGGTCAGTATAGACGTGCCTGCTATCATTGAGCCGCAGTGAAACAGCCAATCAGAGTAGAACTCTGCATTAATATTCATGACCCTTCCAAATAAGGCAAAAACAGACCATTTCATCCTGGGGAAGATTTCTAGAGTTGTAAATGTTCCTGTAAAACCGTATCTGGAAAATTATTGACCTTAAATAAGCCATATACCCTCTATGTAGATACCAGAAAACAATTTAAAATGTTGTTTCAAATCATTCTAGGGCACCTTTAAAAATTCATATATTGTGATAATCTGTGTTAGTGAGCACTTCTCTTTTGCTGAGATAATCCATCCACCTCACAGGTGTGGCCT
The DNA here is from genome assembly GCA_023566225.1 of Romanogobio albipinnatus. Taxonomy (NCBI): domain Eukaryota; kingdom Metazoa; phylum Chordata; class Actinopteri; order Cypriniformes; family Gobionidae; genus Romanogobio; species Romanogobio albipinnatus. The sequence goes on along the minus strand of CM042246.1, from coordinate 25,513,935 downwards.
ATGAAGATGCTAATTAGACAGCACGATTATTGCACAGGTGTGCCTTAGGCTAGACACAATAAAAGGCCAATCTAAAATGTGCAGTTTTATCACACAGCACAATGCCACAGATGTCGCAAGTTTTGAGGGAGCGTCCACCAGAGCTGTTGCCCGTGAATTTCAGAGAATTTGGCCGTACAACTAACCGGCCTCACAACCGCAGACCACGTGTAACCACACCTGCCCAGGACCTCCACATCCAGCATCTTCACCTCCAAGATCGTCTGAGACCAGCCACCCGGACAGCTGCCGAAACAATCGGTTTGCATAACCAAAGAATTTTTGCACAAACTGTCAGAAACCGTCTCAGGGAAGCTCATCTGCATGCTTGTCGTCCTCATCGGGGTCTCGACCTGACTGCAGTTCGTCATCGAACTGCAAATGCACATTCGATGGCATCTGGCACTTTGGAGAGGTGTTCTCTTCATGGATTAATCCCGTTTTTCACTATACGGGAATTGCCTGCGTGTATGGTGTCATGTGGGTGAGCGGTTTGCTGATGTCAACATGTGGGCCATGGTGGCAGTGGGGTTATGGTATGGACAGGCATATGTTATGGACAACGAACACAAGTGAATTTCATTGATGACATTTTGAATGCACAGAGATACTGTGACGAGATCCTGAGGCCAATTGTAGTGCCATTCATCCACGACCATCACCTCATGTTGCAGCATGATAATGCACGGCCCCATGTTGCAAGGATTTGTACACAAATCCTGGAAGCTGTAAACATCCCAGTTCTTGCATGGCCAGCATACTCACCGGACATGTCACCCATTGAGCATGTTCCAGTTCCTGACAATATCCAGTAACTTCGCACAGCCATTGAAGAGGAGTGGACCAACATTCCACAGGCCACAATCAGCAACCTGATTGTCTCGAAGGAGATGTGTTGCACTGCGTGAGGCAAATGGTAGTCACACCAGATACTGACTGGTTTTAGAGTGGCCTTTTATTGTGGCCAGCCTAAGGCACACCTGTGCAATAATCGTGCTGTCTAATCAGCATCTTGATAGGCCACACCTGTGAGGTGGATGGATTATCTCAGCAAAGGAGAAGTGCTCACTAACACAGATTTAGACAGGTTTGTGAACAATATTTGAACAATAATAAACAAAACTTTTGTGTACATAGAACGTTCAGCTCATGAAAAATTAGAGACATTGTATAGTGTATAGATACATTAACTACCCATTTATGGTAATTTTACCCACATATTGCATGCAAGTAAAATGGTACATCAACTCATTCTATTATATTTTTCATAACAGTTGAGAATCATCTTTATACAACATTTGTATAAAAAATCCTGAAACCTAAAAATTGATTTGAAAAACAAAATGTTTTTGCCTATACATGTCATTTCATGTATTTTTATTAAACAACCGAGTCCTGGTGTCCACTAGCATAAAATATCTTCTTCTTTTAAAAAAAATACTTTTCCACCATTTGTTTCTTATGTTTTACAATGTAATGAGATGAAGAAATACTAAATAAATAAAAAAATCCCCCGTTTTAGGATATTCCGGGGTGACAATGAAAAGATTCATCAGGCTCAAATTGTGAAAGAATGGTTGGGATGGAACATGAAGAATCATTTTCACACATGAATTGGCACCCAAAGACTTTCAATGAACTTAAGATGAAATAAGAAGTGCTAAATCATGTGTGAAAATCTTGACATTGTCATCCTGGAATATGGCCATCATGTGTCTTTCTACATGGTTGTTTAAGAAATTCAAAGCTACACCTGTTGCCAAACATATAACATGCTAGAAACATCATAATCACTGCAAAAATGATCCAATCATAGACTCTTAAGCATTTGCCTATTTAAACCCAAACAGTGACCTTTTTTGGCCAAATTTTTTTGAATAGATTTAAATAGGGAAATGCTCAAGAGTATATATGTGTGTATCTATATTAGGGCTGTCAAAAGATTAATCACGATTAATCACATCCAAAATAAAAGTTTGTGTTTACATAATATATTTGTGTGTACTCTGTATATTTATTATGTTTATATAAATATTCATGTATATATTTAAGAAATATTTGCATGTATATACTGTATACATTTATATAATTTATATTATATATAAATATAAATATTTTATATATAAAAATAATACATTTTTCTTAAATATATACATGCTTGTGTGTGTTTTTATATATAAATAATAATTATACACAGTTCACACACATATATTATGTAAACACAAACTTTTATTTTGGATGTGATTAATCGTGATTAATCTTTTAACAATACACACACACACACACACACACACACACACACACACACACACACACACACACACACACACACACACACACACACACACACACACACACACACACACACACACACACACACACACACACACACACACACACACACACACAAACACACACACACACACACACACACACACACACACACACACACACACACACACACACACACACACACACACACACACACACACACATATACACTCACCTAAAGGATTATTAGGAACACCTGTTCAATTTCTTATTAATGCAATTATCTAAAATTTGCACAAGCTCACCAAAATTGGACAGTTGAAGACTGGAAAAATGTTGCCTGGTCTGATGAGTCTCGATTTCTGTTGAGACATTCAGATGGTAGAGTCAGAATTTGGCATAAACAGAATGAGAACATGGATCCATCATGCCTTGTTACCACTGTGCAGGCTGGTGGTGGTGGTGTAATGGTGTGGGGGATGTTTTCTTGGCACACTTTAGGCCCCTTAGTGCCAATTGAGCATTGTTTAAATGATACGGCCTATACCTGAGCATTGTTTCTGACCATGTCCATCCCTTTATGACCACCATGTACCCATCCTCTGATGGCTACTTCCAGCAGGATAATGCACCATGTCACAAAGCTCAAATCATTTCAAATTGGTTTCTTGAACATGACAATGAGTTCACTGTACTAAAATGGCCCCCACAGTCACCAGATCTCAACCCTATAGAGCATCTTTGGGATGTGGTGGAACGGGAGCTTCGTGCCCTGGATGTGCATCCCACAAATCTCCTAATAATCCTTTAGGTGAGAGTATATATATATATATATATATATATATATATATATATATATATATATATATATATATATATATATATATATATATATATAATCAGCACACAATGTATATACAAAATATTACTTAATTAAATGTGTTGTATAATAATATGTTTCTATGTTAATAAAATGGAAATTATGCTCATGGAAATGATCACTGAGCAGTAATATTCATATTAATTTATTGCAAAGGAAATTGAGAACTCTTAGCTGCAGGAGACTGTATACTTCCTGTGAGTGTGGAAAAATATGAGGTGTGCGTGAATGTCGCACTTGTGCTTGCAGCCAGATTATGATGACCCCTAACCCTCCCAACATCCTTCCCTTGTTTGTTTATAGTTTATATTCCTGAATCAGTTTACATGTCTCACAGCCTTCATTAACACACCACCAATCCACAATCAATAAAGTGAGCGTACTGTAAACACTGTACATCTCCACTGTGACAAGCAGAAAAAGCAAGCGTTTTAGTGCCAAAGCTGGGGGGCACTGTTGGCCCTTAGGAAGTTTAGTGTTTGGAGTCCTGTTGTGATGGGAATGATGGAGAAGCCCTTCCTTTTCTTGCTCACAGAGGTATTGTCCTGGTGACAGACAGACTGCCGTCACCTCGCCCCGCTCAGGAAATGGTCTCTGTGGCCAAGAAGCAGGCGGAAGAGCGCACGGATGACACACAGCCCAACCATCTCCACCAACAATCTTAGAATAGTTAGCAAAACCTTACTGGACATACGTATAGACAAGACTGATTGGAAATGATGCTTTAGGAAGAAAACTACTGCACAGTGTCATTTCATTATTTCTGTGCGTCTTTATTAATGAGATATATTAGCCATAAAATACAGGCATGTCCTAGTACAAATACAATCATGACTCTGAAAATGTGCTATATATAAATATATAGATCTTTATTTATGCTTGGTTAATATTAAAATAGTTATAATACAAAAAATATATATATATGTAGAAAATATCAGTGCATACAATTTTACTTCACAAATATCAGTCAACATAACATCATTATTGAAAGCATCATTTGGCAGTATATACATTTCATTATTTGGAAGACAGTTCATCAGCTAGGAATGTAATACTGGGACTTAAAACAATAATTGTTAGCAATAATGGGTCTAACCACTTTTACAACTGTCAGTATAATCTGGTTTAACCAATACAATGATTTCCCACCCATTCCATCCCACAGTGTTGGTTTACTACTTGCATACAGACATTAAGAAGTTAATACTGATAGGACCTACATGTGTGCACATAATTATCCATGTCCATTTATATAGTGACTAGCCTGTTGAAAACATTATAGCCTGCCCTGCAAGCTTTAGTAGCATTTTAGCACAAAACAAACGACTGAATTAGTAACAGAATACCTTCCTCTGTTAATAGCTGCACAACATATTACATGCTGTTATGTATACAGTAGTGTAAACAACATAAATATGGAAAGTACACAATGCAGTGTAACTATTGTTGAACAGAGCAAGGCCGTTTTATTGTGGTCCACATTTGATCAATAATTAACTGAATGTTTCCTATTAAATGTGCATGAATAATTGACTTGCTAAGGCTTTTGAAGCCCCTTTCACAGTGATAGACTGGATGTTAGGCACCCATGAGCCATTCTGTCCTGTTATATGTAAGACGCTTGACTAATTTCTTTAGAAAGAAACCTGAATGAACGCTATGATCTTCTGCCAGATAAAAATACTATATGCGGGAACATAAGTGATTCATTTTAGCTTCATTGGGCAAGACTCAGGAAAACGGCCCTCAGACTGGCGCGGCAGAACATGGAAACACAATGTGCATCCTAAGTGTTGATGTTCAATGTGTCCTGCAATTTGAGATCGAGTTCTGGGAAAGAAAGACCGCACATTCAATTATTCATGATCTGTGGTCTTTGTTTGACAGTTTGTCTGACGGTTGTGTGAAATGCCAGTAAAATCTGTTCTAAAGAAAAATATTTATTATCCTAAAAAAAGAAACAAATGAGCTTTAGTGAGCTCTGAAATAATAATAATTTTAGCAAAATAAAAATAAAATATCACATAACCAAAATTCCAGTTTTCATTTCAATCAAATATTTACCTAGAAATAAAATACGGATTGCCTTTGTCCTCTCCTTCTAACCACTGAACAAATGATTTCATAATTAGCCACCATTCTGTATGAAGAATGCCATTTCACTGGGGAAAACAGTGCTGTTATTGTAATAATAATGTTCACAGTAGTCAGCAGGAGGCGGTCCGTAGCTGTACCTCAGACTGCTGAGTGGCAGTCCACTGTACTCATGTACTCATACACTCCCTTGAAAAGGTGCACAGAAAGAGGAAATGTGAAACTCTGAATGACCATTCCCATATCAGAAGAAAGTAATACAAATAAAAAAAAATTGATAGAATGTGCACCCAAACAATCAGACTTCTGGTGGCTTACAAGTGCAGACGGTGGCTACTCAGACGGGCGGTGTGGAGTAACGGACCACATAGTTATAGTCTGGAGGTGGGCTATGGCATTCCAGCTCTGGGTCAAGAGACGAGTCCTCCAGACTCAGGTCTAGAGAGGGAACAAGCGCTGGGTATTTCTCCTTTTCACCCTCCAGCAGAACGGACTCCTTGCTTTTGCTCTTCATCCTGTGGGAGAAGCAAACGGGTTTTAATGTACCCAAATTGAAACAAGCATTTTAAATAGTTTTGTTGTACTGCGTATGTAAATTTTGCTCTGTGTGTTGCTGTGGGTTTCAATAACATCTTCATCCGGGGTCATTTGGTCAGACACCCTGGAGGGAGTCTTTTAGTCTAAAGGGGTGATCATTAGCAGTAAATATCTATACGAAACAGATTGGCATGTATTGGGGTCTGTACACAGTGTGAAGCAGAGCTGTCAGTGCCAAGCACTCCACATATGTGCATACTAAATGTGGGAGTACCAGGTGGAATCCAGAGGCACAATGTGGAGGGAGACTCTTGGACAGCAGTAAATCTGTAGAAGGTCAAAGGTGACAATGATTGAGTGGGTCCTTGGCAGGGGCCGCCTCTTTACAATATATACATCATTCTCTACATACACTGAGTGGTTCTTTTTTTCCCATGGCTGTGACCATGGCAACCTGTGCATGGCTTCGCCAGCTGGTTGCAGGCTGTGCCCAGCTTTCTATCGTATCGGGCTAGGATGTGGACGGCATTGGACATGGCAGGACGGGGGAGTGCTGACAGAGGCGAGACAGAGTGTTTTTAATGAAAACCTGTTGATTATGTTCATTTGCAGTCAATCTTGGCTCATCAATCATAGAAAGAGACAAATCTTCCCTGCTGCTGTATTTATGTTGTAGGGGAGGTAGGGATGTGGTGTTATTAAAACTTATTACACAGTTCTCTGGAACAATCAATTCTGATCGATCGCAGCATTCAACAGTCTGATACCTCCTAATATTTGCTGATGTCCAGAGAAATGCTGTATATCAGTCCACTCATCTGAATAAAACTGGCACAACTTTTGTGTTTCTCATATCACACTATGGACTCGCTCCCATCTCAGTTATTGATTATGGTGAAAATGAACTTTAGTATAAATATTACTGTGATATCGTTACAGTATTCATCTTGTTACTACAGTATGCTGAAGGTTTTGTACATTTTAGTGGACATTTTTTTCTCTTAGCAGAAGCTTTAAGATAATATAATTATTAGGTAAGATAATAGCTCCTTGTCAAGGTTTATTTTGTGATAATGACATTTTGACTTGGCATCATCAAAATCTCGTATTCACCAACTCAAACATATTTTTTCTATTTAAAAAAAAAAAAAAAAAAAAAAAAAATATATATATATATATATATATATATATATATATATATATATATATATATATATATATATATATATATATATATATAAAAATATCTCATTTGTGTATTGCTGTGATGGAAAAAAATGTTTTACTGTTTCTTTAGTCCTTGCTGAATAAAAGTATGTATTTCTTTAAAATATAAAAATAAATATAAAATAATTTATATATACACACACATTACTAACCAAAAACTTTTGTATAGATTTTAGATTATAGATGGTATAGATTTATTTTTAACATGACACAGTAAGATCCTTTTTTAGATGAAGATCATATAATATAGCATTGGCATTGTGGTGTTACCACTACCCAAGTACCCATATCTAATTGCCAATCGCATGTTTAGACTAAACACTTCTGAACAGCATGGACAATTGGCTAACCACTTTGCTTCTCCAGGTCTGAGTCATAAACCTTCAATCAGTAAGAGATTATCACTATTTGTCTAACCGCAATTGGTGGTGCAAACTGTTGCCCTCAAATATTAGGATGCTGTATAGTCTATGAGTCCCTGAATGCAATTTAGAGGATAACCTTTGTAGATTAACCCTGGCCTTTGCCACATTGGAAGACCATAAACGGCGTCTCAGATCTCAAACGGTTAAACAAAACCAAGGCTAATCCAGCCCAATGGCTTTCCATTAATAACTTAAAAGCCCCCCTTCGCTTTAGTTTTCAGCACCATTTGCCCTGGGGCCCTTTTATGAACAAGTCATGTTGTCTCAGACCCCAGCACACTTTAGTCTATAGTTAATAAATTATTAGGCTGGTCGAGGATGAGAACTGACAACGTTTTAATCATCTATTTTTTTCATCAGTCAGTCAATATATTTAAGCTTTATACATTCTGCATCAAAAATACCAGGACCATAAAGGGAATATATTTCAGTCTCTAACACTACCAAGCACTCATTCTTTCAAATACTTCCTCAAATAAAATAAAGGCATAATTCAATGCGTATTATTGTTTAAAATGGCAAAATGCCATATCTGTTTCAGCGATGGAGTCAGAGGCCATTACAGCCCAGGCGGTACAAACAAAGATGCTAGTCACCAGACCTTACAGCCAGCTTTAACAAGTCACACGTCCAGCCCTGCTTTTGTTGTCTGGCTGTTGAGATTGTCACCTTAGGCAATATCTCTCCACTGTGCCATTGTTTGAGAGACTCTCGTGCAGGCACGTCTCTCAAAGTAAAGGGGTAGTGACTGGAGTCGTGTGGAGCTTGGGGGAGAAACTGTATGACAATTGTGTCATCTACATTCCAGCCCTGTGGGAGGGTCTCCAGGGCATACGCCGGCAGTCCTACCCATTCCTGTGGTTCTGGATGTGGCCAGGCAAAAGGTCTAAACAGGACTGAATGTACTATACTCACGCTCGGGCCATGAAACTCCGCGGTCGGGCCAGTGACTCAAGGCGCTTCAGTGTCTTCAGGTCATCTGAAGATAGACCTATCCCACTGTCTGACTGCCCACCCTGTGAACAACCAAAGATGACTTAACCACAGACACTATATTTTTGCATTGTTTCGTAATGTGTAAATGAAGTGCCGTTTCTTAAGTGCGAAAAACAAGCTCTTCACCTCGTGGCTCTTGTTGGTTCCATTCTCCAGAATTACTTCATCAAAGGTCTTCACACTTGCTGGGCGAACCTTGATATTCCTGAAAGCATCAAATACTCCACATAAGAGAGTGGTGTGCGGTGGTGTTTTAAAATGAGGAGGCAAAGTCCTCAGATTTTATAAATATATAACACTTAATTTTCCTTGGTTAAATAAACGTTATATAAAAAGAGAGACCAAATACAAATATATTTTGTATTTTTACCAGAGGTGTCAAAAGTATTCATAGATACTAGGGTTTAAAAACTTCTGCAGAAGTTGAAGTATCAACTCAAGCTTTTTACTCAAGTAAAAGTACTGGTTTCAAAACTACTTAAAGTACAAAAGTAAAAGTAATGTAAGGGAAAAGGCCGTGTTACAGGGGTGGCATATAGTGAACTAACCCAACTCCTCAAAGAAACATTTTCCTAAAGGCCATAATGACTATAATGCTATATTAAAATGTTAATGTTGAAAAAATTGGGATGCACTAGGCTACCTAGTTACCATTTTAGTACAATGCAAATACATTAAAGAACCATATATGTGTACTACTGAGCATTAACACGGATGGCGCTATTTATCTGGATAGTGAAATCGGAGAAATTAGGCTATTTTTAAGTAGAACGTACAGATAATTGCGTGAAAATGTAAGGAGTAGAAGTAAAAAATCGGCTGAAAAATAATTACTCTAGTAAAGTATAGATACCCAAAATTTCTACTTTAGTAAGGTAACAAAGTATTTGCACTTCGTTACTTGACACCTCTGATTTTTACACTAACTATGTAATGTTCTATTTATTAAAACCAAGTGTAAATTTCATCAAGTTAGTGTTTGTATTCCAAAAAAATAACTAAAGGGAGTAACAATTTAAACAATATATATTATTTGTGAATAATATATATTTTATTTGCTTCATTTGCTTCATTCAGGCTGATTCGAGAATGAGCACGAAAACAAGAGGCAGGATTTATCGCACAAACCATAACTAATTATAACCAATCACAGAGTGATGGAGGCATTGCCTCCTCTCATGTGACTTTCCCCCATTCATTCTCAATTACCCCCCTAAACCCACTGCACGCATTAGGAGTCAATGGGATCAGAGGAGGCACCTGCAGGTGTCACTGTTGGGCAGTGTTACTTCATTAAAACGAGCGACTTTTACATGTCACATTTTGTAAAATTAGCCTTGTTTTATTTTTGTAATATCGATTATTTTTGAGGAGACACTGCCTCCCTTGCCTCCTCTGAGGAAACGGCATAAGATCAGTACAGAAAGTTTCTCATGACATCATGTCTGGTAGATTCAAACAAATACATACTAGAATAATAGGGCGGTGTTCGGTATCACAGTTTCCAAGTAGAAGCTCAATACTGTGTCGAAAAAAATACTTTTTAACTAAATTTTACGCAGCAGGGTAAATAGCTCTGTAATTCAGCATTAGGGATAACAGGGATAGCACCATTTCAATATTATTCTCTACAAATATACTTGAAGGGCCCATGGAAACAAAAGAGTTGGATAAATATTATCTTAAGTAGGCATAATTCCTGAAACTGCATTTGTGGTACAAGAGGAAATTCCTTGAGGGGCCCTTAATGCTACGAAGACTGTTCCTTATCAAGAAACAATTAGTGCTTTCCTTCACCCTTAAAACATTCAAATGAAGGCCAATGGGATGAAGTGTGGGAGCATGTTTGGTTGGAACAGGAAAATGTGCTGTACGGAAACCAGAAAATGGCAGAACTTTATCTACAAAATGCACATTTCTAAAATGCTTAACATAGTCCTCATGAATGATGACATACAGACTGTTTTTTAACAACAGAAATACAAATACAGATCAGTCTGAGCATAACTGCTAAACGGATAATATAGAGGTATCTTACCAAGCCATCCCAGAGTCTCTAAGAGAGACGGGTCTGGAGGAGGTCTCCTTTGTGGGACTTGGGTTTGAGGGGTCTGCTTTGGTCAACAGGGCTGTGTTGATTGGAATGTAATGCTTTCCCTCCTAAGAGACACAAAGTGTTAAAAAATTCAGCTCATTTTAAACCTGTGACATCACCCTGCAAATGGTATTATAGGATTCTGGAGGAATCTGCACATAAATCTGCAGGGGAATGTGTGAATATGTTTTATGGAGATGATGTTATTAGGGACAGTCCAGGCAGTACACCAAGCTAGATTCCTTATGTGAGAGAGAGGGTGTTTGGATGGCTTCCAATTCAGATGGCTTAGAATATGTTTTGATCTCAGTGCTGTGCCTTTGACTGAGACCAAATCTTCTCTTCAAACCATATTTTAAATCAAATCCATTCCTTACCTTTTCTTTTTGAACTAAGAAAAATGTATCAGAACATACTGTACTCTCAAATGTTTGAGACAAACTAGAGTTTTACTTTTTTTTTTGCTTGTATATCATGTTGATTAGTACAGGCACTGAATTTCACAATGCAAGTTTCACAATTTCAGCATTTAAATGTGCTTGGTCTATGAGATACAATTTGTATAATTTTGTAATTGAGAATACGGGATGTGTGTATGTAAATGTCATATTTTCATGTTTAGGCTTTTACTTGATACACTACATTTTTGAAAGAAATGATATGCATTAAATTTATCTAAAGTGACAGTTAAGCCATTTATAATGTTACAAACTGCAACATTGATAATAAGATTAAATTATTCTTGAGCACCAAATCAGCATATTAGAATGATTTCCGAAGGATCATGTGACACTGAAGACTGGATTAATTAATAAATTACATTTTAAAATAAATTAAAGTAGAAAACGGTTCTTTTAAATTGCAATGATATTTCAGAATATTACAGTTTTTACTGTATTTGTGATCAAATAAGGGCAGTCTTGGTGAGCATAAAATACTTTTTTTCAAAAACATAAAATCTTAGTCAGTCTGAATCACATTAAAGTCCCAGTGAACCAGAAGTTGTAACTGATTTTATTTCACTGCTGTGACGTATTTCCAAGCGAAACAGAATATTGAATAGAGGGCAGAGTTTCACTTCAGCGCTCCTCCTCTCCATCTCATGCTCATAGCAGACTAACGGTTGGAGGGGAGTGGTTAAGGATATTCAAACCCAAGCCGTCGCATAGTCGTCATCGGAAAGGGAACGCCATTCAAGACCGGAAGTTACTTTTCAGATTTTGATTAAAGATTACCACGGGAAACAATTTTTTTATGTGTATTAACTCTGATTAATTGTTCACCCTAAGACCTATAATGTGGGCTAACAAAGTAAATAAGATTTCATGAGGACTTTAATAACGTATTAATCTTTGATCTGTGATTAACTGTTAAAAGATGGCATGGTTTTCCTGTGTGATGGTAGTGCATCTCCCATAAAAACCCTTGTGGTTTTGCTGTGGTCAGTCTTTAAACTTTTAAAAACAGTTTGTGGGAAAGAGGATAATAAAGTGAATGAGATTGTACCTGCTGCACACTAGCCTGGAGCAGATCTCCTAGCCTCTCTACCAGTTCTGTGAATGTGGGCCTCTGGGATGGTTCTCCATGCCAACAGTCTAACATGGTTTGATATCTATGAAGAGAAACATGCACATGTTAAAGAGCTTCCTTTGAACTTTGTGTTCAATACGTCATCATCATAAATTGCAATTATTCAGCAGCTACACAAACCCTCATGAATTACGCCCTTTGCCTTGACCTCTTGGTTAGTCTGCAAATCCGGCTTTATCCAATTATTTACACTCATCAATAATATTCTGTGCGTGACACGAGGAGTGAGGCTGAGTGTTTTCATTGCACCGTTCTCAGGGTGAGAGTTTGTGTTAAGAGGAACTTCCTCCTGCTTTACACGAGCTGTCAGCATCTCTCCCCACAAGGGACGTCTGGGGTCCTTTATTGGATTTTGCAGTGGTCTGTAATGGTGAAGTTCATCTGAAGGCTAAGGTTCAGTTGTGAAACACTGGGGCGTCAATGCACCAACCCGCCATTTGAGTAAATGATCACTGGCGATGATTGAGTTGTATCCTGTTTATACTGTGGTGTTGCATTCACAGGTCCTTATATAAATAAAGCCTGTTAACCATGAAACTCTCTGATCTCATCTGATTAGCACGACATTCGGCAATTTGGAGTATGGAAAAATTATTGTACTAGTCGATGACTCATTACTTCCTTACACTAATCACCATATATATTCATCAGGATTTGAATTCGGTAGTCATCAGAGAGATGGTATTCTTCTCGTGGGCTGCGTAGGAGATTAGCAGGAGGAAGCAGGACTTCTAAAATGGTTATTTTAATGAATCCAGATGGAGTGACTCCTTAAACTAACAGGAAGTCCAGATAATTGGCGAATAGTGGTTCCTCTGAAATCAACGATACAACAGGATGTTCTATATCCCATCAAGCTGTGCTCAAACTATGGCATACTTTTCATGGATATCAATGGGAAATGCATTAATGAAAGCCAATGGTATTTAGCTCAATGTATTGAATAGTTATGAGCCTGTGGGATAGTGGGGAACCAGTTCATCATTAAATGGGTGAATCAGTCTGGACGGATGATCTGGACAAACTCCTTAATTCTGAATTACATTCCTTTTCATCGTTCACAATAGAGAAGGTTGATTCAGGGTCACTTTTGGGGTCAGGAATAAAGTAAAGTTTACCCTGAGAATAGTACATAACTTGATCAACATATCTGCTCTCTTGAAGAGCAGTGTTATCTGTGCTACTCCTTCAAAACAACATTCAGGTGATACAGCATATTAAATTGACCCTTATCTAGAATGTTAGTTGACATGTTCTTTGAAGCTAAATGGACTTGGCACCAGAATGGCTGTATTTATGAGTGCTGCATTCAATTCAGGTCTGAGGTCTGGCCTGCATTTTGTAGGTCATCTCCAATCGCCATCTATCATGACCTCTTGTTATGTTCAATTAGCCAGACTTGGCGTGTGTGATTGCAAATTTGAAACTATTAAAAGTAAGTGCTCTGTTCAGGTTTCCACATGTTTAAGACGGAGGGTATAATACAGTTACAGAATATCAGGTATGAAAAATGACCATCCTGAAAGAGCCCATAGTTTTAAAACAAAGATTGAGTAGAGCACATTGTCGACAGCAGTAGGGGTTCTTATTGAGAACAGGCAGGGAATATTCTGTCTCAGATTGAGGGGATTCAGTTCTCTGCACCCATTTATAAGCAACACTAATCTGAAGTTGTCCACTTCACTTCCTTACCACATTTAAAACCAATACCATGACCCCTTCTCTCATATCTTGTTACATCTGAAAACTTTCAGATTTTGGTTTGGCTTACTCTCCAACCCTGTAACCACAATGGGAGTATCTTGACGATGGGTTTCCCTGTCTGAAGCCCAGGGGTCCTGCCACTGTGTTTGGCCACCCCATGCTGCCTAGGTAGACCGAAGCCTTTAATGTGAGCTTGAGTTTCAGCTGCATTGGTGTAAGTTAGTAATGGATACCTAACACACATCAACTGCACTATAAACTATCTGCCAATCAGAAGCTGCTCCTTTTCTTCTGCTCAGCGAATAATTGATCTGTTTCCATTTAAGGCTTCAGTCTCGTGTCAAAGCAATGAAATTAGATATTTCTGCTCTTTTCAACTGTATCGATAGGAAAGGATTTTTCTTTCCCAGAGTGCAGGTTCAGCTAATAAACTACATTTTTCTTAATTTTTTCAACTAAATATCCAAATAGATCGAATTATTAAACCAAATTAACCATATAAACTAAATTACTGATCTAATTACTGATCTAAAGCCCACAACTGTCACTGTATGATAATTTAAATGAACTGATGACATCACCGTTTTCTCCAGAATGGCTAGACGGCTGAATAAAATTCTGTTGCATTATTTTGCTGTTTAACACCGTAAAGCTGCTTTGAAACAATCTGCATTGTTAAAAGCGCTGTATAAATAAAGTTGACTTGACTTGACTTAATAGCCCTGAAGAGTTTTGTAGGAATAAAAGTCACTTCAAGTTTGTATAAAAGTCCAGGCATCACACAGAAGGAATTTACTTAGAGAGATTCCATAAAATAAATACCTTAAAAGATGTATACTTTGGGTATAGTGGCATGTGCCAGAACAGATAACATAGTAAACAAAAATCTGCACACTGTTAATGCTGCTCCCAAAGATTTATTCAAACATACAACATTTTTAATTGTTTCAGCATTTTGAATTGTTTCAGAATTAGAAACACGCATCCATACTTTATCTGAGAGTAGTGAGGATGTAACAGCTTTAGACACTGATTTGGATGCGAATAGCTTAGTGAACTCTGTACATTCTTTGGTTCCGGCTGCAGGGCCCTCGCAGCAGGGCAACTGGGTGACAGTGAGGCAGCGTAGTCGCAGACCAAAAAAACGCTTTTCCGTTCCGGTTAGAACATCAAACAGGTTCTCCCCTCTCAGTGAAGCACCCACTGAGTATCCTGTTGAAAGTGCCCTAGTCATTGGCGATTCTATTACACGGAACGTTAAAATAGAGACACCGGCCACCATAGTCACTTGTTTACTGGGAGCCAGAGCGCCTGACATCAAAGCAAATTTAAAAGTGCTGGCTAAAGCTAATCGTAAATTCTCTAAGATTATTATTCACGTCGGCACTAATGATGTTCGACTTCGCCAGTCGGAGATCACCAAAATTAACATTAAAGAGGTGTGTGAACTCGCTAGTACGATGTCAGAGGCTGTTTATTGTTCTGGTCCGCTCCCCGTTAGAAGGAGTGATGAGATAGTTAGCAGGCTATCATCACTCAATGGCTGGTTGTCTAAGTGGTGTCTGCAAAATAACATAGGGTTCATAGACAATTGGAAAAGTTTTTGGGGCAGACCTGACCTGTTGAAGAAGGATGGCATCCATCCCTCCTGGGGTGGTGCCGCTCTTCTCTCTAGTAATTTGGCACATAGTCTTAGAGCTAAACCTTGACTCACTAGGGCCCAGGTCAGGAAGCAGACAAACTGGCTAAACCGACCGTCTGCTAGCTGTCTCACGTCACCGGAGTCAGATAAATCCCAGCACATAGAGACTCTTTAACCGAGATATTATCATATAGAGACTGTGTCTGTTCCCCGAATTAGTAAATACAAAAAAACATCAAAACCATTCAACAGTAAAAATTGAATTGATGTCCAACAAATAAACAAAAGATATAATACAGATGAACAATTGATAACGCTTGGGTTGCTGAATATTAGATCCCTTTCCCCAAAAGCGCTTATTGTTAATGATATTATTAAAGATAATAATCTAGATGTGCTCTGTTTGACAGAAACCTGGCTAAAACCTGACGACTACATTACCTTAAATGAGTCCACCCCCCAAGATTATTGTTATAAACATGAGCCGCGTCTGAAAGGTAAAGGGGGAGGGGTTGCTGTAATTTATAATAATATCTTCAGTATTACTCAGAAGTCTAGTTTCAAATATAATTCCTTCGAAGTTTTGGTGCTTTATGTAACGCTATGTAGTGTACATGACAAAACCCATTCAACATTGGTGTTAGCTACTGTATACAGGCCACCAGGGCATAATACAGACTTTATCAAAGAATTTGCTGACTTTCTATCAGAATTAGTACTGGCCGTAGATAAAGTACTAATTGTTGGTGATTTTAATATCCATGTAGACAACGAAAAAGACGTATTAGGATTAGCATTTAAAGATACACTAAACTCTATTGGAGTTAGGCAACACGTGTCAGGACCCACTCATCGCCATAATCATACTTTAGACCTAATATTGTCACATGGAATTAATGTTGATACCATCAGATCATTACTTAGTATCTTGTATACTTAATTTAGCTAAAGTTGCAAAGCCGCCCCCTCATTTCAAAAATGACAGGACAATCACTGCCGCTACTAAAGATTGCTTTTTAAATAATCTTCCTCATCAGTATCATCTCCTCAGCATCCCAGATAGCATAGAAGAACTCGATGTTGCAACAGAAACTATTGACTCTCTCTTTTCCAGTACTTTAGACACAGTTGCTCCTCTGTGCTTAAAGAAGATTAAAGAAAATAGTCCAACGCCGTGGTACAACGAGCACACCCGGGCCCTTAAAACAGCAGCCAGAAAAATGGAGCGCAGCTGGAAGAAAACAAAACTAGAGGTCTTTCGTAATTCGTGGAAAGAGCACATGATCACATACAGAAAGGCGGTAAGAACTGCTAGATCCGCTTATTTCTCAACTCTCTTGGAAGAAAACAAACACAACCCAAGGTATTTATTCGATACAGTGGCTAAATTAACCAAAAATAAAGCTTCAACTTCTGATGATTGTAAACAGCACAGCAGTAATGACTTTATGAACTTCTTCACATGTAAAATTGATAATATTAGGAAGAAAATTTTAACCATGCAGCCGTCTACTACAGTATCACATCAGACAGAGCATTGTAGTGTCACTGAGGAAAAACTACAATCATTCACTGCTATAGGAGAAGAAGAATTGGCTAAACTCGTTAAATCATCAAAATCAACAACATGTATGCTTGACCCTGTACCGACTAGGCTATTAAAAGAGATGCTACCAGAGGTCATAGATCCTCTTCTTAATATCATTAATTCATCTTTGTCATTAGGATATGTACCGAAAACTTTTAAGTTGGCTATTATTAAACCACTTATTAAAAAAACGCAACTTGATCCTACAGAATTAGTCAATTATAGACCAATCTCAAATCTACCCTTTCTGTCAAATATACTTGAAAAGGCAGTATCTTCACAATTATGTTCCTTTTTAGAAAGAAATGGTATCTGTGAGGATTTCCAGTCAGCATTTAGACTTTATCATAGTACTGAGACTGCTCTCATCAGAGTTACAAATGATTTACTCTTATCATCCGATCATGGCTGTATCTCTCTATTAGTGTTACTCGATCTTAGCGCTGCATTTGATACCATCGACCACAACATTCTTTTGAATAGACTCGAAAATGATGTAGGTATTAGTGGAATTGCTTTATCATGGTTTAAATCATACCTATGCGACCGTTATCAGTTTGTAGCAGTAAATGAAGAGATGTCACACCGATCGCAAGTTCAGTATGGAGTACCACAAGGCTCAGTGCTAGGACCGCTACTCTTCACCCTGTACATGCTACCACTGGGAGATATTATTAGGAAGCATGGCATTAGTTTTCATTGTTATGCTGACGATACTCAGCTCTATATTTCTTCACGCCCTGAAGAAGCTTACCAATTCACAAGATTAACGGAATGCATAGCCGCCATAAAACATTGGATGACCGGTAATTTCCTGCAACTCAACTCAAGTTGACACAAGTAGTAACCTAGAATACTGTCTAACACTTGATGGCTGCTCTGTCAAGTCTTCGTCGTCAGTGAGGAACCTGGGTGTGCTCTTTGATACCAATCTTTTGTTTGAAAGCCACATTTCTAGCATCTGTAAAACTGCTTTCTACCATCTTAAAAATATATATAAATTACGGCACATGCTCTCAATGCAAAATGCTGAACAGTTAGTTCATGCGTTCATGACCTCAAGGCTAGATTATTGTAATGCTCTACTGGGTGGTTGCCCTGCTCGCTTAATAAATAAACTCCAGCTGGTCCAAAACACAGCAGCTCGAGTACTTACTAGAACCAGGAAGTATGACCATATTAGCCCAGTTCTGTCAACATTGCACTGGCTACCTATTAAACATCGCATACATTTTAAAATCTTGCTTATTACTTACAAAGCACTAAATGGTTTAGCTCCCCAATACTTGAGCGAGCTCTTAACATATTATACTATCTACTGCGATCTCTAAATTCTGGCCAGTTGTTAATGCCGAGAATATCCAAATCAACTGCAGGCGGTCGATCCTTTTCCTATTTAGCTCCTAAACTCTGGAACAGTCTTCCTAGCATTGTTCGGGAAGCAGACACACTCTGTCAGTTTAAATCTAGAGTAAAAACACATCTCTTTACTGTGGCATACACATAAAACACTTTTTCAATTAATTGATTGTTAGGCTGCATTAACTAGGTCAGCCGGAACCGGGAACACTTCCCATAACACCTGATGTACTCGTTACATCATCAGAAGAATGGCATCTACGCTAATGATATTCTCTCTGTCTTACTGCAGTCAGCCAGATCCGGGCCGTATCCAAATCAGATGGTGGACCTGCGCCAGAGAAGACCAACACAGGACCCCGAAGTGTCTGCAGAGGCCGTGTCAATTATCCTCCCCCTGCAACTGCCTCATCGACACGGCATCTAAATAAACCCGTCACCAGTGTGATGACTCAGATTGTTCGAATATTACCATTAAATAATACTTAAATTGATATGTCATCCGCAATAAACCCGTCTCCAGCGTGTTGCCTCCGATCATTCGAATATTGCACTTTAATAATTATTTAATCAACATCATCCTCATTAAACCCGTCTCCAGCGTGTTGCCTCCGGTCCTTTGAATATTCCGATCTATTATGACCTCTGACCTGTAAAGCAGCCAGAATAATAATAATAATAATAATAATACTACGCTGTTTGTTAATTGGCCAGAGGAGAACTGGCACCCCGACTGAGCCTGGTTTCTCCCAAGGTTTATTTTTCTCCATTAGGTCACCTAATGGGGTTTTGGTTTCCTTGCCACTGTTGCCTCTGGCTTGGCGTGCTCAGTTGGGGACACTATATTTTTCAACTAAACATCGAAATAAATCTAATTAATAAACTAATTTAACCATATAAACTAAATTACTGATCTAATTATTGATCTAAAGCCCACACTGTCACCGTATGGAAATTGAAATGAACTGATGACATCAAATGGCTATACAGCTGAATAAAATTAGGCTGCATTATTTTGCTGTTTAACACTGTAAAGCTGCTTTGAAACAATCTCCATTGTTAAAAGCGCTATATAAATAAAGTTGACTTGACTTGACTTTGACCCAAAAGGGTCTTCGTCAGGCAAACAACAAGCACAAACAGGTATGACCAATTGTGCTTGTTTTTACCTAACGAAGACACTTTTGGGTCGAAAAGTTGTATGTTTTAATAAATCTTTGGGAGCAGCATTAACAGTGTGCAGATTTTTGCTCACTTTGATTTATTCTTTATTGAATCTGGCACCTGTAAAAGTTTCATTGGATGTGCACACAATTCTTCCTTAGAACAGATAACAGACATGCAAATAATATAATAATAATATAATATAATAAATATAATATAATATAATATAATATAATATATGATTTTAAATGGATATTTGATGTGTTTATACTACATTAATTGTATGTTACATAATAGTTTACCTAACATATTGAACATTTCTCACAACAAACACATTGTATTTGTGGCACTAATACTTAAAGTAATAAAAATTGCATGCATAGTTAACAAATCCTTTTCACATTAGGACTGTCTGACAATAGTGACATAAGCAGAGCTATTCTTACATTTCAGACGAGGAGTATTCAGGAGCTTTCATCCTGGTGCCCTCCTTCAGTCGGCAGCAGAATTCCTCATCAATGTGTAAGCCAGGGTAAGGGGAGGCACCTGGGGAGAAGAAAGAGAATAATGGGGTTATCAAGACTTTTCCATGAAATAGAGATCTGGCCACTTCAAAGGACCTGACAAGAAACTCACTAAACTGTGAAGTGGGTTGGGAGAGATCAATGGAAAGACCTCGGCATAATCAGCATCAGTGGGGCTGATGAGGACAGTCAACTAAACTTGGAAACTCTATGCAAAGCCGTTTTCTCCAGAACCACTAAATTATTGAGACAGTGTGAATTTGCAGACTGTTGGGACCTTGCTGCACACTTGCAAAAACCATGATTCATGAAACAATATTTTCATTTACTTGACTGAAATCCTTTGAATAATATCTGATAACCACTAAAATATGCAGATCATAACAATGAATCTCAGAAAGGGTCAATCTTTCATTAGACTATGATCTAAACCCCCTTCTGACATAGATTAGGTAGTCATTAAAAACAAATAAATTAACTGCACTCAAAATATCCTGCAACTTTGAAAATATAGTGCTGTAGATGTGGAGTGCCTAGAAAAACAGGGACAAGAAATTCAAATCCACAATACAAAACGTGAGAGTGTACTTTGGGTGCGGTGCAAACTTTTCTCCCATGGACACTATCAAGTAGCAATAATAATTTTTCTAAACTTCTCATGTTAGTCTATTTGACACCAACTTAAGTCAGTGCAGCTCAGTGGTAGTGACAGCTCAGAGTCCTATTCCTTAAATATCACTGATAATTTATGATTTATATTGTGTTTTCCTAAATGTTACTTTATTTCATCGTGTGAAATGACGAGCCACTATTTTCCCACAGATTTCATCCATTACAGTAACAGTGTGAATTTAGATTTGGGGATTTTTACTGTGTTCATTCAATGTGCATTTCAAACTTACAATAAAAGGCAATTGAGCGCAGACAGGAAAACTTATATTTAAGATTATGCCCCATTTTTGATTTCTGCATTATTACTGGCCAAATAAGCACAAGTATATGTAATGAACAATTTTATAATAGTGGTTATATAGTAGATATATATATATATATATATATATATATATATAAATATAATGTATACATACATATATGAATGGTGACATTAAAATGGTTTGCTCAGCGCCTTTAACGACAAAGGGGCCACAGCTACTCTGTACAATATACCATTAAAGGTTATAGTACATTTGTGGGAGCAGAAATTTACATTAAATGCTGCCTGGTAACTGTGGGTTTACATTCCTGCTTGGGAATGAAACCCGATCAAATGGAAGATGATTCTTCTGTTTTACGACCTCTATTTATTATTTAAAAACACAGTGTTGAAGTTCACAGATGTTGTTGCACTCGTGGAATGAAAATTGTTTTTGTTTTTTTCAAGCTGACAATGCAATCCATTTTGTTCCCAAAGGAAAATTTAACAGCAGCTGACAGTTATTGCCCTCTACATCTGGAGGAGGTTGATAGCGCAGGGCACCTCATGAGCAGCCTGGTTTATGCCAGGTGTCTTTGATTGAGGACCCTTGAGTTCGTTTTATTTCCATTTGGATGGAGCACAGCATGTGCTGAGCGGCCTTCCTACTCCACGTGTTTAACTTGGTGGGTGCTGAATCCTGCCTGAGATTTTTGCTTTGGTGTAAAATGCACCGAACCAGTAAAGCAAACAAACAAAGTCTAAGAAACGTCTCTATAGAAGAAAGGAAGGGGAAATATACACTTTGCTTCATGGAAAACCTCAGAGCAGAAAGCATTGTTCCAAGAACTGATGGCCTGAATTCATAAAAGCTTAATTTATTCTTTGATTGTTTCATAATTGAATCTCCCCAAAATATTAAATCAAGATAGTTTGTGATAACAGTCAAAAAGTAAAATAAAAGATTAGAAAGTATTTTAAACTATTCTAATTGCTACAAGTTCCCGAACTGTTGCAACAGTGCTGTGTGTGTCTCCAATGAATAGATGAATAAAGAGAATGTGAGTTATACTCTTAGGACAGCAATGGTATTTACCAAGAGAGAAGATCTCCCACATGAGCACTCCAAAAGACCACACGTCACTCTGAGTAGTATAGATCTTGTCAAATATCGCCTCTGGCGCCATCCACTTTAAGGGAAGTCTGGCCTGGGAAAAGATAAGCGGACCATGTTAGCGCCACTCTCACCTGTAAAGGAACGACTCACAATATTATTTCACATTCAAAAACGTGCAGCTTATAAAATGCTGTCTATTTGATTATACAATCTGTGTGACGTCTTGGCTCAAACTTGACCACAAGAAAACATCCTTTGACCAGAATAATATTATCAGGGCTTATAAAATGACTAACAGCACGCCAAAGACTCTTGGCATTAACAGAATTATTTTATCCTTTTCCAGATGAACATTCACAGTGTCAGTGGTTTTTGGACTGTTATCATTTGTTTCCATCACACTAAGTAGATTTGAAACACTGTGTGCATTATACAGACTCACAGTACCATGTATCCATGGCCGATATGAAGTAATTGGATAATATTGCACACTTACGTCTCCTTTACGGACATAGTCTGGGTCCTTGTATACATCTCTTGCAAGTCCAAAATCACAAATCTTCACCACGTTGTTTTCAGACAACAGGATGTTTCGTGCGGCCAGATCACGGTGAATACACTTGGAGAAATAAAAGAGAGATTCTATTAGATTATGTTCTACATACTTTATCAGTTTATTGTAATAGCAGGATATAACTATATGTTCTTTAAACTCTCTTGACCAGAGAAAAGGGCTGTAGTGAAGATGCGTTTTGTGTCTTATTTGAACCATGTGTGGCATTGCGCTGTCAGATGGAGCAAATGATGGAAAGCTGTGATAATGTAAAACACGTGGAACTGCCATCGGGAAAACTCTGACCTGAGGTGAGATTAAACCACATACGCTAAACCGCATCTTTAGTATGTGGCAATTAATTTCATCTGCGAGATGTGTGTAAATGAGTGTGTTGGATCAATAAATTAATTTGGGTTCTGGATTTTTGGACAAATCTTTTCAAAGAGTTGCCAAAATAAGGAGATTGATTACTACAATAAAACAAAAAGCCAAAGAATTATTTAAAAAGGAAATTTGTATTAAAATGATCTGCCACAACAAACTAAGAATACAATGATTCGTTGCAAAGGATAGAGCTACGGAATGAAATCCTGAGTAGAGAAAGCGTTACTCTTACTTTTCTTGAAGCCAAGAACTCCATGCCTTTAGCCACTTGAAAGCTGTAGCAAATCAAGTCTTCCAATGTGAGCACTTTCTTATACAAATCCTCTTGCTCTGCAAGACAAGAGGAAAAGGCTATTAGCAGCTAAATCAAAAGCATTGTTTTGTTATGCAATAAAGAACTAGAATTTCTAAGAATTTCTTCAACTACAAATGTGTGCTGTATATCAAGTTTGATGTTCTCAATCTATTAATAACAGGTTTTTAAAGTCATAATTCTCCTGTTTACTACAGACACATCCGATAGGAAGACAATGAAACATTACTGCTTTTTTTAGAGCAGACTGCAACGTGCAGTTTGTCAATGATACTCAAGTGAGGGGCTTGTGGGTGGGTCATCCACCTGAGTAAACAGTTTATCAAACCAGAAATAACCGGCATGGGACAGCACGGCCCAGTGTACCCACAGCGGACTAGCTCTGGTCTTTCGGCAGGAAATTAGAAAAAGCTCTGCGCACAGTAGGTGACAGTGGCTTGTGCAAAATATCAGTTGTATATATGAATCCCTGAGGAAGCCACCTATCAGACTGAGGGGGAAAAAACAATCAGCGGAGCCTTGAGAGTAGAGAGGGTGGGGTGGAGGTGAGGCAGGGGTTGAGAGGGAGGAGGGGAGAGGGGAAGGAAGACACTCAGCCGCTACCTTCCTCCTCTTCCTCCGAGTCGCAGTAGCTCTTATCTTCAATGAAGCCGGAGCTGGCTGAACTTCCGGTGCTAGCCACGCTCTCCAACCTGCGCTTGATGAGCTCACTCAGATCACACCCGGAGCTGGAACGCAGAGCCTTACCATCCTGAGACTGTGGATGTTATCATCACATGCTCCGGTCAATATCATGCATCATCGTGTCAAATCACTGCATAAATGAACAAGAGACAATACTGCTTACCTTGTAAACCACAAAGTCACCCCTCTTACTTCTCAAGTAGTTGGAAAGGTTTCCATATTTGCAGAATTCCACGATTATCATTAGCGGACCTGAGCGTACATCAAATAAATGTAAAAACAGAGAAAAAGTCGCCATGGCTGAATTCTGAATTCTCTCGGTCAACTTCCTCTTACCTCCACGCTTTGTGCAGGCTCCAAGCAGATTGACCACATTGAGATGATGACCAATATGGATCAGAATCTTCAGTTCAGACATTAAAGCTTTCCACTCGTTATTTGTAGCTCCCGCTATGGAGTGAAGAAGAAGAGGATAAGAGGAAAAAACGAATTAATGGAATGTCTTGCATGGTCAGAAAGGATTTTTGTTTGAAATGTTAGGAAAATGTATGATTATGTGATCTCAAGCATGCTGTTGTATTTCGGGTCTCCTGTTCAAAGGCTGACGTTTCAATTAATTTTACTGTTGTTTCAAATGGATAAGAGATTTTTTATTAATGTCTTGACATAGTTGTGGCTTAAAATTTCAAATGCTAAAACTATATTTAAAACAAATTATATACTAAAAATCTAAAATAATTATAAAAATAATAAAAAAATAAAGCTATTATATTATAAATATAATTTATTTAAAATAATTAAATCTTTGATCTATTTTTGAATATGAGTTTGAGCAGCACTTTGATAATCAGGATAAACATCAAGTTCACACACGGAAATCATTGGAAAGTATAAAATGAATGTTCAAAGCCTGTCATTGTGTTTAAAGGAACCTTAAACAGACAACATAATGCACACCATAAATTATAGAGCACAGATCAACATCTGGAGGCAACATTGTTATAAACCTTCTAAAGTATTTGAACAAGAGAAAGAGCTCTTTTCCAGGTTCTCAGTAGTTTGTGCATCATTCTAGGGAAATATGTGGTCAGGAACATTATCCTGGTGACCTTTGGAGGTCATGGAGTCAGATGGGGAGGCTGTTGTTTTAACACGTCAGGTTTCCTGTGGTTTAGACCCATCAAAGTGACACAGGAGAGCTATGTTCAACGTTGAGAAGTAATTCGTACATGATTTATACCAAAGACACCTCACAGAGTCTTTTACTGAGAGGAATATTGGCGCTGCTTGTTTCAAAGTATGAGAAGCCAGCAAGAAAAGTATGTCAAACTGAGGACAGACAAATTTTTCCTTTGCATTTTAGACATTTCAAGTTTTGGGTGATAAAAGCATACAAATAATGAAACAGTGTCTGCTTATCTAACAGGGTCATCATACTCAGGGAACTAAAATGTGTGTAGGCTTCAGATTTAATCATTTAAAGGGATTCAAATAAAGGGGAACTGCTTCTTATTAAGAACTGACCTGTGGTGCATGAGGCGGCATCAGTCCTGCCTCTCATTCTATGATTAATGCACAGGGAAGATTAATATCGAGTGGCAATGTGTATCGACAGATCTATCATCATCAAGAACAGACAAAACACCACCACCAGAGCGGCGCTCATCACTCTACAAGAATGCACCATCACCAAACAAACGCTATACAGACAGTTGACCAGACGGGGAGTGTTTAGACAAATACAACTACAAGGGTATACAGTCCTGCTAGACAAAAATATTTGTCTTACTTTAATGCATGACAGTAATTCCGTGTGTTGATTCAAAATTGTTGCGTTATAGTGGACATTTTGGAAAGTGTCAATAGAACAATAACAAACATTAACCAATTACAGAAGGTGAACCGTGTTGGTTCTGGTTCAGAGCGATCTAAGAAACATCTGTTCAGGGGTCATTGCTAAACGCTACGTGAGTATTTGCACATTCAGTTCACTTACGTATGCTTTTGTCCAAGGTTTCATATCTGTGGACAATCACATAAATGCAGCATGCAATACCCTGAACAGCTGCTAATTATATTCATATGAACTCAAGAAACATGCACGAAAACCGAAAGATCCACATGGACAGGCTTCTGTTTTCAATCTCTGATTTACATTTGCATTCAATATATGGGATCAATGTATTCAATACTGCCATAAAAAGGCTAAGCATATCTGTCTAAAAGAGCAAATGTGTGATGTAATAAAACTTACAGGAATGTTGATTTTATTCAATTAAGTACTTTCTGTTTTTGTACTGCGTTTCTGTTGATCTGATAGCATTATACAATGGGGTCTAAAAGTCTGAAACCACAATCAAAATCTGGGAATTAAAATAAACAGAAAGTTTAAAGCTAAAAATGTAAAACAAAGAAATGCTATGGTGGTCTAGTCTATTTAGAAGTCATTCATCGAATAAGTAAATGATGTAAACGGTTAGATGTTTTTGTTTCCATTGAAGCACAAGATGCTTTTTGGATCACTCTCAAATCATGCTGAAGAGCATGATCATAAGGTTTTAAGTTTTAAGTTCATGCAGCTTGAGTGCTGCTGTCATTAAGGGTGACATACTCAAAAAAAGAAATTACATTTTTCTTCCCACTTAACTTTCCACTCATTTATGGTTTGTAAAGACTTTTAGAGCCCACTAAAACACGTTACGGTTACCTTTCAGCATTTTCACAGCCACTGTTTTGCAAGTAGAAATCTTGTCGATGCCAAATGCAGAGGCCTCTACAACTTTTCCAAATGCTCCATGCCCCAAAGTTTTACCTGTCAGAGAGAGAGAGAGAGAGAGAGAGAGAGAGAGAGAGAGAAAGAGAGAAAGAGAGAGAGTGTCTACATGAGCTTGCTGTGTCCTAGGGGATCATAAATCAGGCAGGATGCCCTGTCAGGAAAGATGTGAGGCTGTAATTAAAACAGCCTGCTGAGGCTGACCCTCCAATGAGAATTCATGGAGCAGTTAAGACTGAACGACAGAAGCGGCTAATATATAAAGGCATATTTTCTTTTCAAATCTTACACAACCCTGATGCCCACCATTCTAACAAAGTAGGCATGAGGATTAAGGAAATCAAAGAGAAGAAAAGCCCATTTTTATTTGTTCAAAAGCAATTTAAGAGAAGAAAGTGAACTCATGAGCTCTAAAAGAGTAAACTTTGAGTTAGGTATGACTCGAATTTAATCTTGTTTACATCACATGCTTTGCTTTAATAGAAAAAAAAATGTTTTGGTTAACAAAAGAGAATGAAAAGGATCTTTTAACTCACCAAGTCTGAGGCGGTCTCTAGGGAACTCCCATTTGTTGCTGTCATAGGGCAGACGATCACACTGCTCATCAAGGGGCATCTGGTCGGGGTCCATGATGATGGACAGGTACCCCGTCTTTAAATCTGCTGAACTTGGCTGGTGAAATAATAAAATATTTCTTAAATCAGAATACAGAGACAAAACTTTTTCCAACTTTTGTTTTTGGCTATGTAGCTGCATGACTGTTTGGGCCCTGATTAGATCATTTCACACACATTAGATCATTAAGAGTTTTGAGGGAAGATCATGATTACGTGTTTGTCATAGAGTAACATAAATCAGTTGAGCAAATCAAGACTGTAGGTAACTGTACATAAGCATTAGTGTGGACTGAAGCACATTAATAAATTCCCAGAGTAAACATACCGTTCAAACTTTGGAGTCACTAAGATTTATACTTTTAACAAAATAATACTTTTATTTAGCAATGATACATAAAATTGACAGCTTAGACACTTATAATGGTTCTAAAGTCTTTGATTTTCAATAAATGTTCTTTTGAACTTTCTGTTCATCAAAGAATCCTGAAAAAATGTATTGTGGTTTCCACAAAATATTAAGCAACACTGCTAATAATAATGTTTCTTGAGCACCGAATCAGCATGAATGATCATGTGACACTGAAAACTTGAGTAAATTGCCATCACAGGAATAAATTACTTTTTAAAATATATTCAAATAGAAAACAGTTATTTTAATTGTGACACTATTTCACAATATTTACAGTGTCCTTATTACACGTTACATGTACTTACTATAATAAAAATGGTAAAAATATGCATAATTACATGCAACTGACCCTTAACCAAACCCTTTTCCAAATACTAACCCTATAGTAAGTGCATGTAGTAGAATAATACTCAGTACTCAGTAACAAGGGCAGCTTACATAAAAAGTGTAACCTAAAGTCCTTACTTTTCTTAATTTACGGATAAAGAGAATGAGCATTATCCACAGAAATGTTGCTGCTGCTCCAGTAGACACCAAGATGATCACTTCAATATTTGGCTTACCATCTTCTCCTGTGTGCAGAAACAGCATGTTTTCAATGAGAGAACCATCTGTACCATATTCATCACAAATCTTTGTCTAATAAATATTACCAATGGTATTTGTACATATAATCATGTTTTTAATTATATTTCTACATAATCACATACCAAGTATACCAAATACAAAACCACATTTCACAAAATATAAACTGGATTTGTCATGCAGTGCTGCTTTTTGCATTTCCCCCAAATTTGAGTCATTTCCATTTCTCATTTTCTCTGACAAATTGTGCACAAACAATGCAGTGTGCTTTCACATGTAGTGTATAAAGTGTTTCACTGGATAGGGTCTGGTTCAGTCATTCTCATTTATCATGTGCTCACTGAGTGGTTCCAAAACTGTTCAAAAGGTTGATTTCCAAAAGAGAAAGGAGAAAGAATTCAAAGCACACTCTGCTCTCCTTGAATGAATGTGTTTGGCTTGGGTTTGTTGGATCATGTCAAGCCCATGTTCTTTTCTTGTAAGAAGATATAGATTGTAACAGAATTTCACTATTGAGATGAGGGACTAGAATTGTTTTGGAAAGGATCTTCTTATTTTACCATTACACTTTCCTTCAGACCCTCTACTTCTTCAAAGAGATGTCTCTTCGATCATTAATAAATGTCCTCAAAGACTATGTAGAGGTCAACTCCCTTGTGAGAGGACCCTGACTTTAACTCCCAGACCCCCATCAAAATCTGGAATTTGCATGGCATTCCTGGCAGCCTTAGTGTGTCGTTCTCATTTGATAGTTATTCAAAGTTTGGCCAAAAAAGGCTATTTGTCCCGTTTGTATTACTATGGAAACTTTGAGATCGGTGCTTGTGAGATTTTGATTAATCTTTTCAATGTCTGACTGGAAGTGAAAGTCCTGGCTAAAATAGGACAATCTTTATGGTTACTGTGCCCCATTTACAGTCAACTGCACAATTTATACCCTTATAATATGAATGATGAAGAAAAGAATTAAAGGCAGACAAAGAGTTGGTCATCATCTAAGAACTCACCCACTACAGTAATGACCGCACTGGTTTTTGCTTCACCTCCAGCATTGCTGGCACGACATTCATAAATGCCCTCATCATCCTTCTTCACCCGCTCAATGATCAGAGTGCCGTCAACTTTTAGAGTGATTCCTGAAAGCATCATATAGAAAGATCAATTAAAAACATACACCATAAAATACAGAACAGTTCCAGGTCTGATAGGAGGATCACTTATCAATGCACACAACTTCATTTAGTGCATTCTCACCTGGTCCTTCTGTGACAGGAGTCTCGTCTTTGTACCATGTGATATAGGGTGTTGGCACACCATAAGCCAAGCAGGCCAGTGTCAGGGTGCTGCTGCTGTTCACATCCTGATTGGTCAGATTCTGCATCAGCCTGGGCCCTTTCCTCTCTGTCAGACACAGTACACACCACACTTCTATATCATTTTTTGATAGTAGATATCAATGTAAGCAATTCATGCATTAGGGTGAATTGCATGAAAATGTCCAAGATAATTCACCTCATTATTCTCATGACACTTCAGCACATTTAACTTTCGCTCTACCAATTATCAGCCGTCTACTTTAAAGCAAAAAACTCCCATTCTCAATACTGGAATACATACAAAAATTATATATTAATTTAATATATGTGCAAAACATAATGCATTCATTTAAAGGATACATTTAATATTTAAATTCTGAAGCACTTTTGTGAAGTACATCAGTACATTAAAGTATTTGTTGTATTTGTTTGTGATTAATTTAATTTACGCAAATTAATTTAAACAATTGTGGCTGGACAGGATGATTTTCATTATTGTAGTAATGAGAATGAGATGTTTTCAAATTATAGTAATGGTGGGGTAAAATGTGCCTCAATGTCATGAAAACCATTTCTTAATTTTTTTATTATCAATTTGTATTTGATTATTTATGTATTTATATATAAAATGTTTTATTGTATTGCATTGCATTTAGACTAATTAAGTATTATGACAACAACAACAATAGTAGTAGTAGTAGTAGTAGTAGTAGTTGTAATAATACTTTCCTATTGTATTATTTTTATTTTGCAGTGAAATACAACCCAGATGCTTCTTCCTGAGATTTATGCGTCAGTGCCATTTGTTTCTTACTGATCAGTAACAGAAGCTGAATCTTATATATTACATAATATGTAGGCTGGTTCTTACACAAAGACATAAAGATCTCTTGGTGCTTGGCAGATGAAACTCACCATCGATAGTTAAAACAGATGTTGTATTGACCACTTTGTTGGAGTTCATGTTTAAAGCCTGGCATTCATAACCCAGTGTGTGGTTTCTGGAGACGTTGGGCAGCTTGATGGACAAAGATATGGTGTAGGGCTCGATCTGAAGAGTGGTTTCGCCTTTGGGCACCATGTGGCCCAGTGGATCATACCAGTTTAACCTATCGTAGAGGTATCTTGTGCCTCTGCAGGTCAATGTAATGTCATCTCCTGCAACAGCTGTCGAGGGCTCAATCTCAAATGGCTGTGGGTGATCTAGTGAAGATAAAAGAAAAAAAGAAGCTGGATGAAAAATAATAACTCGCTTGAAGATTATCACGATGCATGTTTTTATGCATAATCTATAAAATCGACAATTAGACAAAGCATGACAACTCATAAAACATATTCCTCATAAGGGACCTGAAACTACGCTATAGATGCACTGTTGAAAGACATGGTTGCACTCTGGCCCACACTACAAACACAAAACTGCACAGTGCCATGCCAGGAATGTCAAATTTGCAGTTATTTCCTGTTTCGTCACTCCTAATTGGAAGCATGTTGTTGGCGAATGGCGACAGAGATGGCTGACCTGAAGCATTACAATAAGAACCAGGCTAAGGCCGGCCTCCAGGAAGCTGGTGAAACGCTTGTTTATTCACAGCAATATACGTCCCACCAGAGGAGACAGCTGTTATTACCATTTCATCCCTCTGACCAGCATTCCTGCGCACAAAGTCATGTTCACCTCTTGCATAGCACAGCATATTCTCTGGGGGTTTTTGTTCTTTTCTGGAGACGTGCCACTTGACATCCTCCATTTTATCTTCTGTCTCCATTTTTATTGCACAGTTCTGATTTTTCACGCTTCCCCAATCTCGGCTGCTGTTCATTCCAGCTAATTCTTTCTCATCATTCTAATCTAGGCAGCTCTGAATAGTCTGACAGCCGACACACTCTTCAGTACGTAACTTAGTAAATGGGTTTCTCACTTCAGAAACATTTGACCCTGGTCAGCAACATATAAAACTGATTCATTATAAAACAGAGATTGGTATTCCAGTACCATAGTCCATTCCAGAGTATGTGAGAGGAGCGGAAGCAGAACAGGGAGCGGAGTTGCATGTTTTTGCCTAGAAGAGCTTTTTTTCACTGCAAAATCGCTTCAATACTGCTCTTTCATAAGTATATAACACATGTTAACAGCCCAGAATGCAGTAACAAGTCAGCCAGAATTCAACATTGAATAAAACACAGTATTAATAGACTATGAGCAAATAAAGAATAAAGATGGCATTTGGGAAATATTATTAGATCATTTAAAAATACAAAATGTGCTATGAAAATTAATGAGATTGATTATTGTGAGGACAACCAAAAAGTTTGTTTTAGAACTTAAAAATGTGTCAAGAAATAAATAAAAAATGTCTTTCTATATGGGAAAAAAATTATTCTCAGAAATTTTGAAGTAGAATTTTTAATTTCAGTAAATGAAAAATGGCCCACTTACCATCCACATAGAAAGGGATTCTCATGGTCCGGTTCCCAAGTGCATTCCTTGCTGTACACAAGTAGATCCCTGACACATTCGCTGTTTTCACCAGCAGAGTGCTTATAGTCTATGGGAGTGGACAAAAATTATAAATATTGAAACTAAATATTATTTTAACAGGAATAACACAATATCATGTAACTCACTACTGACAACCTACAATGTTAAACTGATATATTTATTTCCTAAAAGCAGGTGGGTCATAGGGCTCATTTACAACTGGACCTTTTGACACTCCTCAGCCTCACACATTGAGTAGACTACATCTGGCGTTTTGAGGCCAAATGCAGAGCTGAGAGTACAGCACAGAAGGTGTGCCTGTGTTCATTTCCTGATACATGTTTAAAATGTCAGGCTTAATATTGTCATCATTCAAGTGGAACTCATTAATAGCCTATGTAGACATAATAATAATGCAGATTTTTGGCAAAAGACCAGATTCCAGAGCTCTGTTTTCAGTTTCAAACAGCATCTGTTTTCCTGGCCATCACATCAAAGGTATGAAACATTCAGGGTGCATTTCTGGAGCAACATACCTATTTTTTTTTCAGTTTACTTCCTGGGGTTCACAGACTGTTAATAAGACTTATTTGAAACTTAAGAAGCACCTTGGCTCTGAACAACAGGTATTTTAATTATTTCTTCTGTATAATTTGTAAAGAAAGAGATAGAACAGTCATCATTTTTACAAGGTTAGGATTTCTTTTGTACACAACATTATGCTGCTGGACAGACAGAAATGAGGTGTGGAGCTTGGTTAATGTAAATCTGTGGACTTGTTGTAGTGCAATGGCATGCCATTGTTTAGTCTTACATGCAGCTGATTTTTATTGGCACATTGCACTAAAATATACCTGAGAAACTGGGCATGTTTCCACTCTATTTCCATTACTAATCCAGTTTACCTTGGCAATGAAATAGCACTCTGATGTACTTACACTGATCTGCATACTTTCCAATGCAAACACACTATTCTATGTTCATTTATCTCATTACAGAATGAACATTATTCACACAATGTTTTGGATAAATCTGATGATCTAGTTAGAAATTCAGAGTGACCTTCCTACTTTGTCTTTTAGCTGCTGTGACGGCCTTTTCTCATTTTGTGGTTACAAGGCACCATCTGAAATGGACTCTTACCAGCCTGTTATTCACAGAGCAGGGAATTTTTTATGAGGTGACAGAAAGGAATTCACCCTAAACAAATCCCACCCTTTTAAAAGGGGTCTTGTTATCACTGAAAGCTGTGCTTCACCACTGCAAAGCATCATCTATTTGTCACAAGAGCTTGTAAATGCAGCAAACTTAAAAATGTACACCTATTCCATAGTGAGAACCAAACTCCTTGCACAAGGGAGGGCAGGCATGATTGGTTTTAAATGACTGTGAGAATATACTGAGTCACATAAATCTTGCTGTAAGGAAATATAGATTTCTACATAAAGCACCAGACTAGATTTTATTTTTGGTAGTAACTAGAAATCATTCATAGCTTATAGCTGATGGTTTGCATTGAGACTTATTGCTTGACCTCACTGTACAGTCACACTGAAGTGTAGAGGAATGCTACAAATGGAAACCTGCGCTTCATTAAGTTTTGAGTGAGTGGGTTTTGGTAATAAGGCCTCCTGGAGTGCTTTTCATAATGTCTGCAGTGTTCACTGTAACATTTGGCAGCACAAGCAAAGAATGATAAAGTGACAGAGCTCTGACAAGTGACAAGCTCTGACTAAGCAAACAACTAGTGATACTGTAGCAGTCTGGATGAATCCCTGAGGTCATCCAGTCAAATTAAAACAGGGCCTTGGTGAACTGTATTGTGTTCCTTAGCTCTCTGTGGTTTTTCCCACACATTTTTATGTGACGTCAACACATTCGATGGACCACAATCGCTGCCCTGTACATATATAGCATTTAAAGTCATCTTATGCACTAGAAAACAGGCTTGAAACAATCAACATTCAATGCATGAATAGTCCTGGGAGAAAGTTCTGTTTATGAGGACTTTACCGGCATCAGTGCGCTCGGTAAGATGGACTGATATATCAGTATAAACTTAGTCCTGAGGCACCACTCAAAGCAGCAGCTGCCCTGTTTACTGGCCTCTGTTCTCCACTGAAAGTGACTGAAGCGTGACATAATTTACAGCAGAGCTAAATGAGCCTCAGCTATTAGTTCTATTAGGGGAGAACACACACATGGTCATTCACACACATTGAATGTCATTCCTCACAAATCTATTAGCACTTCAGTCAAATAGACTACTGATGCAGATTGAAACTGTCTGGAAACAATGCAGATTGTCGCTTTTATTTGTGGTTTTTATTATATTGAGAGCTATTTTCTCAAAATGATTTCTAAAAGGGCAATTTGGTGATGTGAATGTTCAATAGACTTTATGAGGTCTAAATGGAAGACAGATGTATGCAGTACATCAGATTTTGATTCTCTCCTTTCACTTTTAAATCAGCATTTTTGCCAGAGCATATAAACTGCAGTTATTTGAGGTCTATTATTTTGGCCCAAAATGAAGCCGATAGAATCATTAATCTGGATTAGCATTATATAAATTCTTGACTTGCAGGCCTTTAAATTAATACATTTCCAGTGAACTATTCCATCTACTATCAGATTGCACATTTTTAACTAACAAAAGTTTTTACATTTTTTAAATGCAGACTCATATGATAATGCAGACTCATATACAGATAATATGGCAGACATTTGGACAGTATGACTGATATGAGTAGTTTCTGGTTATCGATTCCACTGTGCGCCATTCTGAGAGCAATAACAGAAGTTGTTTACCAAGTTAAAATAAGTAACATTTTGTCTGGTCTCAACATGACAGCAGCAATGACACGACCTCTCCATGTAAAATTAAACACTTTTTCTTATTAGGATACTGAATCTCATGAAATATCATGTGAGTGAACATAATTTTAACGTATTTTTCAAAAAATATTATTAATTTCTTTATATTTAAAGCTTAATTAATAAGGGGAAATACCGAATGCATTTGTAAAGGCAAAAACCTTTTAGTAATAAATGACAAAATTGCACATAATACCCACCCTGTTTTTACTTTTTATTATTTCAACCTTGGTGTTGATATCCTTATTCAGATTATGAGGATAATGGTTGTGTGATTCAGTGGCATCGTCAACAGGAAGAGGATCAGTGTAAAGTTTGCACCTATCAGACAAAAAACAACAACAACAAACTTAGTGAAATCATATTTGTGAACCAGTAATTATATTAAGGAATTATATTTTGATACGGTAATGTCAGAAACTGCTCTGGAGTTTGCAGAGGAAGTTTTTGCCTTGTGACATCAAAGCAGGATGTACACAAGGAAATACCAAGGCGTACGGACATGGGATTTCAGTGAAGACCCTCTACTTTTAGTGAGAAACAGAAAACAGGTCTTCCTTTAAAAATAATATGCATCTGTTGGGAAAATGAACTCTTTAGCCAATTTCTTTCAGATAGGTTTATCTTTTGCCACTTTAAGCCACAGGAGACCAAAGACCTGTTTTGCATCAATCTGAGTGGAGGAACAATCGGATTAATGAGAGTCGAGGTTGGAGAGGAAACCGCAGCGTGACAGGAAGGGCTGAGTCATGCGTCACCGTTCAAAGGAAACACCCCCACTTTCTGGACGGCTGAGATAAGGCTGATCCCAGACCACCACGGTCAACAAGGAACAACTGATAACTTCTCACCTTCATGAGCGTAGTAATGAGAATTCAAACGATGGACCCTTCCAACAAAACACTGATTTATGGACACTTAATGTCCATGTACAAATTGCATCTAAATTGTGATCATATAGGGATTCGTTCCCACAACCTCCAAATCTTGCAGTGTGAACGTGGCCACATTTTTCTTTTGGTCACTTCTCAAAAAATTAATACATTTTACTGTTAAAATAAAAGAGGAATGGGTTTGTCATTTCTTCCAACTAGGGCATTTCAATTACCCTCCAATGTACCTCGCTCATTAGCTTTTGAAAATCAAGTCTTCTCACTATCTATATTATGAGCTGTTGTGTTCTGCCATCACTGATTATATTTAAAATAGCCAAAATGGTATTTTGGCACTGTGGTACAAAGCCTGAAGTATTTTGTAACAAATTTGGCATCACTTTGACAAATAATTACATTCAATTACGAGAAACTCTTTTGACACACCAACTTCAGGAGACATCCGTAGCATTCATAAAGGTTCACTAAAAGGCTGGCATTTACACTTGGATACTCTTGCTTTCAACACAATGCAAGCTTGGGGAATAAGACCAATAAATTGTCCTCACATTTACAGAGCAGTGACTGCAAAATGTAGCTCTGGGGCTATTTTTCATCAATAAGCATACTTTATTTTGGACCAATGTCAAGGAAACGGATGCAGTTCATTTGAATAATGAAAGCTGTAGGTAAAGGCCAACATTCATCATTGATGTTAACATCTCAGCAAGAGAAGAGATCTGCTATGCAGGAGGGTGACAACTGTTTATGGAGCAATTTGTGGGAATAACAAGAAATATAGCCTATATTTCTCCTTTGACATTATGAATGGGACCTAAATGTGGAATTACTAATCAGAAGACCTGTTGATTCAAAGCATATCTGAATATGTGCATTTTTGTGTATTATTGACTTACTCTGTAAGATCAAGGCTGGGGTTACACGGCTGCCAAAACCAGGTAATGTTTGGCATGGGAATCCCAAATGCAGTGCAGGTGAGCTTGTGCTCCTGGCCATATATGTAAGTTTGGGGGCCCGATGGAGCAACGTCCTCCTCATAGATCTTTGGCTTGACTGTGTGCATATGGACACAGAACATTAGTCATTTAAATAGTCAGTCCCAGAAAAGAATACAGATCATTTGCAGATCACTGGCTAATGTTAAAAAAACTTTCACCTCATAACTCCAATATGGAAGAGTAAGAATATTCAAGTTCAAGTAAACTTCAATAAGAGAGGCCTATATTGCCTTTATAGACCTCACTGAAGTGCATCTGTGTTCATGAAGGAGAAAAACAGCTGTGTTCATGTAGGATAATTTTTTTTTTGAAGATTTAGCGTCAGGCGGATTTCAGCATTTGATGAATGATGACTAAAATAGTTTCTTAATTGCAACCAGAAATGTCTCAATTCTGTTTCCGTTGCTTTTGACCTTGGTTTTGCTTTTGGGTCTTTTGGGTTCAGGTCGAGGGCAGAGAAGCATTCAAATAAATATTTTATATTAGGCCAGAATAGGTAATTATACTTGTGTACATTGTGGGACGGAAGGTTTCCAAAATTTCTGGGTAAATCTAGGCAGCACATTACTATAATCTCAGCTCTGACAGCACATTCCAGAGCTCTTTCCAGAGAAGAGCACATCATTTTTTTTTTTAAACAATGCCCAATGCAATCAACAACTTGCTGAATCTGTTTTGCTTCACTCACATGTAAAAGCTATTTGATTCTTTAACTTCTATTTTGATTCCTAAATTAATCAAATAATGAGATTTCCTTCAAATAATGTAGACATTTAAATCTATATAAAAGTATGCAAATGTGTGCAAATATTTCAATAAATAGGTTTAAAATATAAATGACAATATAAAGTGCAGATAAAAAAATATAAAAGTTTAAAAGTAGCAAAACAATAGCCAAAGTATAAATAATATTAAAGAAAAACAAAACCACAAATGAATTGTTGACAGCTAAAATTTCAGTAATCTCATTAAAAGCATACCACCCAAAAATGATCCCATAACTCACCCTCAAGCCATCCTAGGAATATCCATTATAAAAAAGTGCATCCATCCATTATAAAAGTAATCCACACGGCTCCAGGGGGTTAATAAAGGCCTTCTGAAGCAAATAGATGGGTTTTTGTAAGAAAAATATCCATATTTAACATGTTATTAAGTAAAATTTCTAGCTTCTGGCGGACTGCCTTCCGTATACAACTTACAAAGAAAGTGTAGCATCTCTCGCAGTTCAAAATGTTTATCGTCGTGCCAGTTATGCTTTTTGAATATGGAAGGCGGTCTGCCAGAAGCTTCTGATGTTTTACTTTATAACGTGTTAAATATGGATATTTTTCTTACAAAACCCATTTATTTGCTTCAGAAGGCCTTTATTAACCCCCCGGCACCGTGTGGATTACTTTTATAATGTATGGATGCACTTTTTTGGTCTTAAAATTTTGGGCTGCCACTCACTGCCATTAATGCATGGAAGAACCAGGACATATTTGAATATAACTCTGATTGTATTCGTCTAAAAGAAGAATGTCATAAACATTCATAAACAGTACAGAAATATGTCTGTTGGATATTTTTATCAGGGATTTTTATGTTTATTTATCTCACCCCTCTTTGGTTCAATATTGTTTGAAGTAGAGAAAACCATCAGATGTGCATTACCTCTGACTTCCAGCTTGTAGCTGAGGTTTCTGTAGAGACCCTTTTCCTGGTTTGACAGTGCGATAGTGAAGATCCCAGCATCCTTCTGCCTCACTTGTTTTATGGTAAGGTTGTAGCCCACAGTCTCATAACATGTGGAATTTTCTGAAATGGCAACTCCGTCTTTGTACCTATACAAATCGGCAGCAGAAAGAATAACTCAACTAACCAATACAATAATCGTACAATTAATCCATTACTAGTAGGATGCATTTAGTTGGTTAATGCCTTCTTATGCCTTCTCTTATTTTTAAAATGCAAAGCATGAATTTACCACAACACTCTGTCAGGTGCAGGCAGGGCATTGACCCGTGGCTCAAACTGCACCTTTCTACCCTCTATAGCGGAGATGAATTTACGTTTATTGTGGGTCACATTGAGGAATGGATGTTCTATGGAGACAAACAGAGAAAAAAATCCATTAAATTAATTCAAACTGTTCTACAAAAGCATGAAAGTGTTAGGACAGCACATCACATCCTCACCATATACAGTAACTTTAGTTGAAACATGAAGCCTTTTCTCTTCATTTGATGCTATACACACATACGTGCCCTTGTCCTCCATTGTCACATTAGGCACGAATAATGCTTTAGTCATTACGATGATTTTGCCAGGTGGGTCCCTTGTCTTTTTCACTTGGTGAGTGCGATTGATCTAAAAACAGAGACAGGAAGTTCAGAGGAATTCAGGCCAAAATTTTACATAGCGCCATTTCAAATCACGTAGTTGATCTGAATGTGTACAGTACTAATCAATTACCGCGTCTTTAGGTAAAACTCAAAAATATTTAGCAGGGCTCCTAATAACTCACCCTATTCTTATGGAACTGCCACTCAAATTCAATTCTGCCATTGTAAGTGGTCTCTGCAGAGCAGCTGAGGACCAGGGAGTCACCAACCAGTATTTTTGGCCGTTCTGGTTCGATGCCAATGTTTTTTAGCTCCAACGCTAGGCACAGAGAACAGGACATGAATCTAGGTTATGTCATGAAAAAAAGCTTTTGTAATTTTCAATGAATGATTTTCAAAAGGTAATTGTGTAACTGGGATTTTCTCCTTAGCTACCTTTGAGTTATGCATTTTAGCAATTAAAATTACTCACTTTGCCTTAGGAGGAGGTAGAGTGATGAAAATTCTGTGTTATCCACACTGGTCACACATGTAATCAGTTGGTAGCTGTCATAAGGTCTCAACGGGATCTTGAAACCTATCTTTGGATCCCACTCCACCTCACTTTTTATATGATCTGCCATGGGATTCATCTGGAGAGCAATAATGGAGGATTTATTTAAAAGGCTATCTTTAAAAATAAGTGAAGGTACTTTCTGTGAATGAAGGAAACAAGTTGTGTGAAGCTTTTACGGCCCATGATTAGTAGCCCGTCCAGTAATGAGCAAAACAGGGCTAAGTTTGTCTGTGAGAAACTGATCATAGTTGAGCTGTATACCCTGTTTAATTTCTTTTGTTTGTTCGTGGTCCAAATGACCTGCTAGGAAAGAAGGGAAGGAAGGAAACAGGAAGAACGAATGCCACAGATCTTCCAATGGCAGAAAGGTCACATAACTATCTGTGCCATCTGGCTTAGAAGTGTTTATCCATAGGACTGTGAGAAATAACCATAGACCCACTACATGAAAAAAAACAAACTACCGTTTAAGTTCGCTGCCAATGCAGTTTGCAGGACAGAATCTACTGGTTTCATGACTTGGAAGAGTAAGAATATTCAAGTTTACGTAAACTTCAACAAGAGGCTGCTTGCATGTATACATAAACTAAGATGTGGTGGTGGTCAATCAGATGTAACAGAGAACTAAAACAATAATAAAAAGAAATAATATAAAATTAAATAAATAATACAATTAAATAAAAACAAAAGTTGTCTCTTTAGTCTTTTTTGGTTAGCTGGAACAGTTTTTCCAACCTGGTCTTTATGGACCTAAAGTGTAAAAAATGTTTTATTTATAGCCTGAGTTTCTATTCTGAGTGAAAAACAACAGTCTAACACTACCTTCCTGTTCTTACAGGAAGCAGACAGAGAGACTCCTCAGGCCTCCTTGAGCTTCCCTGAGTCTATGGCACACTGTCTCTATCTATATACGCATGCTCAGGGCTTAAATGGGTGTGAGAAATTCTAAGACGCCGATGGTCCAATGCATTCTTCAATGTCAGATCATACAAAACATCCTCTATTTTTCATGTCAAGGCTTTTGAGGCATGGAAAACCAGGTAAAACATTCACCTCCACCACATGTGGCCGTAAATTATGTGTGAATATATTTACATTCAGTGGGTTCAAAAACAGTGGCGCTAACATAAAATACTCACAGTATCAAGGATAACATGTTGGCTTGGGGACGTTGTCCTGCAGGGGACCACAAAAAAGGGTTCGTTCCGATACGCAAAAAGCGGGTTTGGTGAACTGTAAGCCTCCACAAATGGATGATTGTGATCTGTGATTTAAAAATAAGCATGAAATAATACAGTAAGCACAAAATAATAACACTTTGCTTCACACAAAGCTAATTTACCAATCCCAAATACAATAATAATTCATTAATGCATGATCTTTATGAATT
Source organism: Romanogobio albipinnatus (assembly GCA_023566225.1). Taxonomy (NCBI): domain Eukaryota; kingdom Metazoa; phylum Chordata; class Actinopteri; order Cypriniformes; family Gobionidae; genus Romanogobio; species Romanogobio albipinnatus. Next base: position 25,472,610 of record CM042246.1, on the reverse strand, counting down.
TGAATGCTTTTTTAAACAAAGCATTTACTCTTTTATTAATTAATTATTGGACTTCTTCAGGCAATACCAAGAGCATTGAAATATCCCAGATAAAGTCAAAACAAAAAGTTTTCTTTTGAAACAGCAAACTGCCAAACAGACTGCTGGATGAAGACACAGAAACAGCTTGGCAGGAGGGGATGTTACTGTACAGCTATGCTGTAAGATTGTGTGATTAAACAATCAAGATCTTGTGTGTGACAGTGTTCATGTAATAAAATATATATATAGATTTTTTTTTTTTTTTTTTTTTTTTTTTAAATAAACTTATCTCACATAAACAGTGGAATCACAATGTGAGATGAACCAAGGGACTATCAGGTACTAAATTGGCTATATATGCAGCAGGCTGAAGTGGAAGAGGTCTGTTAAACAAAACAGCTGATGAGCCAGAGACTTGGTGAGCTTTGTTGTCATTTTTACAGTTAAAGTTATCTCTGTCTTTTGCTATAGATAAACTGCAGATCAGATCCTTACACTACCATTCAAAAATTTAGGATCAGTATGATTTATTTTTTATTTCTGAAAGAAGTCTTATGCTCACCAAGGCTGAATTGATTTGACCAAAATAATACAGTAAATATATTATTAGTATTTTACAATAAAAAATAATATAATGTAATATATTTCAAAATGTAATTTATTCCTGTAATAATGTCAAAAGCTGAATTTTCAGCGGCCATTACTCCAGTCATCAGTATACTTCAGAAATCCACATTTCTTCTTCTTCTTCTTCTTCTTATTATTATTATTATTAATGTTGAAATCAGTTGTGCAGCTTTATATTTTTGTGGAAACCATAAATCTTTTTTTTTTCAGGATTATTTGATGAACAGAAAGTTCACCAGAACCAGTGTTGGGGAAAGTTACTTTGAAAAGTAACTCATTAAGTTACTTAGTTACTTTTTAAGAAAAGTAATGTGTTACGTTACTTTTATCACCTGGGTTGGGCTTGTTTTTTGTTGGGTTTTTATATAACAAAAAAGTTATATTTTTGTGCAAATGTAAAGACCTCTTCATACCTAAATTTAAATAATAAGCCTCAGGCTGAGGTAAAAAAGCTAATTCATGCATGAACAGTAGAGGGCGCAGCTCTGCTCTGCTCTGCTGCCATTCTGGATAATGGAAGACTAGGACGCAGGAGAAAAAGTTACTTTACTATTTACTTGAAAAAGTAATCTGATTACATAACTCAAAAAAACTTTTGAACTGTAGTGTATCTTTTTGTGGCACATTCATAAAACTCTACACTATCGCACTTGCTTAAAATGTTAACAGCTTAAACAGTTGTCATTAGGCACAGGAAGACTCTAAGCATGATATAATATTAAGCCTTCCTTTTTGTGTCACTGATTTTCTATTTCCTAGTCTTAAGACAGTTTGGTTTTGTCTTGCAGATACGGTCCAGTCCTCTGTGATTCAATCCTTCTAAGTGAGTGCAGTCATAGCTGCATAGTTACTAGCTCCATTGCCCAGCTAACAGGTTTATGGCTTTGTTGTAATTTTGGTGAGGTTTATAATGATGTGGGGGTTCTCATTACTTCATTTATTTTTTAATCTAATGCTTTTCTAATGGCTTGGAGCATTTCCAGGTCTTGTTTCACACAGAAGACCTCAAATTTGTCTGCTGGCAAATAATTGGAAGCAAAGTGCCAAGTTTCTTGGTTCATCCAGTAGGGATCGGTCCATTTGTAACCAAAAACAGTGAAGTACATGTGTATTATGCCAAAAAAATAGCTCTTTGGTCTGTTTATCCAAAGATAAGCTTTGTTTTACGAAACCGTTTTTGTTTTTTGTTTTTTACAATCTCTTGATCAATGATAAAATATTAGTAAGTATTCTTAATCTTACCTTTAACAAAAACATATGTGGACACCTCATGATCGCTGGACTTTTGGTGACTGCATGTATAGAAGCCAGTATCGCTGTGCCTCAGGTTGTGTATGACCAGCTTGCTGCAGTGCTTGTGCATTCTCTCCTCACAAGACTCAATTTGTACAGATGACACATTTCTGTTAGCCAGCCTCCAGTCCAGCGAAGTTGATCCTCTAATGTAAGTCACACCATATAAACAAAACATCACCAACAATAAGTACAATTATTGTACTTAATTATTGCTAAATCAAATCATCTTTGCATAGAGTGTCTGCTGCTATTTTAGCTATTCATGACATACATTACCAAACTTAAAAACAAAATGGCAAACAAACACATCCTGCAGCCTCTTTCAGTTTACTGTGAAATTACAAACATAATCCTAACAGTAATTCAACTATAACTATCCCTCTGCTGATGTTTTTACTGGCATCATGAACATTAGAATTACGCATAAGGAGGCATCCTCCATCGACTGATGATTCTGCTGCTCCTGATCACATCTGTCTAAAAAGTTTCAAGAGTTCTTGAAAATGACACTCGAGAGCATGTCAGATTCCTCAAACATATTCCCAGGATATTCAACTAGGTTCATTCCAGTTTTAAACATTCAGTTAGTGTCCAACTTTCACATGGGAACAGGTATTTATTGGATGAAGTGTCCAAATGTCAAGTTTCAAACAGTGTTTGTTTACAGTGGGGCACATTAAAAGGATCCCAGTGGAGAATCAGACATATCTCACATACCACCATTGTTGCCTCTAGACTGATGGGTCATGCAACTTCACTCTTAAATCTCTGTCCAGAGCCAAAGACAGTATCAGCTTTTTGCTCACATGACCTTGTAGGGAAGCATTACATTAGTTAAGCTTCTTTAGGGTCAGCATTCCAGGCATGACTGCAATAGCATGAAATGCTCTGTTAAAGTCTAAAGGATGTGTATGTTTCAGAAGCCCCCGTCCACTTTTCGTTCTGCAACAATTGGATACGATGGATGGCTATTTTGGGCCTATACTGATTTTCTGAGAGCCTCTCATCCCATGTTAAAGCAAAGCAAATGAGTTTAGATTTGAAGAGTGATGGTGTGAGATTAGTGTGTTTGGATACATACCAGCTGCCGTTCAAGTTCTTTAACAGTATTAAAGGAATAGTTCACCCAAAAATGAAAATCAACATTTATTTTATATATATATATATATATATATATATATATATATATATATATATATATATATATATATATATATATATATATATATATATATATATATATATATATATATATATATATATATGAAAGTCAAAGGTTTCCAGTGTTGTTTTGGTTACCACTGTTCTTCAAAATATTATTTTATGTTCCACAGAAGAGAGTAAGTGATACAAGTTTGGAACAACATGAAGGTTAGCAAATAAAGACAGACATTTTATTTTTGGGTGAACAGCATGTTTGGATACTGTGCCTCAGTATGAGATTTAGGTGCTGACCAGGTTTCTTAACTAAACTAAACAGCAAAACTTGCCGGATTAGTTTCACCAAAAAGACCATGATGGTTAATTTAGATAGTTAATTAGATTCACTGCAGATTTCAAGTTACACATCCACAAGAGGCGCTATAAGTAATATGTTTTTTTTCCATTGCAAAAGTTTTTCTCTATTAGCAAAAGTGTAATGTCCAGTGACTGGCACTACATAGCATGAAAATGAATTAAACATACCCTGAACTGAAATTAACATACCCTCTATATTAAACCCTATCCTTAACCTACGTATGTGCAATAAAAAAGTTTTTGCTGAAGGAACCATGTCATTTTAGCTTTCTTCTACGAGGCTTTGAGCTCTTTTGTGGAGCGTCTTGACTCGTGTTGCATGGGACTTGTACCCGTGTGCTCTACATCGCAAGTACAACAATGTAGTGTACCACTACCAGGTGAGCTACCGAGCAAGTTTACTACATCAAAAGGAACCATGCATCTTTATTAATCGATAAGCTGCCCTTGTAAACATAATTCGAGTGAAAAGGGGGGAAAAAAGTGTTAATTTAATCTGGAAACAGCAGATGTATACAGGTATGTCACCTATGGACAAAACATATGACCCATTAGTCAGAGCAGCAATAAACCAGTACTAATCACTGTAAAAAGCTTGGACCAGCATGGGAATTAACATTGGTGCAAGCTGGTAAGCTGGTTTTCAAAAGGCTAACTGAAAAAATGTTAGTTTTATATTATTTTGAATTGAGTTGAGTTAATTTATTCTGTCTGAATATTGGAAAGCTTACTGGTATACTATAATATCAATACAATGTACATATTTTCTGGATGAGTAGTGTTCAATGAAAAAAATTACATATTTTAGATGCAGAGAACATTCTGTGTATGTTTGTGTGAGATGGGACAGCAGATGGGCACAGTACCTGCAGATGAGCGTGAGTGTGCCACCAACATGCTGAAGGTGTGTGTCTCCGGCAGGAAGCAGCTGTGGATCAGGCAGACGAGATCCCTCTACCATCCCTACAGAAAACACAATACAGCACACAGTCAATCAGAGACACGCTAACATCACAAGTACATCACACACAAAGCATGGTGGCAACTTTTTTTTAAGAGCATTCCAGTGTGATTTGGAGACTCTGATTCAGAATGTTATGCAACAGCCTTTCCGCTTCCCAGTGCAGTCAAGTCTGTGCTGGACAGGTTTAAGCTGGCAGAGATGTGGAAACAGTGTGTTTGAGCATGTGTACACATTCTAGACAAGAGGAGGGAGGCCAGATGAACAGCTGTGCCCCCCACAGAGGGGTCACCTCTGTCAGCATGTGTGTGAGAGAACAAGGCAGACCCAGATGAATCAGATGTCCTTAAACACATCCTTCACATCAGTCAGTACTCTCTTTCAGTTCTCTGCATAATGCCACCTCTTTATACTCTGATGAAGAGCTTCATTTAACTCAGATCTCTTGAGATCTCTTCAGTGTGCTATTATTACAGTGAAGGTTCACTGCTGGTCTGAGGCCAGGTAAAGCTGATGATAGGAGCCATGAGTACGCTGCGGACAGGAAATGGTATCATTCCCTCTGCTGCCCAGGACGGGTGACAGTCGTCTCCATAAGTGATTTCCTTCTTTTGAACCTACTCCCTGACCGCCTTTGTGCTGTGGCATTGTAATGCGGGTTATTTGTGTTGCCAGGCAAAACAGTTTTATTTTGATTTTCCATTTTTTAAAAACAGAATCTACTGGGAAACCTCGCCTGACAAAAAGACCAGGTTAGGGTCTTTTGGTCCAGGCTCTTTTATGCTGGTCTAACTAGTGGACCAGCACAGCAACCACTTTTTCAGTCTCACGTGGCAGCTTTAAAAACAAAGTGCTCATGTGTGAGACACACAAAAAAGCAGATGTCGTCAACAACCTTTTTTCACTGACGAAAACGAGACGATAACTAAATAAAAACTAGTGTTGGATGACAAAAACTATAACGAAAATCATCTGTCATTTTCGTCAACAAATAAAAACGAGACAAAAATGTTAGGGAGGGACGATTAGGGAAGAGATCGGGTCAGAACTGATATCCTGTGTAACAGATGCGCACATTTGATTTGAACGTGCTGATCTAACCGCTGGAGAACACGGCGCTGTTGCGCTTCTACAGGCTCACGCATCTCCAATACAGCGCTCCAGAGCGGCTCACAATCAATGAATAACACACATTTATGACAGGCAATTGTTTATGAACTAATGCTGATGAATAATGACAATGTTTACTTTACAATGTGTATATAGTAATGTGTTTTAGACGGTTGTAACAATGCATATTTTATCTCCTCATGACCTCATCTGAACTTGAATGAGCTCCTGCAACTGCAATAGTAAGGCGAGATTTCAAAATAAGAGTCCCGGTGTTGCCAACTATTTTCCAAGGAAAGTAGCTAAAGCCTGCCCAAAAAGTCGCTAAATGATGTCACGCATCAATTAGCATATACGCGATGTCACCACGTCGTACTTGCGTTCTGTCTGCCTAATGTGCTTTCTCTCTTAATCCGTGCTCACATACTGTATTTTAAAATAATATAATACAGCCGACTGTCCAATAAATATGTTCTCATTTTCTATATCTTTTTGTCATACAATAGAACGAGTATGATATAGTGAATGACAAAGTTTTTATATGTGTAAAATAATCTGAATTGAGAGATGTCATAAACTGGATAAACTAAAGCTCTGTGATAGTGAGTAATATAAGTGATAAGCACAAGAGAAGAAAGGAAATCATAACGGGTCAATCTAAATTCTTTAAATATAAAACAAAGGAAGCAGATAAAAGATAAATAAATCCGTGGTAACACGTGTGTTCATGTGTAGCTCACTCATTCACGTCTGTCCGCTGGTGTGCGTTCACCGGCATGCGCTGCTGCTCCTGTCAAGCATTCACTGAACAGGGTAGATGCAGAGGAGAAATCAAGACTTCACGCTCACAGGACAGTACTGGTTAAATTTTTTAAGTAGCTGACATTTGTCCAAAAAGTCGCTAGATTTGTCACTAGTTGCTTTTTTGAAAAAAAGTCGCTAAAGGGGTCTGAAAAGTCGCTAAATATAGCGACAAAGTCGCTAAGTTGGCAACACTTTATTATCAAAGTGGATAGATTAATTGAAACGCTGAGATTCTAAGCTTTAAAATGATACCCATTTTGTGTTATTACATTCAGGGTTGCTTCGTTATTTGATTATGAATTTTTTTTGTTCGTTGTTTTGGGTGTACTGCGGGAATAAAAGCCTAAATTAAATCTGTTCATCATTTCCAGCTGGTTTATAATTAAAAGTCACACATTAGGAGTCTTCCGGTGGCGCGCGCTGCAAGATGGCTGCACAGCACTAGGCTCCTGACAAAAACCTCCTAATTTCAGTTATTTTTTGCACTCTGAGGAAAGATAACGCCATCGCTTAATAACTTGACAAGTCTAATTCAAGAATGGCAACTAGTAAAAAGTCGATGTCTCCCCAAAAATCGGCTGGGGGCTGCAAACGCCTCAAAACGCTCGACGACGATGTAGCCTCAATTGTTAGCCATGCAATCGAAGCACAGCAGGTGGCTATGCGCGAAATGGTTTCTAGCATGTTGACTGAGGCAATAAAATCAGCCCTCAATCCGTTTAATGACTTTGTCAACGAACACAGCGCGGTTCTCCGTTCTTTGAAGGAAGAAATAGATTCGCTGAGTAAAGGAATGGCGTCGATTACAACGAAAGTGGACGATCTTCAAGGCTGCCTACGGAAAACAAAAAAAGACACGAACCACTGCCTGTCCCAGCTTAACCAGATACAGCGAAAATGCAACGACCTCGAAGACAGGTCACGACGCAACAATGTCCGCCTGGTTAATCTACCAACAGGAATGGAAGGGGATGATCCCGTTGGCTTTCTACAGAAAATGCTACCTAAATGGATCCCCGACCTCGCGGCGCGCTCTTGCCCGATCGAGATTGATAGAGCTCATCGAGTATACTCGAACTCCAACTCACCTAAACCACGATCGATGATATTCCGGCTCCTCCGTTATCCCGACAGGCAAGCTATCCTTCAAGGAGCCCGGAAAGCTAAACCCACTCTGCCCGGAGGAGCACGCCTGGAATTCTATGCTGACTACAGTCATGAGACGGCGCAAAAGAGGAAGGCATTTTCGGCCGTGAGATTCAAGCTTCACCAGAACGGCGCTGAAACTTTCCTGATCTACCCAGCATCGTTGCGAGTCACACATAAGGGTCAGAAATACTCGTTCGAATCTCCGGAGGACGCTGAAAAATATCTCGAGGGTCTTGTTGCTGCACCGGTAACGACTGCTCGCAGATCTTTAAACTTCCCGCTTCAAGAAGAAATGGAAGAGGCTGAATAAAGAGAGTATGTCTTTGCTGAGAACCTTTACATGGATCAAAGCCATTAGTGAATTGGTAAATAGTTCAATACAATTGAACTGTGTATTTTATGTTATTTACTATGAGCAGGTTGTTAGACGGTTGTCTGTAAAAGTTTTTAGTCTGCTCGTTTAAGTTTGAAAAGATTCATTCTGCAAATTTAATTTCCTCATTTGTTAAAATCATAGGAGGCAAATAAGGTGAATAGCGCTTAGACATTGCCTCGCGACCGCCACGGACGCTTGAAACTGAAGGGATATGGGAGGGGGAGGGGGCGCTTAGTCGCATAAAGCACTCAGGGTTATCTTTTTCTCTTTTTTTGTATATACGTATGGAAAGTTTAATGGAACATTTTTTAACCAGCTCTAACCTGTACAGGCTATTCAGTGTAAACTTTGTAATTTTAGACTATGGTTAGAATGAACACACTATCGTTTAACGTTAGGGGGTTAAACTCCCCTATCAAACGGACACGGGTTCTAGATTTATTGCACAGAAAAAAGATTGATGTAGCGTTTCTGCAAGAAACCCACCTAACCGCCAGTGACAACCAAAGAATGCAAAATAGACACTATATTCCCATAGCATCATCTAGCTGTAAATCTAAAAAGAAAGGCGTGACAATTCTTTTCAAACGCAACTCTAGTTTCATAATTGAACACACAGGTTCTGATGATGATGGTCGAGTAGCATATTGCTGTACGTTAATAGAAGGAAAGAGGTTTGCATTTGTCAATATATATGCTCCAAACTCATATGACGCCTGCTTTTTTCCGAAAGTTTCCAAAATTCTATTATCTCTCCAGGGTTATTCAATGATTATTGGATCCGATATGAATGCTGTGCTGGACACAGTTCTGGACCGTTCCAACCCTTCGGTTTCAGTAGTGCAATCACAGTCTTCTACAGCCCTGAGATTGTTTACTAAAGATTTAGATGTGTGTGATGCTTGGAGATTACATAATCCAACGGCTAAGGAATACACTTATTTTTCCCCTAATCATAAAACATTCTCAAGAATTGACTATATTTTAATTTCATCATCACTTCTATCGGATCTAATCAACATTGAATTTCTACCACAAAGCGTTTCAGATCATAATGCCGTATTAGCTCATTTGCAGATAAACACTTCCTGTAAACCTTCCAGATGGAGATTTAATACTTTTTTGCTGCAAAATGAGGAATTCATTGCGCAACTGAGAGCAGGATTGATTGAATTTATCCATTTGAACCAGGACTCCGTTTCTAATCAAGAAATGTTATGGGCGTCCATCAAAGGGTTTTTAAGGAACAATGCCATCTCCTTTTCTGCCAGACTTAAAAAGAAATATCTTCAACAATTATCAGTATTAGAGAAAAGATGCGGGGAATTAGAGAGGGAATTGGGTAATCAATTTTCCATTGACACTCAACAAAAATTACATGTTGAAAGGGCCACTCTTAATGATCTACTTCGAAGAAGAGCAGAATATTTAATGCACATTACAAAACATAAATATTATATAGATGGAAGCAGACCAAGCCGACTTCTTGCGCTTACTTTGAAAAAACATGAGCGACGTTTTAACATTCAGGCAATCCGAAGTTCAAATGGTCTCACCTCAGAACCCACAGATGTCAACAAAACATTCATGTCATTTTTTGAAAATTTATACACCTCAGAAAGGCAACCCAGTACTGACCAGTTAAATGGTTTTTTTGATAAGTTGAATTTAAATATACTTTCGAAGAAGGAAGCGGACAGCCTTGACTCTGAAATTTCTTTAGAAGAACTTCATAACGCAGTGTCATGTTCAAATAAAGGAAAGTCTCCGGGAATCGATGGCCTTCCAATAGATTTATACCTGGTGCTATGGGATCTACTGGGCCATATTTGGTTACGTACTATAAATGAGGCCATTTTCAAAGGCCGCTTTCACAAAGACCTTAATACAGCTCTAATTACGGTTTTACCTAAACCTGGCAAAGACCATTCGGACTGTTCTAATTATAGGCCCATCTCTTTGATTAATGACGATGTTAAAATTTTTGCCAAAGTCATTGCCAAACGTCTACAATCAGTAATACATAAACTAATTAATCCTGATCAATCAGGATTTATCACAGGACGTTTGGCTTCAGATAACGTTCGGCGGGTGCTACATATAATTGCCGAATCTGAAAATTTAGTAACACCTAGTGGCCTCCTATTTATTGATGCCGAAAAAGCCTTTGATCGGCTGGAATGGAGCTATTTATGGTATACGTTGAAAAAGTTCAATTTCGGAGACCAGTTTATTAGAATGATAAAAACCCTATACACTAATCCCATGGCCAGGGTATCTACTGGTGGACTCATCTCGGACATTTTCAAAATTAATAGAGGCACAAGACAGGGGTGCCCGCTTTCCCCCCTCATGTTCAACTTATCAATTGAGCCTCTGGCTCAGTTTGTTAGACAGTGTAAACTTTGTACCCCGATTCAGTTAGGCTCATCAATCCATTCTATTTCTTTATATGCAGACGATACTTTATTATTTTTATCTGATATACAACGTTCACTCCCTATGGCCCTTCAAATCATAGAAGAATTTGGCACACTATCTGGGTTTAAAATGAATCATTCTAAAACTATTTTAATGCCTCTCAAATCGAATGGTTTTAATTTCTCTATTCCAAATAATATTCAGGTATCAACACAGGTCAAATATTTAGGGATTGAGCTGAGACCCACTTTGTCCCTTATTTCAAAAGTTAATTACATGTCAATTTTCGGAAAAGTTGAGTCTGATATTCAAAGATGGATGGGTCTGCCCTCTTCACCATCGGCCCGAATATCAACAATAAAAATGAATATTCTGCCCCGCATTAATTTTATTAGCTCTATGCTTCCTCTCTCCCCACCAGTAAATTACTGGAAAAAATTAGATTCTTTATTGATAAAATATATTTGGAACGGAAAGCGTCCCCGTATCAAGTGGTCTACACTTCAAAGAAGTAAAATAAAAGGTGGATTGGGCTGCCCTAATTTTAAATGGTATCATTGGTCCTCTATCCTGCTCTCGATTGCGAAATGGTTTGATCCGGAATCACAGTCTTCATGGAAGCAAATAGAAAAAGAACGCATTTCGCCAATTCGTTTGCAAGATTTTCTATTTTCAGGCCTACCTCACAGGAAGTGCTCATTATATTATGGTCCTATACTTTCCTACACTCTCCAAATATTTAAAAAGATAGAAGCATGTTTTTCATCTAAAATTATATGGCACACTCAGACCCCTATTTGGCACAATTTGAATTTACTTTCAGGCGGACAACCTTTTGTGCAGCCATCTTGGGCTAATAAAGGTATTCTAACGCTAAATGATATAAAAGGAAAGGATTCAATCCTGGACTTTCGAGACTTAACTGAAAAATTTAACATCTCACATAACACCTTATTTCTATATTTTAAATTACGTGCCGCATTAAAGACCCATAAGGTACCTTGGGGTACAAACCTTCAAACGCACCCGGTGGTGAACTGGATTTGCAATGCTCCAAGTAAAGGAAAGATTTCATATTTTTACTTTTGCTTTTTAAATCTTAATGCAGATAATGTCCCTAAAGCCAGTGCTTGGTTATTGGATTTGAACACTTCTAGTAGAACTATTGAATGGGACACTGTGTGGAATAACACATTCCATGCATCTACAAACCCTAACCACCAATTCATTCATTTTAAAGTCATTCACAGGGCATATTTAACCACACGTATACGACATGCAATGGGCCTATCTCCCCACCCATATTGTAATTTCTGTGGACCTGGATGCTTAGACACTTTGATGCATATGCTATGGGACTGTCCTGACGTGCAGAAATTCTGGGATAGGGTGCTTGACTTGCTGTACAAGGCTTCTAAGATTCGTTTTCCCAAAGATCCAGTCATTTTATTGTTGAATGACAACTCTCAGTTTCCTCTCAATGAGAAGGTACGGAAATTTTGGTTAGCTGCCATGACGGCTGCAAAGAAGCTAATTGTTCAACGTTGGAAACCTCCTCACGAACTTTCTTCTAAACATTGGCTTCATTCTTTACTGGAGATACTATATCTGGAACTGTCATCTGCACGGTCTAACCAGGCTAAACCTATGGCCTTGTCTTGGTGGGAATATTGGATTTATACAATTAAAGAATTGTTGGTTACTTAATCTACAGCTACTGACTCTACGGTTATAATTTTTGCTACTAATTTTTTATTTATTTAATTTATTTTTACATTTATTTAATTTAATTTTTGTATACATGTGTATTTATGTATGTATGTATGTATGTATGTATCCTGATTGTACCTAAGATTTTGTTTATCCGTCCTAGCCCTGAGTGCAAAGGGTTGGGTTGGGGAAAAGGGGAGGGCATGGGAAATAGTGGTATAATAAGTTTTCTTTCTAGTATGGCAAAATGTTTTGTATGCTTTTTCAAAAATAAAAAACACTAAATTACAAAAAAAAAATAAAAGTCACACATTATATATTCGTTTTTGCTTACACAATAAACTGTATTTAATTTCTTTCCCATTTAATTCATAGTCAGGAGGAAAGACCAGTATTTGACACATATTAAATAAAGTATCAGTGTTATAATAGTTAACTAAAACCATAAAAAAAAACCTTAATTACTTGAAATTAAATGTTAACTAAAATTTAAAAAATAAATAAACAAACTTATTTGAAGCTTTAGCTTAACATGATATACTAACTAAAACAGAAATACAAAGTTATAAAAACTATATAGATGTTTTTAAAAACAAAAAAAAAAGAGAATTGAGCTCTCTTTTGTGTATTTTTAATGTCAAAAACAAAATGATGTCAAAATGTAAGTTCAAGTGACAGTCGGTTATGTAATACTTAAATGCTTAATGTATTACAATTTAACTAAACTACTGTAGATTTAGTCGACTAAAACTAGACTAAAACTAAAAACAATTCAGGTGACTAAAATATTACTAAAACTAAATGGCATTTTAGTCAAAAGACTATGACTAAAACTAAATCAAAATATGCTGTCAAAATGAACACTGTTTCAGTGCCTCACACACGAGCGTCACTTTTTAAGGTGCCAAATTAAAAGAGGTGCGTACATCGCATAATAGTTTTGATAAGTATTTGAGTAAGATTCTCATGTAGAACAGTCAGATTTTAATTTAAGATTTAGGATCGGAAATTTTTGTAATACAGCATCAGCATCAGCATCCCAAACACAAGCTGATCTTTTAAAAAGATTTGTGTATTACAATCAGGATGATAATGGTATTACACAATGTTTATTCTCTTCTCATCTACACCCAAATTACTTACTTTACTTACTCACCTCAGATAAAACACATTTACTAATAAAAACTGGCAGTCATGTGCTCGTTCCCATACCATGAAATCATTATCAGTATATTATCTGACAGATAGCAAAATCTGTCAAAATTAGTTTTTATAAATGGCTTAAAACACAACTGTATTCCCAGAATGAACTTACTACACCAACACTGCCACTTAATTTGAACTTCCTCTCAGTACAACATCACTGTCTTTTCACAGTCCAAGGTTAGTTAAGGGGAGTGGATGTAGCCAGAGCTTTTCACGCAAAGTACACACCTCTATCAGCTTGATATTACCCCTCTGCCCAGAAGAGACATAACCAGACATAACCACAGTTGATACACAGAGTTGAAATAACCTCCCCTATGATGACTCTCTTATTGCCCTGGAAGGTTTTTCTTCTTTTTTCTTTTTTTTTACACATCTGTTCTGTAGATATTTACACATGAAATAAAACACATTAACACAAATGTCTTTGCTGTGATGTTGGTGTCTTTCATGAATCATGACATGAGATTAAATGGTGTCAAAAACAGTAACTTTATGAAGGTCCACCTCCCGTCTCAGACACAATCCATCATGAAATGTGGACAAAATGTACAACGTATGTTTTATGAGTCATCATCAGTCATTCTCGTCAGGATGTTTTTAGAAACACTGTACATCTTAATCTGTAACATAACAGTTGCAAGAAGATGCTGCTCCACTGTACTGAAAGAGAGATATTAGTCAGAGTGAGTCTAACTGGTTTTCACCGCTCTGAAATGTGTTTACCACACAGAAGCTTTGGCCTGATGCCAAATATGTTTTTATGAGAATTATTAATTCCTGCTGACATCCACATATTCTTATTTTCCCTCGAAGCCTCATTCACAGATGTACGCCTGCACACAAACATGTATGGTGAATCACATCCTATAAAAACCAACAACTCTCGCTGTCTTCACAGCTGCCCTGTTCAGCAGGGGGCCCCAGCAGCCCACTTAAGAAGAACACTTTCTCATAAAAACCTCTTGTCTCTGTCCCTGTACACCCACGTATTCCCACAGCACACAGACCCCCACCTGCCCCTGATGTCTGCCCAGTGCTGACCTCAGTGCGACACTTTGCCCCCCTCTCCGACAGCTGTGTACTGCATTCCTACAGCACAGAGACTGAAAAATGCTAAAAATGAGGCTTGTTGTGGTGCTTCAAGGGGCCTGGGACCTGGTTTCCATTAAAGCCTATTAAAAACACCGCACTGATGCTACGTGGGTTGCCATATCCAGCATGATTAGCCTACGTGCCTCTCGGCCGAACAAATAAAAGACATGTCACTGTCACAAGGCTGTGTTCCTCCTGACCTCCCACAATCCGTCAATCATGGCATCCTAATAGATGTTTGTGGTTTATTGAGGGAGAACAAGACAATCTTCAAGTCCAAATGAGTAGAGGAACCTTCAAAGAGGAGTGTGAGATGGGAGGCACATATCGCTCGAAATTAAATCAAAATGATGTGTGGGTTTTCCATGGAAAGCAGACTTCTGAAGCACTATAAAAAAAATAACAGCATTGTCTTACATTTAAACCATCAACCAAAATGTGTCATTGGTCCCTGGTTAATGTTACAAAATTGGAACTTTTTTTTACAGATGTAATTCAATTTACTTGTGTACTGTCTTTTGTAGAGAGGAAATCCTGTCGCTGCCCAGTAACATTGGTCATAATATGCGGAATTCCCTACTCTGTGGTTGGTACAAGACTGCCTGTGCTTCCCGTCCACCCATGTGATGTACAGTGCCAGTAAAGTGGTCTCTGAGGACAGGGCAGGGGGAATCTTTTTTGGGCTTACACAACAATAGTAATTCATTAATCCTTTAACCTTGCTGCAATATC
Organism: Romanogobio albipinnatus; assembly: GCA_023566225.1. NCBI lineage: Eukaryota > Metazoa > Chordata > Actinopteri > Cypriniformes > Gobionidae > Romanogobio > Romanogobio albipinnatus. The sequence goes on along the minus strand of CM042246.1, from coordinate 25,457,584 downwards.
CATTGTGATTTCAAAGCTTTACAAGCAACGAAGGCTTCTTGATACATAAAAATAACGTCAGACAATAGTAGCATGTCCATGGGCACAGAACCGAACATCAGGCAACCATTGAATGCGACCAATCGCACATTAATTTCTTTCCTGTCTTTTTCGGAAGAAGACAAAGCACTCTTTTGGGACATGTAAAAGTCTATAAGAAATATCTAGTCAATACAAGTCTATTTAAGCTGACTATGAGTTTTGACAAAAACAATGTTTTGTAACTGTTTTGTTCTGTGACTGTCATCTATGTTTATATCATAAATCATGTAATATGTCTGGAAATGTCAGCTAGTCCTTACTGCCAAAATAAAACTAGACAGATCAGATCAGGTCTTGTATTGTTTATTTTGCAGTAATAACTGTCCAGCTGTATGTTATACCAATAAGTATGGCTATTTACCAAGAAAAAAATGACATATTGGAATAGTGAAAATATTAGAAATATTGATGAGTTTATTATTATTATTATTATTTTATTATGTGGAAATGTCACAAGAAGCATGAAATGTATAATGTATCACATAAAATATTTGACTGCAAAATTGCACAAATGACTAAGTATTTCAGAGAGCCGTGTAATAAAATGCTATAATTTGTCTGCTTATACAATTACTATAATTCATGTGGTCAGACAAAGGTGATTATTCTACCTCTAATTATAAAGAATTGTAAAAATTGTAAAAAAAAAAAAAAAAAAAATTACATAATGTTATTTGATGATTAATTATCATTGGTCCAGACTGTCACACAAACAAGAGTAAAACAAATTCACATCCAAAAAGCAGACTCAACAGGAAAATCTTCACAAAACTAAAGACCACCCACTAAAAAAAGTTGCTACTACACCTCCAACTGTGCTGCCTGCCTTCTCATTCATTGAAGTGTTCTCTTATTGCAAGTCCCTCTGCTACAACTACTGCTCCCTGCCAAGCTGCTAGGTTAAGACAACAGCAATGGAGAATGCAGATTTTATTAGTTCCTGAATTGGTCTTTGGAAGGTGGAGTCAAAAACACAACACACGTACACAAAACCTGTATGAAAAAAATAAGATGTTTAATTCAACAAACAACATCTGGCTAGGCTGAGTGGTAATTCTGGTCATATTTGGCTTAATATTGAAATAATAGAATATGACAAACTCTAGAAATAGTCTCAATAAGTGGATTTGAATCCCATAAGCTCCCACAATATGTTTTGGAGCTCAGGGGATTTTGCTGTTCCTAATGCTGGAGATTCTCCTTGAAATTGCAATATAAAACATTTGTGTGCCAAAGGGAAAAGACAACTTGGATGAAATACCCAATGACAAAAAAACATGGAACAATAATGTCTCCAAAGCACACTGCCTGAAGTTCTTTGGCTGTCTTACTAATTCTGACAGGTTTGAGAGTAGAGAAACATATCAACTGTTTCATGAGGTTTGGCATGCAAGAAAGCATGTAAGGAGGAAAGCAAGAAGTCTGTGCACAGTCTATACTCGTGCGCCACCCCACCGCTGTGGGATGAGTGGATGAGCTTGAATTGCACTTGGCTGACCCCTACCTACTGTATTCCTCCAAACGTGCACTGCTGCTGAACGGCTGTTCAGATGAACCCTACAGGTCTTCCTAAGCTTGAAAAATAAAATGTAATCCAGGGAAAAAACTCACTTTAAGCAAGTTTAAACCAGGCACTAAAAAAGTGCCTGTAGTGCTAGTACATGTTCAAACAATTATTCTGCCACCAATATTCATAGTTTACAGTATTTACACTGCCTGTGTAAAAGCTCTGCATAGCAAGGTGCAAGTAGTAGTTCTGATTCTGAACCTATTTTGACTGTATAGTGCACTGAACTAGCGCAGAAAAATAATTCAAAATGCACTATTAAAGGGATAGTTCACCCAAAAATGAAAATTACCCCATGATTTACTCACCCTCAAGTCCTAGGTGTATATGACATTCTTCTTTCAGACGATTATGAATGTCCTGGCTAATCCAAGCATTATAATGGCAGTAAATGGCAGCCCAAAAAAGTGTATCCATCCATTATAAAAGTAATCCATACGACTCCGAGTGGTTAATAATGGCGTTATACTTTCTTCGTAAATTGAATACGGAATGTGGTCTGGTGGAAGCTCAATATTTTACTTTATATAGTGGACTATACCTTTAACATATTTCACTGTTCGACAATGTTGGACAATGCCAGCCTTGATGCACACACTGTGCAGCTACAGTTTAGGTTCTATTCTATGTAGAACTAAATTAAAATGTGGTTCACTTTCCTTGTGCGAAAACAAAGTTTTGTCATGAAAATCTAGATGCCGCAGACTGATATATCCTTGCTTGCAATCACATCATTCTCTATAAGGCACAGCTGATTGGTTCCTGCTGTATTGATAGCCAATGAGCTCACTGCTCAACCTTCACATACTTTGCTGTAGCAGTTGCAGTGCACTTTCAGAAACCCTCCACCTTCCCCAACTCCACCTGTATAGATTTGCTACGGGTAATTTGTGTGTTATATCGTACAGCAGCAGCATGTCTTACTTGCTCACAGCAGCGTATTGTGTATGTATTGGCAGTTTGCTCTGCAAACCCGTATGTATTGGCAGTTCGCTATTATTTGCTCTGCAAGCAATAATAGCAGCAGCATTGCAGATCTATTCCGATCAAACATATAGACATTGTCAAATCCATTACCATGTTAAACACTTTGTGATAGGTCTCAATGGCCAACAATTTATGGCCATTGCAAGACTTTTATTTAGATCCATATATCTGTTATGCAGCATAACTGTTTTCAGTCTGAAAGCACAAAGTGAGCCTGAATTGCAGTTACTGTATGCTTTGCTTGTGTGCTGCTTATACATGCAATGTGAAATCATTTGTCATGCCAGCAATCAAATCTCTTTTTACTGTAAAGTTGTTATGTTAAAGGAGCCAGCACGAGTGCGCAAGGATGTATTCAGTGTGCTCTGGAAAGTAATGATGAGGGTTCTCAGATGTGTAAAATTCCTGGAGTATTTTCACCTTTAAATGGTCCAGCAAATTTTGAAAACAGAGCCCTGGGCAATATCTGGATCGTTTCAAGATGTGATATATCTACACAGTGGCATTATTGAATATTTATCTTGCTTAAAACAGACTTCCTTCTCATTCCTGAAAGTAAATTCTAACAGCCAAGTTAAGATGTGTTTCACTTCTCTAAATGTGTAAAGTCCAATTTATAGATTGAAATATGAGGTGAGTCAGAGCCACAAGTCAAACTCAGCACTAGAGATTGACTAGTGACTTTGACTCACCTCATTTTAGGCACTGTAATAGTTTCAATTTGATGGACTAGAAGGTTGAATCATTAATACTTAAGAAATGGCATGGATATATTCACACAATTGAGCTAACAAAATGTGTGACTCAACCATCTGAAATGTAATAATCACAATGAACCACCACAAATCAGTTAACATGACAATGTCAACAGCTCATGTCTTCATGCCCTATTTCTGACTAATGGATTAACCATACACCCCTGACATATAAAATATAATGGCATGCTCTTCCGCTCCACCATTGTCTTGAGATGGGGCGACTGACACACATTTGGAGTAGAGGAGCAAGCAAGAAGTCTGGGGGAAGGAATCTTTACTCAGGTAGCGTGTCACATTTCCGTGACCTCTACTGCCAGAACAATTCCAGGGTGCCTCCTGCCTCTCCATCCGCTTCCTTCATGTGTCTTTCCCACGCTCGGCGTGAAGACAGCGAAGGAAATCTACTTGGAGACCTTGTAGACAAAGCTTGAAGACCCAAAAGTCATGGGGGGAGCAGTATTTCCTCTGTTTGGATCAGAGTAAGAGCTTGCTGTTTGTTTGGACAGCAAGAGGAAGACCTGTATCTGTAGTGCACAACTGCTATGTCACAAAGAACAATGGCATCCACCTTTTACTATCCATCTTATTATAAGGAGGAGCAGCCAGAAAATCAAGTAGCCAAGAGTCAACACATTCAACAAGTTCTCTTGTAAACACATATTCTCTTCTCAAACGCAACAACACTGGAATTGGAGATGTGCCCAAACTACCCATTCACAATAAAACACACACACACACACACACACACCTGATATTTCCATCGCAATGTGTTTGCTCTTTGAATAACTCAACTAGTCCCAAATGATGGAAGAATGCAAAAAGTATACTCACTGACTTACTGTTTTTCCATAATAGCTGTGGACCATTTAAACAATTTGGCCAATTGATTGGGGTCGCTGCAAATGAGTTAATGTCAGTAAAATGATTTAAGCCCCAACAAGGACAAAGCATCTCCTGCATGCTAAATAAGCACTTTAGTTAGTGCCAGAGCGCTGATGGTCGAGTCTCAAAACCCAGCAGCCTACCTATAGACAAAATTTGGGAACCCCGAACCGGTTCTTATGGTGCATTATTTAGCATGACCTCCAAAATGATACACCAAAAAATCTGTACGAAGGCAGCTTGTTAGGTTTTGAGAAATGATATCCAATAGACTACCTTATTTTAATAACGCATCATATGTTGATACAATGATGAAAACTGTTTTCATACGTGTATCAACTTATTTGTCCGTATCTATTTAATTGATTTCAATAAAAGCAATTTCTACTAGATTACATGCATTTGCAGAGTTTCTTAGTTCTCTTTAACCGTAATTAAAGTCAAAATAGTTTAAAAAGTGCAACGAACTCATGGCTGCAGGTCAATAACATTCAAGTTTAAATAATAGACCACATTTTAATGAAGAAAGTTCTCATATTGCAATATATCTTCTAAAATGAACTTGCAAATAACATCAGAACAAGCCATAAACCTAAATATTATTTCAATACCATAAGTGATGTAGCCTCATTTTAATCTAGCACAACAACTTTGAAATGTTTTCACCCGCATTTGTTTTTTATCCATTTACTTTGCAGACCAGTTAATTAGGATGAGAACTGAACTTCAAACCGCATCTGTACAACAGCAGCCCAAAGACAGCAAGAAATGATCGCGTGCTGCTTCAACTAAAGCGCAGAAAAATGACAAAAAGCGCACACTTACCACGTGAGAAGAAATTAAAAAGCAGCTGAAAAGCGATGATGCCTTTGACTGAAGGTTGAACAGAAGTCATTTCGTCCGATAAAATAACTTTCCGAAAGATATTCCGTACTGTCACTTTATATTTGATGTGGTCGTAGGGTAGGCTATAGTCCACCTGGACTGAAATGTCTCTTAGGCTAGTTATATCATGCGTATAGTTCCCGTTGATATGACAGAGTCAGAGATTGTTCTTTCAGTGATGGCTGTATAATGAAAACACGTCTCGTAGTCTCTCAGTGACTGTAAAGGTATCCTATCGCATGGCACTGCGCCTGCCCCGGTACAAACACGAATGGAGCAACTCCAAACTACTCCCGAGGGCAGGTGCGACGTTTGCTCTTATTTCTTAAAACCGAGTGAATGAAAATGTCAAAAACTAGACTCTATAAAGAAGGTTTAACAATAATATGCCAACCGACTGATAAACCATCCCACTGCCTTTGGCTTTTCTGCTGGGGTTTTCCTCTCGAAGGCTTTATATGAGTGAAGCAAGGACGGAAGGACGCAACGTCACCATAGTAACTCTGGCGATAGCCTACTCCTAGTGCACGCGCACCTTCCAGCCTCAACTTAAAATATATTGGCTTAATGATATCGATTAAGATATTCTGTATTGTATATTAAGTACATTTAATAAAATATGTATTTCATCTCAGTGAAAGGTCCCACCCAATGGCTCTATGAATGTCAAGATGCTTTACTATTTCAACTACATTCTTTTAAACCAAACTCAATCGACCAGGGAGTACCTAAAATATCTAGGTGCAAAGGTAAACAGGCATTGTCTGATAACATATCAGACAAAATACCTTGCAACAACATTTACAGGGTTTATTTTTAACTTCAGAAACAGGATGTGCAGCTAATTTTATATCAAAGTAAATAATCACAGGGCTTCTTTTCACCTTCCAACACCCCATGGTGAGTGGATGCACCACAGACTGTTTGTCTATTTGATGTTACACTTGAGGACACGCTCCCTGCGACGTGTGGCAACACATTGTCCATTCATGTCCTTCCATCTGTATATCACTTCAAATGCACAGAATAAGATGGTTAATCTGTTAGAAGAGAAATGACAAAGTCTTGTGTCAGAATACAGTAGCCTACATTTTAATACAGTTTGTTACTGGTGAGGTATAATGTTAATGAGATGTGGTTTTCTTCCTTCAATATTGATTGGAGGATAATATGATTATAAAGGACAAGGACACTGATAAAGCGAAGGGAGCTGTTAATGTTAATGCTACTTTTGATGAGGTGTGATGTCATTTATATTTCAGAAATAATTATATTCTGCTTTATTTTATATTTAAAATATTATTTATTATTGTTAATATGTAATTAAAATGTAAATACCTGTATTTTTTTAATAAATATATATATATGTAAAGGAGGCCAGCTAATAGTTGCTGTGCGAGTAAACCTCACTCCTGACGCTAGAGGTTGTAGCCTTTAGCCTCCTTTGTTAGAGCGTGGAGCAGGCGGTTCAAACAGGAGGGGTTTTATATATATATATATATATATATATATATATATATATATATATATATATATATATATATATATATATATATATATATATATAATAATCTTTTATAACAATAAGTAGGTCTACTGAGGAGAATTTAGGAAAATCCACTAGGCCAAAACATTTCTGGTGATGTTTTCTAGTTTGGCAGCAGAGATCTGATTTAGGTATTTCTTGAATCTACTACAAAAATAATATTTAGCAACTAATGAATTTTCTACCCAAGTAGAACTGTGAGATGAAGTATTTTTGAATCTGGCACGAATGTGTAAATATGTCTGGTTGTTATTAGTTTAATATTATTTATGTAGCAGACTTTAGGAAATCGTGTGTGCATCTCTCTGACCACATGTCATAAGGATCATGTTTGTTTTTTCTTTCTCCTGTGCAATCAGGCCTCCAGGACTGATCACACATTTCCCTCAGGCCAGCACGGTGGCAAGATAAGACTCAGGCAGAAACAATTGCTGGAAGCCACGCACTGAGAGGAGTGGGCTTTTAAGACATCTTATTTTTGAATCTAGTGCAGTGAACACAATAAGAGACTTCACAACGATTCTGTGTGCGCAGCTTGAGCTCTTTCCTTCAGCTCAACAATGACCTCCCCTGTTAAAACAAAAACCCCAGCATTATCATCAATGCATGTTTTTTTTTCGGTTGAATGAGGTTCTAACTACCAAAAGATGATTAATATCATGCTTAAACAATGCTATTATACCACAAGGTCCAAACCTTTCAACAGGACAGAGTTTATGAGTTTATGAGAAAATGAGTTATTTCCAAAATATATAGCAGCATGTATGCTTGAAAAGAGTAGCTCTTCAGTCATCTGAAATGATTACTTAGAGTGCTTATTTTTGAGACTTACATGTGTCCTTTAGGATATATTATTTTTAAATCATCCGAAATGATTATATTGAGTGCTTATTTTTGAGAAGGACGTCTGTCCTTTAGGATAGCCTATATTATATATTATTCACTCTTTTGCACAGTGCAAATTGTAATCTACGATTTTATTAAATAGCTTTATTGTTAGCAATGACAAGCTTTGGTTTACCACGCCAATAAAGTTGCTTTAAATCTGAATCTGAAATTTTTGAATGAGAGGTGAATTATACAAACTCGTGTGTGAGACACCACCTTGTGGTTATACAGCAGTATTACATACTATTGGGGACCTCGCGCGCGTTTTGGCGGTGGACGGTCGCGAGAGGCGCTTAATTCTGTCAGTCACACAGAAACTACTGACAAAATATATTCTTTAAATATATATTTAAATTACGTTACTCGACTTGTGTACACAAATCTGACCGCATTATGGAAGAGTTTGCAGTCGATGTAAAAAGTAAGTAGGTGGTGGTAACGTTAGTTAGCCTATCTAACGTTACGCCAGGGATAGGTTTTTAAAATAATTAATCTCTTATGGATATTATTAGTCATGTTAGTGTCCTTTGTTTGAATTATTTCAGCTTACCTTATCATGAAGTGATTTTACACGGTATGTGAAGCGTTTGAATTGACTCGGTGTCTTTCACAGACCTGTCAGAGAAACTTCTCCACAGACAGATTGATTCAAATTCAGATGAGGTGATTGAGGCACTCTTTAAAGAAATTTTAACTCTAGATGGAGCAGCAATACTACAGGATTCACAGGTTTGCAAAACCTACCTCATTTGAAATATACGGAAGCCCTTAGAGATCATGTGTTATTGTTTTTTTCTGTCTTGTTTTATCCACTATCATGTCTTAATTTTCTCGACATAGCATTTTTTCTTCTCTTTTTATGTAAGCAAATAGCTTCCATAGAAATCTAATAACCATGCTTAGATATCTATATATCTATCTTTATTTGTAGTTGGGGGAAATCGCCATACAGTTGTGGAACTGGGCTGTGACCAAACATGTTGGCTCAACTATTACAGAAGAGCAAAAGGCCAAAGGTCTGTCTGTCTATTAGTAGTCTGTCTTTCTGTCTGTTTATTAATGCATCTGGGTGTCTGTCAATCAGTCTGTCTGTTTTCTGTCACTGATATTATTTATTCCCTAACATACTAAGACATTTAAAAAAAAAAAGTGTATCTACAGATGTTTTCACAGTCAGTTATTTGATACACAGTGCGTCATGTGGCATGCAGACTTCAGTATTCATGCGGGCCTGATAACCCATCAGAGAATATTGTTCGCAGGCAGATACTGGTTAGTCACTCACTATTTCCAGCAGTTTAATTTATATAGTTTATAATAATTTAAGCCAGTGATGAAGGGGTTCATGTCAAGGCATTGTATATATATTAATTTCCATTCTTTGTGCATGTTCCTGCCATATTTTATTGTATATCGATATCACCAAATCTCTGAAATCTATGTTCCTCAGATGGCCAGTAAAACAGGGAGAACATGGCTTGATTGTAAACAACCCAAACTTGCTGATTTTTTTTTAAACATGGCTGTCAATGTACGTATGATGGCAAAGAAAAAATAGACACTACATGTATGCCAAAAATATAGTCATTGGATATTGGAACATTAAAAATACCCATAATATTGTTCACATTCATAGTGACTCTAAGAACAAGAAACAAAGAATATGCTACTTTTACAGAGCCTGGAGACTCTTTACAGCAGACTTACTTCCCATGGAGATTGTGCAGGAGATATAAACACACCAAAGGGAGACATAGAGAAAGACTTGCTGCGGGTTTTGTCTTATCAAGCTGAATCTGTGAGCAGAGATTGCTTAGCATGTGCAGTGACTATGACGCCTAAAATTAATGGCTAATTTTTCTTTACAATTTACACAAATATGTTTACCTTTCTCAAATTGAAGTTATCTTGTGTGTATTCTGTATAGGCAGTTTCTCAAGAGCAACATCAGGAGGCAGTGTCGTGCATTCATCGATGTAAAGAAATGCTTCTCCGTCTCCCTAAAGAGGTGGACAAACTGTTGTCGTCAGCATGTTTAGTGGTTTATTCTGATTTAAGAGAGAGATTATTTAGAAAATACCGACTATAAAAAGGAAATAAAAACACTTTTTGTGAAATCTCCTTTAGACTGGCTATCTCTCTCTCATCTGTTACAACTTTGGGGTCAACACTTACAGTCAGGGAAAGCATGAAGAGGGCACGTTTTGGCTTAGGTAGGGACCTCTAATATACATTATCGTTCAAAAGTTTGGGATTGGTATGATTTTTTAATATTTTGGAAAGAACTGCAGTATAAACAGTATCAAAAATACAGTGAAAACAGAGTAATATTGTGAAATATTGTTACAATTTAAAATAACTCATGTGATGGCAAGCCAGAATTTTCAGCAGCCAGACTTCAGTGTCAGTATTAATTACTTTCACACAAAAAAATCTTACTGACCCCAAACTTTTATATTACAATATAATTAGTATTAATGTCATTGAAGTAGTGTAAAAGTATTTACAGTATTGCAACATTTTTCCATGTTTAATACGATTTCTTTCCACTTAACATATATACTTATTCTGCATTTCAGCCAAAGTTATGATATAGGCAAGATGAATGTGAAATACTCACCAGGATCAGAGATGCAAGTAAGAAATGTTAGTCAAAACTAGTGCTGTGCAATCGATTAATCACATCCAAAATAAAAGTTTGTGTTTACATAATATATGTGTGTGTAATTATTATGTATATATAAATACACACACATTCATGTATATATTTAAGGAAAAATATGTTATATTTATATATAAGAATTATTATTTAAATATTTATAAATGCAAATATTTCTTAAATATATGCATGAAGAATTGTGTATTTATATATACATAATAATTATACACACACATATATTATGTAAGCACAAACATTTATTTTGGATGTGATTAATCGATTGCACAGCACTAGTAAAAACCAATATAAGCTGGGGTCAAACAATCCACTAATGAAAATGTTGAATTTAGAATCATATTTACTCATTATTAATTATATTTCAGTATTGTAAATTGAGTTTAAAAATGTTTAACTTACTAACTTATTCACACATTCACAAACATTCACAGTTAATGTCCAAAACCTTTAACTGTCTGCTTATTTTTCAATATTTAAATTGAAATTTTCAGTGTGGTCTTTTTTTTGTATTAACTGAATGCATTGTAATCTTATTTCCCATTCCTCCAGGCCAAAGTCTTGAGACTACTTGCAACAGTTTATTTGGAGTGGGACTGTCAGAAGTACATGGAGAAAGCCATTCATGCCGTGAGCTTGGCTAATAAGGTAAAGCATTCCTAGTGCAACCAGATCTTGTCAAAGTAGACAACATTCGGCCATACTGTTTTTACATTTAGCCTGTTCATTTTTCTTTTCAGGAGCATATGCAGTTGTCAGGCCTCTACCTGAAGATCCGCATCTTAGTGAAAAGCTGTAGCCCAGATGATGCAGTAAAATCTGGTGAGTCCAGTTACTCTGTTGAAATCAGTTTTTGGATAGTATTTTTTCCAACCCACAAATCTTTCCCTTCCTTTCCCATGTCCCATCAGGGCTGTCAGAGCTACTGGACTGTGAGGTTCCACTGGAAGTGTGCTTGAGCACAGTAAAATTGCTTGTGGAGGAGAAGAGGTATGATCTCTCATATTTCTAAACAGGCACCAAAAAATCATCTTGAAATCTGTGCTTCAAAGATCAGGCATTACTTGAACATGTTGTTTTAGGGAGGCTCTGGCCTTTGACTTCCTAAAGAGGGTGTGTCAGCACTTTGAGTCGTCTCCTGAACTGGGCTCTGCTTTGCTTATGCATATAGAGCTGCTGCTGCAGCGGGACAAAGAGCTGCTGGCCAAGCAGAAGATCGAAGATGCTATCACCGGTACTCAAAACTCATTATTTGGTTACCCAGTCAAGTAACTGAGTAGTTTTCATTCTATGTTTGTCACCATAATGTGTTTCATGTTGTTATATTAAACAGTTCTTACTGTTTACTTACTGTTTTCTAGGACATTACACTGGAAAACAACTAGAACCACAGACTCTATCAACGCTCCACCTTCTGCTGTGGGATAGAGCTTCCAAAAACTTTGAAGTATTACATAAAGTTTTACATGTTAAATATGTAAACCTCCCCTCTCCCCGTGCAGTTCTTTATTTACTTTGCTTTGTTAAAATGGGATTTTGTATATAATAAATACATTTAAATAACTAGAATACTATTATCTCCATTTAAAGCATTTTACCTTACAGTAACATTGAAAAGTTTGGGGTCAGTAAAATATTTGTAAATGTTTTTAAAATAAGTCTCTTATGCTCACCAAGACTGCATTTCTTACTATTATTTACTGTTTTGCTGCTTAATATTTTTGTGGAAACCATGATACATGTTTTTTGATACATGTCTTACTGAATCCAAACTTTTTTGTTAGTGTGTATAAAAAGATTTTTCCTTACAATCAGTATAAACTGAACTTTATACCGAAGAAAACTGAAGAACTTGAATGTGTGAGGCTTCTAGTGTCATTCGCTTGTTATTTTACCTGCACAAAAACAGTCCATTATGCTGCTTTATATTGCAAACTTTTAATAGTTTTGCCATTTACTGCTTTTGTTGTTCTTATATTTAGCGGCTAATGAATCTGAAGTCTTGCACATTTAAGGGAAATAGCTTACTTCTGTGCTGCAAAATAAGGTGGATAGTACTGTATGGTTCCCCCGTGAATCAAGTAGTTGTGAGTCCTGTGAAACAGCTGTCATGTTTGTTGTCTTCTTTCATAGGCCAAGCACTATTCTGAAGCTCTAGAGTGGTATAACTACTCTATGAGTTTCTACAAATCTGGTGAGTTGGATCAAAACCTTGCTAAACTGCATAGAAACCGATCCTCCTGTTTCCTGCACCTGCAACAACTTGACAAGGTAGTTGGCAAAATAATTAAGGACATCTCCTTACATGCACACAAGTCTGTGTACAGTCCTTTTACTACATGTTTGTTGTAAAAGTTCAAATCTTTTTGAAGGCCAAAGAGGCTGTAGAAGAGGCAGCAAGGATTGATCCAAACAACATTTTCACACAGTTCACTATCTACAAAATCGCTGTCCTGATGAACAATGCAGAGAAAGGTAATGGGGATGATGAAAAGTTCTTCAGTCTTCATGTGTCTCACTGTAAAATTGCCAGGGTTCAAATTATTAACACTAAAAATATCAGGGAGTTTTACAATTGTACATGTGTAGAATACCTGTTTTTTTGTTTGTTTTTTGTACAATAATATATATAACAATTTAAATAACTCCAAGGATTGGTACCTTACCATTGACCTTGGTCTGTCCATTTTTTATTTTAAACAAATGCTGCTCTTTTAATTTTCTATTCATCAAAGAATCATGAAAAATCATGGTTTCAAACAAATATGAAGCAACACAACCATTTTTAAAATGGATAATAATAATAATAATACATGTTTTTTGAGCAACAAATCATCTTATTAGAATGATTTCTGAAGGATCATGTGACACTGAAGACTAGAGTAATGATGCTGAAAATTAATGCAGTGATACATAATATTTCAAATGATATTCAAATAGAAAACAATCAAATAAAAAATCCCACCCACCCCAAGCATTTGAACAGTAGTGCACCATTGGAAATCATCCCCAGAAATCACTATAAAATAATTTTTAAAAACAGATCTTTTGATATGAATGCCTGTCTGTAATGTGTGTGAATAAGCCGCTGTGGCTCTGAGAGAGATTGGCGCTCTGGCTCAGACTCCAGTCACCAATGAGGACAGACTGCTGGTGACCGAGAACGCTGCAGCAAACCTCCTCGGCCTGGCAGCGCAGCTCGCCCTCGAGGTGGGTTATACCAGATGCGTGTGACTTGTCTCACTATTTTTCCTGTATATTCCTCCAAAATAATGGTTCAAGACAGCAGTCACTGTGTATTTGGGGAGGGTAATATGCCACTTAATTGTTGGTACCTCGGATGTACTTCAGCAGTGATTTTTCACCACAGCATGAGCAACAGGAAACAGCCATCAAAGCCCTAGAGAGTCTGTGTGAACACTCGCAAGATGTTGCGCAAATCCTCACTGCCTTGAGGTCAGTCACACATTCACTGTGAGCTTGTATCAGTGAGCACAACTATCAAGAAACATAATTTCTTTATCTTTCTTCCCTAGGTGTTTAGTACGACTTGTTCTTTCAACAATGGAAAACATCAGTGAGGAAAACAGGTTAGTAGATCAACGGTGCAGAATTCTGACATTTAGTAAAATCTGTGTCTCTATAAGTCACACTCTTATCTGTTATTAAAACAGGAATGCCAACTTGGATACCCTCTTGTCGTACCTAAAGACGGGTACGTTTAACCATAATCTTTCTTTACACTGTTATTTTTCTCTACTTTGATGTATGAATATTGTATTTACAGCTCTTCAGAAAGTATCGCAAATCAGCCATAATCAAGGCCAGGGAGCAGAAGAAGCCAACTGGTTTCGGAGAATCGGTGCTTATTCTTAAACCTCCAACTGTTGAGACACATTTACCTATTTGGTGGTTCTGTTTGATTGGTTGTGTATGTGTTGTCTGTATAACTCCCAGCGTGGAACTCAGCCCTGCAGTGCGAGCACAGTCCTATGAGGATGAGGGATTTCTTTCTTCTCTGCTTCCAGGTAAGTTCAAGTACAATTTCTCTTAGAAGACGAATCCACATGCTGATGCTGCAGCTTTAGTTGGGTGTAGCTAAAGTGATATGTCTGATGTGCTGTCTGGCTGGGCAGCTGTCACAGATGTGCGCCCTAGACCGAGCTGTGTTGATGGGGCAGAAGACGTGTGTGCTGATGGCTGCTGCCGCCTCTCTGGAGATCTGCAGGAGCTCTGATCACACTGAGCAGCAGGTGGATCACACATTCATTTTTAGCAGTTCATCATTTTCACCTGACTAAAGATTAACCAGTAGGTAAGATGCTTTTTAAGGACATGACGGAGAATGAAGTATGAAACTTAACTACACAAATTCAGAATATGGACTGAAGTTGTATGTTAACATGCATGATACTATTAAGGGTTTGGAAGCTTCTAAGTGAAATTCCTCTTTGATTGGCTTTTGCTTTCTTAAAGGAGTAGTTCACTTTAAAAAGAAAATTAGCCCATGATTTACTCACCCTCAAGCCATAGGTGTATATGACAAATTTTATTTCTGATAAACACAATCAGAGTTATATTAATAAATATCCTGATGCTTCCAGGCTTTATAATGGCAGTGACAGAGCCTATTGAGTTGGAAGCTCAAAAAAAGCACACCGATCCATAATAAATATATTTTTCTTACAAAACCCCATCGATTCGCTTCAGAAGGCCTTTATTAACCCCCGGATTAGATTAGATTAGATTCAAGTTTATTGTCATTACACATGTACAAGTACAATGCAACGAAATGGAGTTTGGAGCAAGCCTCCGAGCCATGTGGAGTACGTTTATTATGGATGGATGTGCTTTTTTGAGCTTGAATAGACCTCAATGGACCCCGTCACTGCCATTATAAAGCTTGGAAGCATCAGGATATATAATATATATATAATTTTTTTTTTTTTGTGGCATTTTTGCCTTTGTTATGACAGGACAGTTAGTTGACAGGAAGCAAAGTTGTAGAGAGAGAGAGGGTGACGGGATTGGGAAAGGTCCATGAGCTGGGACTCGAACTAGGGACGCCCAATTTGAAGCGCAAATGTGCTATATGTCGGCGCGCTGTCCATGAGGCGATTGTCTCCAACAGGATATTTATTAATATAACTCCGATTGCGTTCATCAGAAAGAATAAAGTCATATACACCTAGGATGGCTTGAGGGTAAATCATAGGGTAATTTTCATTTTAAAGTGAACTAACTAACTTCAAGCTACTAACCATCCACTAGTGTTACACATTGTCCACAAGAAAATTCAAAGGACCTTGTTTCTATAAATAAAATGTAAGGGTGACAGTTTTAGTTTTTGGAGCTGAATATACTTAAAGGTTCCCACTCTTTTTAACCAGTGAATTATCTAGTTGTTCATGACATGATAAGGACTGGGAAAATAAGGATTTTTTAAAATATATATTATATATTTTTTTTACTCACAGTTTCTACCCAGGGGATTTATTCATTTATATGATTTTTTCCCCAGGTTTATAAATCACACTTTTAAAATTAGGCTAACGGGTATATCCTTTTATTTGATTCTTCTAAGAAAATAAAAACAGTTTTCGAGTAGGTGGATTAAAATAAGAAATATATTTTTATATTTTCAGTTGCTGTAGCTGATTTTAATGTTTAACTTTTGTTTTTCATAAATCTTGCAGCCTCCTTGGAATTGTTCTAGGGGGCTGCAAAATTAAAATAGTTTTATATTATATTTAATATGTACATAAAAATAATACTCTTGATTAAGATATTGACAGCTCTAGATTTTGTTCATGAAAACAAGCACTTTTGCTATCATTTCAAGCAGAAATAGAAGAGCAAATGTGGGATACGGGAGTTAGAAAGCACTTCTCCATATGTTCTCTGATTGTTACCAATGCTAACCAGCAGAGGGCGCAGTGTATAATATCTGCTGTGCTTTCAGACTGAGCTGCTGACCCAGACTCTAGAGCACATCCAGCTCTGTAAAGAGATCTGGACGACCATCAAGGCATCAGGTGTCACATTTACTATTTTTAATCTTTTACAAATGTTGTACCCGTTTTTCCAGAATAACAAGGATCGTAGAAATGTTGGTACTTTGTTTCCTTAATTAGGCACTTCCCCTCAAGACAAAACAGACACATTAGTGCTGCTCTATGAGTTTGAAGCCCGGGCCAAATTAAATGATGCCAAGCTTGAATCTGTGCTCGAATCAGTTTTGGAACTGGATCACATTGAGACCAAGCTGTTAGAAATGATCGCAGGTCAGCTTCTCAAACCATAACCCCCTTTTTAAATAATTACATATTTAAGTCACTTATGGGCGGTGAAATTCTGACTGCATGTACAATACATTCCAAAAGTTTGGGGTCAGTAAGTTTTTTTTAAAGAAATTAATACTTGTATTCAGCAAGGATACATTAAATTGATACAAACTTTTATTATGATACAAAATGCTGTTCTTTCAAACTTTCTATTCATCAAAGGATCCTGAAAAAATGCATCGCAGTTTCCACAAAAATATGAAGCAGCACAACTGTTTTCAACAATGATAATAATACAAAATGTTTCTTGAGCATCAAATCGGCATATTAGAATGATTTCTGAAGGATCATGTGACACTGAACTGCTGAAAATTCAGCTTTCCCATCACGGAGTAAATTACATTTTAAAATATATTGTAATAGAAAACAGCAATTTTAATTTGTAATAACATTTCACAAATTTGCTGTGTTGTGATCAAATAAATGCAGCCTCGGTGAGCAGAATAGACTTCTTTCAAAAACATTCAAGAAAGATTTCCGACCCCAAACTATGGAACGGTGTAGAACAAAAAGACAATATAGCTCTGATGGTCCTGTACTTTGTGTCTGCAGTCCTGGCTATGGAGCCACCAGCCCATTTCCCCGTTCTGTGTAAGAAGGCACTGAGGATCGCCCTGTCTCTACACAGGAAACAACCACAGGTCGACCTCACACGCTGCAGGTCAGACTAGCTGAGCGTTTGTTACTTGTTACCTCACTTCTAGATAACAAAAAAACATCAAATGGTTCCTCATGTGACACACACCGTATACATATTTGTGTCTTTGTTACAGTAACTGTTTACACAGCCTGATTCAGCTGACCCTGCCGAGTGGTGTGTCCGAGGTGCAGCCCTGCGTGTTGGAGGAAGTGTGGAGCTACTATGAGCAAGCTCTTTCCATCATAGCCACCGCAGTGAGTCGTTACGTTGACTCAGCAGCCGTCACATACGACCCGCTGCAGCTCAGCCCTACAATTATCCCCATCTTTGAAAGAATCTCCTGTTTCCGTCAATGGGTTTTTAGTTATGCCTCAGTTAGCAGATGCTCCATTCACCAGCCTCTTCCTGCCAATTTGAAAATCTCGCCTGTATCCTTTATCTTGGACTAGTGATGCAGAAAACTTGCATAAGCAATTCTAAATTTGTGACCTTCATGACACCAGTATAAGATTGCATTATATAATTTTGCTTCTATTAATGTAGCGTTTAAACTTAAATATCGGATTCGTCACAATCAGACAAGTCTTCTCTTCTCACACAGCCCGAGGACTTTCCAGAGCTGGAGATCCTGTGGCTACTGACCCGAGCATGGAATACGGGAATCCTGCTGTACAGTCTGGCCCAATACCCAGAGGCAGAGAGGTGGTGCGGGCTGGGAATGAGCTTCCTGCAGCACCTGGGCTCTCTGCAGGACAGCTATCAGACTCAGGTAACGCAGTAGGAGGCGGATGGGCCGCTCTACAGCTGTTTGAGCACTTGAACCAAGATGACGGATGTCATTTTCATTTTCTTCTTGCCTCAAGTCGGGGGGTTTTATCACCTCAGTTGGAGGTTTAGTTAAGGGGGGCAGGGGTAGTTAAAGTAGCGTACGATAGGGAGGTTTAGTTCAGCTAGTACAGTTTAAAACATGTCATTCGGCAATAATTGATTCAGCATCCGAGTTCTAGGAATTCACAAGATAACATTCATTTAAAACCTTTTGTTCATGTTGTTTGGTAAAAGAAAACGCAGCAAGGTGTGAATAAAATACATGAAATGCGACTCCCCAGATGGCGGGTCTGTACAGTGAGGTGTTGGACAGGCTGGATAAAGCAAAGAAGAATCTCATTATTGAGGAATGAACGATGACAGCTTCAGTCGCAGATGGAGATCTCAGGTCTAACGGCACGTGTTTAATATGTAGTGTGAATTTCTGTGCATGTTTTTGACTACAAGCTAAGAGATGTACAATGCATCTGAAGGTTTGTTTGTTCAGTTATGAAATGGTTCAAAAAATTGAATTTCTTGTATTAATTTAATCTGAAATATTTGTCTTTTGGGCAGTATTATTTTATTACCTGTCATTCGGTTATCTGTTTGAGCCGTCCTTGGTTGACTAGTTCAAGTCAAGACATCTGCATTGTGATACAAAAACAAATAAAAATGCATGCATTGAAATCGTAACAGAGTCACATAGTTTATTTCCAAACAAATCAACTCTTGTCCAGTCCAAAAAAAAAGAAGAAATAAAACTAAACAAAACAAAATTTGAATAATTGGTAGGACTGTGTTCCCTCCTGACCAGGATAAAAAAAAAGCGGTTTCCTTTTCCTTGTGTCCTGATAGGTTGAACCACCTGTAATCATGGGGAGGACACTACTGTACAATCAAAGGGTTCATATTTGCAAGCACTTACTGCACAGGTGTGCTGTCACATCAAAAACTCATCACTCAAAAAGACAAACCAGACCCCCTTCCCTCCCCATTTCACGCTCATGCCTTCCGGAGCAGAGACCCTCATTAGTGCCCCAGAGCTGCTTTGATTCAATCCACTTCATTAGAAATATAGTACAATGAATTAAAATTCTTTGGGCTTCACTAACACGGCTGACCAGCATCAGCCGCTTTTCTGCTAGTCACCTCGGAGGACCAGATCTATGCTGAATGAATTTATGCTCCTGGTTTACTGTAATATCACTCTACGGGTTGCTGTCTGCATGTCTTTATATATATATATTTATATTTATATATATATTTTTACATTTGTTTTTCATCTATACACTCAGACAAGTTCCACAAGATATCACAAGTAGACAGGCCGTATTGTAGGGAAGCTGGTTCCCAACTCACCAAAAAAAAAAAAAAAAAGTTCTGATAGGCAGCTGTAGATATTTTTTTTTCTATAGAGAAATACCAACGTTACGGCACATTTGTATGGAAATTAATCTCAGAATAAATTCAAAGTTTACTTACCTGACATTTGTGATTTATAAAACATGTTTGTCCCAGTTGTATCACACATGCATGAAGCACAAGTGAGGGGGGATATTTACACTTTACAGCTATCATACCCAATAAAACAGTCTGTAAGCAGTTTATAAATGGCTCTGTTCCCTTCGATTATTCCCTGAACTCTGGTTTTGACACAGGTATGACAGCTGGCAGGTGAGCACACCCGTTTAGAAAATGAGAGTAGGCCCAGGAACATCCCTTGCTTTCCGCGGGATCCAGACTTCTCAATACAAAAAGAAAGAATCGAGAGAGAGAGTGAAGAGATCGAAGGAAGTACTGTACTGCTGTATCCTTGAGCACCGTCCCATTCCGTCACGATCCCGTTCTCGCCGACTGAACCCAAGGGCAACCACAGACATAGCGCTTACAAAGTATTTCAAATAAAAAAAGGACTAAATATTTAGAATACACAAGTATAATATATCAGAATGTCTGGGTGTTCAGTTAGAGAAGGGGAAATCATCCCTTCATCCCTTCGAGTTCAAACTTGCTCTACTCGATCACAACATGATTGCGGCCCTTTTGTCGCCTTAAATTTTTTTAAAAAAATCCATCAGATTCCTGAGCTCACCAAGCTCGCCCCAGCACAAGGCTCAACACAGTGGAGTAAACATCAGCCCGGAAATAAAGAAGGAAAAAAAATCGTTTAAAAGCTGTCATAGCAAAGAACAGATTTAATCAAACCATCATCGAGTTCTGGGGAAAACGGTCAACTTCAGGCTCCACTAACGCTTTAATATCAAGAAGGACATCCAATACAATTATTGTCTTGATTCTACCCGTTTTAAGGCTGCGATCCAGGGCAGCTAACAGGACAGTACCTTGTTACCGTTCAGTCTGAAGAGAATATAGTCATGGAAGGCAGAGGAAGTGCAAGTGGGCTGTCTGCTTTTCAACAACTCCAATGGCGGCCAAAATTGGATTTCGCTTAAGACAAAAGAAGATTCGCAAACAAGAATTTCACAGAGGTAAGACACTTAAGTCTATTGCACTCACAAGTTAGGCCTCCAATAGGACGATGGGAAACTCACAAATAGCACTAAAATGGAGTCTCCCGCTAAGCACTGATAGGTTGAATGGTGTCATTCCCCCCCATGATTGACAGGGATTTTACAGAAGCGTTTATTCATCGTAAGGCAGTTTGGTGCTCTGCAGAGAGCCCAGTTACACCTCTCTACCCCCATCTTTAATACAGAGCAGCAGAAACCACAAGAAAGAAACAACACAAAAACCCAAAGACAAGTAAATGAAATCTAACAGCCCTCCAAGTAGACAATTCTAGTGAAGTGTAAAATGTGTACCGTATCATTTTGTATTATGTAATAAAATCTCTCCGTAGGATTTTTATTTTCCATTTGATGTCGGTAATATAAATGTATAGACTCCAACCCCATTTTCCATTTTGTTCCGTCTTCGACCGCGTCGCCATACAAATGGCCAGGCAGCCGATCGAATAAAGCGAGCTGGTTTGTGAGTACTGAAGATCACTGTCAGTTTTGAAGTTTCTCCGCTTAACATGAGCAGTGATGGTACCATCAGCAGGCTTGATCTGTATCTAGTCCTTGTAGAAAACCTTGCACGGCATCCGCCAATGTCTTTTTCAATGAAACCGAATGAACATATACAAGGTTTCCGCTCATGTCACCATCTCCGACTCCCTGGATCCCCATTCTTGCTTCGATAAGACATTCTCATCATCATCATCATCGTTAAGTCCGTCCGTCCGAAACTCATGAAAGGATTCGCTCAGGTTTCCCTTTTTTGTTTTACATGACAAAAAATTTCTTTAGGAATGGCATTTCCAATCTTGAATGGAATTGCTGAGAAACTCATGCAGGGGTGTGCACAGTCACAGTAATGATGATAAGACGTTTTTCATTTGAGGGTAACATAATGATGACATTAAAACTTGATATGAAACATATCAGTGAAAGGGAAGGAAAGGTGTCAGGTGGAAGTGGGTGTAGGGGGTCAGGCGGGGGGGGGGGGGGGGGCTCCATGGAGTCGGCAAGCTCAGAGCTTCTCTGCGGATGGGATCCAGATGTAAGGGCCTGACTGCTCCTCGATGATCAGCTTGATTTTATTATAGATCTCATCTAGTGAGTCACCCTGGACTATGGCTGTAGAGAGACAGAGAGCAATAATCATACTACTGTACACATAACTCTTGTTAAACAGTAATAGAGGGGCTGTACTAAAAGATTTCCTCTGAGTACAGAGAAATCACATGATGGTGGTGGTGGGGTTACCTGTGAAATACTCTCCAAACTCTTGTTCAAGCTTCATTGCCTTATCAAAGACTTTATTGGCTTGCTCATACGTCTGCCTCTTATTCATCTCCCTGTTAAACACAAAGATGTGCATTACTTATTTCACAATGCACAAGCACATACTGCAGTTCAGAATGGTGATGAAATATTATAGTTATATGATGTATTCAATGACAAGACAAAATGCTGATAAACTACCATTCAGAAGTCTGGAGTCAGTAATTTTTTTAATTAATTTTTTTTCCTCAAGGGTATCAATTTGATAAATACAGTAAAAACTAAATATTGGATTACAATGTAAAAATACCTTACTATTTAAACATTTTATAATGTAATTTATTCCTGTGATGTCAAAGCTGAATTTTCAGCTTCATTACTCCAGTAATTCTAATATGCTGATTTGCTGCTCAAAACATTTCTTATTATTATCAATGCTGAATTGTTTTTAGGATTCTTTGATGAAAGTTCAAAAGAACCGCATTTATTCGGAAATCTTAATGGAAATCTTTACCATTATTAATAGGCTAGTGATGCACCAAAATGAAAATTCTGGGCCAGAAAAGAAAATTCAGGTTGCACTTGGCCGAAAACCAAAAATGACTTTTTCCCCCTCTTTTTACCAACCAGAAACCTCAACTGAGTCCGACTAGAGCCAACACACCAAAAAAAAACTACCCTGACTGACGCTCAAAAACAGACCGTCGACTAGGTGTGCCCCAGCCTTTAGACAGTGGCTGTAATCATTTGCTTTCAAGACAGATTTATTAAAACATGCATTAAATAATGAAGACATCACTATCAGGTTAAGTAACAATATAACACATATGTAATACAGTGCATATATTTAGCAAAATGCTGCTCTCTGAATACATTTTTTTTTAGCTAACTAATGAGACATTGAGGGTGCGTTTACTCGACAACGATGTACTAAAAGCGGAAAAGTTTTTCCTTTCCTTTGAAAAGTTCGTCCATCGCATAACACCATCTTCAACCAATAACGAAAAAGTTTGTGTAAACAGCCCCTGAATGGCTTTCTTGAGGTAAATGTAACATGGAACATATTGTGTTTTATTTGTAAAACATATTGAGATTACATGATACATTTCAGTAAGTCGTTCTACATCTTTCAACATATATATTCTGATGTTCATTCATGTTTATTTAGTGCTATAACTAGAGGTAAAGAAAGAGATGATTGGTTTACGTGTGCTTGATAATGTCGCTTAAACTACTGCAAGTAGTTTCGTCACGCCGTGTTAAAGGGTAACTAAACCCCAGCTCAGAGCTTAACTCCACCCACTGGCAATTTTTGAAAAATGCTGGAAAAGTGGGCAGAGTCCAGCGGAGACAGAGGGGACGAACCGAGGGCAGGGTGGAGTTGAGCGGAGGGCATGCACCTGAGACCCGCAGTGACGGATTGATTGACAGCTGTCTGACTCGCGAGTCGCAAAGATGGAGAATGACTGGAGTGACGCCAGCTTTGCAACAGAGCGGTCATTCTCCTACCTTCACCTGAAGTGGAGGAGGGTGAATTGTCTGTAGACACAGACCCAGAGCCTTATCAATGCGAGCCGCTGGCTCAAACTGCGTTAACTCCAGATGCCGACGATGCCAGTGAAGCAGCAGCGCAAGAGAACTGACCTAATCTATGAACAGTCAAATCCTTTCACTGAATTCCACTAAATAGATCAGATATCTGATATACATAAGATGTATTTTCCTATTATAAACAGATTTCCTCAAATAAGTTAGACTATATACGCCAGCACGTTACGGTATTGTTGTTCGTTACCGCGGCAACAACTTGTGTGTCAGGGTTTGAAAGTGCGTCTCATGTAAGAAACGTATCTGTACACATGATGGTCAGCAATAATATCGCAAGAAAAGCCTGACGTGTACTGACAGCTGCATTATTTAACCGTATTTTCTTCATTACAATGTTAAAGCAAGTGTCAAGTCAGTTTCATTCATAATGTTTCTATTTCATGTAACATGACAGTTCATACTGGAGTGAAGCCGTTCTCATCATGTGATTGGGGAAAACATTTCTGAGGGCGTGGTGAGCTCGTGCCGGGGCGTGGGCAGTGAGCCGTTGGAAGTGCCATCCTACGTCACGATGTACCACAACGTCCAATAGGAAAATTCAACTGCAGTAGCCACCGTTCAACCTTAAGAGGACAGCACTTTGGCGGTTTTACACCATATTTTATAGAATTAAAACACTTTATACTCAAATGTAAAAACATTTACTCGAATCAATGAACAGCACTAATAAAGCCCCAGTATTACAGATCATTAACTAAAAAAAGTTGGTTTAGGGTTTAGTTACCCTTTAAAGAGCGGCAAACGTTTTTTTTTTGTGTGTGTTAAAACCATGGAATTTGAGTCTTTGACTTGAGACGTTGTTTAATATTGAAAGTAAAGCACAAAGCTTATATTCCAATTATTGGATGGCAGGCGCTACAAATGTTTAGTGAAGTTTTGTTCATGCATCAAAAGAAATAACATCAACTTTAATAATCCATATCAGTATTGATTCAAATTGAGAAATCAATATTGTCAACCCAACCCTAAAAAACATTTCCTTACTGACCATAAACTTTTGAATGGTAGTATATACACATAATTTACTGAATCATACGTACATTAGGGCCTCCACAGATTTTGGCTTAATGAAAATGGCGATTGGATAGAGCTGTGCTTGCTGCAGTCGCTTTATGGCATTCCCAGACACATCCAGGATACAGTGTTTCCCCTACAAGAGGATTAAAGAAACCCTTTCATCATGTGTCACACTTTCACTGCACACAATAATTGCCACAAGGAAAATATTTAAGGATTAAACAGGAGTTCAGATCCTCTGGCATGTTTACACTAGGAAGTCACTGACCCTTTCAGCCACTGCCCGGACAGACAGGATGCTTGTCCCGTACAGATTCTCATTGAACTGGCCAGCCTCTATAAATTTGTTGTCCTGAATGTCCTTCTCCATTTGCTCCCTTGAACCCACAAAGTGGTAGTCCTGCCCGTCCATCTCATTCTCTCGCCGAGGGCGTGTTGTATCTGAGGAATCGTGCATATGATTTACTTTCACAAGTATTTCCAAATATTTCATGATGTTTTGCATGTAGCCAGTGAGGCCTTTTCTTATTATACTCACGTGGAACACAGGATCCAAACTTGTGAGGAAACTCAGAGATCAAGTCATCGTTTACTCTGTCCTTCATTGGACCCAGGATAATCACAGGCCTTGTGTAATGGACTGAAAGGAAAGCCAAATCAATGTTGGTCAAAAATTTCCAGCCTTGAGAATAATTTCTGGTTTTATGGAGGACATGTCATGGAGCAGCATTTTCCCATTCTCTTTTTAAATACAAGTGTTCTATGTACATAAAGCTCCTTTCCCCAGTCCACCCAGACCATTTATGAAAACTAAACTACAAAGCAAACACGAGTCATCCAGAAATCGATCACTTTAACAGATGACGTACACATTTGTCTATCACCTATTACCTACTGTTTATTCAACACCTTGACCCACCGTAATGACAGACAGTTTAAACTATGGCACATATACTTCTCGTTACTGCCACAACAAACACATTCAGGGCCAGATTTACTAACATATTGTGTCAGCACAAACGCTCTTTTTAAAAAACTACTGTCAGGACTTACTAGATACACAGTGAAAAATTTGCGCTGAAAAGGTGGCTGTGGCTGACCTTATTGCATATGCATTTGTAGGAGTTTCCCTTTCAGATGCAAAATTTATGGGAGGAGAGTATTAAAATGAAAGATGCAAGGTGATTTACTAAGGTTTGCACTAGTCAGTTTTCTGGTATTTGCGGCATTATTTAATGCCCAAAAAAATATGTCTTAAACCAGACGCTAATTTGCACTGCTCATGGTAGATTGTGTTGGTCATTATGGAAATGATCCGGCTGCGTCTGTTTTCTTTAATTTACGCTTTGCTTTGTCAGTAGATCATGCGCAGAACTTTCCACTCCCATCTGTGCTTTTTTGGAATTGCGCTTTCAAGTTAATTTGCCCTATTTGGTAAATCTGGCCCCATAGTATGTTTACATGTATATTTTTTTAAAACAATAATGTCTTCTTTTTTTTTTAACATGAAGGAAATTTTTTAATGTAACTTTTGTAACTCATGTACAGAGAAATGGACACTGTAGCTTGGTCACACGAAAACAAGATTGTAGATAACTGTAAAGCAGTGACTAATCCAGAAAAACATAACTGTTGGAATTTGGTGTGTTGTCATGTGAGTAGTGTAAACTAGGATTAAGGGTCAGAGTGAGACTGTGAAATGGTCATGTAAAACTAAATTAGAACCATTTCAAATATAAATGGAAAAAGTGCAGAATGTTGTTTATGAATACTTACTCTCCTGTCGAATCACTGGCTCATATGATAGAATTGTGTCTTCCTGACCCTCTGCATAATGAGAAATTACAATTATCCATATGAAACAAGGTATCTATCAATTTTTGTTCAAGCACTAAAAGGTTAATGGCATGACACTGATCAAATGGAATGCTGCACCTTGGCAGAATATACTGGGACAGATTTAATACAGTAAGTAATGAAAAGCATAAGCTAATGGATGTTTAGAGCCACTTACTGGAGCTGCTTTCGCTGTCACTGGTGTTGGATGTCAAGCACTCTGTGGATATAAGATGAGGGAGGTTTAGAAATGTCACAATGCACACGTTAACCCATATGTAAGATTAATACTATATCCAGCACAGCTCAGGATGAAACTATACACCCCCCACCCCGTACCATCATGCCAAGAATAGAAAAGGCTGAGTGAAGAGAGGAAAACAAACAGAGAGAACTTTTGGCACTTAAATGGCTGGCGTTTCCTTAGAAGGGAAATGATAGGATGAGGCAGCAATAGGAAATTAAGTATTTCCTTTTCCTACGACCCCAGTGATCTTAGATTCTGTGCTGAGCGTTTCCTATGACCTTGCCAGTGTTCAGTTCATCAGACAGTGACACTGCTCATCATGCCAAGGTAAACAAGCCAGAGTTCCTTACAGGAATCAAATAACAAACATCCCTTAGATACCGTGACAACATGATAGTGCTGGGATACTTAAAATATTAAACACACACTCATCCTACCCAGTATGAGCTGGCTCTTAAGACACTATGGGTCCCGAAGGGGTCTGCCATAGATTCACTCTCTAGTGTATCATGTATAAGTGTATATTTAGTGTATCATATGGCAAACAGATATTTGATTTAAGAATATTTTTGTGTGAATGATTTATGCGTTTAAAGTAGTGCTGTCAATCGATTACATTTTTTTAACTAATTAAATCACATTTTTCTGTAATTAATAGTGATTAAGCATACCAACTTCAACATTTTTAAAACATTTTTATTGTAATCATTTCACAATGAATCTCCAAATTAATGTAGAAACAACAAAGACAGTAGCCTATGTTTTAAATTTGTTTAAAGGCAAAATTAAGAAATTGAATAAAGCTATCAGACACTTCACTGCATAAATTATAAATGAAATATAGATTAATCCTTATTAAAGCTACAAATGTTTTTCAGTCAAGAGCAGTGAGTGATTTTCTCTTGTTCTTTAATTAACATTAATGATTGACATCACTGCAGCAGGTTTATTAGGCTGCTGTCACTTTAAGACCTACTCACATGCTCAAAGAATCCCATTTTCTCACAACCCTTTACGTTCTTTTAAGACCTCATTTAAAGGATTAGTTCACCCCAAAATGAAAATGTGCTGATAATTTACTCACCCCAATGCCATCCAAGATGTTCATGTCTTTCTTTCTTCAGTAGAAAAGAAATTAAGTATTTTGAAGAACACATTCCAGGATTTTATCATATAATGCTTTTCAGTTGCAACCAAAATGCTGAAGGTCCAAATAAATGCAGTTTCAAAGCGCTTCGAAGGGCTTCAGAGGGCAGAGGCTCTGCATGATCCCAGCTGAGGAATAGGGTCTTATCTAGTGAAACGATAGATTTTTTTTTTTTTTTTTTTAAATTAATATACTTTTTAACCTAAATTGTTCATCGTGTGCAGCTCTGCGAGGTGCTAAGGATGACGTAATCATGTCGGAACGGTCGAAGTTAGGGGTGTAACGGTACAAAAAACTGACCGTTCGGTACGTACCTCGGTTTTGAAGTCACGGTTCGGTACAGCAGATTTACAAAATTGCTTTTTATTTATTTTTTATATTTAACAGTGGTTTACTGGGGGAAAAAAAAGTGTCTGTCCTTGAATGAATTAAATTATATCTAGAAGTTTATTTAAGATGTTTCTGTAAATTATATAGGGATCCCTTACTTGCACATTAATATTAAAGGTTAATAACAGAGCCCAAACTATTAGCCTAAATTCAGTTGCTATTTATTTTTAGGTATAATAATCAACACTCAAATAACACATTGTGTGCAAATATGTAAACTTCACATAAGGCAGTTTTTGCATTAACTCCTAAATCTAATTATAAAATAGTTTTTTTTCTCCAAATCGTTGTTGAAATATAATACTTTATATACAGTGTTTGTCATTTTCATGACAGGTTTATTTAACATGCATGAAATAATCAAGACATCACTAACAGGTTCAGTAGAATATAATGAATATAACGGCTAATATAGAGCATATATTTAGCAAAAGAGTTGATTTCTCTAGTGAATAAAAGTCTGTGGACACTGAACGACTGCCTGAGGTAAATGTGATGCTAACGTTACATGACATTGTTTAGTTTACAGCAGTTATATTGACGTCTTTCCGCCGTTGTAATGTAATGTATCCTCAGCATACCTTCAGATCGTCATTCATGTTTATTCTTTAGTAAGAGATGATCGATCGCCTTCACAGATGATCGCGTTCACGCGCGTGCCGCGCGGCCGCTTGAACTGTGATCAGTGACCAGTCACGCCACAAAGCGTCAAAACGTCATTTATCGTTTGAATTTCGTGATAAAATGAACTGAATACTTAATATGTTTGTGTGGGAACTCGGATTGAAGTGTGTTCCGCGCTTACAACAAGCCGACTGTTAACTGTTAAAGATTACATTCATAACCGTTCGATACACGCGTGCACGTTCACAAATGATCGCGTTCACGCGCATCGCGCGGCCACTTGAACTGTGTTCAGTGATCACTGATCAGTCACGCACATTAAAGAGCATCAAAACGTCATTTATCGTTTGAATTTCGTGATGAAATGGACTGAATACTTAATATGTTCGTGTGGGAACTCGAATTGAAGTGTGTTCCGCGCTTACAACAAGCCGACTGTTAACTGTTAAAAATTACATTCATAACCGTTCGGTACACGCGTGGACCGAACCGAAAGCCCTGTACCGAAACGGTTCAATACGAATACGTGTACCGTTACACCCCTAGTCGAAGTACCGAAGAAGTAGTACCGCCCCTGTGTTTAAAAAGCACTTGTGTGAAGACTAATAGAAACGACCTTTACAAAAAAAGAAAAGGTAAAACAGTGATATATCCCTAATTTTGAAGTTGAAAATTGAGTGTTTTTGGTAAAGGGCCTTTGGATATGACCCTATTCCTCCTCTGGGATCACGCAGAGCCTCTGCCCTCTGAAGCCCAACGAAGCGCTTTGAAACTGCATTGATTTGGACCTTCAGCATTTTGGTTGCAACTGAAAAGCATTATATGATGAAAAACCCTGGAACATTTTCTTCAAAATACTTAATTTCTTTTCGACTGAAGAAAGAAAGACATGAACATCTTGGATGAGATGGGGGTGAGTAAATTATCAAGAAATGTTCATTTTGGGGTGAACTAATCCTTTAACTAATTTAAGACTGCTTGCGAGGATACTCAACAAAACACTATGCATTTTGGCATAATTTTGTGCTTTTGTCCGTTCATCTGAAGCGGCTTTCTGTGCGCAGTGTGTGTGTGTGTCACACAGACAAGAGACTCACAGATGCGCATCAGTACCACACTGTATTCCCTTTTGTGTCTTATCGTGCTTGAATGGTTTAAAAGCATTTGCAAGAATAAGAGCGTGATCATATAATGCAATGCTAGCCAAAGGTTGATAGAAAAAAAGGAAGCTGTGTTAATTGCGTTTAAATATGTTTAACAGGTTAAACTGAAAAAAAATTATTGCATGCGTAAACAGGTTAATTTTGAAAGCCCTAGTTTAAAGTCAATATGACATCAAAATGTATTTTACTTTAATTTACTTGTCTTTATAATCTTTCAAAATGTAATTTTAAAAGTTTATTTTTCCACTGATATCACTTAAGCCATACAGATCATTAGATAATGTTAACCAATAGATAATGCCTATTAAAGCATGGTTTTATCAAACTCACATTAGGTCTGGCCCCATAATGGTGTGTTACACCCACTTTTCACCTTCTAATCAATACTTGATAGATATAAATCAAGTACTACACTTTTAGTTGCAAAACATCCTGTTTTACTTGGAAATGCATCACTAAAATGAGTTGCAAATGGCAAATAACATTGCATTTTGAAAAAGTAGCAGATGATTCTTAAGGCAGAGAGGAGATTGAGTGAGAAAGAGAGGGAGGAACAGAAAGAAATAATAAAATGTGTGTGTGTGGTGTGTGGCACAGCTGGTTCAGTTAGCTCAAGGAACAGCTGCTTGACAAAAGGAACCACACACTTACTCAAACTCTTTGATCCATAAAAGTCATCGCTTAACCCTGGGAAGTCCTGAGCGTCCCGACAGGTGAAAGCAAGAACAAAGAGAGAGCAGAAAGGAAGAAGAAAGAGGTTAGTGAGAGGCTAGTAGAAGAGAGGTGTTGCCCTCTCGAGGGATGAAGTAACACTAACATCACCTTGCTGTGCACTGAAAGATCTGGGTTGTCCGTTTGTAATTTAAAGCACAGGGGATTTCCATGCAGAGTCACGGTAACCATTTTAAATCCAAATGCTAAAGGGAGCAGTTCTAAACAGCTCTGACACAGATGGATGTTTGACATTTATTTACATTTATGCATTTAGCAGACGCTTTTATCCAAAGCGACTTACAACTTGGGTTGTTGTTTGAGCACAGCATTTGAGTGTTAGTGCATCCTCACACCTGCGAGAAGTGCTGAGGTCCCCCTCAGAGCAAGACAAAAGGTCAGAGAGGCCCCGATTGACTCGGTTATCTCACAGAAAGGTCAAGAGCCAATCAGAAGCCGTCTCCAGGGTGAGTGACAGTGACAGGATGAAGCATGAAGGACAGCATCAGAGCCTTTGTCATATGCTCATACTCACGTTCAGTCTCCACCAACTCCTGCACTATATTCTCCTTGCTCTTGTAAAACGGGAACTTGCGCGAAAGGTTGAAGCTTTTTTTGCGCTTCACTTTGACTGGCTGCGTGGAGATGAGCCGATGGTAGGGAATGGGGATGAGGAATGAAACAAACACAAAAAACAGAATGGGTTTCAATGTAATTCACAACAAGCATGCAAAAATAAAACCAAAGACGACATGTGGTTGCACAAACAATGTAAGTGGGGATAATGAATGTAAACATAGCTCGGATGCAAAGCTACATTCAGAAAAAAAGGTATTTTTCAATAAAGTTTTAACTCTGAATGTAACAAAAGGAATACACAACTGAACAATAAAAGAGAAAATCTGCAGCTAGAGATGCACCGGTCGACTGGCCATAAATCGGAAACTGACTTCTTTTTTTTTTTTTTCTATTCCAGACATGCACACTAACTGCATTTCCAAAATGTCATTAATGTGGAAATATTACAAAGTCTGTAAACAGGACGTTAACACAGGCCAGACACGCTGAAGATGGATGCAAAGTAGACAACACAGACACACCAACAGAGCAAATACTGTAACAGGCACAGCAAACTCACTGTCCACGATGGTCAAAATATTGCATGAAAAATATAACTATTGAATTGGGGGTGAGGGGGGGTGTTTGAATGCATCTTTGAAGGGAACTGACTGTATTTAGAAAAGTTTTGATGGCATTTTCTTTTCCCCTACCTCCATATAAAGTAGTGTTTTTAAGCGCAGCGCTGCTTTGTGTTCAGCGGTACCCAAAGAAAGTGAATTTGAATTCAGTCTATTTGCTGTTTTTGTTTTATGCAAATCTAGAGTCAGACCATTCTGTTTTTGCTTTAAATCTTGAAATTATACAATCTAATTCAAATCAAAACAACTGCTCATGCTACATGGGAGTATTATCTTTGTTTGGATTGTGATAAAAATGCAGTGGTTGCCTCCAATTTCAAAAGGTCAGTTTAGCTGTTATAGAGCAAATAACAAATAAATTAGAATTGGCCCTGAAAAATCATGATCGGTGCATCACTAATTGCAGCAGAAAATCATGGGTAAAAAAAGTAAAAGTGAAGTGTGTAATTTTAAAATACTTTTGTAAAAATGTGTTTTTGCCTCACCATTTAATGTGCAGAGCCAACTATACTACCATTCACAAATTTGGGGTCAGAAAGATTTTTTTTGAGAAAAGTCACATATGCTCACCATGGCTGCAATTATTTGATTAGAAAATACAGTAAAAATAGTAATATTATTAAATATTATCACAACTTAAAAAAAACTTGTCTATTTGAATATATTTCAAAATGTAGTTTATTTCTGTGATGGCAAAGTTGAATTTTTAGCAGCCATTAATCCAGTCTTTAGTTTCACATGATCCTTCAGAAATCATTCTTATATGCCGATTTGGTGCTCAGGAAACATTTTGTATTATTATCAATGTTGAAAACACTTGTGCTGCTTAATATTTTTGTAGAAACGGGGATCTTTTTGTTTTTCCAAGAATCTTTGATGAATAGAAAGTTCAAAAGAACAGCTTTTATTTGAAATAGAAATATTTTGTAACATTATAAATGTCTTTACTGTCTTTATCTTATTGACCCCAAACATTTGAACGGTAGTGTATAAGTATGGCATTAGTTGGTGCACACTGTGCACGTTCAAAACATTGCTGTTTGTTTGAGCATTCCGACCAGTCCATTACACACTTCACCCTCAAAAGGTCAGTTCACCCAAAAATTAAAATTTGGTCATTTACTTACCCGTATGTCGTTCATTCTGCCAAACATCTCCTTTTGTGTTCCATGAAAAAGAAAATCATACAAGTTTGGACAACATGAAGGTAAATAAATGACAATTGTCATTTTTGGGTGAACTATCCCTTTAGGTTATAATCAAAAGAGTGGGCATCTAAACATAAAAGTGTTTCTCAGTTCTGGGTCTGGAGGGTCCTCAACAGCCAATTCAGGTTATGGAGTACTCTACTAATGAGCAGAGCAGTAGAATCAGGTGTGTAGTGAGGGAAACATCAGAAATGTGAAGTGTTTGGGGACCTCCAGGACCAGGATTGAGGAGCATTGATCAAACAATCACAGCTGATTATGATGGCACAGTGCATGGTTGTCACTGTGACGCCTTTGTTCGTGTGTCACTGTGAGATGCTCAGTAACAGGAGCCTCCAGGATACTGTGAGAAGCCACCAATTCCCACACTCAGGGGAAGTGGGGCAGCTCCCATGAGTCCTTCACAGGAGGAGGAAGACAACGATTTACTCACCCTGTTGGACTCAATCATGCCCGTCCTTGCATGGAACTTGACTGTTTTTAACCGTGCACGCTCTTTCTTTTCCACCCTGTGGATCAAAAAATTAAAATTTGTAAATGGCAGTGAACACAGTCCATTACTACAGGGGAAATGTTGTAATTTTATCTTGGCTTGTTGGCAGTACTGTACCTTTTCTTGCTTGGTATGACCCCAATTTGCTCACTCTCCCCATGGGGTGTAACCAGCCGTGCCTGCCACCACTCATCATCGGAGGCATTGATGACATGCAGGATGTCCCCATAGGAGAAACTCAGACCCTGGCTAGGGAGGCAACTGTCCCTGGTCCTGTCATAGTCAAAAAGAGCCCTGGGAAAAACAAATTAAACAATTCGACATCAGCAGTGTGCTAGAGGAGTGGATGCTCATTGTAAAACATCTGTTGTGTTAGAGTAAATGGTGGGCGTGGGGATACACATACACCACTGGACATCTGCACCTTTTTTGTTGTTAAAATTTGTTTAGCAGATGCTTCCTCACTGAAAGCAACTTACAGTAGACTTCTTACTAAAGACATAGAACCCATTTGAGAAATATTTCGCAAGATTATTTTTTAAAATAGTACTGTTGGAAGATTTGGGGTCGGTACGAGGTGTATTTATTTGCTTAAAAATACAGTAAAAGAAATAGTAATATTGTGAATACAGTTTAAATTACTTTTTAATTTATTCCTGTCATGGCAAAGCTGAATTTTCAGCATCATTACTCCAGTCTTCAGTGTCACATGATCCTTCAGAAATCATTCTAATATGCTGATTTGCCACTCCACAAACATTTTTATTGTCAATGTTGAAAACAGTTGTGCTGCTTCTTCCTTTTGTGGAAAACGTGATACATTTGTGACCCGTGCTGGCAAAATTATTCGCAATGAGCAAATTTTTAAAAATTAGTTATTTTCACATTCTCTATTTAAAAAACCCCATCAAAATTATGTATGATTTGATTGAATTGGACAAAGTCGATAGAGTCAGCAAAGTCAATTTTGAGAAACATCGAGTTACAAAACACAAATCACCTAGCAACCATACTAGGGATGTCAATTTACACAAAATCTTCATTTAAATTAATGATTAATTAATCGATTAATCATTAGCCTTAACACTGCAATATGCGTCTACAGCAGTGGCATATAGGCGACAGCATCACAGGGTGTGCGAATGCTGCTCAAAACATCATGTGAGAAGGATTATTAATCTAAATAAAGGGCTATAGCATTGTAAAATCAGTTGATGTAACTGATCATTTATAATTAAATTACTTATTTAATAATCAAATATAATGACTAATACAATATGTCACCAACGCCACCTCAGATGCGTGCTGGTCAGAATGTGTGAATGTGCTCTTCCTGGAACAACACACTGAACATGGCAACTAAACACAATTAATTCACAACGATGTATTAAAATAGTGGTGTTCTCATTAATGTTATGTAATATGACAGTCCCAATCATAGTTATTATTAATTGTGCATTGCTGTTTGAGCTGCGCGCGCTGAATGAACACACTGAAGCTATTTGTTAGCGCGTTATTTAATATATACAAAATAAACAATATTACAAATTATATCTGCACAAAATGAGGCGAATGTACAAGCAGTGGTGTAAAGTAGCGAATTACAAATACTCTTGTTACTGTAATTGAGTAGTTTTTCTCAGGAATTGTACTTTATTAAGAAGTTTAAAAACAGTGTACTTTTACTTAAGTACATTTTAAGTGCTGTATCTGTACTTTTACTGCGCCATTTTCCCTAAACCTGCAGTCGCTACATTATGTCTATTTTTGTCCTGTCAATGTGATTGGCCAAGGCGAATAATAAGTCCTGTCTCCATGTGTCACGCGTGTGACTCCCGTCATATCAACCATAGCGTTAGGGAATTGCAACCAGTCTAGAGTGAGAGGCTCGCGCACTTTATG
This sequence comes from Romanogobio albipinnatus, assembly GCA_023566225.1. Lineage (NCBI taxonomy): Eukaryota > Metazoa > Chordata > Actinopteri > Cypriniformes > Gobionidae > Romanogobio > Romanogobio albipinnatus. Next base: position 25,422,189 of record CM042246.1, on the reverse strand, counting down.
AAAGGAGGTTGTTGCTGGTTACTGTATGATGACTTAAATCATGAAATTGCTCCGTGAGCCAACATACATCCTCATCTCAGCGTAGTTTATCAACTGAGCGAGGAGAGAACGCGTCCAAAGTTAAGCGTTTCTTAAAGTGGCGGTACACTTCATTACAAACCATATATAAAACTCCAAAAATATACATACCAGCATAATTAAATCAAAAGACAATCCAATGAAAATCAAAAAATATATTCAAAATAAGAGAATCAGAGTTTTTAATAATAAAGAAAAGATTGAGTGAAAATTATAATGTTGATTTTACACTCATTACAAGTGCATATTTTAATGTAATGTGTTCTCACATGGCGATTTAAAATTGTAGTCCATGTATATAGCAAATAACTTTCATAAAACATCAGATATATATTTAAATCAGGTTTATGTTTTTAATTACAAACAAAAATAATCAGTGGTGAAAATTGTGAGTTACTCGATTGTGATTTCTGAAGTGTAGCCTATTCTTTTAACAGAGAAAACATCCATTGAAATTAAACCAGTACAATGAATGCGTCTTGAAAAGAAAGAACTGTTTTTTTAACATAAAATTGTTAAATGTACAACGCTTTGCAACCAATTTTTTTCAATTAACCGCAAGAAAACCTCTACAGACTGGTTGTCATAAATGTTACCAGATTATTGGTTGCTCATATATTACATGGCTGTATTTTAGTGCTAGCAGTCAAAAAATAAAACTTGGAGAAATATTGAAATACTGTTGATCTCATGTTTTTTTTGTTCGTACTGAGAATCATCCATAAAAGAGTAAGCTACATTTTTAATTTGCAGGGTATAAGGTGGAATATCATAATACTCACTACTCTTGAGTACTTTTACAAGGGCTACATTTTACTCCGACTTTGAGTAGTATTTAGGACAAGTACTTTTACTCTACTTGCACTAAATTGTTTGACTAGTAACAGTACTTTTACTTGAGTATGCTTTTTCAGTACTCTTTCCACCACTGTGTACAAGTGAACTTGAACTAAGTTCCGTGCGAGTCAGAATGCGTGACTCATGTTTTGCACGTGCTCATCCTGGAGCAACGCAATGAAACAGGCAACTAAACAAAAATTATTCACAATGTTTTACTAAAATATTGCTTTTTTCCTTGTGTCTGTTTTGCGGTTGAGCAGCACACATGTGCATGGCCCTGCTTAATCGATGATCAATAAATTCTATCAATTAAATGTATTATTTACAATTAATCGATCATCGATTAATTGATGACATGCCTAAACCATACCTTAAAACCCCTGGTAATAACACCACATTTGACACAGCAAGTCAACACCAAATATCAATAGGAAAAAGAAATGATTCTTATATATTCAACTTTTTTTCCACCATGATACCACAATTGTTTGATTAACATTAATGAGACAGACAGCCTATATATTTAGAACTAATGTACCGCACGGATCTAAAATAATTTAACACATCATAAACACGTTTTCCCCCAACAGTTAACCAAACATTAATTTAAGACATAACAGATAATGTTTGCGTGAATACTCGCCAAGACAAATATTTTGAAATACTGTAATTCTGTGTATATCGGGATCTCATGCCGTCTGAGGTGTCTTGGTGTGCACGAGTTCCAACTCCTTTTGCCAGCACGGGTCAAATTTTTTCAGGATTCTTAGAAGTATAGGAAGTACAAAAGAACTGCTTTTATTTTAAATAAAAATATTTTGTAACATTATAAGTCTCTTTACGGTCACTTTTAATAAATGTAGTCCTTGTTGAATAAAAGGACTCCTTTAAAAAAAAAAAAAAGCCTTTTTTTAAACTAAAACTTTTAAACAAATTGTAACATATTTTATTAAATGTATATTAACTAAGGTAAAAATGTAATGTTTTAAACAACAACTTTTACATGCCAATGGTAAGCAACCTACAAATGTCACTTTTTTCTCCTCCAAACTTTTAATTTTCCAAATTAGGTATATCTATTGGGCAAATGGTATGTCACATAATTCATATTTATGAGCCAATATTTAGAATATTCCCCCTATTTTTCATATTGTTGCATGCTATGTCCTTCACAGTCAGTCCCCCTGGATCAATCTGTGGTTAAGCACTCAAGGCCACAGTTGTGATAGAGGATCCCAGCATCATCATGAGAGGGAAACCAGATGGCAGACGACGTTGAGTACAGAAACACAGTCAGGCATTGTGTTCAAAGCTGAATGTCTTTACCTTGTCAGACAGGTAAATCCAAATGAAAGGAGAAAAACCAGTGGAGCAGGCCTTCCTGTTTCTCAACATACCTCTCTCCTAGGAAACACTAATTATAAGCCCACTGAGACACACACACACACACACACACACACACACACACACATAGTTTGCTTTGCTGCACAGCTAAATCGAGGACAACATCAGGACTGTTTTAAGATAAAACAGTGCAGGGTGGGATCAGTGTTGACTGACATGCCTGTACCATTTTGACACATTATCTCTTCTCTGCATTAACAGGAATATGAAAATGCCTTGAGATCTCACACTTATCATTAACACGTGCCGTACGGTCAGCTGACTCGAAAACACAGCAGCTGAATGCTTCATTAAGCACAGCTCACTTGAGGTGTAAGTTACCATTAGAAGTAGGCCCCATATTCATTCGGCAGATTATATACAATACACACATAATCAGACTGTCACAATTTCTATTGAAAATATCAAAACAACACCTAATTTTTAAATACGAGATCTTGCTACTAAAGCGGACCATGATGCAATTACACGTCCAAAAACATTAGTGCCCTTTCACCTCTTTTCATAAAAAAAAAAAAAACTTATTTTAAAGCTGCAGTCCGTAACTTTTTCTGGTTAAAAATTCTATTAAAAAATTAATTTGAGCAAGTACACAACAAGCCAGTATTCAAAAGAATCTCCTTTCACAATGGTACATTTATAATAATGTGTTGTAATTAGAGTGGTATGGTGGATTTCAGCGGGAAATTCAAGCATGTCTCTGCTTCATTACATCACATCTGTATACATAAAGAAAGAGTCCGGCTAGTAGTAGTAACGCATGTGAGCATGTATACCGCATGTTCTTCAGCTTAGAGATTAGACTGTATGGAAATCTATGGTAATTGACATGTACAGGTAACGCCAATAAACACTAAATACACGTAGTCATGCAATGCTAATGCTGTTAACATTAACAATTTGAGAACAAGTTATAACAATTATAATAATTTGCAGTTTGATGTTATATGAGCGATCGTTAGATTTAAACACCATTGGTAGCGCAATTTATTGTAATGTTTTGTTCCCAAAAGTGGCAGACTTGCTTACTTGTTCAGATGACATTGTCCGGTGAAAATTCTTTTTTAGGTTATATTTAGGTCCAAGACGTAGAATCTGTGATTCTGAAGTACAGTATCCACACCGGTGCTGTGTCTGACAGCAGAGCCGCACATACTCCTCAAAACATTAGATTCATCCACGCTGAGGAGCCACGCCGGCGCACAACTCGCGTACAGATGATAACTCCGCAAATAACTGAAATTGCAGGTTTCAAACAGAGATGGCGATACAGAGGCAAAACTTAACACTGCAGCTTTAAGTTAAAATTGCCATGAAGTATTTTGAAATCCCAATTCTTTATTTCATATCTATATTATGGAACTAAATATTTAAATTTTAATAATAAAACAAACATGATGAGATGACAGAAAATTGTTACTCAATCTAATATTTTAACGGACACCCTTTGGAAGAAAATACTGCAACAATATGCTTTTTGTATATTTAAATAAGATTCCTGCATTTCTCAACTAGTGGTTTGGGCCAAACCGAATTGCTCCAGTTCTCTCGTCCTGATGGGTGACTTCACCCAACAATTAGTTTCAGTACTTTTCTCAGATGTTCAATTGCATTCAAACCCAGGCTCATAAGCAGCCTTTCCACTGCCCAAAACACTCAGACACGACTGTCGGAATTCGCCACCTAGAGACTTTCATAAAGAACTTTCATTATGATCTTATGCGGCAACACTGGGAAGCTTGTTCTCATTGCTTCGTAAGTCTGGTGATGCTCACAAAGATGTGTCCCCCGAAACAGGTAGTGTTTTACCCACACTGACTTATATTTCTGACTGCCATATTTTTTTTGCATCTCCAGTAAAGGAGTGCAACAGCAAGAGCCTTTATCCTCCAAACATTTACATTGGTGGAATTAATAAATTAATGCAAACAATAAACAGCTATGCATATCAGTGATGCGCGGGTTGATCCAAAATGAGCGGGTGCCCGCGGTCACGAGTCATCCAAAAATATTTTTAATGATATTCGGATCACGGTCAGTCGGGTCGTCAATAAATCCTTATTTACCTTTTGAATGTTGAGCGTTATTAACTTTTGAATAAATGCTGACGCGGGACAAAATGCCCGATTTCCCAACACGTTGAACTGAGCAATGCCATTGTATCATTTTAATAGGCTACTTTTAAACGCATATCGCTCCGAAAAGTCCGTTTTATGTATTTTCTGAGAGGGGGCGGGATTTTTGTTGGGAAAGTCGGGGGACACGCACACTTCGATTAGACTGGATAAACACATGCAGCATCTTAATTGTTAAAAAAATTAAACAAAATAAATGAATAAATCAAGCCTGTATTACATAACACTAGGCTATATCATACAGCATTCAGAAAAAGAACAGTTTGCGCTCCTAAGGGCTTTCACACTTTTCCAAAAGTGGGCCTTCTCTCAGTTGACCTGCTGATGAATTCTTCAAGCAGGGTCGAAACATAAACATCGCGTTCATCAATAATATGCCTCTGGAGTCTAGACAGCTGAAATGGAAAATGATGGGCCGCCACAAGAACTGCCTGCTCTCGCCGCTGCACCTCTGAGCGCACCGCGTCAGGGCCTGAAACATTTTCTCAATGGCCCAAATGACGCTACGATGAGCATTTACTACTTTTAAAAAATGCGGGTCAGGAAGCGGGTCGGGTACAATATTTTCTTCTTTTTTTTGCGGTCTGAGTTGCAAGCGGGTTAGTTGAAAACGTCGGTCGGGTGCGGGTTGTTTATACATTGACCCACGCATCACTGATGCATATAGAATAAATGACCGCCAATAAATTTGGAGGGAACATATTGGGACATTAAAGGTCCCGTTCTTCGTGATCCCATTGTTCAAACTTTAGTTAGTGTGTAATGTTGCTGTTAGAGCATAAATAATACCTGTAAAATTATAATGCTCAAAGTTCAATGCCAAGCGAGATATTTTATTTAACAGAAGTTCCCTTTCAAAGCCTACAGCGAACGGCTGGCTTGGACTACATCCTGGTACTTCCTTCATAAATGACGTCGATAGAACAGTAGAACAGACTAACCTCCGCCCACAAAGACTACGCGAAAAAAGGGTCTTGTTGCGGTCTCACGTGGAGCAGAGGACGTGTCGCGTGGAGAAAAGGAAGTGCTGCGTTTGACTGTGTTTGTCGCCATGTCGTCGAGACGCTGTTATTTTCATCCCAGAGTCAAATCACCTTTGTTTGGCTTTCCCAGGGACGCTGTAGAGATCATTAAGCGCATATATCTCCCGTTAAGAGGCGTGACATTTCCACGTTTGCTAAGCTGCTGTCAAATCACAACACGGGAAGCGCTGGCACAATCAGAACTTGTTACGCATTTCTGAAGGAGGGACTTCATAGAACACGGAACATCAGCCCGTTTTCAGGACAGTGAAAACAGCAGTGTACAGATAAGTAAATTGTGTGAAAAATACTGTGTTTTTTTACACGCGAAACATGAACACATGTTATATTGCACACTGTAAACACAATCAAAGCTTCAAAAAGACACGAAGAACGGGACCTTTAAAAATAATAAAATATAAATATTAAATAAAATAATTTATGACTCATACATTTTCACCTTGTGCACAGAATTCATCACATTTGGTCAGCATATTGTCTATTCAATACAAAGCTCAAATCGGATCTGAAAATTTCCCAGAATTATCAATACAAATATTTCCGACAGTTACCAATAATATTATAAGATGTCTTTGCACTACAAAAATTATTTCAGTTCTTTTCACTGATTCAAGTCTCACTGCAAACAAAATGCATGTGTTGATGACAAAGATATATAGTTTAACACTTTTTAGAAATAAATGGTTCATTATTGGAATTTAATGCAAGACAGCTGAAAAAAATATAATAAATATCAGTACAACTGAATAAAGGAATCTGAGGATGAAGAAGATACCTGACATAGAGGGAGCGTTTCTCACTGGTGCGGAGGGAACCGGAGCCAGAGCTCATGCTGCTGTTCATCATTTGCTCCCTCAAGTCGTGGATCTTGGACTCAAAACGACTGTATTCTGGAAAGAGACAAAGCACACAATCCGTCAGCAACACCTATATTTACACTAATATTCAGGGCTTTGTTCCAGGTTTTATGAGTGGAAGTGCTTGTAGAGCAGGGCAGAGAAGGAAAGCTCAGCAGCTTATTGAGAACTGATTAATGACCCGGAGAACAGATGGATATTAATCATGTGTAGCTATACGCTAATATCTCCTGCCAGATAATTAATTATGCATATTAATTAAGTATAACATGCACTATTCAGTATAACGGAATGAAAACCTCCATCAAACGTCGGACCGTAATCATTTTTCATTGTGAACAAGCCTTTCGTTTCTGAAGCAGCACTGAAGCATGATGGCTGATTGTATAGTGGCCTTTTAATTAAACGTGCACACCTCTGCTGCAGTGTGGTCAGGCAACTCACAAGCTTAGCAACCGAATCACACGGACATGCAAACAGCGAAATGCAAGGGCAAACAAGGATAACATAGCCGAGGAAAGACTATTGTTTTCTTAGCACTGGGATTTACCTTGGAAGTCTAATATAGATCATCCATAACAAAGACTTTATGATTTTCAACCTGCTCCGTAACCTTGTATCCGAAGATCAAAAGACAACCTTCCAAATCTGAGCTACCAAAAAAACAGAACCTGAGGCAGGTATTTCAATTTTATAAGAACATGAGAACTTGAAAACTCATAACGGCAGTAACTCCAAGTCTAAAGCTCAATGTAAAGCCGAAACTTTGACTTCAATGTTAGCATAAACCACGCCTGCAGGGAGCTCTTCTGTAAACGCCCTGTCTGTCACAAAGGGGTTAACAACATGCTGGAATGACAGGGCAAGGTAAAGTAACCTGACACCACCTGCCTGTAACCAGGGCAACACCCTCAATGGAGAGGTGGGAGGAAAAAGCTAGAAAAAATTGTTGAAAAAACAATTATAGTAAAAAAAAAGAGAAGCTAAAAGGTAAAGAGCCTTGTGATAAAGTCTGCAATATAAAGGTTAGTATGCTAATTACAGACATCAGGAGCTTCAAAATCCACTGCACTCATCTTATACAGAATAAACAGACGGTAATTCACCCCACTGGTTAGAAAGTCTATGGGTAATACAACACACCTGTGATAGACGACACAGACAGCTGGGTTCTCTCAGCCTGTCAGACACACAGTTCCCAACAAACAAAGGCTAATGCTAAAGCGCAAGGTCTTCGTTAAGTGTGACCCGTCAACATAAGACCTGGGGAGAATCTGGGGCAGCTCTACCTCACACTCCCATGGCCCCACTTGCCTTCATTATTGGCAGGGCTTTTATTTTTGGGCAGTGGGGATTGGCTGCAGCCTGCCTCTTTGTCACAGCAGTTATATAATATTGCAGCCATGTGCTTTCAACTTGAAAGCATGTATAGGGGCTAGGTTATGATTAGCACAGCACTCTCAACAGGCATGCAGCTTAGTGCCACATACAGAATGTATTTACTCCATCTTTTAATTTAATGAGCTGTGTGTCACATCTCATGAAAATAGCCTTTATTATAAATGTACTGTCTAAAAAAAATTTCAGATTTTTTTTTTTTTTTAATTTTCTGATTTGTATAATATTAGATTTAATAGTGTTATCTAATTATTTGTATATATATATATATATATATATATATATATATATATATATATATATATATATATATATATATATATATATATATATATATATATATATTAACTTTTAATAAGTGTTAGATGACAGCAAAGGTAATCTAAATGTAAAAATATGGAAAAACATGCACTAAATATCCATTACAACCAATACTCATTGATAAAAAAAATATCATATCAGCCAGCTCAGTAGTCAAAATGGCACAAATATACTGCACATCCCTAAAAAAAATGTCCATTTTCCACCTGAAAAATTTATTTTATCAGGCCAAAAACATTAAAAGTCAGTGCAAATGAAGTACAAATACAAAAATAGTGCAAATAAAGTAACTGTTTCACAGAACTGGAAACTGAATGCCTTTTTATATTTTTTTCCTTATTTTGGTGTCCTGATCTTTTTTTTTTTTAACCAAGGTATTATTCTTCAATGTTTTTTTGTTTTGTTTCTACATGGAACTATAACAGCTAAATCACAAACACTATGCAGTTGCAAAGATGCTCATTGTGTGTTCATTAAGTGCATTGATATGCGGTTGCTAGGGTGTTCTGGATCTTTGCTTAGCAAGTCAAATGAGCCCATCCCCATGATCATGATTCTATGGTTTGGGTCCATCCTTCAATTTAAGATTGTGTTCACATTTGTAGTTTGGTTCACTTGGTTCATTTTGTCCAGACAAAAAAAAAATTACAATTTACTCCTAGTCCGCTTAGCATTCACAGAGACATTTTAACACCAAACCTAAAGGCTTAGGGATATGTTCACAACCCAATTGGTCGGCTTTTATTACGTATATTTCATGACGGAACTTACCGCACATCCAAAACAATGCTGTATGCTGGGCTAAATATGCTTGTTGTATGTGCGTAGCCTACATATGATGGTATTTTGACCAGCTGCAAACTCATGAAGAGCTCAAAACAGGGTCAAATGCACAAAGATCTGCTGCGAGGAGACACAGTTCTGATGCATCACAAATGCATTGTCATGTATCTATGACGAAAAAAATGGTATTTTGACATTGCATTCAGTCCTTTTTAGGCTCACATATTGTGACATCATGTCCTGTTTTTGGTTCGTTTTCACGTCTTTGGTCCGTGTTGAGTCCATATTTCATTCAAACTGCACTAGAGTTTGTTTGGAAGTGGGCAGAGACCCATCTTTTCATGGGTCTCGGTTCGCTTGTTTGGTGCGCACCAGGGTTTGGATGGTGGCGTTCACACTTATTCAAATGAACCACACTAACAGAGCAATCACACCCGGGTTTGTTTTAATCTAAGTCTAAGTTTTACCGTCTGACAGGCAAATATTGCAAGTCTAATCACTTAGAAAAATAACATCACACCTCTCCATTCAAAAGCAGTGATGCTTAACTGGTTGTTTATTATAAGCTACGTTAGGGATGCTCATATTGACCGTTTAACCGTTAACCAATAGTATGAATTTTGACCGATTAATACTATCAGTAAAGAACAACAAAGATATCGGTGAGAACACTCATTTAAACAGCACACACACCGGGACTGCATAGCCTATCACAATTTTCCCAATGTTGATTCTTCTTGCAATCATAATGCAATGGACTGTGGCCTACATTAAACCTTTAAATAAAAGGTTTACACAGTCATATACAATACACAAGCTTGCACAGCATCAGGAAATAAAAATTCACGCAAAAAATCTGCCTACCTTACCAGAGCATGTCAGCAAAGCAAAGCGGAGCTTCACTCATGAAACGCTCAGCGGTAAAATGACGTGTGCTCAAATCACTTTCTGACATGACATTTCTCTGTACTGTAGCCTACTATGCTTGTAGCCATTAAAACACGCAATTAGTTTCAGTTTAAAAATTATAAATGTTATTTTTTATTTTAATTTACGTTGAAAAGTGAACAGGACACAATGTCAGAAGACGGGGGTCTTCAATAAGTTCAATAACACTTCAATAGGCTTTCAACAAAACAAAACTTTTCTTTAAAGGGAATTTCGTTTTGTATAAATTGTGTCTTAATTTTAATCTATGTTTAATCAACCAAATTGCCCGGATTAAATAAATAATAAGCAAATAGTATAGCCTATAACAGACAATGACATGGAGGCGGCGGCGCAGCGTGAACAACGGCTTAAATGAACAACTAGAAAAGAAAAAAAACTTTTTTAGTAAGGGGCAGCCCTTACTATTTATTTCAGATAGACCAATATTTGATCCAGCATGTCACAAAGGGAGTTCTGGGTTGAGCGTACAGTGCTGAGAGGAATGAGCTTCAGAAATTAACAGAATCATTTAAAAAACATAATTCAACAAATAAATAATACTTTTTAATGGGCCACTTAAAATGTTTATAACAAATAAATTATTAAATTTTAAAAATGAATAAAATTAACAAAAATTTGCATTGCATTTGCAATCCTTTGCAGCACCCCCACTTCCCGCGCCCCTGCACTTAGACATGCACATGCTACTTTTAAAAAAACTGTAAAACCAGTCAAGGTGTTCTTCAAAGCTTCAAACGGATTCAGTTGTTTCGTTTTGCCATCTTACTTTGTTAATTATTTAAGTGAAAAATATTTAGTGTAGGCCTATTTATTTTTTGCTTTTTTAAAATATTTTAATCCGTTTTTCTCTGTTGTCAGAAACGCTGCAGGTGCGTGAACATTTGATAATGTGAATCCAGGTTCTGATGTTGTTGTGTATCTGTTCTGTATGCTGCAGTTTGCACAGTAAAATAAACCTGTGGGAAAAAAAGTGTCTCACAGACACTCTTCAATTGTATATTTATTTAATGCCAATTCAATATTATAATCTTATCAGTTAACGGTTAATAATCGGATAATGAGCGGCTGTTGTCAGTCAGGAAAATTAACCGTTTTGAGCATCCCTAAGCTACGTATATTACAAATTAGTTTCTTCCATAGGGATGCACCGATATGGAAATCTTGTCTAAGATATATATTGGTCAATATGACCAAAATCTTATGAGAAAAAAAAAACTACTACTCAAAAATGCATGCGTCATGAATACATAAAATAGAATAGCCAATGAACAGACAATAATTAAACGATTTTCATTAAACCATATTGTTGATGAAAATAATAGGAGAAATGTGCTAGCCTAGTTATTACTAATAGATTAATGCATCAATGTTTTTATTTAAAAAGAAACATCTAAAATGAATATTACTGTTTCGAATAACTGCATTGTTTAAACTGTGTGTGCCAAAGCTGAAGAGTAAAGGGCAATTCCATGCAAAGGTCATCTTTACCATGAAAAAAAGGCTAAAGACATATTTTATATATATATATATATATATATATATATATATATATATATATATATATATATATATATATATATATATATATATATATATATATATATATATATATATATATAAAATTTCATGAATTATAATAATTATAATATTAATGACAGAAGAAAGTGTTAAGCATGAACAAATTAAATAAATAAATAAATTCCTTCACCCTCTTCTTCTCTCATTGTCAATTATTTTATATATCATATTGCAATCATATTTCTTAATATCAAAACTGCCATTTAGAGTAATTTTATGTGTCGACAAAAGTGCCATGATAGTTTGTTTGTTGATTTTCCAAACAGATTCTATGTGTATTTCAGACTCGTCACATCCATAACAGGGTTTTGTCACATCCATAACGTTGGTTTTTCCTCATGATACACTTCATAAAATTTTTTACAATTTAAACATTTATATTTTTATGTTCAGATAAGACCCCTTCATCATGTGGATAGCAATATTTAAACATTAGACTTAAAAGTTCACAGACTTTAAAGAAAATCAAACAGTCTACTGAAAACGCTGTAATTTCCTGTCACATCCATAACGCATAGCTGTTTTCCTTTTTGGGGGGTCTTAAATATATTTTAGAAAAAAATATTTTTGCTGTCAATTCCCCAGATTGGGTGCTCTGAGAATATGCAATGCCGAATTAAATATGGTAAGAAATAGATTTTTACTGAGACATTTCAGCTGTCATTATGAGTTCAAATGTCACATCCATAACGCTGGAATTGCCCTAAAGTGAAGCGCTTTGCCAGCGGGTTAACTCAACAAAACACAATTTATATGAGATTAATCAGATATGCAGCATAAACATAATATTACAACTTATTTCTGCACAAAAAAGACACAAATGCACTAAGTTATGTGCTTGTCAGAATGTTTAACTCCTGTTGTGGATGCTGAAACAGCAACTAAACCCAAAGAATTCACAACATTTTACAATATTGTTCTCATTATAATGTTACACAAGTATGTGCTGAAGCTAAAGATGATCACTGAAGTAAAATGAAGGGCTCTACTACCACATTAATCAACTTAACCAAACGCATCCTATATGAGATGCATCAGATACAGGGCTTGACATTAACTTTTTTGCTCACCAGCCACTATGGCTAGTGGTTTTCCAAAGTTAAAAACTACCATATAGATATTTTTAATATTCTCTATAATTTGGCAGCAAGGTATATCAGGCTGCTGTCCCTTTAATACCTGATGCACGGATGTATTATACTGTTACAAATGTGTTTTCTTTCTCAACTGTTTACATTCACTTAAAACATTACTGTGTTTACATAAATACTCACCAAGACTGGCATTTTGACATTATTTTGTGTGTATTTGACTGTTTAAGAGCAGTGAAAAAGAACTCAATTTAGTACTGAGAGGCGACTTTATATGCACACACTTTGGGTGTGAGCACAAAATCTGAAGGAATGAGTCAAACTATGCGTAATCCCAGGCCGAAATTCCTTTTACAGACATTCCTTTTAATATAGACTTTAAAAAATATAACGTCATTCAAGTGTAAATGCGGAATGCAAGGACAAATAAAAGAATGTGTTGTGAACATTTCTCCATGCTGGACACAAACACTTCACAGTTCAAGTTCAATCACTGTCCCCAAGTTAATGTATGACATGAGGAGTTCAAATTTTAACAGAAGCCAGTCTACAAATAGACCATCTCTTTCTTACTTACATATACACACACACACACACACACACACACACAAGAAAGAAGCCATAATGTCTTTCATAGTGCTGGTTCCCAATCCCACCTAATTCAATGAGCTATTCTGGCACAAATTAATGTGTCACTTCTATTTCTATGTAGACGTAAGGGCCCTTGGGAGGGAGAGGCAGTCCATTTATACATCAGGAGCGTCTGACTAAGGAGGAATATGGGGGAGAGCGTGCCGAAACAGATAACTTACACTGCAACATTCCTGTCATTGCTCACATAGACAACAGAGAATTAACTATGCATTGAAAAAAAAAAATACATTTTACAAGTTACAATGACTGTTAGTGCACTTCAAATCTTGTCAAGGACTATTGATTTCCTATACTCTGTGCCAGTCAAATGTGTCCACGTCTTCCATTTAGTGTTTACAGCTAGTTAACACTACCTTTGACTTTGACATGATATTCTTGGTCTAGGGAAATTATTTGACATTTGTCAAATCATAAGCAGAAGCAGCAACAAATTTAATATAAAAAAAAAAACATTTCACAAAGGTATCATGTTAAATGACATTAATGTTTAAGATTGTTTTAGGCAAAGTGACTTCCTGAATATGCCCTTCCCTGCACCTGTCCTGAGCTCTGCAGGAAACCCCATGTAGGCTAATAAAGCATTAAACAAACATGACGGCGGAGCGTCAGGCCTCAAAGTGCAACATATCCCGGATCACTCTGACAGAACTGAAATTCAGTTCAAAGGTGAACTACCCTACTCTTCATACAGAATGAAAACACCATTTTGATTATGATAATATCCCATATGAAGCACTAAATATCTTGCTACTTTGTTTTGTCGTGTTTATGGCTTCAATATTTCTCACGAAATCCTCGAGCAAACAGTTTAACGTTACCTGTGTCGCGCAGCAACACAAACAGTCTAGGCTAGAAACAATATTCGTGACGTCAACCCAACGGCTGAGCAGCTTGATAAGTTGTTTAACTTAAATGGTTTTCATGATTTTTATTAATCTTTCAACGCACTACACTTGGTTTAACATACAACTTGAGCTAATAGAATCTATTGTGAACAGCGTCGCTTTCCTTCTCACCACAGCGTATTAAAGAATATAAAGCAATTAAATAGACAATGTACCGTAGATGTACATCCCATTGATGGTTTTCAAGTACCTTACTTTACACATATCTTTCCTGTAAATGCTTTATGAATATGAGTTGAAGTAATCTTACCCGGGGATGGCTAAAGTGCTGTGTTCAGCTCAACCTCTCGTTGTCCAACTCACTCGAAAACATTTTAGGCAACTTAACGTTAAGTTAAGAGAAAACAACAGAATAAACTAACGTTAGTGAATGCCGCACCGCGGCGTGAGGAGGAAAATACCGTTCCCTTTAGTTTCAAATCGACACGAAAGGTAAATAAATAGTAAAGAGTTTAAAGAAAACGTTTCGGTCTGTCCTGCTTTGCTCCTCCCATTCCAACAGCGGCGTCTTCTTCTTTAAAAATGAGTCTCGTTCGCGCTCGAGACGCGGGATTTCAATTCGCCCCACTCACGCGACCAGCGCGCGCTTATTCCATATCTCTCGTCAGAGAGACTTTCATAGTGATCCAGCAGATGAAAGCTAACCCTGCGCCAGAAATAAACTTTCAAACGGTAAAGTCAAGCGCTTCCTCCACTCTGTGGTTTTAATCCATTTAGTTCTTTCCCCCCTTTTTCCATTCAGGTTGATCCCTCCCACTTCTGGCACAGTTTCTTCCCAGTGCTTTCATTCACTTTTGTTGGGAATTCGGACTCATTTCTGCGAATCGGTTCTTTTGAACAGGTCGTATCAAAGAACCGGATAATTTAACGCCTATCCCAGTTTCACCAACAGGTCATGTTATACTGGAAGATGTTATATAGTCATAACTTCACACCACGATGGAACAATAGAGTTAGAAGCAAACAACTGTATGACAAGGACTGGGTGTAGAAAGGTATTTGGTCAGTGTCACATTTAATTGATAGTAGCTAATAGTGGTAATTTTTGTGTTAAATAGCCTATAATTTAATTTGCAATCGGGCCAAATTCGAATCTATTACTCAAGCCATCCCTAAATCTGTTATTTGTCTAATTAAAAAAAATGATCTCTTATTCTAGACTATATCTCTCATTCTATCCCCATGACCCATCTCCCACCACTTTCAATTGAAGGTTGAGATTTTAAAGGAAGTCAACTTTCAAACAAAATTATTAGTGATATATTTAATAATAGTTCCTATAAATAGCTTATAAAAACTAATTTTCACATAATTTCTCAAAAGGTACCATTCACATACACAATATTAAGTGAATACTTACGACTTAAATTTGGATTGGAATCTAATAAATGTATATTTTATGATGATATTGAAACCACGGCACAGATCATCTATTTTTTCATTGTATATATGTGAAGGCTTTATGGTCTGATATTTATGACTGGCTTTTCCCAAAGGTACCTCACCTTGATGACTGTATCTATGGACTTGTAATGAACAATAACAAAGATAACTTCCTGGTTAACAGCATCCATATGCTGGGAAAATTGTATATACACAAAAGTACTTGAAGGTGAAACCAATGTTTTACATTTCATAATGCGTTTATTTTTTATACAAAAGCCCTTAAAGTGATGAAAAAGAAAAATGCAATCAATCTTTTTTTTTTTCATTATAGAAGAAAAAGATTTTTTTAAACCCTAGCCCCTTTAATGTTTTTGTTTGTTTGATTGTTTTTTATTATTATATTACTATTATGTTTTTTCCTGCTGTATTTGTATTTCACCTGTTGTGTATATTCTAATGCAAAGATGTACTAAAATTGCCATGTTGTTTGTACATGAATAATTGTTTAATAAAAAAATAAAAAATAAATTCCATCGAATGGTCCCTGACACACAGTGTGGCACATTTCCGATCAAGAATAGTTCCGCTAATAAACAAGTTTGTTGTAATTTCAGTTTTTTTCCAGTTCTGTTTGTTGCAACCAGAATTCATCTCATAAAAGTAATTTAGTAACTATTATTTGCTGCAATTAATTGTTGAAACTGGTATTGTGAACCGGTTCAATTGATTCTTTAAAAAGATCCAACTCAAAAAAACGATTCATTCGAATCAATTCAGTGAAACAACAGTTGCAGTCGGGCTGCTTCTCCATGCATTGTTTTGAATATCCTACAGCTTTATAATTGAAGGCTTCATTTAAAAATGAGTGTCTGCCCCACTTAATTCCACAAAAGCTAAACAACTATCAGTCACTGAATGTCCTCATTTGCAAATAAGGATTCTTTCTTGTGAAACTAGGTGAGGCTCAGTTCACATTTTAAGGGGATATAGGCTACAGTAGTACTCTATGGCAGGCACTGTGATGGAGTGATTATGGAAACAGGCAAGATACAACAGGCACAACACATGGGTGTGTGAAGAAAGTGAGAGCAGTTTGGGGTCTTGGAAATGCCGTCCTACAAAAAATCTATTCTCAATGTTATTCACATTCATTGCCCTAGGGAGCACAATTTATTTTGCAGTGACAAACATCACGAATACACAATGAAAGAACCACTCTACCTTCTGGTCTGTACTGGGCAATGATGGTCACCGTCTGTCCAGCCCTCTTCAGTGCAGCAGCAGCCTGCTCATGGGTAGCGTTGCGCAGGTTTACACCATTCACCTGGGACAAAACCATGGTAACAGAATAAAGCAACAACCCCCACACACCACACAGTAATGCAAATCACATGATGCAATGTCAGCTCTAAGACTTTATAACAATTTTAAGAGGAGAGATTCCTCTTTCATTTAATTTAATATCTACTGTTCAAAAGTGTATATTTTTATTCAGCAAGGATGCATTATATTGATCGAAAGTAAGAGTAAAGAAATGTATAATGTTACACAAGGTTTCTAACAAAGGCTGCAGTTAAATTTTCCATTTATCAAATAATCCTGAAAAAATATTAAGCAGCACAATAGTTTTGTACATTTATAATAATAAGAAATGTTTCTTTAGTAGCAAATCAGCATATTAGAATATTATTTCATGTGAAGGATAATGTGACAAATAAATAAAAGGTTATTTTAAATTGTAATATCCTCCTGGGACCTAAGAATAGACTTTTGTTCACTGTAGTGGACATTATATTTTAGTGAATTTCTCTGACATCATACATGTCACATGTCACAGTCTGGATGTCCTGTAAAGAGCACATCCGGGGCTTTGCAGAGATACCAAATGTTTGGAGGTTTCACCAGGACAACAACTTCTTCTTGGTCTTTAAAAACGGCTGACATTAATGTTTAGCACTCTTATGGAAATATGATCATATTTTTTAATTATAATTTAAATCTGATTAATTTTCAAATTGTTTGTTATAAATCAACATCTCAGGAAAATGTTATGGGGTTTCTAATCAAAATATGACTTTCTGTTACAAAACAGGGCATTGATTTCATAAATGACCACTGTAGTGGACGCCAGGACTTAAATCATGTTTATCAGGCATTTTGGAGACATAAGTGAACAGGGAAAGAAATTACATATCAATATTCCTATGAAATATTAGATATTATTATGAAAATGTTGCCAATTTTTCCTCCCATTATTACACTTCTTTTTTCATTACATGTTGCACCAAGAACACATTAATATGCTAATTAGATGCAGTGAATAGATACATTGTACTGAATGGGAAAATCCAAGTCTTGTCATTTTACCCACATATTTAATAAAGTAAAATGGTATATGAATGCATTTCATTATATCTTTCATAACATAGTTCAGAATCATCTTTAAATAAAGTTTGTTTAAAAAAAAACCCTGAAACCTAAAAATTGATTGGTGAATTAAAAATAAATCCCATTGTTTTTGCCTATACATACAATTTCATGTAATTTATTTTTCAATGGAACAACCAATGGATCAGTGCCAGGCGGCCGTAAGCTCACAGCAGACTCTCATTTGAGAGGAGCTCATAAGCCTGCCTGGTAGGTAACCATGCTGTAGGCAATCTATGAAAGTCCCTTCCTGCAGGGACCGCATAGCAGCAGTGTCGTCTCGTCATGCTAGGGTATGAACACCGCCTTCAAGTCTCGCGAACGGCTAGAGACCGGCACCTGATAGCAGGTGACCACTAGCTGTCATTTCATGTTTTTGTTTTTAGTCCTGCTGTCAACTACAGAGGACATATCATAACATATGAATAAAATATCATTTTTCAAAAATGTTTTTTTTCTCCATTTGTTTCTTATGCTCTAAACAATGTAATGACATAAAAAAAAATACTAAATTCAAAAAACTTTTTTTTTCTGGGTCCCAGGAGGATATTTCACAATATTGTTTTCACTGTACTTTTTTAATCAAATAAATGCTTGGTGAGCATAAGACTTCTTTAAAAAGAAAAAAATAAATAGAATATTATTGACCCCAAACATTTGAATGGTAGTATATTTATATATATATACATTTTTTTTTTTTTTTATGCTGTTAATCCTTAAAATTTCTACTTGAGTGTCACAGACAGTTACTGACCGACAGGATGCGGTCTCCTCTCCTCAGCTCTCCGCTCAGGTCAGCTGGCCCTCCTGCCAAGATGAAAGACACGAAGATCCCCTCTCCGTCCTCCCCGCCCACAATGTTGAATCCCAAACCTGTGGAACCCTTGTGCAGCAGGATCTTCCGCGGCTCCCTGCCAAGCAGAAGGACAGTGTCAAAGATCAGGATAAACTTGGATCACCACAGCAGCAGGGAGGGACGGAAAACAGAGATATAGTCATTGTCAGAATTATTGCCACCCCTGGTAAATATAATCAAAGATGGCTGTACAAATAAATATGCATTGTTTATCCTTTTGATCTTTCATTAAAAAAATAGCAAAAATCTTACCTTTCATTGAAGTAAAAGAATTGAAAGTGGGGGGGAATCACATTATGAAATCAATTCTCCAAAACACGTTGGCCACAATTATTGGCACCCCTAGAATGTTTTATGAGTAAAATATCTCTGAAGTATATTCCCATTCATATTTACCTTTTTTAGCACGCCAGGGTGACTAAAAGCATGACATTGTCAAGCTATGACATCTTGTTTCATAGGAGTATAAATATGAGGAAACACAATGGCCAAATTCCCAAATATAGTTCTGTGGCTGTATTCACAAAACATTTTATCTTAGCACTATAGAGTTCTCCTAAATAGCAGTAAAAGTTATTTTCTCCTAAAACATCCCAACGCTGATGAGACCAACTTTTACTTAGGAATAGAGAGAAGTCTTAAGCTAAGAGTAAGGGCTTCGCTTGACCTTGTTGCTCTGGATGATGTCATCACGCTTACACTATGCACCATAGGCTGTAAAAAAAAATTGCTATACACACAGTGATTGGCTGATGGGGGAGGAGTCTCTGTCAGTGATATAAATATTGTACAATGTATCATGTTACCATATTCGAATAAAGATTCTAAACAGTAGGCTAAGTGTCACTATTAAACAAGTATATGTACAGCTGATTATCAGCAGAATTCAAGCGACTAATTATGTTTTATATATGGAAAGTTAATCAGCTCGAGAGGAGACATACAGTGAGGAAAATAAGTATTTGAACACCCTGCTATTTTGCAAGTTCTCCCATTTAGAAATCATGGAGGGGTCTGAAATTGTCATCGTAGGTGCATGTCCACTGTGAGAGGCATAATCTAAAAAAAAAAATCCAGAAATCACAAAACTATTTATTTGTATGATACAGCTGCAAATAAGTATTTGAACACCTGAGAAAATCAATGTTAATATTTGGTACAGTAGCCTTTGTTTACAATTACAGAGGTCAAACGTTTCCTGTAGTTTTTCACCAGGTTTGCACACACTGCAGGAGGGATTTTGGCCCACTCCTCCACACAGATCTTCTCTAGATCAGTCAGGTTTCTGGCCTGTCGCTGAGAAAGCGACAGTTTGAGCTCCCTCCAAAGATTCTCTATTGGGTTTAGGTCTGGAGACTGGCTAGGCCACGCCAGAACCTTGATATGCTTCTTGATATGCCACTCCTTGGTTATCCTGGCTGTGTGCTTCGGGTCATTGTCATGTTGGAAGACCCAGCCTCGACCCATCTTCAATGCTCTAACTGAGGGAAGGAGGTTGTTCCCCAAAATCTCGCAATACATGGCCCCGGTCATCCTCTCCTTAATACAGTGCAGTCGCCCTGTCCCATGTGCAGAAAAACACCCCCAAAGCATGATGCTACCACCCCCATGCTTCACAGTAGGAATGGTGTTCTTGGGATGGTACTCATCATTCTTCTTCCTCCAAACACGTTTAGTGGAATTATGACCAAAAAGTTCTATTTTGGTCTCATCTGACCACATGACTTTCTCCCATGACTCCTCTGGATCATCCAAATGGTCATTGGAAAACTTAAGACGGGCCTTGACATGTGCTGGTTTAAGCAGGGTAACCTTCCGTGCCATGCATGATTTCAAACCATGACGTCTTAGTGTATTACCAACAGTAACCTTGGAAACGGTGGTCCCAGCTCTTTTCAGGTCATTGACCAGCTCCTCCCGTGTAGTTCTGGGCTGATTTCTCACCTTTCTTAGGATCATTGAGACCCCACGAGGTGAGATCTTGCATGGAGCCCCAGTCCGAGGGAGATTGACAGTCAGGTTTAGCTTCTTCCATTTTCTAATGATTGCTCCAACAGTGGACATTTTTTCACCAAGCTGCTTGGCAATTTCCCCGTAGCCCATTCCAGCCTTGTGGAGGTGTACAATTTTGTCTCTAGTGTCTTTGGACATCTCTTTGTTCTTGGCCATGTTAGTAGTTGGATTATTACTGATTGTATGTGGTTGAACAGGTGTCTTTATGCAGCTAACGACCTCAAACAAGTTCATCTAATTTAGGATAATAAATGGAGTGGAGGTGGACATTTTAAAGACAGACTAACAGGTCTTTGAGGTTCAGAATTCTAGCTGATAGACAGGTGTTCAAATACTTATTTGCAGCTGTATCATACAAATAAATAGTTAAAAAATCATATATTGTGATTTCTGATTATGTCTCTCACAGTGGACATGCACCTACGATGACAATTTCAACCCCCTCCATGATTTCCAAGTGGGAGAACTTGCAAAATAGCAGGGTGTTCAAATACTTATTTTCCTCACTGTATATACAGTATACACAGCCGAATCACCTAGTTACATTAACAGTTTTCTGCATCACTCCGCCACCTTGACTCCTCACTCTTGGCCCAGACGGAGATATAGGGGAGAATATAGGGGTTTGGGCTAAATTCCCAGCTCGGAGCCCTCAATCCTCTCGGACTGTAGCAAAAGTTTGTTGAGCTTCACAAAATACAAAGTGGCAGATGAAACTAAAAAAGGAGCTTTTTAGAAGCAAACCTACCAGATGTGTTTGGTGGAAACAGGGATCAAAAGTACCCCATGCCCACAGTTAAATAGACCGCTGGATCTTTAATATTGTGGGCCTATTTTTTTGCTGGAGGTCCTGGACATCTTGTTCAGATATATGGTATCATGGATTCTAGCAAATACCAACAGATAAAAAAATCAAAACCTGATGGCCTCTACAAGAAATAATAATGGACCGTGGTTGGATCTTCCATCAGGACAATGATCCAAAGCAAACATCAAAATCAACACAAAAATGGGTCATTGAACACAAATCAAAGCTTCTGTATGGCCATACCCTGACCTGAACCATATAGAAAATGAGAAGTATTTGTTAAAAAAATGTATTTAGTAAAAGGGTGCCAATAATTGTGGCCAACGTGTTTTTGGAGAAAACATTTCTTCCTTAAAGATATTTTACTTCAATGAAAGATTAGATTTTTGTAATAATAATTATGAAAATAGAAAAAAAAGATCAAAAGGATTAACAATGCAAATTTATTTTTACAGGCTTAGTGGAAAAAACACATTAAGACATTATGAGCATCAAAAAACAATATGAATTCATAGGGTAAAGGAACAATTGTAATGTTTCAGTCTAGCCAGAAGTTAAATGATTATATTTCGTTTTCTTCCTGTCATTTACAGAGCGAGGGAATCGAGGAGAACAGATCCATGAGAAAACACAACGCTCTAGTCACGACTAGAGGAGACTGGCAAAATGTCATCCAAAGCTAAACAAGATTTCCAGATTTGTTCTAGAAATGAGCGCTAACACATACACACCAATAACTAACATACTTTCCCACACCAAACACATTCACACATTGAGCTCATTCCTGCCTTGTGCAGGACTGCAGTACTGTTTTAGCAGCCGTGATTCATGCAGGCAGAGAAGCATTCCAGACTGTCCAGAGCTGGCACACCAGCGAGACTCGAACTACATTCAGGGGCCGTCAAAGACCCTTTCTGAATGTACTGCAGCATAACACACCATAGTTCCCAAAAATGCAACACACATCAACATTTGTAGTAACAGCTCCCTGCTGCATGTTTCTCAGTACTCACTACCACAGAACTTGGCTACACTCAAAAAAAAGGTTCTATATGGCACCAAAAATGGCTCTTGGCTCGTAATCATAGGGGAACCTTTTATAGTGCTATATAGCACCAATTTTGGTGCTTCAGTGGTTCTTCAGCGGTTCTTCAGAGGTGCTATATAGCACCTTAGTCAAAGAACCGGTGAATAACCACTGAAGAACCACTGAAGCACCAAAAAATTGGTGCTATATAGCACTAAAAAAGGTTCCCCTATGATAACGAGCCAAGAACCATTTTTGGTGCCATATAGAACCTTTTTTTTTTTAGAGTGTTTCGACAGCCATGGCACTGAAAACATCCCTTTTATGTGACCGGACAAGTTGTGCTTTTAGTAAGTGTTTGGTTCATATATGAAATATGATGATACATACTTACTCAAACTGACTGTGGTGTACTTTGTGTGATCTACTGGTGTACTGGAGTGTGAATCCGTTTATTGAGAACCTTATTTCCATACATTTAATGCAAGTGGTTTTGCAAAACAGTCTTTTTAACCTCTGTTTATTACATGACACATATTAAAACAATCACCTGGACACCAGTTCCCTGTTTTCTGTCACTCTGATGGCTCTCTTGTACAAAACATTATTTATTAGTTCCTCTCTTTTGCAATCTATCCTGCTCTAAGTTGACAAATTGCAAAAGCTCACACACACTCATGCTATGCTAAACAACTGTAGATGATTAACCTGTTAAAACTATATACCAAAAAGGGTCGTGCATAATTAAGAATAAAAAAAAAAATGTGTTCCCTTTTAGTTCAAGGAGTTGAGTTGAATTGAATTGCAATTAAAAGACATTCAACATAGATAATGGGTTTTGGGAAGTTAACTGTTCTACCAAACTGGTATTACCATCAAGCCATAAACACTCAAATCTTTAAGCTTTTTTTTTTTCGAACAAACTTTCTCAAGCCAACATTCAAAGCTTGTCTTCACAAACATCATAAAATAGTCTCATCAATTAATATAGTTTTAATTCCTTTTAATTCTATTTCAATTTTAATTTAAGTTCAAAGTACAATTCCACGTCGTGTTTGCTACCTCAAATTAAATTAAATTAATTTCTGAATGGCACACAACCCTGATGCTTTGTTAATTAAACATTAAGATCAGTTTGATTAAATGATAATCAAAAGTATTAAAATGAATGAAAACAGAAACATGAAAATTATTTTGTTAATTTCATGGCTAGCGTAGGTCAAACACTCATTACTGTATAGGTCTAGAGAAAAGTTTGTTTTGTACTAAATCATGTGAATATATGCTGATTTTTTTCAAGATCCGCTGGGAGATAAGTACAAGAAATGTATTTACAATTCACCTTTTATTAAAATAGTACTAAAGCAAATGAAAGAATTTAACAGCAAATCTGCTGCTATTGCAGAGCTGTCCAATTCACAGCAAGATGAAGCAGTTATCGGATGCAAGCAGTCACTCACTCACTCACTCACTCACTCACTCACTCACTCACTCACTCACTCACTCAAACCTGCACCTACTTTACCTGTTCATGAGGGTGATGCTTGTCCTACCTCGTCTCTCTACATTGGCCTTTACCATTGGCAAGGAAGAGGAGATGTTAACTGTGAATATGGTGCCTGCCACTATAGCTATCCGGCAGGGATATGAAGAATTTTTTTTCCAGGACTCTGTCTCTTGCTCCAGACAGGCTGTGAAGTTCTGTATGTGTACAGTATAAGTGCACATTCTCTAAGTGAAAGGGGAGTGATGGGAAACAGCACCACATCGCTTGTCACACATCACCCCTGCTGGGACAGCGTAAAACTTAACTCTTACCCAGCCACATGAACTGCTGTCCACCACAATAAAACATCCTCAATTTTGATTTTATCGATTATAAATTGTATCTGAATGTAAAACAATGGCTAAGTAGCTATTGCATTGGCTGAAATTATGCAGTGGCCTAAGAGATGTCAACAGACAAGGAAAGTTGTTTCAGAGGAAATTACTTTAGTTTAATTAAAGATTTTAAAGACAGGTTTAATCATTTATATTAAGACCAAAACATGTAAGAGAGTAAAATGTGTCCATTTTGTAGATGATAAGGCACCCAACCAACTTTTGTGCAGTGCAGTTGTGCAGTTGCCCCCCTTATATTGTGGCACATGCTGAAATTTCCAGACTCTTTTGAAGGATGACAACACGGCTCAGATGTTTTCAGGGTTGCAATGCCCCAATGCTGTCTGTCTGCTTCTTTTTCCACTCTAAGTAATTGGCACTGATTGGGTGATTAATGGTGGACAGTGGATACTGCTCTCCAGAAACACGCAGAGACGTAATTCTCCAT
This sequence comes from Romanogobio albipinnatus, assembly GCA_023566225.1. Taxonomy (NCBI): domain Eukaryota; kingdom Metazoa; phylum Chordata; class Actinopteri; order Cypriniformes; family Gobionidae; genus Romanogobio; species Romanogobio albipinnatus. The sequence continues at coordinate 25,397,305 of CM042246.1, read as the reverse complement.
GGAAAACATGTTCTCTTTGGCAGGATCACATGGCTTTCATGGCTGCTGTAGGCTGCTCTGTCTTCCTCTTTCTCTGAATGCTTTCAAAGCTCTGGGTGAAAATCACCAATCTCTTCCTCAGAACACACTTCAGTCCTGTTTGATTTCACGCCAAGAGACGTTCAAGATATTTCCAGGCTCTCCGAGCAGCTAAGAATAAACCAAGTGTGTCAACAGTTTACAATCAGGTGCGTCACTGAGTAAAGCTGCCAAAAACCAGCTTCAATTATATTTGATCCTGCTTATTTGCACAGTATAAACTAAACCTAATGACAAATGAGTGACTTGACTTATCGTGTTGCTTTATTGACAATGATGTTGGTAAGATTTAGATTCTAAATTGTCAATTGCACTAGCAAACTCAATGAGGGAACGGTTGCTTCAGCTGTAAGTTAAAACTTATGCTGCATGCCTGCGTCCAAAATCGCGCACTGTCTGAGTCTTACTTTGCGACCCTTAAGTAAAGTATGTTCTATATCAGGGGTTTTCAAACTTTATCATGGCAAGGACCCCCAAATATGATGAACCTTGTATGAGGGACCCCCTTCCTAAAATCCATCTATATATTTGTATGTATGAAAAAACAGAGATAAATAGTAAGTGTGACATTATAAATACAACATATTGTTTCCAAACTTAAATTGGCTATACTTAATGTTGGATGTATAAACTCGAAGAAGAAATTTTCAATTAAAACGTATTTTTATAAGCAACTTTCACAATAAATGTATGCAAGTAGCTTACTGCGTTAAGAAGAATACTGCCTTACAACCCCAGTGAGCAAGATAAAGGACTAAAAAACTCACTAGAAAGATACAAAGCAAACATATACAATTCTGGAAAGTACGTTTACGGCAAGAAAGGTGAGAAATGTTTAGATTTAACATGAGATTTAACATTTAACATGAAACAGGTAGAATGTTCGGTAGACTTTATCCATTTTTGCTTTGTCTTTGTACTCTCTGGAATTCTGGGGACCCCTTAGAACCTTCTGGAGGACCCCTGCAGTTTGAAAACCCCTGTTCTATATAGTATGAATATGGATTGTATGAATGACATTCGGAAATACTCGATTTTGGATGCAGCTACTTAAGCACTCTAAATGTTTGAGCATTGCACCATAAGTTTAAGTATTTGAGCATTGCACAGTTAAACTAAGCATAAACACACACACAAACCCAATATTTCCTGAAGTATCTGACTAGGAATTATGGTTGAAATAACATGGCAGACAGATTTAATTACACATGCTCAAATGCTCAACCTTCTTCTTTCACCAAAACAAATTTCTTGTGTGTGCAAACATACTTATAAAGCTCTTTCTGATTCTTCAGTCTTTCAGACATAAACAAGGTTGACATGTACACTTGTACACAATGTTTGGGGTTGGTAAATAATTTTTAAATGTTTTTTAATCAAAGGCTCTCAGCAAGGCTGCATTTATTTGATCCAATATACTGTAAATCAGTAAATATTTATAAATGTATATGTATAATGTATAAATGTGAAAACAGTTGTGCTGCTTAATATTTTTATGGAAACAAATGATACATTTTCTTTCAGGATTCTTTCATGAAAAAAAAGATAGCAGCATTTCTTTGAAATACAACTTTTTGGTAAAACTTTTGATCAATTCAATGCAAAGTATTAAAATCTTCTAAAAAAAATTTTATATATTAAAGAGAGAACATTGTGTTCAGCATGAAACTGGTGAATGTTGCCCCGCTTCACTTGTGTATGTCAAGACAAAAAATGTCTGTCCGTATTAAATAAAGTTGAAGTTAAAGTTAAAAAAAATATAAATTAACCATTCTTGAATATTTGTTATTTACATATTTAAATACACAAGCAATTTAATTTCATATTTTTTTATATAGAGAGTTTCAGTGGATATTTAATTTATATATCCTTTTTTAGTTTGAAACATCATGAACCTGCATTGCACAACTTTTCAACACAATTTTCAAAATACTTCAAGATATTATAAAGATCACCGCACGCACCCTGGGTCGGGCGATGTCCACTCTTGTGGTCCAGGAACGCCACCTATGGCTGAACCTGGCGGATATGCGTGAGGCCGACAAAGTGCGGTTCCTCAACGCCCCTGTCTGCCAGGCTGGCCTCTTCGGCGACGCCATCGAGAACTTCGACCGGCGGTTCTCGGTGGCCCAGAAGCAGACGGAGGCCATCAAGAACATCCTGCCCCAGCGACCTGCTGCTGCCTCCACCCAGTCGCTGGCCGCAGCACCTCCGCCTGCTCGTCGCCGAGGGCGTCCTCCTGCGGCCGCCTCCGCCCCTGCTGCCCCAAGCAGCAGCCTCCACAATCGGGGAAGCACTGCAGCAAACAACTGTTGTTGTTGTTGACATTCTCCCCCCGGTCCTCCTCTGGGGGGAGGAGGGGTGCGGACACCACCTCCCCTGGAGCAGCTCCTCTTCTCCCTGGGCTCCCCGTGTCAGGGCCGCTTGCCCTTGCGCTTGCCTGCAGACTTTGCGGGCCCTGACACGGGTTGGGCGCCCCCCTTGCGACCGGCGCCCAACCCGTGTCAGGGCCCGAGACACGGGGAGACACAAGCGGCCCTGACACGGGGAGCCCAGGGAGAAGAGGAGCTGCTCCAGGGGAGGTGGTGTCCGCACCCCTCCTCCCCCCAGAGGAGGACCGGGGGGAGAATGTCAACAACAACAACAGTGCTGGTACCGAAATCCTGCCCTCCGGGGTCCAGCGGTACCCACATTCTCAATAAAAGAGCAGTTTCCTCCCTCCCTGAGCTCCGAGAGGGACAGGTTGGCAGTGTGCGACGCCCCCGGGCCTTGCCACTCCTTTCCTCCCCTCTCACCCCTCGCCAGTGGGCAGCAGCGTGGGCACCGAGGACGCCCCCGGGCCTTCTCACCCACACTCTGCCCCACCTGGAGTACTCAGACAACACTCCGGGCCGCCCCCAGGCCTCCCAAGTCGGGTCTGAGCGCTCCACCTCGCTGCCTCACCCCGGGTACGTCTGTGGTGCTGTTGGTCCTGCTTGTTCGGTCTCTGGGGGCCTGGCTTGGCCTCCCCAGACTGTCACGCTGGCTCATCCATACCATCAGACTCGGCTATGCGATTCAATTCGCACGCCGGCCTCCCAAGTACATGGGCATCCTCTTCACCTCAGTGTGGAGCAGCGATGCCCATGTCTTGCGGTCCGAGATTGATGTCCTGCTGGCGAAGGGCGCGTTCCTCCTGCCGATATGAGGTCGGGGTTCTACAGCCCCTACTTCATTGTACCCAAGAAAGGGGATGGGTTAAGACCAATCTTGGACCTGTGCATTTTGAATCGGGCCCTGCACAAGCTCCTGTTCAAAATGTTAACGCAGAACCGCATTTTCCAGTGCATCCGTCCCCAAGATTGGTTTGCAGCGTACGACCTGAAGGACGCGTACTTTCATGTCTCTATCCTTCCTCGACACAGACCGTTCCTGCGCTTTGCGTTCGAGGGGAGGGCAAATCAGTACAATGTCTTGCTCTTCGGGCTGTCCCTGTCACCTCGCGTCTTCGCAAAAGTCATCGAGGCAGCCATTGTTCCGCTCAGAGAAAGCGGCGTTCGGATACTCAACTATCCCGACGACTGGCTCATACTGGCTCAGTCTCGGGATCAGTTGTGCGAACACAGGGACATGGTGCTCAGTCACCTCAGCCTGTTGGGACTTCGGGTCAACCGAGAGAAGAGCAAACTCTGCCCCACGCAGAGGATCTATTATCTCGGTATGAAGCTGGATTCAGTCAGCCAGAGTGCGCGCCTCACTCCAGAGCGCGTCCGGTCAGTGTTGAACTGCTTGAATACGTTCAAAGGCAGGACAGCGGTCCCACTGAAATTCTTTCAGAGGCTCCTGAGGCATATGGCATCTGCAGCCGCGGTAACGCCGCTCGGATTGCTTCATATGAGACCGCTTCAACGCTGGTTACACGACCGAGTCCCAAGATGGGCGTGGCAGCACGGTCAGTACCGGGTCTCAGTTACTCCTTACTGTCGCCAAACCTTCAACCCGTGGTCAGACCCTTCGTTTCTCCGGGCCGGAGTGTCCTTAGAACAGGTGTCCAGGCATGCTGTGGCCTGCACGGATGCCTCATCCACGGGCTGGGGGGCCACGTACAACGGGCACGCAGTTTCGGGTCTGTGGACGGGGCCCCAACTGCGTTGGCATATCAATTGCCTAGAGTTACTGGCGGTACGTCTTGCCCTGGCCCGGTTCAAGAAACCGCTTCGGGGAAAGCACGTACTGGTCCGTTCGGACAGCACTGCGGCCGTTGCGTACATCAACCGACAGGGTGGTCTATGCTCCCGTTGCATGCTCCGGCTCGCCCGCCATCTCCTCCTGTGGAGTCAGAAATTTGTGAGGTCACTTGGCGCCATTCACATCCCAGGTGCGCTGAACCAGACAGCCGACGAGCTCTCTCGCCAGTCGACACCTCCGGGCGACTGGCAACTCCACCCCCGGAGCGTCCAGCTGATATGGGACCACTTGGGAGTTGCACAGGTAGACCTGTTCGCTTCCCCGGAGTCGACCCATTGCCAGTGGTACTACTCCCTGACCGGAGGTACCTTACCTTAGGCACAGATGCACTGGCGCACAGCTGGCCCTGGGACCTACACAAATATGCGTTTCCCCCAGTGAGCCTTCTAGCACAGACTCTGTGCAAGGTCAGGGAGGACGAGGAGCAGGTCTTGTTAGTTGCGCCCTACTGGCCCAACCGGACCTGGTTCCCATAACTTACAGCCCCTCCCTGGCCGATCCCCCTGAGGAAGGACCTTCTTTCTCAGGGGCGGGGCACTCTATGGCACCCTCGTCCAGACCTCTGGAATCTCCATGTCTGGTCCCTGGACGGGACGCGAAGGTTCTAGGTGGCCTGCCACAAGCAGTGGTAGACACCATCGCTTTAGCTAGAGCCCCCTCTACGAGGCGCCTCTATTCCCTGAAGTGGAACCTGTTCGTCGAGTGATGCTCTTCCCGCCGGGAAGACCCCCGGGAGTGTTTGATTAACGTTGTGCTTTCCTTCCTGCAGGATGGGTTGGAGCGAAGGTTGTCTCCCTCCACCCTCAAAGTGTACGTCGCAGCAATAGTGGCGTATCACGATGCTGTAGACGGTAAATACTTAGGTAAGCACGACTTAATCGTCAGGTTCCTCAGAGGTGCGAGGAGACTAAATCCTCCTCGTCCAACTTCGGTACCCTCTTGGGATTTAGCCCTGGTGCTTAGAGCACTCCAGGGTCCGCCATTTGAGCCTTTGCAGTCAGTTGAGCTGAAAATTCTGTCCATGAAGACAGTCCACCTGACCGCATTGGCCTCAATCAAGAGGGTAGGGGACCTGCATGCACTTTCGGTTGACGAATCGTGCCTAGAATTCGGGCCGGCCAACTCTCACGTTGTCCTGAGACCCTGGCCTGGATATGTGCCCAAGGTTCCTACCACTCCCTTTCGGGACCAGGTGGTAAATCTGCAAGCGCTGCCTTCAGAGGAGGCAGACCCAGCCCTAGCTTTGTTATGTCCCGTCCGCGCTCTTCGCGCTTACGTTGACCGGACTGAGAGCTTCAGATCCTCACAGCAGCTCTTCGTCTGTTATGGAGGTCAGCAGAAGGGAAAGGCTGTCTCCAAGCAGAGGTTGGCCCACTGGATAGTGGATGCCATCGTCTTGGCTTACCAGTCCCAAGACGTACCTTGCCCGTTCGGGGTGCGAGCACACTCCACTTGGAGCGTAGCTTCATCGTGGGCGCTGGCTCAAGGCGCCTCGCTGACAGACATATGTAGAGCTGCGGGCTGGGCAACACCTAACACGTTTGCTAGATTTTATAGCCTCCGTGTAGAGCCAGTATCTTCCCGCATCCTCGCCCCCAGTGGCCAGTAGCGCGAAGTATCCGTTCTAGTGTCGGCTTGCAACGACATTCCTGCCCTCTGGGCTGGATACGTGCGTCTATTTGCTCCAGTTGAGTTCCCCGGAAACGGCTAACCCTGTGAGTCCTCCATCACCCCTGCGGTGTCAGACGTTGCAGACCGTCTGACGCTAGGCCTGCACCCATATGCTTGTGGAACGTGTGTGTAGGCTGGGTTCCATATGTTGCGGTCCTCTAACGGCTACCCCATATGTGTATTCTCCACGATACCAGCTACCCTACTCGGCTAGCCCCGTGTCTTTCCCTGGACAGAGCCCGCTCTGTCATCTCTGGGTGTGTTCTTCCCCCCCTGGGACCAGGTTGGGTCCACCCCAGAGACTTCCATATGTTGTACTACCTTGATAGGTTAGTCCTTATGCGTATTTCCACCTCTCCTTCCATTGAAGGATGTGGCTCCGCAGCGTACCATCTCCCGAGATGGGCACGCTTTCCCAGCGTTATCCAATAGTCACGCTGAGTGGGTCTTGCAGGAACAGCAAGTGACTGTCCTTCCCTGCCGAGAGCCCTGACTCCCACTCCAACATAGGAGTGGTCCAGCGAGCTCAGGCAGGGCGCTGGAAGGGCCAGCATCCCTGGCATGTTGGTAGGGATCCCAATTCGTCGGTCAGTTCCGACATACGTCGAACGTGACCGACTGAAAGGGAACGTCTTGGTTACGTATGTAACCCTAGTTCCCTGAAGGAGGGAATGGAGACGTACGTCCCGTCGCCAGGTGCTGTGCTTCAGCTGAAGGCCCGAGCCACTTATCTCGGCTCCTCAGTTGAAAACGATAAACGGTACTTCCACTTCAGTATTTATATCCGCAACGCGGGGCGGCGCGTGGAATGCCAATGTTCATTGGCTCGTTTCTATACACTCGAAGTAGATTGGTCTCTGAAACAGATCCCAATTAGTCGGTCAGTTCCGACGTACATCTCCGTTCCCTCCTTCAGGGAACGAGGGTTACATACGTAACCGAGACGTTATTAGGATTACTGTGGTTTGGAATTGGTCAAATGTGCCTGAAAAAAAAATATGATCAGAAAATCAACGTGCCTAATAATTCTGCACACAGTGTATATATATATATATATATATATATATATATATATATATATATATATATATATATATATATATATATATACTCACCTAAAGGATTATTAGGAACACATGTTCAATTTCTCATTAATGCAATTATCTAATCAACCAATCACACGGCAGTTGCTTCAATGCATTCAGGGGTGTGGTCCTGGTCAAGGCAATCTCCTGAACTCCAAACTGAATGTCAGAATGGGAAAGAAAGGTGATTTAAGCAATTTTGAGCATGGCATGGTTGTTGGTGCCAGACGGGCCGGTCTGAGTATTTCACAATCTGCTCAGTTACTGGGATTTTCATGCACAACCATTTCTAGGGTTCACAAAGAATGGTGTGAAAAGGGAAAAACATCCAGTATGCGGCAGTCCTGTGGGCAAAAATGCCTTGTTGATGCTAGAGGTCAGAGGAGAATGGGCCGACTGATTTAAGCTGATAAAAGAGCAACTTTGACTTAAATAACCACTCGTTACAACGAGGTATGCAGCAAAGCATTTGTGAAGCCACAACACGCACAACCTTGAGGCGAATGGTCTACAATAGCAGAAGACCCCACCAGGTACCACTTATCTCACTCACTCCACTACAAATAGGAAAAAGAGGCTACAATTTGCACAAGCTCACCAAAATTGGACAGCTGAAGACTGGAAAAATGTTGCCTGGTCTGATGAGTCTCGATTTCTGTTGAGACATTCAGATGGTAGAGTCAGAATTTGGCGTAAACAGAATGAGAACATGGATCCATCATGCCTTGTTACCACTGTGCAGGCTGGTGGTGGTGGTGTAATGGTGTGGGGGATGTTTTCTTGGCACACTTTAGGCCCCTTAGTGCCAATTTGGCATCGTTTAAATGCCACGCTCCTACCTGAGCATTGTTTCTGACCATGTCCATCCCTTTATGACCACCATGTATCCATACTCTGATGGCTACTTCCAGCAGGATAATGCACCATGTCACAAAGCTCGAATAATTTCAAATTGGTTTCTTGAACATGACAATGAGTTCACTGTACTAAAATGGTCCCGACAGTCACCAGATTTCAACCCTTCCAAATCTCCATCAACTGCAAGATGCTATCCTATCAATATGGGCCAACATTTCTAAAGAATGCTTTCAGCACCTTGTTGAATCAATGCCACGTAGAATTAAGGCAGTTCTGAAGGCGAAAGGGGGTCAAACACAGTATTAGTATGGTGTTTCTACACTCAAAAAATTATTTTATGATGCTGTACTTTATTTAAGCAATTCATCTTGATTCAACACAATTATATCAGGTTTCTGGTTCAAATGTAATTGATTCATGTTAAACTGACTTAAAACTGTTACTTTTTGACATAACTTGACGTTTTCATTTTGAATTCATTTTCAATCAAGTAACCCAATCAAACAAGACTTTCACTTCCCATTATGCTTTGCAAAGGGGCTGAATTCGGAGAATAAATGTTTAAATAAAGTGCTATTTGATGCATTTTTAACAAGATGAGAAACTGGAGAGACTTTTTAATGCTTAATGTTTTGTTATGTTGGTATTTAAAAGTTTTTGTTATGTTAGTGTTTTTGGAGGTTACCATTGTGGTGAATTAAACTGGATTGCTTGTTTTGGTTTGTTTTTTATATTCATTTTAGAATAATTAAATTGAATAGTTTTGGACAAAATGTTAATTTGATTTAACTAAATGGCATTGAATTAACCTTAAGTAAAAAAATGAAATAAACTATTTGAATTAAATTCAATATAACCCAATTACGTGGAACCTGTTGACATAAAAAAATTAAGTAAAACCCACGTATAATTTTTTTGAGTGTAATAATCCTTTAGGTGAGTGTATATGTGTGTGTATGTTTTTTATATACAATGTATTTTAAGTATTCTCTACATAGTCTTGGCACAATCAATTCTGTGTCCAATAAACACAATATAACTCAAATAGACAAACATTATCAGTAGTATATTAATATTTCCCCTATTTCCCCAGTTGTGCAGCAGTCTGAATTACAAGTGATGTAATGCACTGAATGGAAAAACAAACTCCATGAGTTATGAAAGGAAGCCATTTTTGAAAACAATTATCAAATATAGTCACGAATGGCCTGAATTTACAATGTAAGATTTGTGTGATTATACACATCTCTGTCTGGTTATATAAATGTATGCCCATCATTTGTGAGCATGGGTGCGCAAGCAGATTGTCATTGGCCTGTTCGATTGGCGGCATGGCCGATTATGTTTTGCAATCCAAAGGGTGGGTGGGAGATCTCCCCCGAATCTCCATAATGTATTCAGCTGGTAAAGAAGCCAGGGGGCCGTTAGTGTATACTGGGTCAGATGGAGGGATCTAAATGTGTCTGTGACTGCCGTGCTAGTGTGGGGGAAGCACAGATGGGCAGAGGGCCTATCTGAGTCTCTCCTGTGACTCAGTCATGTACACACACACACACACACACACACACACACACACACACACACACACACACACACACACACACACACACACACACACACACACACACACACACACACACACACACACACACACACACACACACACACACACACACACACACACACACACACACACACACACACACACACACTGGCACAGTCCTCCAGGAATGAACTGTCACTGTACACCAACACAAAGTATATGTGCCTGTAAACAACTTTTATTAGCCTCTGGGGAGACCTCCAGGGTGATTGTGATAAGGTTCAGACTTACTTTGACAGCTTAGTTTGGGCACAGTGAAGTGCAAAGTGGTATAATAAACACTATTTATGTACTTTGGTAGGTGTAGCCCTGTGAAGGTTTAAATATTGTGTCTCATACTATGTGTGTGTGTGTGTGTGTGTGTGTGTGTGTGTGTGTGTGTGTGTGTGTGTGTGTGTGTGTGTGTGTGTGTGTGTGTGTGTGTGTGTGTGTGTGTGTGTGTGTGTGTTTGGGCTACGTGTCAAAGGGAGTGCGTGTTCATGTCAGCACATTATGACAGACTGTCTAAGTGTATCTATGTGTGTGATGGGCATTGGCAGAGCACACTGTGTGTGTGTGTGTGTGTGTGTGTGTGTGTGTGTGTGTGTGTGTGTGTGTGTGTGTGTGTGTGTGTGTGTGTGTGTGTGTGTGTGTGTGTGTGTGTGTGTGTGTGTGTATGTGTGTGTGTGTGTGTGCCCTGCTTTCTCCCGTTCAAATGAATCATGACAGCTTCAGGAACGTGCGCCACTACTCATTTGTAGTCTGACTGCAGAATCAACCTCTCACTTCCCTATACATTTATGGTAAGAGCAGGCCCTACTGTTTATATTTACATAACTACAACAGAAGCCAAAACATTTCTGTGTTGGAAGGTACCATGAGTGTGTATTTATGTGCTTGGAGGATAATAAATCTTTGGTGACCACTCCAGTCTGTCACACCTACAGCAATGCTAGTATACAAACTGATGAACATATAAACGTATTGTATATGTCAAGACTACAAAAGGTGGGACACACACACACATACACACACACACACTCACACACGCACACTTTTGGGCACCTTGTGGAAGAATATAGATCTGTATATTAAGTAATCCTACATCCAATCCCATCCTACACTTGTAATATGTTGTTTTATTACAATTTCTGAGTAAAATGTGTGTTACTTGCATATGTAAAAGGGCAAGGCATTGCTATGCAGTTGATAAGAGTGTTAAGGTTGTCAGGATGTTGCTATGTGCTTGCTAGGGTGTTGCTAGGTAGTTCTGGGTGGTTGCTTGCTGGCCCAAGGCAAAAACCAATAGTGTCTTTGATGGTCTCTATATAGAGCTTTAGTCTTTCAATGTAATCTATGGATTCTACCAGCCAAACATTGTAAGTCCAACTTCCAATAGCACACACTCTTGAATAAACTGCAAAAGGTATCATATCATTCATGTCATGATAAACCGTTGACTAGTTATGTGCTAAAAGTGAATATGTAGAGTGAGGGTTGTTGAAAGTGAATTGAATAACTGTAGAGCCTGTACTACAGTACAGTGAGTATGCAAGGATTAAGCAACAATCACTGACATATAGTGGTACGTAAAGTAGATGATACCCATCCCAGACAGCCAGTCACAGTACATCACTCAGACTGCTTCAGAGAGCACACAAAACAACAGGACATTATATGGGCTGGTTAGGGATGATGGCTTAAGTTTAAACTTACATACTATCTGAGATTGAACATAGATACAAAATGGGCATGGTGTGAATGAGGGGGAAGTTTGGGGGTGCAGAACCCTCCATTTGGTTTTTCAAACCAAAACTAAAGGCTGCAGGCTTCTGAAGTATGTTTTAAAAGAAAATAAAAAAAGTGCCATTATTTATCACCTTATTGTAGATGTACAAATAACAAATACATCCTAAAATGGTTAACTGTTTTGAAAACAAAACATCTTTAAATGTCCATTAAATAATAATTCGGCCATCATTTACTCACGTGACTTTCTTTTGTGGAGCACAAAAAAAAGATGTTTTGAAAGTCAAACAACATTGGACCCCATCGACTTTAATTGTATGGAGACTTTCAAAATATCTTTTTTATGTTCCGTACAGGTTTGAAATGACATGAAGTGAGTAAATTATGACAGAAATACAAATTTTGGGTAAACTATCCCTTTAAACCCGAAGAGTCTGTGCTCCAAATGAACTTACAGAAAAAAAGACCCTCCTATATAACGAAAACGCGATAGACATGGTTAAACCAGGTTAGAAAGTATAAAGCCCTCTCTATTGACTCTAAAGGTGCCTAAAGGCCTGTTCACACCAAGACAAATATTTGGTTCAAAATTCTGTGCGATTTTAATTTGAATGAGCGGCTGATAGCGCCCCGATCAGACCAACACAAATATTTGCATGCTATCAATGCCGTCACTTTTCCATCACATGAATAAAACTGGCCAACCGACAGAATTCATGCTTTTGATCACATGCCCAGAGACGCTGCTGTTGCATAAAACTACATCTTGATAGGGCTGTCGCGATAACTGCAATATTGTAATACTGACAAGCCAACCTCTGAGAAATGCAAGCAACCGCGATGTTCACTTTTGTTTCTTTTTCATAAGGCTATGCCCTTCTTGTTTAACACTGCATGCATGTATATTGAATGTTAAATAAGTTAATGATAACAAGAATGTATTTTTTTTACTTAATTAAGAGAGAGAGAGAGAGAGAGAGAGAGAGAGAGAGAAAGAGAGAGAGAGCTCAACTGAGCGCGTGCAATTACCTGCATATGTCCTTTTTCATGTCAAGTCATATAATCGTGAAAAACAAAGTATACCATATCAGAAGAGGAGAGTGATCTTCTTCGTAGAATCGTGGCGCTCACAAACGTTACGTATGCTAAGTAACAGTGAATAGCTGAGGAAGAATCTCTATGCACTTATTGTTTGACAAACACCATAACGAAGACAAAAATCTGAATGGCAGTTTAAAAACATGTGAATACCGTTTAAACTCCTTTCTTCTCCAGGGAATTTCTGCTTTTCTTTAAGCATAGTCAGAGAGTGAATGTAAATTTTCATTCAGCTCAGGTCTGAACAGACAAATCACATGTAAAAATTGGACCAATTTTTGTGCAGAACATTCGTGTTGGTGTGAACAGGCCTTAAGGAGTTTAATACCACAAGCTAAAAATGCGTGGCATCTCCTCCACACTGCAGAGGTGTACAAGGCTCGAGGCAGGGAGCTATTTGCCTCAAGACCTTACCTGTGCCACACTGCAGGTTGAGCTGAGGAAGGGGGTAGAATGGTGGCCGTGCCGTGCGGGGCGGGCGGGGGGTAACTGGGGGGAAACTATTAGGTTAACTAGGCTATGCTATGCTAAGCCAGGCAGAGCGAGAAGCATTGGTTAGTACCTGCCGGTGTACGGGACCAGGCTTTGACACAGAGCAGGCGGGGCGGGGCTGCAGCCCACGTCCCCAGACCCCCTGCTGCACAGATGGGGGGAGGGAGGGCTGGTGTCCCCATGAGGTTTGTGGATGGCACTGTAAATGGGCTCGGCCCTATTGGGGGTACAGAAATCACACAGTAAATGGGGCGCTTTCAGACACACAGAGACAGCAGACACAGAGACATACTGTATGAAGACACATACGGCACACACATGCACACAGACGGAGACAAACACACACATGCAGAAGTGAGGATGCCTTCAGCTGGATGGCTAGAGAGGGACGAGTCAGCTCTGGGGCCTGGGTGACTCACAGGCTCCAGGGAGTCCATGCTGGGAGAGGTAAAACCCATCTCATGTCCAGGCAACAGTGGCCGTAACTTCAAGACATTTGACCCCATGCCAGAAGCATCACTTATACCCATAAGTATATGCATAAGTGTTTGTTTGCTGTGTTGGGATTTGTGTTGGAGACCAGTCATGTTGAGTTAAAGCAATGTTCACAAACACACCACCACAGAGAGGCATTACACACCTCGTAGACGTTCTTCAGCCCACACTCAACACCTACTTAAAATCATTTTTCTTTGTTCTATCTTAGCCCAGTTACATCATAAAATGTGAACAGTATTGCCAAAAAGAAATCAAACAACTAAAGCTGAAGAACTGTAGCACAGATTGTGGGAAAAAAAATGTACACCTCTAATCAAATATATATATTTATATGGACATGCAAGTGTTGCTTTTTTTGTCATTTGTGGATGAGTGCACTTGAAAAGTGACATCTAAGTGAGTGACAGAGTTCCCACATTTTTTGACCAATACATTTTCATGATTTTTCCAGTTGCTTTCCAGGATATCTTTGCTTGTTTTACAATTTGTATTATTCAAATTGCATTCACAATTTCTAGATGATTCAATATTTTAGTGCCGAAGTATTAGCTGTATACATTTCTATTTGTATGACTTTTCCAGTCCTGGAAATGTAAAAATTCCCCAATATTTCCAGGTTTTACATGGCCGTGGGAACCCTGGAGTGAAGAAGTGAGTGACCGTAAGTGAATAGATGATTAATTTCTTGACTCTGACCTGGTGAAGTCCTCCTCCCCCAGCATGTGCCGTGGAACTGGGGAGTACCTCGAGGGGGTGACTTGGGGTGGCTGGTACACTGGTTTAGGCTCCATGCCCCCCATGTAGGCCATGCTGGAGTTGTGTCCGACGTGGTTGTCTACCATGGTGGGAAAGGCTGGAGGGAGGCCGAGACCAATAAATGGAAAAAAGGCAGATGATTTCACCAACTACAGAGGACCGGTTCATCTCTAAGATAAGCATAAATCCTTATTTTTTATTACTGATACAGGACAACACAATCTATGAGGCCTGGGCAAAAGCTAGTTATCAGGCATCACAGCTGCCAAAAAGCATGCCTGATTGTGATGTGCATATATACAACCATTCAACATTTTGGAATTGGAAAGATTTTTTTATGTTTTTGAAGGAAGTCTTCTTGGTGCTCAAGAAACATTTCTTATTATTATCAATGTTAAAAACAGTTGTGCAGCTTATTATATTTCTGGAAAGTGTGATAAACTTTTTCAAAAGTTCAAAAGAACAACGTTTATTTTAAATGGAAGTCTTTTGCCACATTATACATTAAATGCTTTTTTTAAAAAAAATTGTTAAAGTTTCCTTACTGAATAAAAGTATTTTTCTTTAAAAAACGGTAGTGTATATCTTTTATTATCTAATCAAAAAGAAAATCATTATTGCTGGTTTTATTTACAAATTATAAGGATAAGGATTCATGCTGATATTGTCCATAATATTGTATGTGCAATGTGCAATATTCCTGGATTACACCACCAAAAACGATTGACTGAGAAACAGTATCATAGTTGCACTTTTGAACGGCTGAGACTTCTATTGAGAGACTGGCTCATCTCATATATGACATAAATATGCAAGTAAAAAACAGCTATATAATCTCATTGTCAAAAATATATTTTTAATTAAAATGCAAAATACAGTTTCATGGCCAATAAGAGATATTCAGGCAGGTGTGGCAAAAAGTTGATTTTGGCTGCTGTGTGTGCAATTGTGCAGGTGGATTGTGTGAAAGCCTCGTCTCTCAGTGGGAGGGAAGGATCAGTGCCGTGATGGGAGCAGCAGTGTGTGTGGGTGTCTGAAAACAGCGCCCACTGCTACACCACAGTGCTGTAACAAAACTCCACAGCATTCACTCTCTGCACCACTTGGTTTCATTACAGGGTTAAGGATAAAAGCAGATAGGGATGTAGGTTATATTTGAATTGACCTAACCACAAAGTAATTTTCATTTTTATCACGCAGTATGTGTATGCGCATGTGCTATAAAATAAACAGTTTAGGAATGTTTTTAAGCTAGTAAGGGCATAGGTTGGTTGATGGAGATCAGCAAAAGAAGGTACGTACTGCTGGAGTAGTCTGGTGGGGCGTACATGTCGTTGAGATGTACTGGTCCCGGCTTGGCCACTTTCAGATAGACCATGTCTGAAGTATTCTTCAGGGCGGCCACAGCCTCCTCATGACGCACATCCTGAAGTATAATGTTATTCACCTGCGAAGGCAGACACACACACACACGCATGTTACATCGGCTGGTCTCTGAAGCGTGACTCAGAATTTTCACGACAGCACATTTGAAGATGTAGGAAGGAAGCGACTGGAGCGGAGGCTGGACGGCCCCACACTCGACGACGGCGTTCCATTCTCCAGCTCTCAGCCGTCCGGTCACAAAAGGAAGGATGAGAGGGAGGGGAAGCTGGAAAGGCGCAGTCCATTTTATTTTGGAAGCTTTAGGGCACCTACACACTATAGAAAGCTAAGTGCTTGACAGATAGAAATGTGTCCAGTTTGTTCTAAGGGAGTGGAAGGATTGTGAATATATAGCAAATTAGACTCACAACTGCCTCTCTGATATATTCAATGGTCAATAGACACCAATGGATTGGTCAAATTTCAGTCATATGACCATAGAGAAGTTTTTTTTTCTTTATTACAAACTGCAAATAACTAACACACATTATTACTGTTAAACACACCCACAATAAATCCAAGCATAATAAATAAATAATAAATACCAAAACATAAAGGCATTTTTAAATGTTAATTATTTAGAGAGTTATAAGGAATTCCTTTTTCTCATTTGCTTTAAATACACATTTAAAAAATGTCGCTAAACTTGGAGCAATTAAAAAAAAAAAAAATCTACATTTGTGACCAGAGTCCAAATTCTAATTTGAATGTAAGGAAGCATAATTTAATTTAAATTAAATACAAAAAGTCATAAAACTTTTTTTCAGTTACCAATACCAAGATGATAGGTAACATGATACACCCATAACATATGGGGTTTAATATTAATAATCAGTGTTTGAAAGTGCACATCTAGAACTTTTAAGTATTAAACTATTTAACTATGCACCCCCCCCCCCCCCCAAATGTATACACACTAATATTAGGTGCAGTATCAAATCTAGTTAAAACACATTCTAACTTTACACACAAAAAAGCAACTCTAGGCACTCTGTCCCCAAAATCAAGCTCCCTGACTGAATCAAAAAGAAAAAAAGGGATGTAAAGGCACACTTTACATGTCTGCAGTTATGGCTGCCATGATTGATTGCCTTTTAATTATGACATTTATAACCACGTCAAAGCCTGCGCAGTCCCTGGCTCTTGTGTGCCATGCAAGTGTTTCTCCTTATCGCAAATGCGTCCTTGTTTGAGTTTGCCCTCATCTTCACATCAATCACACTATGGCCCATAAACCTTCACACATGAGATATATTGTCTACAATATGACAATAGCCTACAACATTGTCTGTGGTCATTGAAGCATAAAGAAATTCACTGAAAAAATAGGTCTTGCAAAGATATGCAATGTTCCAATGCATGCAACCAGGTTGCCTATGTGCTGGCTCTACATATAGCGAAGTACACTGGTGCATGTGTGAAATCTTACAGCTAGTAGGCGATCGCCTGTCTGCAGACGTCCATCTTTCTGTGCCGCCCCACCCTCGATGATCTTTGTGATGTAGATACTGTTGTCACCGGGGATGTGCTGGTTGCCTATACCTCCAGCAATACTGAAGCCAAGACCTTGAATAAATGGAATGGAGTTACATTTTTAACCAGATCTTTTGCAGTTGAAGTCAACATTAAATGACACTCACAACCCATTTTATTTATGTGACTTAATGTGACATATTTCCAGTAGAAACAGGCATTTCAATGAGAATAAATGTTAGGAAAATTTTCACTGATGCATTTTGCACAAGTAAATAGGGGCAATAATAGCGATATTGTGAATAACAGCAATTTCTATTGTGTGTATCTCAAATGTATTTATGTACACATTTAGCTCCTCTAACCTTTAGGCCCTTTGAGTAAGTTGACCTCCAAAATGGTCTCCGGAGGAGCCTGTCTTCTGCGTACCAGCAACCTGACAACTGGGCCGGCCTCCTTCAAAGCCTCTACAGCCTTGCTGTGCACAACCTCTGACACGTCCACATCATTCACCCGCAGAACACAGTCATTTACCCTTAGACACAAGAAGAGACTCAAAGTCAACACAGCAATAACATAATCAATGAATTAATGTATCGTCCTAATTACTAACTGCCCAATTTTGAACACACAAAAAAGTCCAATGTTCACTGTCAATACTATAGTAATGCACAAAGTGATACCCCTTGGAAGTCACTTTCAAACTTGTCTGCATGGGAAAATTTTTCGCCCTTATTTCACCCTTCACCCAAAATTCCTTATTGTGTGGATGTTGCTAAGCTGACATTGTTAGTTAGTTGCTAAGCTACTACACTAATAGGATAAAAATGCTTAGCAAAACAATACATTTTTAACTACAATAAACTTTTATTAGATACCTTTCATAATTTAAGTTTCTCTCGCCATGTCTGTCATCTTGAATTTATTTTTCACCAAGCTCATCCTAAATTATTGCCTTCTCGGCCAAACTAGACAACATAATTAGGATGTATAACTGTTGAAACAGCCTATGAGTGGGGAGCCCGACTATGATGTCTTAAAATACTCACTAGGTTTCGGAACAGTTAGAACATTAGAAATGAACATTAGACCCTGAGAGACAGATCACTCACCCTAGTCTCCCATCCATGGCAGCGGCACCTCCTGGGATGATCTTTGTGATGAAGATTCCTGGATCATCAGGAATGTGTGGATTATCCACACCTCCAGCAATGCTGAACCCAAGGCCAGAGTTGCCCTATTGATGACATACGTGAGTAGAATATTATAGACAAGGAAATTAAGATGTTTCACAAAGATTTGTGGATAAGATTTGCATCTGCTTTTTGCACGACACCTGGCTCTCGATACTTTGTAAACACCAGCAAGGCATGAAAAGTATTATGCTGCTAAATATAGGAATTTGTGGTGCACATTTCAAGAATCCAAAAGTCCTATCCGCTTCCGCCTATTTCCTCCCTCCATACTTCATCACCTCTTACTCTGCTGTTTTCATTCCAGTGCCAAAAAGCTGAGACAGGCTGGTTTGTCTGACAGTCACATCTCAAAAGACAGGCCCTGAAGCAGACAGCTGAGAAAAGACTTCACTTTATTATTTTCTATAATTAATGAGCGACGGTCACAGCAAATTAGTAAAGAGTGGAGCTAAGACATCCCAGTGAGCCTTCCATGCTCCAGAGCCACTGCGAGAGCTCCAACTAAAGAAGCATGCACACCCACGCACCTTTTAACGTGTGAGATCTTAACATAGTTTATTTAGGCCTCAGCGTACAGAAATGCCACTTAGAGAACAGCCCTGCAATTATGCTGAAAGCTCAGAGATGCACCCAAATCCAACATCTACTGCTGTTTAATGAATGGCCTTTGCAGATAGATTTAGATTAATTTGCATTGAACAAACTTCAAGTACGAAAAGACTTTGCATTTAGTACATATGATAACTCAAGAACATTTTGTTTTTGTAGATAAAAACACCACCTGTACTTAAATAAATTGCATGGTATTTTCAAAACTCAATTAGTATGTAAATATACTCAAAACGCATGTTTTGTTTTTAAATTATTAAGTATTATTCTCAACTGACTTGAGAATAATAATGTACATTTTTCACTTCACCTATTACGTGTTTGATCTAAACAGGCCTTTCATTCAAAGTTACTGCAGTCAGTGTAATTTTTTTTTATTAGCATCTGTTTTCCTTGCATATCAATACATTTAATTCATCTGTCATTTACACCTACTGATTTAATGGTAATCTACAAAGAATTTAATATATCTAGGTTTTCATCAGGATTGATCGTTATATGTGTTTCTAAACTGTTCTATATTGACAAAAACTTCATTTTTGACGATTCAATCAAATTATTTTGATTATAATTTACAACCCTAATGTTTTGTGATCAGTTTTGATAATGTAACTCAGCTGTAAATTACATTGCCTGAAGTTCAATTGCAGGCATATAGCTCAACATTTACTGCCATCTAGTGTCCAGGTCTTCATAGGTAGCATTGGTGGATGAGAATATTGGTAAGTTATACAAGACACCCTAAAATAACAGACATATAAAACAGCTGAATGATATTTACCCTCTCGAGAATGATTTCTTCATATTTATACATGCCATCACTCCCGTTCACCTGTAATAGACAAAAGAAAAATTGTGTAACATAGACTCATAAACTGAATCATTAGACATGAAGCAATGTCAACAAATTACGCACAAGAAGGTCACAACTATCATTAATTATGTAAAAGCAGAATCGCTATAAACTCAGCGCAATAAAAATGAGAGGTATGAATCACGTACAAGGCACAGGGCTGATAAACACAGTCAAAGACTACTCATTATAACGGTTAAATAATAATTGCACTCGGCATTAAAGCCACATCTGCTGTGATTTAATCTCTGCATATTTTTATTGTTATTATCTCATGTACAACGGGAAAGGTTTGGCCGGGCTGAGGGGGATAATTCCACGTGGCAGGCAGTCAGGCAGGCAGGCGCTACTGGAGGTGCTGAGAGCATGAAGCAGATACTTACATAAGGGCCTGCATCCAGTGAGTCTGCGTTCACAATGATGGGGGGAGGGTTTGCCTGTGAGATGAAGAGATGCACATTACCTCAGTGTGTGAGGCTGGCGGCTCACACGTATGCACGCGCACGCACACACACACACACACACACACACACACAAACACGCAGTCATGAGGAGACAGTAAATGCATGCCATGGGAACAGGGGGTCTCAACAGAGCATGGTACATCATCACCATGATGTGACACTTCAGGGGGAAGAGTGAGGACAGGACTGGAGGTGTGAAGATTACAGACGGCCTGCGGTCTGCTGCTGAAAGAGAAATGCAGTCGAGCCGAGGAGAGACAGTACTATGAGTGTTATTCCCCTCCGGCTAGTTTCATTTTTCATGTTTAAGCAATATCACATGAATATCAGCACGGATATGATTACACTACCACATTTAAATGTTTGGAGTCAGATTATTATAAAAAAATTTTTTTAAGAAATTAAAGATTTTATTAATTAAGAATGCATTAAATTGATCAAAAGTGAGAGTAAATACATTTACGTTGTTACAAACCATTTCCATTTCAAATAAATACTGATCTTTTGAACATTTTATTCATCACAGAATTATGAAAATAAATGTATCAACAGTTTTTATGAAAATATTAAACATCAATGTTGAACAACATTGATAATAATAAGAAATGTTTATAAAAATATAAAACTGTTATTTAAAATAATATTTCACAATATTACTTTTGTTTTTAATGTATTTTTGATCAACAAAAATAGTTCCAAATGAATGCAAAGTGGGATCATGTCCTTCCAAACCCAAATGATTTGTTTTTCTTTATAGTAACACAAAAGGAGAAAAAAGGAGGTAATGAAAGACATAGACCAGGGGCTGTCAAGCTCTAAAAAAGTACCATAAAAGCACCTTCATATGATTTTTGCACAGGGGACATTTAACCACAACTTATATAAATGCATGGTTGCAAGTTAAAAAAAAAAAAAAAAAATTTGAATGTATTGTTTTAATTAAACCTTTTAAGTTGCAAATATTATTTTGTTGAGTTCTGTTGGCATACTAATGTTGATCATTACATTAACTTAATATTGTGTGTAATTTAAACTCAAATTTCTGTATTAATTGATACACATATATATTTTTAAATTAGGTTGTAGTAACTTAATGGGCCCTATTTTAACAATCTGAGCACATGGTCTAAAGCAGGCATTCTCAACCCTGGTCCTCGAGGCCCACTGTCCTGCAGAGTTTAGCTCCAACCCTAATCAAACACACCTGAAACAGCTAATTAAGCTCTTCAGGATTACTAGAGAGGTACAGGCAGGTGAGTTTGATCAAGGTAGGAGCTAAACTCTGTAGGACAGTGGGCCTTGAGGACCAGGGTTGAGAACCCCTGGTCTAAAGCACACGGCGCAGGTGCACTTAGGGCATGTCCGAATCCACTTTTGCTAGTTTAAAGACGGGAAAAATGGTCGGCGTGCCCGGCGCATGGTCTAAAAGGGTTGTCCCTATTCTCTTAATAAATTATGGGAGTGTTTTGGGTGTAACGGGCAATAAACCAGTCAGAGTCTCATCTCCCATTCCCCTTAAAAGCCAGTTGTGCTCGCACCGTGGTGGAATTTTCTAGTGGAAAAACTGAATGCTTCTCCAGAGAGGAATCATTTTATTTTGAATATGCAAAAATGTTTGTGTGCAGCGGAGTGTCTCTGTGTGTATAATAAGCAGAGTGTGCGCGTGTTGTCCACCCGCCTATAGGCTCATATTAACACGCTCTTTAAATAATAAAAAAAACTGCGCTGTTGACTTTAGAACAGCACCAAATTTGCGTCTGAACACACCTCGTTTTCAGACCAGCACACCCATGGGCGAACAGATGGGCGCGAGAGCATTTACTATTTAAACAACGTGGCGCTGGTTGTGAAAATGATAACTGCGTCGGGCTGAAACTAGCAAAAAACACTTACTGTAAGCCTGGCGCCACATTGTGCCAGGTGTAAGATAGGGCCCAATGAAATTGTCTTGATAACTTGAAATTGTCCATGTTCCATGGCTACAACTCAATTTACAATTTTTTTTTTAAGTAATCAACTTAAACATATTATTATTAAGTTCCTTTAACTTAATGTAGCTTGTTGGTTGAATGTAATTTGTGAAAAAAATGTGTGCAAAAAATGTTGTTGCGCCAACACATCATTTTTCAGAGTGTGTGCTATATTTCAAGTCTGTAGTTGGAGAAAGAAAATTAGGGGTTCATGCTTTTGGGAGTTTGACAGTCACTGTCTACATTCATATACACAAGAGCAGTTTGAACATTCGGCAGAATATTCCCATTTTGTGTTTCACAAAAGAAAGCAAATAACACAGGTTCCAAATGACATGGGGGAAATGACTTTTTCTTAAACGATTCCTTTATGTATAACAAAGAGGTGGGAATGTACAAATTCATGTCATCCTGTAATTTTAGGTATTACCCATAGAATAGTCCATGCTGTTAAAACATATGAATGAACTGAGGCAGTGAACCAACTGACATTCATGGCCTTTCACATGCAAACCTTTTTTTGTTTGTGAGTATTGATCTGATTGATCTGTGGTGAGGTGATGCTGACAGGGCCGCCGGCTGACCAGTATAGAGGAGATGGTCACTACATCTCCACCCCCTTCAGTACTTGAGGAGTGAAACACTAGATTATCACTCCAATTGATACTAAATCCCATAGAACTCTTGTAATCAAGCCACACACATTTCCAACTAATCATTATGTGTATCTTGTTTTCCAGTAAAAATATAATTCCTAAAATGAGAAACAAAATTAGACAAGATAACAGAATATAATGAATTTGTTTTTGTTTTTTTACCCAATCAGCACACTATTTTTGATTTATGTTCTTTTCAGTGTTGTTATTGTTAACTAAAACTCAAAACAAAAATTAGTAGAAATTGTGGTAACACTTTATATTATGTAGGAATGAAGGTATTCATAATGTATGTTTTAATGCATTATATCTTTTCATAAATAATTGTAACATCAGTTAAAATGCATTATAATTTACGCAGACTCCGTTACATCTGAAATTGGTAGTTCGTTGCGTTTTAATGCATTATACTTTCTAAAGTTGTATTATAATGTATTATAACTGTGGTTACAATTATTCTATAATTGACCATACAGTGCATTATAAGGCATACTTAATGCATTAAAAATACTTTTATAATGCATTATATATAGAGACTATAAGTAAAGTGTTACTGAAATTGTTTCCGGTAATTGAAATGAAGTAGTATTAAAAAATATATATATAAATATTAGATGAAAAACTTAATCTTGG
Source organism: Romanogobio albipinnatus (assembly GCA_023566225.1). Lineage (NCBI taxonomy): Eukaryota > Metazoa > Chordata > Actinopteri > Cypriniformes > Gobionidae > Romanogobio > Romanogobio albipinnatus. The sequence continues at coordinate 25,373,932 of CM042246.1, read as the reverse complement.
TGTCTTGTCATCTAACTGAAATAATTAAGTTCAAGTAGAAATACAACAATTACTAAAACTAAAATTGAAAATATAAAAATTAAAGTTAATTCAAATATTAATAAATACTAAATAATACTAAAATAAGACCTCATACACAATTTTAATCCTGAACGAGTTTAGCTTGCTATAAGGATGCTTTGATATTTTTACGGGGAAACTGCAAGAAAAAAAAGATTTTGCCATACTTGTGCAATTTACCTCTTTTAGTAGCCATGGCATAATCCACATACATATACAGCAGCGAAACACATTTGTAATATTACTTGTGTAACATGTTTAAGATCACTTTGACTGCTAAATTCACATTGCGTGCATGGGCAGAACTACTGCAGACAGTTTTATATAACATTCAGCTATATTGCACAGATATTCACCCCCCTCACATTCCCTCTGGCTGTCACAGCAGCTGTGGCTGATTGCGTTTCGGTTGCAGACCCTGAATAATTTCTGCGCCTCTCTTAGTCAGTAAAGACCTGAAAAGACCATTTGAGTTACAAGAACATATTCTAAAAGAGTTTCCTACGTCACCACCTCTTTTTTCACCTGACACTTCCATCCTTGTGACAGGTCCTCACAGGTGCAGACAGTACTCAGATACAGCTAGCTATCCAGTATGAGAGGTTAGCGCAGCGTCAGCTCCATCTAGAGCTACAGTATGCACACTGGCTAAAGACCTGCTCTAAAAGTTCGCTCTCTAGAAGAATCCGCAATGGTGAGCATATGCAATATTACAAGACTTCTGCTTTTGCATCGCTTATGTGTGCACAAGCATCAGATGGCATTTTGAGTAAAAACTATTGAAAATCTGGTTGTGAGTAATCTCATTATTATTGCATCCCAAATGATGTACTACACACTATATTTGTACTTACTGTGCACAACACTCGGCCAGAGTGAATGGCTTTTTGAAGGGTAGTGCCATCTTAAAAGGAAATTATGTTTCAAACCCACTGATTTGTTGCTTTACCATACACAAAAACAACAGAAAAATTCTTCAAAATATAGAAGACAAGGTCATACAAGTTTGAAATGTGAATGATGATGGACATTTCATTTCTGAGTGAAGTATTTTTGAACTGATCAATTCAGTCTTGTGAGGTAATGTAGTTCCAAAGTTTGGAGTTTTGTTAAGATGTTTTAAATGTTTATGAAAGCATCTTGTTCACCAAGGCAGCTTTTATTTGATCAAAAATACTGTAAAAATAGTATTATTGTGAAATAATATCATTTAAAATAACTATTCTAAGTTTTTATTATATTTTAAAATGTTATATATTCTTGTGATGAATTTTCAGCATCATTACTCCAGGCTTCCGTGTCACATGATCCTTCATAAATCATTCTAATATGCTGATTTGCAGCTCAAGAAACATTTCTTATCATTATCAATGCTGAAAACAGTTGTACTGCATTTTTGTGGAAACTGTGATAACTGTCACTTTTGACCAATTAAATACATCCTTGTTCGGTATTAATTCATTTAAAATGAAAAAATTGAATGGTAGTGTACGCAATAAGTGGTGTCAGTCCATTCTCAGATGAATCCTACACAACAAGGTATGCGGGCTAATAAAATCGCATGTTCACACTTTAAACATCTTTTCTATCATTATCATTAACTCATTCAAAGTCTACATCACACCACAGTCCAGGTTTCTCACTATTTGCTATTGCTAATTGAATCAACACAGTTTCAAAAAGACATTAGAGCCCTTTGACAAAAATAGACACCCAAACATAAACCGGGAGCAAAATTACAATAATAAAACAAATCACTTTATCTTCAGCATTGTGTTTTCAGTCAAACATCCTTTTGATTTGTTTGTGAAAAGGCTTCTGACAAGTGCAATGGCCCCTTGTATAGTTGAAAAAAAGCATAACACAAGGGCAAAATGTCTGCATAATGTGCCTGTACACCATGTAAGAACATCTTGGACAATGAATTATACTTATACACAGCAGCATATTGGCACGTTTGAGCACAGAGTTGCCAAAGGCAAGGCTGAAGCGTATTTTAAAATCAGTGCCGCCTTCTTCTCTCATCCACTGAGACGTTCCAGCACAGAGAATGCGATGCAAGGAAAAAGGTGAATATACAGCCTGCCATACAGTACCATTAACTCTCCAGATGCTAATTAAGCATAAAATGTGTTGCTGTAATAACACAACAGACCTCCTACATTATCGGGCCTTTAAACCCATCAGCAAAAGCCATCGTCGTGGTCTAGGGGATATGAACAGTAATCGCTATGTTTCTATCATACAACATAAGCAAATGAGATGATAATTTCAGATGCAGTAATCCGGGATGCTGCGGCTGTCTTTGGAGGAGCCGGTGGATGAATGTGCAGCAGTATCAATGAGCTATGTGACAGCGATATGTGACCTGAAGTGTACATGTCCTGAAGAGAGGCTTATACCATCACTGCTCATAACTCTCTATCCCAGATTAAAAAGCAGAGGGATGACGGAGAGGTGAGGTGGTGGAGTCACATAGGGGCGTCACCAGCCCTGGGCTTTCTGGGATAAAGTCATACAGAATTTTGGTTTCTAGCCTCTAATCTTTTTTTTCACCCTACACAACTGCAGCTGCCCATTGTTATGCAGTGAGATATTCAAAACAACATCCAGCCCGCTGTATATACAAAGGTTTTTCAGTTTAAAAAAAGCTAAATTATGAGAAGCACGATGGAGCAGCAGTAGTGACAGTCTCTTAATGCTCTGAGCAGACCGGGTCTGAAGGTTCATCTGAGCCAGCCAAATCGCTGTGACAGGGGCAGGTGAGCAAGTGGTGCTACAGCTGGCGCAGGCTAGCCACAGCTAATCATACAGTTTCACCTCAAAGTTCAAAAAGAAATTTCTGCCATCATTTATTCACTCTTAGAAGAAAAGGGTATATTTTAGGGGTTCCATCATGGAATCATTTTATGGATTTAGTTTTAAATAATTAATTTGTTTTCATTCACATTTTTAATAAAATTTTATGAATTAAGCATCTTGTAAACAAACTGTATCACTAACCTGTTAAAAATGAAAGTATTATGCAATAATTTGAGATAATTCTCTGTAAATAGAATCTTTTTAGCATAAAGCGTTCTTTAAAATTGAGACAAGATCACTAGGATTTTATATAGAACCCCATTGAACCCTCATGTGCACCCTCATGTTGTTCAAAACCTGTATGACTTTCAGAACACAAAAGAAAACATTTTGAAGAATGTTTTTGTCCATGTTTTGATATTCTTTAAAATGTCTTCTACATATTCCACAGAAGAAAGAAAGTCATACAGTTTTGGAACAACATGAGGGCGAGGAAATCATTTTCATTTCATGAAATATCCCTTTAAGGATCAATACAAACATTAAACATGGGTGGCTAACTTAATTTTTGTTTCTTTCAGTCAAATTATTAATGGCGTAAAGTTGACATGATATCAAAATGAATTATATTTACTTCCTTTAATGCACATTTGTGCTCTTTTCTAAAAATGATTTATCAATGCTATGGCAAACTGTCTTCATTATTTTTCTTTTTAATGTAAATGTAAAGACAAATTCTAAGCATCTGGCTCAATTCTAGTACATAATGCCCACTTTTCACAATCCAATCAATTACGGATGGATAAAATCAAGTCCCCTATGTCTGATTAGAGAAATAAAAGGGTTGCAAATTTAATTTGAAGCCACTTAGTCACTTAAAAGAGTCTTTTAACATATTAAAGAGAATAAAATGAAAATTGTGTCCCTCAAAATGATCACCCTTATATTGTTGCAAATCTGTGACTTTCTTTCTTCTATGGAACATAAAATATATTTTTTTGGTCCATAAAATGTCAATGGTAAACGAACATCCTTCTCCAAATTTCTTATTTTGTGTTCCACAGAAGAAAGAAAGTTTAGAACTACACGAAGGTGAGTAAATCATGACAGATTTTTCGTGGGGATGATTCCCCTGAACAAGAATCCAGACGCTTACAAGACCTCTAAACGCTTCTGTCACATACGACTGGCTCCAGAGAAATGAGAATAGAGAAACGGTAGGAAGAAAGAGTAGTAAAGTAGCACAAGGCTGGAGGGTGTCCAGATGTGGCAGAAGGGAAAGTCTAAAGGGTACGAGAGGGATTAGACAAATCTGGATTAGATTACAATTAATCCCATAATTTCCTTTTAATTCAATGTCTAATCATTAAAGGCTGTTTTTATCAGCCAGCTGTCACTGCACACATACTTTATCTCCAGCTGCAACACACACACACACACACAAACACACGCGTGTGCGTAATTAAGCAAGCATGTCGCGTCTGAACATCCGTTCCAAGTACTGTAAACACAATTTGACTTTCCTCTACTTTTTCAAACTCTGTCTTTCGTTTTCTCACGCTGGCTTCTCGTCTTTTCCTTAACAAACCTCTGTAACATCTACAGAACTGCTGTCAAATTGTAATATCTCCATGTGTGTCCACCGATGGCTCATCTGCCAGATCTGTCTCCATCTGTTGCAACCTAGGAAAATCAATGAATAAACATGTCTCTGTATCTCGAGTCAATACTCTGGATAGGCAGCTCATTTATTGTAACTGTTGCTGTAGCTTCAGTTTGCTCATTAGAGGAGTGAATTTGCATTAGCTCTCTGCGCAATTGCCCCTGTCAGGCTTTCCTAATTGGACTTGGCCAGAGACCCTTGGGACCGCAATCCGACAAAGGCTCTCACTGAATCAAGGCAAGCACCGGGGCAAGCGCTTCATCCAAATAGTTAAATAATCAATGTGTTACTATGGCAACAGCTACTCTGGCCTCTGCATTGACTGGAAGGAGCAGGCAGAGTCCGCCCTCCCTCACTCATCTCCCTCAGGACATACAGTGGCAACGACGCCATGACAGTGGTCCGTTCTAGCCACAAAGTGTGATTAACGTACCCACCCAGGCACATTCCATTCTGTTCTAATCACACAGCATAGGTGCCGGGTATCGTCAATTACACTGTTTTGCAAGCCTCAACAATCACACCATTCAGCGCCACACCATTCAGTTTTTGGGTGTGACAATGTTGGTATCAGTACACGCTTGACATTTTAAACCATATTAACTTAATTTCTAAACATAACCCTCTAAATAAAGGAGAGCTCTTGTTTCATAAAGAGTATACAGGGCGGGATAATTACAGGAAAAAACATGCTTTGCAGCACTAAATGATTTGCAGCACTAATACAACTATTTTTATTTTTTTATTACATTGACAGTACATTTTTATGTTTTTATTACATTTATAGTATATATACAGTATTTATATATATAATATATACATACAATATACATATTTACAATATGCAGTAATATATTTTTTATTAAAATAGCTACTTACTATACTATTCATTTCTAATTTTGGTTTAAATTTGGTTATTTATAACACTGAACAAATTATAAACGCAACACTTTTGTTTTTACCATCATTTTTCATGAGCTGAACTCAAAGATCTAAAACTTTTTCGATGTGTTAGTGAGCACTTCTCCTTTGCTGAGATAATCCATCCACCTCACAGGTGTGGCATATCAAGATGCTGATTAGACAGCATGATTATTGCACAGGTGTGCCTTAGGCTGGCCACAATAAAAGGCCAATCTAAAATGTGCAACACATCTCCTTCACATAAGCTGTGTCTCATTTCGGAAGGCTGCATCCTCCGGAGGTCGCATTTGAAGGCTGCATGCATCTGAAGGCTGTCTCATTTCAAAAAAGTAAGTAGGACACTCCGAATGCGCCCTTCAGGAATTCGGAGTGTGCAGGAGATGTATCCTTCGTTGCTGCAGATAACCCACAATTCTTTGCGTCGCCATTAACAACCGTCATGTTTTTTAAATATTATTTGAAAAAATGGCGCCGTCGGCAGATATACATGCAAGCGAAATGTGGTGTTTAAACTTAAGTAGTTTCAAGCTTGTTTTTGTTTTTAAGCTGTATATACCTCAAATAGATAGTTGTGGTAAACAGGATTACAAGTGTTTAGTGATTTTTTTTTATTAAACGTTTAGAATAGTGCTTTGCTGTCAAAGCAAAACATTTCATAGTCATTTTCAAGTTATAAATAATTTTCATTCATATAACTGGTGTGAGAGCGCAACTCCACTGTGAACGTGTTGGCATAGCAACGTGATACTTCCTGCCTGTGTGTCCTACGGAGGACGTCTCGTTTAATTCTGATTAAGGACACTCCGTATACCGCATCCTTCACAGGATGTGTCCTCCAGAGGATGCAGCCTTCAAAATTAATCGAAATGAGACACAGCTATAGAGTTGATCAGGTTGTTGATTGTGGCCTGTGGAATGTTGGTCCACACCTCTTCAATGGCTGTGCGAAGTTGCTGGATATTGTCAGGAACTGGAACTTTTCCACCAAGGCAGTGCTGGTGCTGGTTCGGAGCCAGAGCCTAGTTTCAAATCGGTTCTTTGTCTTTCCACACCCAAAGCACCAGCTATGAACCAGGAAAAGTGTTCTTAAGTAGCACCAAAACATTGCTGGTCTAGAAGTCTAGAAGTACGCTTCTACACCTGCACCATAGAGAGCCTGCTGACTGGCTGCATCACCACCTGGTACGGCAACAGTACCGCCCGCAACCGCAAGGCCCTGCAAAGGGTAGTGCGCACGGCCAGCTGCATCATCGGAGGTGAGCTTCCCTCCCTCCAGGACATTTACGCCAGGCGGTGTGTGAAGAGAGCTCAGAGGATCATCAGAGACTCTAGCCACCCGAACCATGGGCTGCTCTCACTGCTGCCATCAGGCAGACGGTACCGCAGCATTAGAACACGCACCAGCCGACTCCAGAACAGCTTCTTCCCACAAGCAATCAGACTACTTAATTCTTGATCCATCAGTATCATAACACACACTGGACAGAATATCACTCAGCACAACCCACTGTAGATACACACACATTATATACACATTTATTTATCATACAGCATCTATTGCACTTTGGATTTCAATTTGTGAACATATTGTATACTGTACATTGTATATTATTACTATAGCTTAATGTATACTGTTATTGTTTAATGTATATGTATATTGTAAGTATGTGTATATTGTTTAAAGCTGTGAGAACTACACTCACATTGTGTAAATTATTTATTGTTTATTGTAGTGTATACTGTGCTGTGAGTAATTGTGTGCGCATCAGATGTGTAATCTGATGTTGCTTAAATGTTGTACATGTCATATCATGACTGCTATGTTGCTCGGAACTGCACCAAAGAATTTCACCTACTGTTGCACTTGTGCATATGGTAGAGTGACAAATAAAGTGATTTGATTTGATTTGATTTGATTTGAAGTATGAACTGCTTGCATCAGGGGCTGGGGACGGGGTTACCGTGACCAACAAGACGAACACAAACTTGAGCTCCACCATTTTTGAAATAGCAGCTAATGGAGCTAATAGCTACTGCTTGTTTGTAATCTCCGTCTATACAAATTATGGCGAGCTGCACGAATGCGTTGGATTCGCTGTTTTGATGCCAATGTAGGATCATAAAGCCATGTGTATCAATAGTAACGCAACATTCGTCATTGTTGATGGAAGGCTTGTTCGAGATGCATCAGTGCTGTGCAGACCGATCACCATATGACAACAAGTACAATGAGAGCAGACGACTCCTTATGCTTTTGATTCGCTCACACGGTGTTTTAATATCATACGCTGATCTTCTGCGCAGCGTCGATGCATCTTGAACAAGCCTGGTGTGTTTGTGTGTCCCACTGCCTCGCTAGCGTTGCTGAGAAAGATGAGATGTATACAGTGACGTAAGACCTGGCTCTGTGCTGGCTCTCTAGCATGTGGAAAGGCAAACCGGTTCTTAGAAGGCACGTTAGTCGAACCAACTAAGAACTAGCACCCGGTTCATTCTGGTGGAAAAGGGGTATCTGTGCATTCAAAATGCCATCAATAAAATGCACCTGTGTTCATTGTCCATAACATATGCCTGCCCATACCATAACCCCACCGCCACCATGGGCCACTCGATCCACATCAGCAAACCACTCAACCACACAACGCCATACATGCTGTCTGCCATCTGCCCTGTTTAGTGAAAACCGGGATTCATCCGTGAAGAGAACACCTCTCCAAGTGCCAAACGCCATCAAATGTGAGCATTTGCCCACTCAAGTCGGTTACGATGTCGAACTGCAGTCAGGTCGAAACCCCGATGAGGACGACAAGCATGCAGATGAGCTTCCCTGAGACGGTTTCTGACAGTTTTTGCAAAATTCTTTGGTTATGCAAACCGATCGTTTCGGCAGCTGTCCGGGTGGCTGGTCTCAGACGATCTTGGAGGTGAAGATGATGGATGTGGAGGTCCTGGGCTGGTGTGGTTACACGTGGTCTGCGGTTGTGTGGCCGGTTGGATGTACGGACAAATTCTCTGAAACGCCTTTGGAGACGGCTTACGGTAGAGAAATGAACATTCAATTCACGGGCAACAGCTCTGGTGGACGCTCCCTCAAAACTTGCGACATCTGTGGCATTGTGCAGTGTGATAAAACTGCACATTTTAGGCCCTGCTCACACGAAGCCAGAGCTTTCCCTATCCAATCTTTTTTTCCCCTTGTTTCAAGAAATATTTGCATACACGAGAGCACTGAAACTGACTCAAAACGATGTAGTAACATGCCAGGCCATTATGTGGCGCTGTAATTCTGCCACAGAAATAAACTAAAAACGGAGAAGAAGAGTTGTGGCTAGAAGGGGTAGGCTACAGCAATGGTAGGAAGTGAGGCAAAATCTCACAATAAAATAACAATAAATAAACTTGCTACTTACCAGATGTGTTTTATTAACACCTACCCCAACCCTAAACCTACCCTTACAATAATGCAAATACAGTAATTAAATGACGCAATATCAACGTGCGCATGCTCAGTGCCCATAGTTGTATCCCTTCTAATCTTTACCTGTGTGGGACGTGGTGTGATGATATCACCGTTTTACAAAATATACATATAGGCTGTACACACGAAAACGCAAGGGTGTCGTTTTCAGATTTATCCACTCTGGGACCTGGTTTCATGCTCACAAAACGGCGGATCCGTTTTTACATATACGTGTGTAGCAGTACTGATTCAATCAGCCATCTGGCAGGATGTCCAAATCTTGAACTCCCGCATTAGCATCTCGTGACGTTTCTAATCAGATCATACTAAACTTAATCTTTATGTTTATCTTTAAGTCTTTATGTTGACCGGCAATCTAGGTTAATTAACAACCCAGAAAACACTATCATGTCTCCGCAAGAGCTTGGATAGTTGGACTTCATAGCCTCAAGACATTCATGTGACTTCTTAAGCACACAACTCACAACTGTCCAACACACACACACGCCATTCAGCCATGTACGGATATTTCATCAAACTGCCTCAATAACGTTTAAATATATATATTTTGTTGACGTAATGTCTTTATATGATGCATTAAAATAGCTAGGGTGTTTACTGTATGTAAAATTAATTTTGTATGCCAGTAACTGTAAAAATCCTGTATTTCTGTACTCTCAAATCGCAGAATGAAAGTGTTTGATATCTTCTCGGTCGCAGAAACCCGACAGTACCGAATCTCGTTCACAAATTACCAAAAGATGCAGTATTACAAAAGTACAGTACTACCAGCTTTCTAAGAAGAGAAGTTTAAACTTTATCACCCCTCTTGATTAGCCAAGAATAGGGTGGACAAAGGACAAAGAAAAACTCTCGCCTTTTGGTCTCTCGTGCGCGATTGGATCACTCCAGAATAAGGGCGTTAGCCATTACATGCATAAGAACAGAGACTGACCGTTAACTCTTCGCACGTCGCCATTAAAAGGAGGACCTCATGGCATTTCGCCAGTGAGAGGAAGAGCCCCTTGGCATTTCGCCATTGAGAGGAAGAGCCCCTTGGCACTTTGCCATTGAGAGGAAGACCACCTTGGCATTCCGCCACGAGAGACCCCTTTGCACCCTCGCCACCATGAGAGACCAGCAGCGTTTCATTGACCAACTTCAGAGAAATTCTCCTGGGACCCGAAGATCCGTACCAAACTCGCCTGACGATTCGAACTCAGACACTCACACACGAGAAGCCATAGTAATGTAAGTATTTCATTTCACAATCAAACTGCGTGTAAAAGGTTGTCTGAATTATTCCTGTTCACGGGAGTGTTAATTTCTTGAGGTCTCTTGCAAAAGGGCTGCCACTGTCTCTCTCTCTCTCTCTCTCTCTCTCTCTCTCTCTCTCTCTCTCTCTCTCTCTCTCTCTCTCTCTCTCTTTCCATCATTCTCTTCCCCTTTATATCATTCGTTAAGTTTGATTTTTCCTTGTTGGTACCATATTGTTTGTTTTCTCCTACATGTATATGCATATTTACTCCGTGTGAATCGTAGTTTTGTATACTTTAGTTGTTTTATTAAAACCCAATGATTTCATTGAATTGAATCCGTATTGTTTTGCTCACAAAGCTTGAAGTCAATTAGACGTAAGATCTTAGCTACCAACTAAGCTTGGTTTTCTTGTTATTATTTCAGTAATACAAATTGCGCAAACATAGGAAATATTATTTGTCCTGATCAAGCAGATTAATGTTTCTTAAAGTTTGTAAAATTGATAATTGATGAAGGAAATCAATTTGGATAAGGGTTACTTTTACATGATTAAAGGTTCCGTTATAAGTTAAAATTGATCTGTACAAAAAGCAAATCATATTCATAGACTCATGAATATTTACACCATTTGAATTAATTATTCCCTGAAACTTATTGTTGCTACACGTGTCTACATGTGGACGGGGCATTATAGTGGCCTTTTATTGTGGCCAGCCTAAGGCACACCTGTGCAATAATCATGCTGTCTAATCAGCATCTTGATAGGCCACACCTGTGAGGTGGATGGATTATCTCAGCAAAGGAGAAGTGCTCACTAACAGATTTAGACAGATTTGTAAAAAATATTTGAAAGAAATAGGCCTTTTGTGAACATAGTAGATCTCCTGAACTCCAAACTGAATGTCAGAATGGGAAAGAAAGGTGATTTAAGCATGGCATGCTTAAAAGCGTGGCATGGTTGTTGGTGCCAGACGGGCCGGTCTGAGTATATCACAATCTGCTCAGTTACTGGGATTTTCACACACAACCATTTCTAGGGTTTACAAAGAATGGTGTGAAAAGGGAAAAACATCCAGTATGCGGCAGTCCTGAGGGCAAAAATGCCTTGTTGATGCTAGAGGTCAGAGGAGAATGGGCCGACTGATTCAAGCTGATAGAAGAGCAACTTTAACTGAAATAACCACTTGTTACAACCGAGGTATGCAGCAAAGCATTTGTGAAGCCACAACACGCACAACCTTGAAGCGGATGGGCTACAACAGCAGAAGACCCCACCGGGTACCACTCATCTCCACTACAAATAGGAAAAAGAGGCTACAATTTGCACAAGCTCACCAAAATTGGACAGTTGAAGACTGGAAAAATGTTGCCTGGTCTGATGAGTCTCGATTTCTGTTGAGACATTCAGATGGTAGAGTCAGAATTTGGCATAAACAGAATGAGAACATGGATCCATCATGCCTTGTTACCACTGTGCAGGCTGGTGGTGGTGGTGTAATGGTGTGTGGGATGTTTTCTTGGCACACTTTAGGCCCCTTAGTGCCAATTGAGCATTGTTTAAATGCCATGGCCTATACCTGAGCATTGTTTCTGACCATGTCCATCCCTTTATGACCACCATGTACCCATCCTCTGATGGCTACTTCCAGCAGGATAATGCACCATGTCACAAAGCTCGAATCATTTCAAATTGGTTTCTTGAACATGACAATGAGTTCACTGTACTAAAATGGCCCCCACAGTCACCAGATCTCAACCCAATAGAGCATCTTTGGGATGTGGTGGAACGGCAGCCTCGTGCCCTGGATGTGCATCCCACAAATCTCCATCAACTGCAAGATGCTATCCTATCAATATGGGGCAACATTTCTAAAGAATGCTTTCAGCACCTTGTTGAATCAATGCCACGTAGAATTAAAGGCAAAAGGGGGTCAAACACAGTATTAGTATGGTGTTCCTAATAATCCTTTAGGTGAGTGTATATATATATCCCATCATGAAGGCAGTTCTGTTAGATACTGTATGCTCATATGTGCTCTGTGCTTCTTTGATCCTTCTTTATATAGAGGCAAAATATACCGGGGGAGAAATCTATTTGGAGAGTGAATAACTCACATGCTTCATGAACTAGAAACTACAGCAGACCTTGGAGGGTCTAGATCAGAAGTTCCCAACTGCTGAGTTGGAACCCACAAATAAAAGAAAAAAGAAAACAGTGCTAAATACAAATCATGTTTTCCCATTTCTACATTTAATGCAGCTTACAGGTTTGGGTCACTATACTTGATGTCCTGAAGCAAATCCAGCACTCTAGATGAGATGTAGCTATGTAAAGTGTTTTATATAAAGAATATATAGAGAGGAAACTAAGACAGAAGAGTAACTACTCGTAGATCCTCTCTTGTTGAGCCTCAATGAGTTGTATAAGTCACGCTGCAATTCAATCAATAAGACTTAATTACCATGCACCCAACATTGCGCTAGGGTACAGGTGCTCAGGGACACCAGACACTGGAATGTACATGGTAGAGAGGAAAAATGGACATCAAAAAGACTTTTTGTTTCTTCTATAACAAGAAGAAACATGTTGCAGGTACTATAACACATCTGGGAAAAGTCAAGACAGGTCCTGAAATGGCAGTTAATTTTGTTTACCCTAGCACCGAATGTAAATAAAAGGATAGTTTGGCCAAAAATTATGAAAATTTGTATAATTTCTCACCCTCATGTTGGTCTGTTTGGCTTCAAAAAATATGTATGGTCTACTTTGTTGTATATGTTATAGTCCTCTTTACAGTATGGCAAGAATTAAAATAATCCTCTGAAAATGTCTATTTTGCATTTCATAAAAAAAAAAAAAAAAAAAAAAACAGCATTCGGGTTTGGAATGCCAGTAAATAATGACAGATTTTTCATTTTTTGTTGAACTAACCCTTTAAAATTGTAATTATTGTGATGGTATGGGTCCTTAAGCAGTCAGCAGTTTTTTTCAAAGTTGATTGGTCATGGTGAGCTGATCTAAATGAGCCTCAGTGAGGTCACCAATCTGACCTTCAGATAGCGCTAAATGATATTAAATATTACATGTTCTATAAATAAACCGAGTTAGCCCGAGAGTACAAACAACTGTGCCTTTAACGTCTCCGGTATGTGATATATGCAGCGTCAGTCTGACTAGCGGGTGCCAGTTGGCGAGGAGCACATCAGCAGAATACGGGTTAATAATTCAATCTACCCTGCCCTGTCTGATCACACTGTTGCCAGGTTACGTGAACCACTGCCGCAGCAGTGCTGTAATCATCTCTATCATTACACTGTGAACACAGCCTCAGTCACCATTGAGATGAGAAGTCAGAGTGCTCTGCATCATGCTCTATCACAACAGGCTGATAGAGACTCTGATGCAGGGATATGATACGCCACTGCGTCTGCTATGGAGATTTATACTAACATGTAACTCTACCTAATTACATTCATATAGAATGAATGAAACGAATAACGAGTGCTGTTTTGAGTCACTTCTTCACTGCTACTGGCTGGTTGCTACCTCTTGTTGCTAAGCTGTGCCCACTCCTCTGCGTGTGATGTCCTGTGCCAAGAACAAGGAATAAACTCAAACTGATTTTTTCCCCCTTTTTCATTTGAAATCAGTGTTGTTTAGGTCTCATTATGAGAAACTTGTGCTCTCTTCACCCAAAAAAAGCTAAATCATTTACTCATATTGTTCCAAACCTAAATGACTTTCTTTCATCCAAGAAAAACAAAAATAGACATTTTGATGAATGTTCACACTTCTTTTTTCCATACAATGTAAAAAGGGACCATGGACTGCCAAGCGTAAAAAAAAGGACTAACTTCATAAAATGAATTAATTAACTATATACTATAATATATAGTTAATTGGATACTATTATCTTGCTGTTATGAAACGTATATGGTTTGTGTGTGTGTTTATTAAATTATTATTACTATTATATTTCAAATTATTATCATATACATTTATATGAATACTATTCATATTTTAATAAGAATATTAAAAAAAACTTAAATAAATAAAACTATTGATTAATTTTTATACATGTATGTATGTATTTTCCAGTAAAATACAAATACATTTGGCAAGAAAACTTGCCTTGGACATTAAAATAAACTAAAGAATGCTCTTTATATTCAGTTAAGCTGTTGTTGTTTTTGCTAGTTTTGAGCGTTAGTTCATTTTACATAGTTAGTGAATCATTTACAAATGTTTGTAGTGTTACAGGTTTCAAAAGACATGAGGGTGAGTAAATTATGATTACCCCTTTATGAAACCCAAATGTTCCTGTGATACATCAGCTTTGCTCTAGCAGGCCTTATCCTCTCAGATCATGACCTTGCTGCATGTTGCTTCTCCAGCAGTCACTCTGGCAATCCATAACGCTCTGTGCAGCAGGCAAAAGTGCAGCAGACATGATTCACAGGCTCAGACATGACTGTCTCTGTAAGCTTATCCTGCGAGCAGCTCGGGCCACCTGAAGGCAGCACAGACACAGTTGGCACCGGAGCGCATAGCAGCGGCGTCGAGGTCACAGTGAACGCTGTAAAATACTTTGAGAGCTGTGGTTAAAACAACAAGCACAGATGACAGAGTGCACCTCTGACAGACTCCATGTTCCTCTCATTCATTCTCCATCTCTCTCTCCACTCTTCTGAAGTCATGACTATGGAATCAGGACTATATCCCTGAAGTTCATCACGCCCGCATCGCTTCATTCACTTCGTGTGCCTGCCTTCAGTTTGGCTGACCAATTTGTGTAGGCGTCGAATGTGAAGAATTACAGTAAGTAGGACAACAGCAAGAACGACATTAGAAAAACAAGTGCTGTGCCACTACTTTCTGTGCGCAATTATGAATACATTCATGAGGACGTTTATCCATATGCTGGTGTATTTACTGCCAAATAGCAGTGAAAACAGGCTTTGTTTTAAATGCTTGTATCACATCAGGAATTGCCAAAACAATCTGCCTCCCACGGAGGGGCCAGATTTGCAGTCTCTCTTGCACACCTTGGACAGGAGAATATCAGAGCTTAAGCCCCATAGCGAAGATCTCCACTGTGACCGTCACTGACTTTCATGGGTTTTTTTTTTTCACAGCCACTGATCTGAGGACACACAGACCATTCACAATCAGAAGAGAAGGAACTATTCATACAACATATTGTGAATATGATTCAGTCCATCAGTAAGGTGACATGGACCGAATGTTATGTTTAGGTAAATGGAAAGTATGCAGTGACCTAGAAGTTCTAATATCAGCATATTTCATACATATCATAGAGGCACAATTTTATTTTGTTCAAAGTCATTTACAGTATTCTCCATCTATTTCTGTTATGCAATAACCTGGTCCATTTGGAGAAAGCACAAAACTCAACACATTTCCACACAAACTCCCCTTGTGTGTTCATTTTTGGCTTATTCGATTATGCCTTTATGCCACGTTTTAAGAGGCCGCATGCTGCACAATATTTGCCAAAAAGTCTGAATAAAAATGCAAAAAAAGTGATCAAAAGTGAGAGGAAAAGTCATTTAAATGTTATAAAAGTTTTCTATTTCTAAATACATGCTGGTTTTTTTACTTTCTATTACTCAAAACCCTGAAATAAAATGTGTCATGGTTTCCACAAACATGCTAAGCACAATTGTTTTCAACATTGATAATAAGAAATGTTTCTTCACCAGCAAATCAGCATATTACAATGATTTCTGAAGGATCATGTGAGACTGAAGACTGCAGTTTTGCCTCGCCATCACAGAAATAAATTGCATTTTAAAACATATTAATGAAGACCTGCATATTAATCAGGCTTATGACTTTCTACCTCAGAGAACCAAGCAAGTTAGGATCACACTAAAAACACTAAAATTAAGCCAATCGAAACAGCAAAGGATTTACGATTTAAAGGACAGGAGCAGGACATTACGAAGATGACTAGAAATGTATACCTAAAACATGAAAGATGGGATTCTGCCTGTCATGAACAAACAAGAAAAAATATCTATATTATCTCTACGGCGATCAAATACCTCAAAGGACCAATCAAAATCAATCAGACTAATTTCTACATGTGCACCCAGGTCACTTTTTCAACAGATCCAATGCCAAACTGTTTTATTCAACAACCATATGCTAACAACCCTTCTATATTGTTCCAAGACGTTTTACTTGGGTTTGAGCTTTATTTAATAACTCATAATCAAAAGTAATTACATAAATTACTCTTGCTCATTACTCCATATTCTCAGTGGACGGTTTGACGAGAGAATGCTCAGAGGATGTAAATTGTATTTAGAGCTGTCAAGCAATCAGCCTTTTTAAACAGATACATGCTGGGAGGTTCATACAGTCCCCATGTCATTAATCACCTTTCCTTTCATTGAACAGTTAAAGAAAACGCGAAGTGCTGCTCTTTTTCAGGGCTGTGTCGGGTGGTTCAAAATGTCACGGTGGCCTCATGTCCCCTGAGGTTTAAGCATTAAAAATGTGGCATGCTGTCACCGGGGTGTCACGAGGGATGATCTGTGAATAACCACACACAGTCAGACACACACCGATGGCAAAAATGATTTTATAGAGTTCACGGTAAGTGGTCCTCGGTTGCGTCATTTTCTCAGGTTCAACCGCTGGCCCTTGCCATCGCGAGCTCTGCAGCGATTCTGATGAGCATTTGCAGTGTTTGGATTTGGCTGATTATATAATTGGAATTTTAATGTGGAATATTAATCCACTGAGGGCCCACATTCAGTTTTATAAGCTGGCTGATCAGGATCTACTACACCAACTCCAGCAGCCTATTCAAAGCTCAGTGTCTCTCTGTGTTACACAAGCAACACTCCTGTAAGCCAGTACACTAAAATAACACAAACCAACCAATATATATATATAAATATATGTATAGTGGCATTCCCAAATATTATTATAGGAGTTAACATGCAGCGTGATTATCCTGCAACGTACTAAAGAGCTTACGTAAGTGGGTGTTACATGGATGCGTTTTTGTGTGTATGGGTCAGGTTTTAGCATCATAGTGGGAAGATTTAAATCACCTAAATTTTTGGGAGCAGTCAAGCGCCTCCACAAAGAAAACTGCCTAATAAACATACTAAAATAATGTAAATATTCCCATGTAAAGGCTAACCTCTAATAAATAGATACTAAAATGCTTTAACATTTGGTCTAAATATTTTTTAATAAACAATATAAATGACAATGCACAAAAGTAAAATTGAATATTCATTTTCAGATTTGCTAAAGATTTAATTTAACAGTGTAACATTATTATTGTTTTTAAAGATTTAAAAGTAATAATTTTAACTGCAATCTTTAAGTGATTATTAAATGAAGGTAATCTAAATGTCAAAAATCAACATGGAATGTCCCCACCATGATAGAAGTAAATGCCAAATGACATTTGGTTCAAGTAATTAATATATTTAACATGTGTAACAATTAACCATGTTATATTAATCAGTCAAGATTAATATAACATCAGAGCTAGAGGGAATAAAGGCCTTAACCAGCCTTAATGGGTGCCTAAGTTTTATTTAATTTTATTTTCCTGCACAACCACACTGTCACGAAGTCACGATGACTAATGTAAAATAATAAAGCATTGTAGGTCTGCAAGAAAAAATACAGCAGAAGCATCTAGACTCTAGAGTGTGCTTTAGCATGTCACAAGTTTCTATGGCTTTTGCAAACAACCAAGCAAATGTAATGACTTCATACAGTACCTGTCAACAAATTTGGAAACATTACATAAAATCAAATAAAAAGTCTCTTATGCTCACCAAGGCTGCATTTATTATAGCCAAAATATGTAATTTTTCGCAGCTAAAGGCCGCTTATTCAAAACAAAGGCGTAGCTTGATGAAGCCTGAGATTTAATATGCCGCAGACGAGTGTTTCCACTTCTTCTAGCCATGCGTATGTGGGCGCAGCGCGGTTTTATCATTTTACATACATTTGAGTGTGTTGAAAGTTATGTTATAATGCTACTCTGTGCGTAGTTTGCTGTCGATTAATGTATTTGCTCACCTGTCTAATAAAAGACACAATATGAGAAAACGTCTTTTGGTGTTTCTATGGTTTCTACAAAATAAAACAGGAAATTGAGGGTAACGTGGGTATGATGTCATTGATAGATGTCCTGGTTAAAATAGCTTATTTCTCTGGATTTAAACAATCTTGGAAACATTTAGCACAATGTTAGTACACAAGTCAACAAAATATATAACATTGTTCTAGTGGTTTTTGGATATTTGAATTAAAAAATCTTACATATTGTGCCTTTAATCAAAAATACAGTAAAAACCGTAATAATGTGAATTATTTATATCTATGTGTCAAGAATGAAGATGGTAAAGAGATTTTTAGATTTTTTTTTTTTATTATTACTGTAGCCTTTAAATAACTGAATGTTGATTAATTTAAATTAATGTTGTAATGTGACGTTTTTACTTTTTTTACATTTCAACAGCATTTTTTGCCAATGATATCCCAGATGTTTTCAATCAAGTATTTCCTTGAAAGTATATTGGCAATCAACCTACAGATATCAACACTACCTACAGCTTCTACTTGAGGTGTAAATGAAATAAAACAAGCCCTCTGTACAAACTCAAGTGTTAAATCAAACACAGATGCACTGCCTGCAAACCATGTAACGGCGGGCCGATAATCCAGAACGTTATCTGTACAGGCTCGGCACAACCCTCTAGTAGCTGTGGCCTGAGGCAGCTGGGACTCTCAGATATCAAGGATGTTCTGCTTGATTTGTATCTCTCTAGAGAGGAAGAGTGAGTGAGCAAGTCTGTGTGTTGTGTGCAAGGGGATGTATACATGCAAACCGTTATTATTCTATCAAGCCAATGTCCAAGGAAGCCAATGAAATGTGTTAGGGAAAAAAACAACAGCTTCAACCTCTAGAGGAACAACGATTTGATTAAAGGCTGGATTACATTAGTGTGCACTCCCTGACATCACTATGGGAAGCATGTAGCCTGAACGTGCCCTTCCAATTTGACAGCCAAATAAGACATAGCGGAATAAACGTTGCATATGAAAACACACACACTTGCACTATGGATATTAATTGAAAGATGCCTCAAATCATGCAGTTTGTTAATGAGAGATGTGCTATTACTTTTCTCAGTCACTTAAAAAAAAAAAAAAAATAGCGGCCTGTTGGAGGATTCTGTGCTATATCTAGGGACCAGGGCTGCTTCGGAAATACTTCCCTACTATATAGTAGGGGAAACACGTAATGTGACAAAAGTAGCATGTCCAAATTCAACAAACTCAAAAAAAAAAAAGTAAGCAAAAAGTACCCAGATGACCTAATTCTTCCAGCGAGAATCTGAAGTGTACATTCGATGGACACTTTACTATCCCAGGAGGTCACAGGAGAGAATTTGTGAATGGAAGTGGATCGACGTAACTGAAGCTGGTACTGTAGGTCACATGATAATGACAACATGGAAAATGTAGAATGTCTGAATTACAATCATACACATTCATGTAGAACATACTTTTTTAGCGGCCACAAAGTACTCATTCAAAATAAGTACCTACTCAAGAAAGTATGCGCTTTCAGACGCAGCCCAGGATTTGAGCAAGTAAGCAACCACCTAACAACCAACCAGCCTACCCTAGCAACCACCCAAAGGATCCTAACAATTGCATAGCAGAACACCTCAAACACCTATTCCACAATGTCTTCAGAAAATGCTAAAATGCATGTACCTTATATAACGATTAACATTAGATAATACACATTCAAATAGAAATGCTACTAAACCTTGGCACATTTCCATATCTATTCCTAATGATCTAAGCATTATATAATATTTGACAATGATTTATCAGTAAAAGTTACTCAAAATATACTGATAATGAACCTAAAGGCTGTTTTACTGTTGTGCTAACAGAGTCTACACAATGTGTTTTAATGGAGCTAGGCTTATCAACACTTAGCTTGAGTAAAACTGTGCAAACAGTGGTTCTTTGTGCCTTAGAATATGGGTATATTGACAGAATCAATTACAGAGCTTTAAATAAATGGACAGTTCAACAGCACTTCAGCTGCTAATGTAAATATTTGATACAGCGGATTTTAACGGCAAAATATGGAAGTATTTTACTTTAATTTCCCTGCCAGATCAGATACTACAAACACAACATTTTTAATTGGTTGAATATACAATATGTAGTTTGTGCATATGACAAATTTAGCATAAAAAAGAAACTGCATTTGCATTTGGACAAATATGTGCATATTCATATTCAAACCTTATACATATGACTTCACTCTGGCACACACTAAAGATATTAATTAATTTAATATTAAATACATTTTTAATAAAAGCAACATGTTCATGCGAAACTTTCAATCAAGCTCAGAATGAACTACAAATAAAACAAAGGTTTTTGTGGTGATTTTTAAAAGTGCAAGAGTGATGATGTAATTACAGCTGCTTTTTATGCACATCCTTTCAGAGAGAAACAGAGACGAACAACTAATTGCATTAGAAAACAGTGTTAAAGCAATGTGAAATGTGAATAGGCGTTCTCTGTGAAAAAACATTTAAGGGAAAAAGGGATGAGAAAAATAAGATGTGTAAAACGCTATGAAAATCTCTACAAGAAATGCTCTGTACTCTGTACTCTTACTGGCAGTCTCCTTCTCATGTTGCTTATCTGAGGGGATGAAAGTGCATATTAATTTGCATATACGTATCAAATGTTTCTTTATGAACTGTTAAAAGTGGTAACCTGTAATTGCAAGCTATTTCTGTTCTAAACCTTAACCCCTCCGAGTATGGTTGGCTCCCAAACCAAACCCACACAAAGTTCTCCCTTACACTTCA
This sequence comes from Romanogobio albipinnatus, assembly GCA_023566225.1. Lineage (NCBI taxonomy): Eukaryota > Metazoa > Chordata > Actinopteri > Cypriniformes > Gobionidae > Romanogobio > Romanogobio albipinnatus. Next base: position 25,352,852 of record CM042246.1, on the reverse strand, counting down.
ATCTTACAATTAGGCTAACTATGCTAAACAATAACCAAAAGTCTTTTTGTAACATATTTGAATGTTTTCATTAATTATTGTACCTTTAAATACAACAACATTTTATTCTGAATCTGTATATTTAACTACACATTTCCATATGTACAGTGACACAGTCTTTGTAAGTATCACAAACCTACCCAACAGTGCTGAGTGATGGTTCTTGCATTTCAAATATGAATAATCAATATTGACTTGATTGTTTACTGAGTGATAATAATTTTAATAGATTACTAGCGATTCATGAATATGTTTTGTGAAACATTCGTTCACAAAAAATGGACATTACGGGTCATGTTGTGCAGAACACACTGGCCTGTACTCTAAAGATATAATTAACCAATGCCTCATCACTAAATCAAATCTGATAAAAGGGCATATCGGCACAAATATAGTTTTCCCCACTGAAAGTTAATTATGTTTTAATATATTGCTGTAATGTTTAGTCTCAGGTTGGAGCCCATGCACAATGTAAATGGTGGAAATGAATAAAAGGCAATGAATGCAAACAATCTTGCATTTAGAATATTCTAGGTCTGCAATCGCTGTACGCTCACAAGTGAGTCCACAGGAGAGGTAAAAGTCAAAAAAGGTCTAAAATTACAAGCACCGGAAAGCTCAAAAGCTCTGTTAAAAGCACCCACAGACTCCCACAACACAGAGAGAGTCAGAGACTCGTGGATCAGCACTCACCAGTTATTGATTGTGATGCATGCAGATTCTATGATCTTGTGTGGGAGTTTTAACGGCGGCCGGTGCAGAATGCAGCCACTGATAGTTGAAGCATCACACGGGGAGAGGGGCAGAGTAATAGCACAAAAGAGGGAATGACTGTGCAACCTCTCTAAAAAATAGGCTATAAAATTAATTGGGATGTTAGCCCTTAAACTGAAGCATGCAGGGTTTTATGACAATACTGCAATAGCAAGCTGCACTTTTTTTCATGGCTCTCTGTGGCATGTGTACATGTCTGCTTTCTTCGTCAGCATGGTGGATGCATCCAGAACTGAATAAGATGAGTAAGCTGACTGCTCTTCTTCTGTTTTCCAGAACAGTCACCACTGCGATCAGCAAAAACAAGAAATGAAACAAAGCAGGTGAGCAAACAAATAAACAGCCCTCTCTACTCCCCATCCCACGTGTGGCACTGAGAGGAGCAGGGGAGCTGCGATCCAACAGGGACGCCAGCTGAGAGCATATGGCTGACAGGTCAATGGCCAGGAGCAATACAGTCACTAGCATTAACACCCACACAAACTTATTTTTATGGGGAAATATCACAATGTATAAAGCTCACGCAGTGGGCTAGTGCACAGAAAATTACCTAACATCCTGCTGAAAAAATCACTTAACTCAATAGCATGTAAATTTTTCATTACAAGATCCAAAGATCAACAGAAAAGCAAGTTCTTCAATGCTGCAAATGTCATAAGCAAGCTTAGGGCTCGACAATAATGGCCCGATGGCTTGGAGACAGTGTGAGACAGTTTTGGGCCGGCTGACAAAAATGGCACTTGTCCTTATCAGGTCAGTGCAGCGTTGCAGCGCTTATATTATATTATATATAACTATTTTATTACATTTTTAAATCAATTTAAATTTTTCGTAAATATATACATGCATGTGTGTGTATTTATATATACATAATAATTATACACAGTACACACATATTATCTAGGATGTAATTAATCGTGATTAATCGATTTGATTATTCAGGTTTTTTTATTACTTAATTTCAAACTGCTGTTGAGCTCATTTAACTGATTAAATTGGAGTACAAATAAAAATCTGACATAATAATAGAACTAACTGTCACATGTCTGTTTGGTCTTTCTGTTGTGTTTTGATTTTGTTATTTTCTTTTGTCTAAAGTTTCCTGCCACTTGTCTGTTTCCTTGGTTACCCTTGTTAGTTAAGTTCTGTTCAGCTGTGTTTTGTTTATTATCTTGTTTCTGTCTGCTATTTAAGTTCCTCTTGTTCACTCAGTCTTTGTCCGGTCAGCGTTATGATAGTGTGTTGTGCTTTTGCCTGTCTTTAGTTTATTTGCGATAAAAATACTATTTGAACTGTATCTGCAAAACCGTACAAAACCGTGACACTAATGTGGCGTTCACACTGCGTGAAATCGCGTCATGGGAGGGGCTTCTATATGAGCCAGCTCGTCTCGGTCACTTGACGTCTTTTTTGAAAAAATACTACTATTAATGTGTGACAAAACATAGTTTAAAGACTTTTCAGGAGATAATATAGTTGTTTAAAGCTCAAATCTGTGGTTAATTTATAAAAAGAGTGCCTATTTGAGCATTTTGCGTTTTCGGAGTTGTGAGATCCAGGCGATCAGTGACATTCCGTGCTCGTTTACCCGGCGAGACCTGCCGTTCCTCGGCTAGTCCTTCTCACATTTGCCGCTGGCTCTGGCTCTTTTTTTCTGCTCCAGTCTCGTTGTGAAATGGCTGACATAGATTTTGTTGAGAGGGTAGCTGACTGTCCGACCTCCTCACTCACTTTCTTCCAAGCAAGATCCTTTTTATTCCTGTTCCTGTAGTGATAGGATGATGTATCATACAGCTCCGGGTATCCACATACGGCCACGATTATCTTGTCCTCCATTGTTGTTCGGATTTCTGCCTCCGCTTGTAAATGCGTCAATATATGATTGGTTAATGCTGCGTTCACACCAAACGCGAATTGAGCGTCAAAATCGCGTCTACCGCGTCTAGTTTCACGCGCGTACATTTTGAATGCATTCGCGCGTCAGCAGAGAATTGGACGCGCGTAGAAATCGAGCGCTGGAAGCGAAATTGACGCGCGTTCAAGGCACTCCAGGAGAAATATGTCATAAAACACCACTCTGCCTCTTTTCATTTTCATTAAACATATATATTAAGCATTAATAGCCACACAAATGTGGTCCAGGCAACTCCTACATTATCTTCACTGCATGTATGTTTAAATATCCTTAAAATATGAAGTTATGAAACTTCTCTTTGCCCTCAGTCAAAACGATTTGGCAGACAACAAATTATATATTCATGAGAGCAAAGATCGCCCGTTAGATCCACACAAGACGAACCACTACAGGACATCAGAGCCAGCGGCAGACGCCAGAAGGACTGGCCGAGGAAAGGCTGCCTTCGCTGGGGTTATGAGCAATGATTGCCCGGTGATAGCCTGGATCTCACAACTCCAAAAACACAAGATTATTTTTTTTAAATAGGCGCTCTCTTTGTAAATAAACCACAGATTTGAGCTTTAAACAACTACATTCCCACCTGAAAACGTCTTAAAACTACATTTTGTGACACAATAGTACTGTTTTTAATTTATGCAGGGTTTCTCATACACGTCACTTTACCACGTGACAGCAGCGAGCAGGCTCCTGATTGGTTAACGCGGCGCGAATTGACGCCAAAGTTCAAATTTTTCAACTCGGGCGTCAGACGCGAATTCGCTTCAAACGCGTGAATGCACAAAAGCACCATTCGCGTGTAACGCGCGTATCGCGCAAGACGCTCAATTCGCGTCCAATTCGCGCCATTCGCGCGAACTGGACGCGCGAATGAGGCGGATTCGCGTCCTTCGCGCCGCGCGTAACGCGCCTCCCGCGCCGCGGGACCTCCAGACGCGCGTCAACGCGCCTTTCCATTGACTTAACATTGAAATCACTCGCGCCAGACGCTCAATTCGCGTTTGGTGTGAATGCAGCATAACGCGGCGCGAAATATCCGCCAAAGTTCAGATTTTTCAACTTGAGCGATTCGCGCGAATCGCGCGTTCAAAACGCTCAATTTGCGTCATTCGCACCGCCTCATTCGCGCGAATCGCGCCGCAGAATGCCATTTCGCGTCTCTGCATTGACTTAACATGTAAATCACTCGTGCGAATCGCGTCCGGTGTGAACGCCACATAAGTTTCCTGCCACTTGTCTGTTTCCTTGGTTACCCTTGTTAGTTAAGTTCTGTTCAGCTGTGTTTTTGTTTATTATCTTGTTTCTGTCTGCTATTTAAGTTCCTCTTGTTCACTCAGTCTTTGTCCGGTCAGCGTTATGATAGTGTGTTGTGCTTTTGCCTGTCTTTAGTTTATTTGCGATAAAAATACTATTTGAACTGTATCTGCCCGTCTTCGTCTTCCTGCCTGCACAAACCAGTGACACTAACAAGCCACTGTTTAAAGGTCCCATTCTTCGTGTTCTTTTGAAGCTTTGATTGTGTTTACAGTGTGCAATATAACATGTGTTCATGTTTCGCGTGTAAAAAAACCCAGTATTTTTAACACAATGTACTTATCTGTATACCGCTGTTTTCACTGTCCTAAAAACGGCTGATGACTTCCTTTATTCTATGAAGTCCCTCCAGAGCCGGCCCAAGGCATAAGCGAACTAAGCGGCTGCTTAGGGCCCCCTTGGCCACCAGAGGGCCCCCAAGAGCACAAGAAATTACTCTCCGGCAAATTTATTTTATGATGATTGAAATTGCAAAATTGCCTTAAACAATTATTGCAATAAATTGTAAAAAGTTTTCTAATATATGCACGGATTGATTCTGACAGTGCTGCAAGAACTCGCGGCGCCATCGCCTGGACACTATTCGCTTGTTAGTCAGGGTTCAAAGTCCAAAGTGCGGAAAAATCGGCTTGTCTGACGTGCTGCATGTTTTGGACAGAGTAGACAGCATAGCTTCCAGTTTCTCCCTTGAAATTATAAGTTGTGGAGCCTACATTTTGGAAGTTTTTATTTAGAAAATAAAAAGGTTCTTTCTACACAGTCGACTGGAATACAAAAAATAAAATTGTATTTCCGCCAAAATAAAAGCTCTGTTTAATGTTTGAAAGAAATCAACATTTCTTGTTTTTAAAATAAGTCTCTTCTTCTCACCAAGGCTTCATTTATTTGATTAAAAATACAGTAAAAACAGAAATATTGAGAAATAATATTATAATGTAAAACAGCTGTTCTCTATGTGAATATATAGTAAAGTGTAATTTATTCCTGTGATCAAAGCTGAATTTATCATCATTACTCCAGTCTTCAGTGTCACATGACCCTTCACAAATCATTCTCATATGATGATTTGATGCTCAACAAACATTTTTGATTATCAGTGTTGAACAATGTTTTTAGGATTTTTTTGGAAAGCTTTCTATTTCAGAGAAATGCTGTTCTTTTGAACCTTCTATTAATCAAAGAATCCCGGGAAAAGTGAGCATATGCAGCATAAGAGACTACTTAAAAAAAGTACATATCCCAGTGTGAACTGTAGTACTGTAAGACTTACTGTAAGACATTGAATATTAACGCCTGATCACTCTTGTGGGTTTGCTACAATTAAAAACAGTATAAGGGTAAAAACATGACAGGCAGACATGATGCAAGCAACACAGCTACAACTAATAAAATGTATGTGTGCGAATTATCAAGAATTGACAATAGTCAATCGTATTGGTGGCACAGAGGGGCCCCCAAATAAAATTCTGCTTAGGGCCCCATAAGGGCTTGGGCCGGCCCTGAGTCCCTCCTTCAGAAATACGTAACGAGTTCTGATTGTGCCAGTGGTTCCCGTGTTGTGATTTGACCGCATCTTAGCAAACGTGGCGCGGTTCCTGTGTTGTGATTTGACAGCAGCTTAGCGCACGTGGAAAGGTCACGCCTCTTAATGGGAGATGTATGCGCTTAATGATCTCTACAGCGTCCCTGGGAAAGCCAAACAAAGGTGATTTGACTCCGGGATGAAAATAACAGCGTCTCGACGACATGGCGACAAACACACTCAAACGCAGCACTTCCTTTTCTCCACGCGACACGTCCTCCGCGTGGGACAGCAACAAGACCACGCCCCCTTTTTTCGCGTATTCTTGTGGGCGGAGGTTAGTCTGTTCTACTGTTCTATCGACGTCATTTATGAAGGAAGTACCAGGATGTAGTCCAAGCCAGCCGTTCGCTGTAGGCTTTGAAAGGGAACTTCTGTTAAATAAAATATCTCACTTGGCATTGAACTTTGAGCTTTATAATTTTACAGGTATTATTTATGCTCTAACAGCAACATTACACACTAACTAAAGTTTGAACAATGGGATCACGAAGAACGGGACCTTTAAAATATATTTAGTTTTTACTTAAAAATAGTCTACATTTTTACAGAAATATGTTTCCTTCCCTGTCACTGAACTTACGCATGACATGCATTCAAACACAGTAGCTTTACTATTAGTTCATCAACAGTAGTACTAAGTGGTTTCTCTCATTGGATGGATAAAGGAGAAACACAGATAAGCAGCCAGAGATGGAGCAATAATGGCCAATTGAGGTGAGCTTGTGTAAGAACATACTATGCACATACAATGGTAGACTTACGGATCAAACCAAACTTTTATTATATCACAAGTCCACTAGTTCCCATAAAAACAGTCAACCGTCTCTTTTAAGTTTTCTCAGTAACACATCCTTTACCCTTTCTTGGTGTATAAAAGCCAACTCTAAAAGTATGCATAAATATTGCAGTGTACCTTCTCCCCCGTTTTATTGTGCATTTGCAGTGATTTTCTATGCGCTCCATCGTTGTTGTTTTTTTTATGGGCTGAGAACATTTTGTTTTAAGACCAGGTTTATATTGCATGATGTGTGTGCACTCCAGTGCAAAATAGTTTTGAATAGTATGATGGATTGCATTCAGTATCCTGGAACCTTCTGACAACTGATACTGCAGCAACGCACTCTAACAATCACTTACTAAGCAAATGTGGTAAACTATCTCTAAAATCAATAACATAATGCTGTAAATGAAAAGAGCTACCGGTATATGATGTGGTCATCTTCCTTTCCAGGCCAGCTGCTGAATAGCTGCATATGTGTGTGTAAAGTAGCCTACTGTGATACAGTGGGCTAATAGTGGGCCCTCTCAAAACAGACTGCACAGATAATATCGGTGAAATCTAGATCAATGCATGCACAATGCAGTAAAAAAAAGTTCTGCACGTCAAGGTAACTGCAGCGTCAGCAAATAAAAATGCTGCGATGAAGATGCACGATCATGTCTGCAAAATGCCACTGAATTCAGCTCTCTCTCGGGCAGCAGTATTTCTAGCCTTTTATTGTCGCTATGGCAACACCTAAAGTTAATTGAGTACCTATGCAGTGTTGGGTAGAATCAAACACCGTTCTCCTGCAAGACCATGATTCTGTTTGAAGTAACATACACTTTGATAGTGAAATATGGCATGTCTGATCCCATTTAACAAATATGCTGTACCATATAAAGTAAAAGCATGTGACAATGTCAAGATTTTTTATTTGATTTACATGATCATTGTTTTGCCTGTTAATATCCAGCACTAGGTTTTTCTTTTTATTGTACTGTGTTTATCTAATAACTACAAAGTAAATGTACAATATTTTCAGATACATCCAATAGGATTTATTACTATTGAATAAAGTATTAAAATAGTATGTACATACATTTATGAAATTTATGAAATCAGATATGACATTTATGATTTATTGAGATCAATTTGATCACATAAAGTTTGATCACATAAGCATACAGCGAGTTCAAGTGTTTTCACAAGCAACAGGGTCTAAAAAATTTTTTGTGGCTGTAAATATTAGTTTATTGTAAGACCACATATATGTGAAGAAAAACTACAAGAATAATTTTTTAAAAAAAGTATAAACTATATATTGCACGTTTATTTTCTCATTTAATCTTGTAGTATTTTGTCTTCACATGTGTGGCTACAATAAATTCTCAGTTCTCCAGAAGGACATATATTGAATTTGGTGGAACGAAGAGGGTCTCATGGGACCCACCCTAAACTGGTCCCATCTGGAATGGATGAGGTAAACCTTATCTTCCTCCACAACATAACCACCAACCCCCACTCCATTTCCTTTCCTTTCCTTTCTGCAACCCAAAACCCCATCGTTACAAATGAAAATCCAATTTGTTAAAATCTCTCACAAACCCAGCCTCCTCTCAGATGAATATATGAATGTCTATGGTGGTGATGTCTCAAGCTAGTGATCCATCCGTAAGCGCTCACACATGCTAGCTCGGTCCCTGATTTATGTCATACATAATCAACTGGGGAACTTGGCTTACTGCTGAGATCACAAGAGCAGAGAATATCACCTCTGATATAGCAGGATGCACCATTAATGAGATGCTTTACCAAAAAAAAAAAAAAAAAGACATCTGAACGTATTTCATGTATTCTCTTTCATTAAATGCACTGTGATGCCAGGATTTGTTCTAATGAATGCAAATGCTTGATCAGAATATATTTCTCATAAATTGGCTATACTGAGCATCTGCAAGAGGAAGCATTAAAGCAAGCACATAACCTAAATCTATTAAATATGACTCTCTAGATGTTCTGTTAATCCATCAACTGCTAGGAGCCTGTGTGCACAACTTGTTTGTATACGTAAACTGAATTTTTATATTCAGGAAATACTCATAGTCTTTATTTATTTATTTTTCCCTCAGAAGAATTATCTTTATTTGTTCAATTCATATTTTTGTATCTAATAAATCTGGTAGTCCAAATTTTTGCATACAGTAGACACAAAAAAACCCTGCTATTCTTGCTTTACTATAGCTACACTGATAAACGTTTTATTTTATCAGAATAATATTTGATTTCACATTTCAGCATACTGGGATAGGAACTAAATATTATGGTTCCCCTGCTATTTAATTTGCAGCATTTAACATGATTTATTTGTAAAGTTTCATATCTCAGGAGGACTGAGGAAGATAATGATCGATGAATCATCTCTATAGTAATGGTTGGCCTTATGAATGAGCATGAGCAGTTAAAAAACAGCATCCATTTGCCTTTTTGAATCGCTCTAATTCTAATGCAGCCAGAACACATATTGTCACATACATTTCAATCTCACTTGCATCAGTTTTAGCCTGGTCCATTTGCTTTACAAGGATGAGCTAACAAGAAAAAATCCTTCTTGATATGATGCAGATGCTTCTTCTCTAAGATGGAGGCTGTCTGCATCGCAGCTTGGGGTGAGCGCTGAGGACAGTAAAGTCTCTCTTAAAATCTACTCCTTCATCCCCAAATATTTCTTCAAGTACACTTTAACATATGTGATGCACACAGGTCCTGAGCACATGCACACAGACGGACATGCAACTGATAGTGTGGACATGGACTGTATCAAGTTAATAATGTTTTTAGAATCATGACAGAAAAGCATCCAGCACTAGCAACAACACCCACAGATACCTTCAATCGCTTACACCAGCACATGTTTACTATGACCAACTGTCTTTGCACTACATGCCACTTGCAGGCTTAATTTTTAATTTAAATGTCTGTATATTGATATTGCACTCTAGTTTTAGTTTTTTAACTCTAGTCTAGTTTAAATTATATGTCTTGTCTTGTTTTCACCGTGGGATGGAGGGAAACGTAATTTCGATTGCTTTGTATGTCTGGAACATGTGAAGAATCGACAATAAAGCTGACTCTGACATATATTTTAAATATATCCAATGAAATTGTCACAATTTACCAAATAACACCTTGTGATAAAAGATGCAAGGACAATAGGTTATTTAACACTAATAATCATAAGACTTGACATAAAGCTCAAGATCACAAAATGATAAATTGGTGCCTGGAGACAAATGGTTCATTCTGAAGATGCCTAGTCTTTCCACATACATCCCTACTTTGATGAAGAAATGTTCTCGTCCTCCTACGGCTGACCATGTCATTTGAGAACATCCTATCACTTCTCTAATACATGCTTCCTGTGCACGATTCACCACTGCACATCATTCCAAAGAAAAAAATGCCTGTCTTCATAATCTCTAATGTTTTAAACCGCACTTGTCCAATCTCCTGGTTCCATTCTGTTAAGTAATGTCCACTTTATCACAATCCAATCAAATTCAGATTAATAAAAAAATAAGTATAGATGAACCAAACAAATCTTGCCCTACATTTTTTTTTTCATTCACTATCCAGTTTCACTCAGAAAATACATCAAATTCTGATTCTCTGTTAATCAATACATACATGATGAATAGGTAATACAGCTTCAAAGGTGAACTGCATGTTTTTTTTTTTTTTTTACATGCATCTTTCAACGTTATTTGTCTGAGCACAGCTACATTAGCTCAACCAATGGCATGGGTTTGGGGGCTATCTATTTAATTTTTCTGTTTGCTGATGCTAGTGGTGCAAAAACTACACACTTCACCATTAAAGAGTTGAAGTGATGGGGTGATGCGATTTGGTCACAGCAACAGATCTGTCTTTTACACAAAACAAACAAGAAGCTACATGATTTCAACTGCGATGAATATTATGTGTTCTGCAGACATGACTGTGTTGTATATGGCCATACAGAAAGTATGGGGCAAACGATAGCTCACAGATCAATGGCTTCTCTTTCGAAGTGTCTCCTCTTGCGGCTCCACCAACTGCCTTCTCTTATGTAACCCACTCTGCTTCCTCAGCCCGCCTGTCTTTATTGGCTGATTTCTCTCTTTTCCACATTAGCACTTTCACCTCTATTACCACCACTATCATGTGTCTTTGTGATGATTTCTAAAAATGGCAAACAGTTTTCCTCCTTTTTACTGCTCAACCTTCTTTTAGACAAAATTCATATTTATCTCAGAAGCAATAGACTTTGCAAATGAAAATAACCACAAGGCCTTCAAAGATAACTAAAGCCGCTTTAATAATCTTGACAGGTAACAGCCTGGCCAGAGGAGGAGAAACCAGCAAGATGATCCATGGTCTCCTCCTCACATTCGAGAAGCTTTAATAGTGTCATTGTCCTATATACCTCTGTTAAACAATTTCCTTCTCATTAATTAAACATAGACTCCATCAATATGCCCTAGGAGTGCTAGTGCCAGGTATTGCATGCGGCGCACAAGAGAAGATATATGCTTGATTTATTTCACATTGCTGCATGTCATACATCAAAACAAGAAGGAAATTATCGCAGAAACAGAGAATAAGCAGGATATGCCACATCTTAAGGGTTCATTTATTTGGTTTAGAGCAAATGCTGCCAAGAACACATGCATAATTCATTATTAAAACAAAAGCGAATGAGTGAAAAACCGCACTGCTTTTGACTGATGCCTCTCCCATCCTCTGAACAGAGGAAGAATTAGTCAGCTCCTTGCTCACGCCTTCCCTCCCTGCGCTTGGTGAAATTTCACCCTCACAGCCACTGAGATCTCACCCTCCATTTTCTCTGCGTCTCCGCCACCCTCTCTGCATTCTCTCTCCCTCGGCTATGCACAAATACCAATAAAAACCTGTGCACTCACACACACCCCCACATCGTAGACATGCACACACATCGAAGGCACAGAGCATGCATGTGGGCTTGTTCTCACACGAGAGCCTGCTTCCTCCATTTTATACATTCAGAGCGACCCTTCCCCCACCCCTGCTGCCACTTACACACACACACCTCACTTAAACTTTACAGCTTCTGTTCCCTGGTTCGGTTTGATAGACTCTGCTCTATGAGGTTAAAATCTAGCTGAAACGGTCACGGACGAGAAGTGTTCATTATACTTCATAAGGCGCTTCACCTCTGGTTGTATCTCAATCAGCAACTAGAACAACAGACTGGAAATAAATAAGAAAATGCACACACATCGTCAGATCCATAAAACATCCACGCCTTCATCTCACAAATCTAGAATACGAATCTATTACTCGTTGGATATTACATTTGATGATGTGTTTTGCCTGGTCAGCAGCATTGGCAGGTTACTGCCATCCTTGGATTAAATTGGCGGAGCTACATTCACTTGTTGCGTGGTCACAGCGGCCCTGTCAATCCCTGTCAGATGACGGTTTAGATAAGTATGTACGTAGGGGATTGATGAAGCCATAAAGCACTGATGGAGCTGTAAATACATGAAGATTAAACTCCTTCTCTGCGAGAATCAATCTTGACGGGCATACTGTAAGATTACAGCACATGCAATATGAAAGGATCAACACTGGATGAATCCCTTAAAAAATTATGCATCTTCTAGAAGCTACAGGGGAGCTTGCTGATTCTACTTAGTTTCAACCTAGCAACCACATACACTAACTGCCCGCCGCCTGCTGCCTACTCTCGATGCCCCAGCGGCCCAGAAACGGCATTTACCTGGTCGTACCAGTCCCGGTTGGAACAGGTGCACTCGGGCCACCATCCTCCTTGCCCTCCTGAGTTGTTACCGTTCACCTTGGGGGCGCCCTTGGATTGGCTCTTGGGGTTGGGGCCTCCAGGACCCCCAGCTGACATCATTTTCCCTTTACTTCTCCCCAAAGTGCCCCCTCCACCCATTCCCCCTCCTCCACCCGAGGTTTGGGGCGGTAAGGTCTGGCCGCCCCCATAGCCGGCTGGGTATCCGTAGGGTTCAGGCTGCCAGTCTCCATATGCCGGGGCATCCATCCTGCGCAGGGCGGCCATGCGGGTCACTTCATAGCATTCTGGGCACTTGCAGCAGTGATGATGTTTGTGCATGCTGGCTAGTTCACACGGTGCGGTGCTCTCTGTCTCTTTCTATCTCACTGCTGCTGCTGCTGCCTGCTCAGATCAAATACAGCACGCAGTGCCACTCGGCTCACGGAATGGTAGCACAAATGGCAGGAATCTTCGCAAACCCTGTTATCCTCCTCTTTGTTCCTCCCGATCCAGAAAAAGAGATGAGGAGGTAGCAACAGGGCGATGAAAAATAGAAAAAGATTGGTAGTCTTCCTCCGGTCGATGCAAAAGGTTTGGAAAAATAATGCTAAAAATAGTGTGTATGATCTCGGAATCAGAGACCAGCCCCGATGGTCGAGTTCTCTTCCTGCTTCTGTTGGTTCACAGTGATATGTATATAAATTCATAGATATATATTCATTTGTTTATATATGTATATATTTACACACACACAAATACATATAAAAATATCAATATAAACAGACAAGCACAAATACAGTTATATACAGGTATATATGTATACATATATATTTCTATAAATATTGATATGCGTGTGTACAAATATATATATAGATAGATATATATATATATAAACAATTTCTATATATATAAATTATATCCGTGATCAAATCTCCCTTTGTATGTCTCTGCTTGCCAGATTTCTTCCTTCTGCGTTTCCTCCTGCTTTGGGAAGCGTTTTCTTGCCTTCTTTCTCTCACTCTTTTCCCAGCCTGCAGAGAGGAGCTGAGCACTGGATTGACTCTCAGCCTGCTTGCCCTAGATGTGGATTATACGAAAGGATGCAAGCAAGAGAGAGAGGGAGGGAGGGAGGGAGGGAGGGAGAGGGAAAGAGAGAGAGAGCGAGAGAGAGAGAGAGAGAGAGAGAGAGAGAGAGAGAGATGCGTAGCAGCATCCCTCCAGCACCTCAGCCCTGACAGCCACAGCCAATCAACTCACAGCACAGCCATCAGCAGCAGCACCAACACAGGACTGACTGCTTAAGTGACTGCTCTTAAAGGGCCAGCGCACTCGAAAATCAGCCAGCACACAGAGCCTGCATGGAGATGCAGAAAGCACTTTATTCAGCTCCACAGTTTCTCTGTAAGAAACACTGAAGACCTGACTTGAGGGTTTATACCGGAGACTTACTACAGTACATAAGGGGCTGACGGAAGCTTTACTGACGGATATTTTAATCTATTTGTGTATAACATTCATTTGTCACGTCACTGTAGGATTAACTAAACCATGCAATTTAGACACAACAAACTAGCTATGAAATAAATTTAAAATGCTTGATGCTAAACTCCAAGAAATACAGCATACATCAAAGACAGAAGCTGATTTTACTTCAAAGAACAAAACAATAAATTAAAATTTTGATAACATTTGATTATGACCATTATATTTTTAACTTAATATTGCCAAATCTGAAAAATTGTGCTCCATATTTTCAAAGACGGTGCACTCACAGTACTTATGAATGGGAAAAAGTGCAACATGCAATATGGCAGAATAAATCCCCCCTTATAAAAAAAAGAGCCAATCGCCAAGTGGTAAAGTCTTTGCATCACTGCAGCTGCCATTAGAAGCTCTGGTTACTAGAGAACAGTCAGTGTCCTGAGAACTGCACAATATAAGCTTTTATAACACTATTAGAACATAAGAAACTCCATTTTTGCAACAGTTCATGTCAGATTTGTTGCTGATTTTAAACATGTTATTTATTAATGTGAGTGTGAAAACCAGTTTTTGAGATTTTAATTTTTTCTGTTAATACAAAATGTTCTTCAATCAGCATGGAATGTGTATATACGGTAAAGTAATCATTCCAGAAATTAATTCATCAAATGAACAGCATCATTTTTAGAAAGTTGCTTATTGAAAACCATGGTAGCTACAGAGTCTAATAGACTCTTGATTTCCTTGTACTATTGTCTCTTTATGTATACAGAAGACATTACTGAATTTATTGACAGTGGAAATGAAGATCTGCATACCTAAAGGCAGTATTTTCTCAGCATTAAAGTGCCCCTATTATGGATTTTTGGAAATTACCTTTCATGCGAGTAACATAGTTCTAAGGGAATGAAAAAATTCTGTAAAGTTTTGAATCTGAAAGTGCACCGTATATAAAGTTATTGTCTCTCAAAAGTAAGAGTTGACTCTGAGTCAATTAAACGAATCGTTTTTGAAACAAATCACAAGCCATTTCATTGTGATGTCAAGACGAAACATTAGCATATTGCAAAGTCTGCATATTTATGCGGGGGCCACATTTTTTCAAATATGCCGCACTTTTGCCACGTAAATTGCCTATTTCCGCGTGCAAAATATGCGGGGCTAACATGATTTCATAATCCCCGCGTTTTCGTTGCAAAAAAATATATATTAGCAGAAAGTTAAAAAATGTTCGTTTACTTCACACAAGAGCCACCATTTCCCCCTATTGCCATGGGAACGTTTTGAAGTGACATAATTACCCGACCTGGAACCAGCCCATTCAACAGAAGGGGTTCCTTTAAGGGAACGTGGCAAGGGAACCCGAGGGAACCCGCACCAGTCACTATTCGGGAGGATTTCACCGAATGCCACCAGGGAGGTCTGACCTAGTGACCCCATATGGGACACGCCAGTACAGCCAACCCTGTCTGTAAAGTACAGAGCCTCTGGTACTCGCCTCCGAAGAGACATCCTGCTAGGGTACTGCAGAAAAAGGCAGTGTCCTCCACCAGCCGGACCTCAGAGACGGGTTATCCCGGAGAACAGCGCTCAGCTAAGTGCTTTCTAACCCTTGCTAGCGAGGGGAGTTCAGCCGCTCGATCCTCAAATCTACCAAGCACTTACTTTAAAACATGCTTAGGAGGCCAAAGGCCTTACAGGCTGATCGTACCAGGGAGGCCCAGAGGGGCCTACAACCAATGGATCAGCGCCAGGCGGCCGTACGCTCACAGCAAACTCTCACTTGAGAGGAGCTCATAAGCCTGCCTGGTAGGTAACCATGCTGTAGGCAATCTATGATTGTCTAGTCCCTTCCTGCAGGGACCGCATAGCAGCAGCGTCGTCTCGTCATGCTAGGGCATGAACACCGCCTTTAGGTCTTGCAAACGGCTAGAAACCGGAGCCTGATAGCAGGTGACCACTAGCTGTCAGCGTAAGGCCAGTTGTGTGTTCCCGCCGAGGGAACTCGTTCCCCAGGGAGGCCAGAAGGGGCCTCCACCTGGTAACCTGTGCTGACTGCTCGCGTGTCCAAACAGCGGCGCTCGCCCTCAGGGAGGCCAGACAGGCCTAACACCTGATAGCAGTCGAGGTAGCTGGGAAGAACAGGGACTCGCTCCATCAGGGAGGCCTAGCGAGGCCTACCACATGCCAGACGTCCTACTACTCCATAGCGAATCCCACAGGGAAGCCCCGTGCATCTACCTGTTAGCAACCCATGCCATGATCCGTTACCGAAACTGGGGACTGGGGAACGATCTCAGGGAGGCCCAGTGCCTACCACCTGATAGCAGAACGTGCTACTCATAGCACTTCATGCTCACTGCCACAGCGACTGGGAACCGGGAACTCGCCCTCAGGGAGGCCGGGTGAGGCCTACCACCTACTAGCACCTCATGCTAGCTATCCAGTGAATGGAGCCCGGGAACGCCCCCACAGGGGAGGTCAAGTGAGCCTGCTTACCCCACAGCAGGCTCTAGGGAGGCCTGGTAGCGCCTACCACCTACTAGCAGCTCGTGCCAGCCGTCGAGGGACTAATGCCCAGTAATACCCCCTCGGGGGAGACCGGACAAAGCCTGCTACTCACAGCAGGCTCTCAGGGAGGCCTAGTGGGGCCTACCACCTGAGCCAAGGTAACCCAAAAGCAGAGAGCCTACCCCTCAGGGAAATAGGAGGCCTGCAGATTCTATGGACCCTGCCGCGATTAGAGGAAGGCTGGCTGCTGCGCCCGGGCTGACGGTAGCTGTCTGCTGCTGACGAAGACCTGGACATCCAGTTAGCACCTGGGGACTCATCCCCAAAGAGGCCAAAAAGGGCCTACTAGTTGACAAGGTTTCTGCTGAAGTCGACGTCGATGGAGAAAAGCCTCCGGGGCACACTTATGGGCCGCGGCGTCGAGACTCTCTTGCAAGGAGGCCTGTTGATGCCTACTACCTGTCCTGGAGTCTGCTGCCCAGACTGCCCAAGCTGGCTACTCACAACCAGCTGGCCTTCGTATGCCCGCACCTGGGGCTGGCTCCATCCCAGAGGCTAGATGGCCTCCATGACGGCGCAGTCTCACGGGCAGTGCCTACAGACATGAACCTAATCACATTGCCAACAGCAGTGCACTCAGCAAACAAATGCTTAACAAACCCTCTAAAGCAAGGGGAGTACAACTTACGTCACCTGCTTCGGGGCGGCTGTCTTACTTTTTCATACAGCGGCCTGCCGTACATGCGAGGGCGTCAGCCATTGGCAATGCTCGGGCCTCAGGAGAGCATCCGACCAAAACCGGCAAACAGAAGGTTGTTCGATGTTCAGCTCAACCCGAGCCCTAAAGAAGGTGGAGCAGAAGACATAGAGCAAAGGTGAAAATATCATACAAATATGCAACCCACCGGCCATGCCATCCTACAGGATGAGGCCGGGGGCCGCCAGAAGGTGGCGGCCACACAAGCTCTGAAAGGCGGGAACAGCAAATAAAGTCTAATCGCAAACAAGCGAAAGACGCTTAAGCCCGCCCCACGAACACTGGCAAAGTCGCTATCCCTGCTGCAACATCTAGACTGCATTACTCAATAACCCCAGAACGCAGAGAAGGGGGCGGGCCTTGGCCGGAGGACTCTGTAATAAGAGAAGGCTTGAATCAAGGGTGCAGAAACAAAGCCCTGTTCTTATACTTAAAAGACAGGCCAGGGGCGAACAAACCTTTCTTAAAAGGGAACGCCCCCCATCCTTAAAGGAGCCTAGGCCAAGTGGTGCGACGCTAAGTCTGCACTAGATCTACTCAGGGCTCAGGAAATAAATATTATCACCCCTTATAAAACAATGAGGCCCCGAAAAAAAAAAAACCTTCCCAAAGCCCTGCAGAGCTGGGCGCAGATCTCACTACAACTCATGCATGAATGCATACCCGGTCGTCAGCTACTTCACACTTTAAGCTAGGAAAACACAGCTTGCCCCCGACACTACAAGCCCTCGGGCAAGAGCGCAAATTCAGCTACCCACATTAGTGGGAGAGATAACACGGAGAGGCAGCAAATCTCTACTAGCTAAAGTGAGGCACTCATACACAAACATATAATGTTGCAAAGAAGATCGTTCTTAGCTTACTCACGGGGAGCTGCAGGCCCTGCGAAGTCCAGCGATGTTTTATAATTCCCAAAAAAAATCTCAGGAGAGTGAAAATAAAGAAGTCCTGAAAAACATAGTGAAAATGTTTCACCCTTCTCGAGGGGGACTCACCGCTCGCTTCTTCTGGTGCTTCAAACCTTGAAAAACCAGCCATCAGGCCAGTGTTCGACCACCATCCCGAGGGGGGCGCTCTCACCAAACAAGCCAGGCGGGTCGTCAGATCTTACATATCTGCTCATCATAGGCCCATCGGCCTGATGTAAAGCGCCAGGGGAAAGAGGCAAGAGGAAGGGAAAAGCAGCGCTCATTTGTGCGCCCTAGGGGGCGGAGTCCTATCGCGCTGCCTCCGTTGGTTCCGGTTTCCAGCTCCGGCTTCCTTCCTCCTCTTGTTGCGGGTGTCCCGCCTCCCCTGCGCACCAGTCCTCCGCGGAGGGGGCGCTCGAGAGGTGATGCTGGTTCGCTGGCCCCGCCTCCAGCCCTCAGACCGTGACGGGCCAGGGACACCCGACTGCCTGGGCGCGGTCCCGGACCTCAGCGGAATGCATGTTCTAAATGCTGCCGAGCGCGCCTTCGCCTCTCTGAACTTTCCCACCACCGCTTCGACGGAGGTGCCGAAAAGTTCAGATGGCGAAACCGGGGCATCAAGGAGAAAGGACTTCTCTTTCTCCACTATGTCCACAAGGTTTAACCACAGATGCCTCTCTGTGGCCACCATCGCCGCCATCGAACGACCGATGGAGAGCGCTATTTGTTTGGTGGCCCGGAGAGCGAAATCCGCGGTCCGGCGCAACTCGACTATCGCATCAGGGGGTAGTCCCTCCCCCTGATCGAGGTCCCTCAACAGGTCCGCCTGGTAAGCCTGCAACACCGCTGTGGTGTGCAAAGCCGCCGCAGCGTGACCCGCTGACATGTACACCCTGCCATTCAGGCGAGAAGTCGCTTCTAAGTGGTTTCGCCGGCAGGGTGGGAGCCCTCAGTGTCGACGGCCGCCCAGAGGCGAGATAGTTAGCAAAACATCTCGTCCACGGGCCGCACTGACGCATACCCAGCTTCGGGCAGTCCCTCGACATCAGCGAAATTAGCTCACTGATGTCGATAGATGCGGGCTGAGTATGGTTTCTTCCATCCCCTCGAGATCTGCTGATGGAAATCTGGAAGGAATGGAAGACAGGAGTTGGGAGGTCATGGGCGGAGAGAAACCGATCGTCTACACTGTTTGGACGCTCAGCCTTTCTCCTCACGCGCCGCCAGGCAGCTGCAGTCTACCCGCAGCGCGTTCCAACACCTCCAACAACTCCCCGTACATGGGACAGGATGGTTGAGAGGCTTCAGCCTCAACTGACTCACCAGCCTCTTCCTCCATCCTCTGCTCGAGTGGAAGAGCAGCAGACGAGGAGGAGGAACATAAATCCTGCTCCTCCTCCAAAGTCCGGCTCTCGCGATCTGGATCGCCCACAAGAACCATACCTGTCTCCAATCGGCGAGCCAGATTCTTCTGGGAACCACATGATGTTAGACGCCGCTCAGCCTCAGCTCGAGCGGGGCCGTTCCCAGATGCTGAAACCTCTCCCCTCGAGAAGAGGTCCAGACGAGAGCGGAGCGTTCTCAGGGGAAAACGCTTGCAATTTGCACAGGAGGCTCCCTCAAGAACCTCTCGTGCATGCTCTTCTCCCAGACAGTAAACACAAAGTGTGTGCGCATCCCTGGTACACGTTCAACACACCTGTGGAAGTGGCGTTGCTTCTCAGCACACTTCATCGTTATCCTTCTTGTAGACGCTTTACGTGAAGACAGGCAAAACAGTCCCTGAAGACGAAGAGATGCTGTCATGATGGCAAGGCGCCCTTTTATACTTCCTGGTCGCACCTTGATGACATCATAGGATGTCACCGGTCAATAGGACTGACGTTTTTTGATTGTGATTTCAGGCATCTGTCACGCTGGAGGCGTTCCCCGTAGCGTCAGCTGACGCAGCGCGAGTTCCCTTTCGAAAGGGAACCATGATGAAGCACGCAAATTCCCATTTGCCAACAAAAATAACAGCAAAAGACCACGCAAAGCAGTTTCCCGGTGTGTTGATCGATTTAAAAACACAGCATCATGAAGCTTCGAAGCGTTATGAATCAGTGAGTCGATTCAGTGGTTTGGATCGCCAAAGTCACGTATTTCAGCAGTTTGACACGCGATCCGAATCATAAATCGACTCGCTGATTCATAACACTTCGCAGCTTCATGATGCTGTTTTTTGAAATCGGTAATCAATATATAAGTCGTTATTTAGGTTTTAGCACAAAAACTATTCTCGTCGCTTCATAAAGTTATTGTAGAACCACTGTAGTGAGATGGACTTTGTAATGACGTCTTTAGTGCCTTTTATGGGTCTTGAGAGTGCACAGTGCATTGTGCCAATGGAGGCCTTTCTGAGCCATCGGATTTCAACTAAAATATCTTCATTTGTGTTCCGAAGATGAACGGAGGTCGAACGACATGAGGGTAAGTAATTAATGACAGAATTTTCATTTTTGGGTGAACTAACCCTTTAAGAGATTGCACTTTGTGCATTGGAAGCACTCAAATGTCTGTTTTGTATAGCTACCTCTGTAAAACAGGAAGTTATTTATTCTTTTTTTCAGAAGTTGTAGCATTTTCCTTTTGTAAAGCTACAGAACTTGTTTGACTCAATGTTTTGTAAATTTGAGCCATGTGTTTATTAAGGTCTTCAATAAAACAAGATGAGAACTTAAATATTCCCAGCACTTTCTGTGATGTTGTGCTTTTTTTCTCTTTTTCATCAAACCACAGTTTTTGCAAGTTTTATTGCATCCCTCTACGGGGGGAACCGCTCTCGGAAGTCCAGCCAAAGCTAGGACTTCCCCCCCAAAGCGGCCGTCCATGACCGCGCCCCAGCCAGTGAGGAAGGCGTCTGTTGAAGCGGATTCCCGGCAACAAGACGCTCCCAACACTGGCCCTTG
Organism: Romanogobio albipinnatus; assembly: GCA_023566225.1. Taxonomy (NCBI): domain Eukaryota; kingdom Metazoa; phylum Chordata; class Actinopteri; order Cypriniformes; family Gobionidae; genus Romanogobio; species Romanogobio albipinnatus. Next base: position 25,332,038 of record CM042246.1, on the reverse strand, counting down.
GGACCTTACCGAGGGTAGTGCCTGCCCTAGTGTGAAGCCGGAGACCGGGCACAACTAGGACTAGGGAAACCCAAGCGCCTTCGGCGCCCCAGCCAATGAGGGAGACGTCTGTTGAAACGGTTTCCCGGCAACAGGACGCTCCAACACTGACCCTTGGGACCTACCAAGGGTCGTGCCTGCCCTAGTGTGAAGCCGGAGACCGGGCACAACTAGGACTAGGGAAACCCAAGCGCCTTCGGGGCCCCAGCCAATGAAGGAGACGTCTGTTGAAACGGTTTCCCGGCAACAGGACGCTCCCAACACTGACCCCTGGGACAGAAACCAAGGTTTCTTCCATGTGACTAGGGAACGAAGGCATCTGCGCGTTACCCTGATCATACGGAAAATATTCCCTCTGGGGGAAACCCCTTGGTTTCCACCCACCACTGTAGAGGTCTCATGTACAGCAGGCCAAAGGGTATCCCGTTGGACGCTGCTGCCCTGAGCCCCAGCACTTCCTGAAAGTGCTCTACAGTGATGCTGTGGCCTAGCCTAATTTCTGAGACCATCGCCAGTATGGTCTCGACTCGCGCGGGAGACAATTGTGCCCGCATCGTCGTCAAGTCCCATACGATCCCTAGAACCGTAGTCCTCCGGGACGGCGTCAACACACCTGCTGTGTTGAGTCTCAGCCCCAAGCACTTTATACAGGCCAGAGCGACACCTCAATGCCGAACTGCCATCTCGTACGACTGGGCCAATATGAGCCAGTCGTCGAGAAAATTCAGCACACGGATGCCCTGGAGTCTTAATAGAGCCAGAGCTGCATCCATGCACCTTGTGAATGTGCGTGGGTGAAGAGCTAGACCGAAGGGAAGCATTCGATATTGGTACGCCTCGCCCCCGAACCTCAAGAACTTCGTGTGACATGGAAGGATGAAGATATGGAAGTATGCGTCCCTCAGATCTATCGTGACGAACCAGTCCTCGAACTGGATCTAACTCACGATGATGGAGACCATGAGCATTTTGAAACCGAGCCTCCTCAGAGACCGATTCAAATACCTCAGGTCTACCGGACGCCACTCTCCTTCCCTTCCGAGAACTATAAAGTACCGGCTGTAGAACCCGGACTCCCTCTCTGGCGGAGGAACGCACCCTAAGGCTTCCTTCGCCAGCAAGGATTTTACCAGTTCCCTTACCCGACCCTGCTCTTTGTCTACAGTACGCAGGACCCATGTAGAAATATTCGGAAGGCATTTTCATGCGCCGAGATACTCTACTCAGGGAACCAGCCTCTCGAGGCTGGCTTCGGGTGTTACACGAGCGTCGTCCCCAACCCCCTGAAGCGGATGACCGGCAGGAAGTGGTTGGGAATGATTCTCTATGTGGGGACGCGTTAGCTGCCCAGCCGCAAGTCCTTCCGGAGGCGGCTGGAGCAGCATGCGTTCGCGGGAAATCGATGGGGCCCGAAGCGTCATAGACGGCAGGATTACCTCGATTTCCCCGGAGCGCCGCAGAGGAAGCAACCTCGGTTGCTCCCCCGCGGGGGGGACCGCTCTTGGAAGTCCAGCCGAAGCTAGGACTTCTTCCCAGCAGCCTCCCTCCCTGGAGTACGTTCCTCAGATCGCCTCCAGGAGTGAAAGACCGCTGCTGGTGAGAACGCCGCCTCTGTTGCCAGGCTCCTGGAGGAGGGGCTCTAGAGGCGACGCTCTCCTTCTGCACCTGCCGGTGCGAGGAGCTGGTAGACGGCTGAGGCTGCCCCCTAGGGGCCGCTTTCCCAGGCTCTGAGTGGCGAGGGAGGCACTGTCGGAAGGCTGCTGACTGCATCTTCGCCTCCTGGTACCCGGCGACAACGGTCTCAACCGCGTCACCAAATAGACCAGAAGGCGAAATCGGGGAGTCTAGGAGGAAGGACTTATCCTTCTCCCTCATCCTCGATAGATTCAGCCAGAGATGCCTCTCCACCATCACCACGGAGGTCATGGACCGGCCGATAGCACGGGCCATCTCCCTGGTGATGCGGAGAGACAAATCTGCAGCCCTCCGTAGCTCCAGCACATCCTCCGAAGAGGGACCGTCGCCCTCATCGAGCTCTTTCAGGAGGTCAGCCTGGTGGGCCTGCAAGACAGATAATGTGTGCAGGGAACTACCAGCCCGCCCAGCCGCCATATAAGCTTCGCCCACCAACGATGAGGTGTCCCGACAGGGTTTGGTGGGCAGCTCCGGGGTTTTAAGGGACGACACAGAATCGGGGAAAAGATAACTCGTGAGAGCCTCTTCCACCCGAGGCATCGTCCCCTAGCCCGCCTCGCGCGCCCCCAGAACATTGGAATAATCCAATACTGGAGGAATACGCGAGGAATAGGGCTTCCTCCACGACCTACACACCTCGATGTGTAGGTCCGGGAAGAAAGGTAAACCCCGGCGAGGTGTTTGGACCCGGCGAGAAAGAAACCGGTCGTCCAGCCTACTAGGTGGCTGAATTTCCGGCACTTCCTGTGGCCAATTGATCTTCAATTTGGCCACCACACGAGTCAAAAACCTCAATTAGCTCCTCTTGGGCGAGTGGATGAAGCGATGAAACACTTCCTGATTCTCCACCTGCCTTGATGCACCACTCATCTGGCTCCTCGGAACCGGAGAGAATAAGCATCAGATCCTCAACCCCGGGGGAAGAAGCCGCAGCACGGGCTTCCACACGGGGAGGAAGATCTTTAGAACTGTCAGACAAGGATTGGGAAAGTGCCGCAGCAGTCCCAGATCCCGCTGACAAGTCCTTCTGTGAACCCCATGGTCTGTGACACCGAGACGCCTCAGCGATCGCGGGTCCAGAACCCTGGGGCTCACAAAGCTGGCCGGCCTCATCGAACACGGCCAGCCGAGAGTGGAGCAGTCTGAGTGTGAGCAGCTTTTCCACTGACAGGCAGTTCCCTCGAGAACTGCACGAGCATGCTCAACACCCAGACACTGCACACAAAGCAGGTGTGCATCTGAGCCCGAATAAAGCAGGGACACAGATGCACACACTGCTTAAACTCTCTCACATTCTTTTCCATTCTTTCTTTTCATTCACACACTTTTGCAACTGTGACAAACAACAGTAAATAGACAGACAATTTCAACAGAGAGCGCTATGCTGAAGAGCAATAACTGCCGTTTCAGTGCGCCGGCTCCCGCTTTATACTTCCGGGTACGCCGTCACGATGACGTCATCACGCACGCCAATCAGATTGGTTTAGTGGCTATACAGACTTCAGATTCGCTAGTGCTTAGGGAGTATCCCCAAAGTGTCGTTCCGACGCAGTGAGAGTTCCCTCGAAAGGGAACTGTCATATCATGAACACAGACACTCAAAGATAAATAAAAGTTTGGTTTAACGTGAATAAATTGTCAATATATTAAGTTACTGTTGTAGCCTACAGTAGATTTAGCTACGTCTCTATGTAATAATAATATGTCCCTATTAATAATAATAATAATTATGCCTAGACGGTTGCTTATTTTTTACTTGTTGTTGTAAAGAGATTATTTTCCTATTAATAATTTTTTATATTCATACACTTATTTGTTGCACAGTTTTTTATACAGTTATATTGTAAAACTAAAATATCTTTTTAGTTTGCGGTGTTAGATTTGTGGCTGCATTTGAAGTTCTTTTACACTTAAGAAAAGTAAATAATATTACTGTCAAATGCATGTCAGATAATAAAAATACTGTAATAAATACAGTAGTTCACTGTATGTATTTGTTCATGTTTTATTAAGGGATAAGTCTGAAGCACACCATAAAATAATTCTAGAAATTCTAGATACACACCCAGGTATCGGATCAGTACTCAGTATCGTCCGATACCCTGAGCCCAGGTATCGGATCAGTACTCGGTATCGGCCGATACCCTGAGCCCAGGTATCGGAATTGGTATCGGGAAGGGAAAAAGGGTATCGGAACATCTCTAGCTGCAGTATTGCCTAATTAATGCAGATTGTCTGTAATTATTAACTACTTTGAGTAAAAATAACGGATGGAGCAAGATTTGTTTTGCAAACTTTAATGTTCCATCAGTCATTCACGTTAGTGCTGGGCTAATGTATGCACTGTTACTGATACGGTTCCTGCATGTGCACTGCAATAAATTAGAAACACACACACACACACACACACACACACACACGCACCCTTATTAATGCAGATGGTGAGAAATTACAGTTGAAACATCTCATAATGTACCTAACTGAGTAGCATCACTGAGAAACGTCCTGCTCAAGGTTCGGGTTGAATAGCTAGTTCTTCCATTGTTTCATCATCAATTCGGACTCTTGCTGGGATTGATGTAAAACCGACGTCATCATTACTGTCTTTACAGTGTGTACTATCACTGAGCACAGAAAGGAGGGATTTAGAGAGACTGATTCATCCATCGAGTTGTTTGAGAATCATTGAACACTGTGGTGCTGTGCAATGTATATTATGAGAAACATAATTATGAGAAACATAATTTTTTTTTACCTTTGATGCATGTAAACCTGCATTGTTGGAGACCTCCAAAACAATATTAGGAAACGATACTCGGTTACTTAACGTAACCTCGGTTCTCTCTAGAAGAGGTTCTCTCGTATTGCGTAAGTTCCTTACGCTACGGGAAAGTATTCTTTCTTTGAGATTTCCGAAAACCCAAAATTATCCTTAATTTTGTAACATTGTCAACGCAGTGCGGCAGCCTGGCAGACCATAGCAGGCTAATCCAACGTGCTATTGGCTGCTCTGCTGGCATCTGCAGCAGCCTATCGGTGAGCCCGCGTGACATGGCGACCAATGAGCAACATGGCAACCTTGCCTCATTTGCCTACAGGTGGGGCGTGGCCACGTGTATATAAGCGGGGCTCGCAGGCTGCATATTCGGTTTTTGTAGTTCTGAAGCGTAAAAGCCCGCGGGGCGCACGGCAAGGAACGCAATACTCGTTCCCTCTTCTAGAGAGAACCGAGGTTACGTTAAGTAACCGAGTACCGTTCTCTTACGAGAGGTTCTCTCGTATTGCGTAAGTTCCTTACGCTATGGGAACATATTGTCAACGCCGTGCGCGCCTCGCATACAGCATGTATCCCAGGGAACCGGGGAAAGAAACACTGCTCGGGCAGGGTGGCCGGTAAGGAAACGGGCCACCACATATACGGACACTTCATTTGAACTGACGGGTGGTTACAACAGGTGGTTACAACACCCTGTCCCCTGAATGAGGGAACGGCACCTGCCGGTCTCCTTCAAATTCACCACACCTTGTCTCATGAATGAGGGAGCGGCAACGCCGGTCGCCTTCAAATTCACAATACCTTGTTTTATGAGTGAGGTAACGGCACCGCCGGTCACGTTCAAACTCACAACAGCTTGTCTCGTAAATGAGGGAGCGGCACCGCCGGTCTCCTTCAAATTCACATATGCATAGTACCGAACTTACTACCAGTATGTGAGCTATGTCTGCACAGAATCACTGGGCAGAGAAAACAGCCCGATTAAACTGATAACACTTTCGCCTGTAAGGCAGGAACTTCCAGATTGTAGAATCTCACGAATGTAGACGGGGAGGCCCAGCCTGCCGCCATACAAATATCGTGGATGGAAATCCCTCTGGCCCAAGCCAACGAAGAGGCCATGCCTCTAGTGGAGTGTGCTCTGACACCTAGCGGGCACTGCAGGTGCTTGGAAGCGTAAGCTGCTGCAATCGCGTCCACTATCCACCTGGACAGGATCTGTTTCGAGGAGGCGAGACCTTTAGTGCGCCCTCCAAACGAAACGAATAGCTGCTCAGAACGCCTGAAGGCGGCGGAGCGTGTGACATAAACCCTCAATGCCCTGACAGGGCAGAGGACATTGCCACCGTCCCCCTCGTCGGATGCTGGCAGAGCCGAGAGGGAGATAATCTGCGCCCTGAAGGGAGTGCCAATCGCTTTGGGGACATACCCATGCCTCGGCCTAAGAATGACCTTGGAGTCATTTGGACCGAACTCCATACACGTCGGGCTCACTGAGAGCGCGTGTAGATCCCCCACGCGTTTCACTGAAGCCAGAGCTATCAGGAACGCGGTTTTGAGCGAAAGGAACCTCGGTTCCACGGCTTCGAGCGGTTCGAAGGGATGAGCCTTCAAGGCCTCTAGGACCAAGGCCAGATCCCATATAGGAACCGATGGGGGCCGCGGGGGATTCATCCGTCTAGCTCCCCTGAGGAAACGGATAATGAGCTCGTTCCTTCCTAGCGTGCTGCCTAGCGTCGTCCGAGCGAACGCTGCTATAGCCGCTACATACACCTTGAGCGTGGAAGGGGACCTGCCCAGTTCCAAAAGCTCCTGGAGGAAGGAGAGCACCCGCTGGACCCCACATTGCTGTGGATCCAATCCCTTGGAAACACACCACTCAGTAAACATCGACCACTTAGAACTATATAACCGCCTCGTAGAGGGGGCTCTAGAGTGTGAGATCGTGTTCATAACCCCTTCGGGCAGGTCAACGGGTATCCGTTGGTCACCCATACATGCAGAGACCATCGCTCCGGCTTGAGAGAGGAGGTCTGCTCTCAGTGGAACTGGCCAGGGGGGTGAGTGTGACAGCTTCACCAGCTCTGGGTACCAAACCTGGTTCTCCCAGCGCGGCGCTATAAGGAGCACCGGGCAGCACGTCTCCCTGATTTTCGATATGACCTGGGGCAATAGGGAAATCGGCGGGAAAGCATACAGCGGGAGGCTGGGCCAAGGCTGGGACAGCGCATCCTCGCTTTTGGATAGAAACCTCGGGCAGCGGACGTTCTCTCTCGTTGCAAAGAGGTCGAGCTCCACTCTGCCGAATAGGCGCCATACCAGCTGGACTGTCTGGGGGTGTAGGGACCATTCGCCTGGGTGAATGAGGCCCCTGGACAGCTTGTCCGGGCCCACATTGAGGTGGCCCGGTACGTGCGCGGCTCTTAGCGAGCGCAGCGAGCTGTGTGCCCACACGAGCAGGCGTTCTGTCAGATTGCCCAGACACCTGGACCTGACCCCGCCCTGCCGGTTCACGTAGGACACCACCGTGGTATTGTCCGACCGGACCAACACGTGGTGGCCTCGTATAAGAGGGAGAAACTGCTTGAGCGCGTTCTCTACCACTATCATCTCCAAACAGTTTATGTGTAGGAGTCTTTCTCGGCTCGACCAGAGGCCAGAGGCCGATTTGCCCTCAAAAACGGCGCCCCAACCCGAGGTGGAGGCGTCCGTCGAGATAATCTTGCGGTGTGAGATGGCTCCCATCGTTACTCCCCGCTGGTACCAGTCGGCTACTAACCAGGGCTCCAGGGCTGAAACGCAGCTCTGAGTCACTCTGATCCGGAAGCCTCCGGACGCCCAGGCTCTGTGAGGCACTCGGGCGTTTAACCAGCGTTGCAGCGGGCGCATGCGCATTAGGCCCAGCTGGAGCACTGCTGCAGCTGAGGCCATACGTCCCAGCATCCTCTGAAAAAGTCTGAGAGGTGCGATTTTGCCCGGCCGGAAGTACGCAGCCATGCGTCGGACCTGACGTGCGCGTTGGGGTGACAGGCGGGCTGACATTGCCACGGTGTCCAGATTCAAACCCAGAAATGAGGTGACGCGGCGTTATCTTGATCTGAAAGTATGCGTCTTTCAAATCTAGGGAAATTAGCCAGTCTCTCGGGCGAATATGCGCAAGGATCTGCTTGGTCGTGAGCATCTTGAACGATCTTTTCATAAGAGCTTTGTTCAGATGCCTCAGATCCAGAATCGGTCTGAGCGACCCATCCCTTTTTCGGAACGAGAAAATACCGGCTGTAAAAGCCTGACTCGCTCATAGAATGGGGAACCGGTTCTATAGCCCCTTTGCAAAGCAGTGTGGCTATCTCCGCTCGAAGTAGATGTGCTACTTCCTCGCTCACTCTCGTCTCCGTACGCGCAAAGAAGCGCGGGGGGCGGCGAGCGAACTGCAGAGTATAGCCGTGCTTCACTGTTCTCAGCACCCATTCTGATACACCTGGAATGGCTTCCCACGCTCTCGCGTGTGCCACACGGGATAGAACGGCCTCCGGGCTCATAACGCCGCGCTTCGCGGGTTCGATGGCCTGTATAGGAGGGGCGGGCGCAGTGCGAGCGCTCTCTGTGCTGTGGGCCCGCCGATCGCTCGCAATGGCTGGCCGCCCTACACACTGTGTCTCTGCCGCTTCGAGCGGGTAGAGCTCTGTGTGTGGCCCTACACTCGTCGTTTCGGCCACCTTGGGCGGAGAACAAATGGTGTGTGGCGCGGCGCGTGGCGCCGGGGGCAGAATGTTCGTGAAAATGTGTGAGCGTGTTTGAGCGGGCACAACTCTTACCCGTGGAACATGACCGGTTAAGAGTGGCTGTGTGACAGCGCGTGTGGTGATTAGGCGTGGGCGCAAACAAGCGGACACGTGACCTAACTCTAGCACTCGAGCGGCCGGTGGCCGGTGGCCGGTTGTAGACAGGCGAGAGGGCAGCTTTGCCGGCTCGTTGGCTGCGTGAGAACAATCTGCAGCAGCCACAGTGGTGGGGGCTGACAGGAAGAAGAGTTTTGACGGTGGTCCGGCCGCGGCGGGACTTAACCGTCGTTTCCCCCCTCTGGCTAGGAGGGCTTTGGAGGCTCGGGCTTCAGCGCGATCCTAGGCCGGGGCCCACGAGGGGGAGGGGGGAAACGAGGGGCATATCCGCGAGCGTGAGCCAGAGGTGGGGGCGGGGAAGGCGAGAGAGAAGCTGGCGGGAAAGGTTCCGGCGAGCTTTTCTCCGCAAACTCCGGTGTCCGCTGCGAGCAGCCAATAGCACGTTGGATTAGCCTGCTATGGTCTGCCAGGCTGCCGCACTGCGTTGACAATGTTACAAAATTAAGGATAATTTTGGGTTTTCAGAAATCTCGAAGAAAGAATACTTTCCCGTAGCGTAAGGAACTTACGCAATACGAGAGAACCTCTCGTAAGAGAACTTTAAAATAGCATAATTGGGGCACTTTTAAAAAAAAAAGGGGCACTTTAAAAAATCCATATTAATTTGATTAAAAGGTACCCAGGTGACCCACTGTTTGAGGGTATTGAAAGGGTTTCTGAAATTACCCATTTTCATAGCTGAATAAAAACAGATGCTGGTATTTTAGACTGTTATACCATCAAATGTGTTTGAGTATGAACATTAGAAACCAACTGAGTGTTTTCTAATGTGACTATGCACGTATGGGCATTTTGTGTGTGTGTTTCTCTGTTTATGCACGTGTGAATTCGCTTGTTTTTGTGGCTGAGTCAGTTCTAATAAGCACTGCACACTATTCTATTCCAACCCCACCAGGAGGCACAAACAGCAGGCTCAGCCACACTTAATTATATGCAATGGTAACTCACTTCATTACCACAATATACTATTCCGGCAAACTTTCCGATTTCCAGGAGGAAGGCCAATCAGAGATCAGAATAGTGTGAGAAGCACACACAAAATGTTGCATGCGACCACCCTGTTCCCTCTGCTCCCATTGTCTATACAGCACATTCTTATATAGGATGCAGACTTCCATGGTCTCCGTAGAGGAATTTTTAATGTAGCTGCCCAAGGATGAAGAGGAAAGCGGAAGGCAGGGAAGCAGAGCGTGCTTATATGCACGCATTACATGCTTGCATTATGCCATGTGTTTGTGTCGGCAGCTTCCAGAGTGTGAGTGCATGTGGGCGTTTCTAGTACCTCTAGGGGAAAGCGCTGCTCCTTAAAGAATTACATAATATCAAATCTCACATTTAAAAAAACAGTCACAGCCAATCAATGGCCAAGTCTGTCAATATTAGCTAGGATATCAGTGCACTCAACACAAAGAATGGTCCAAACCTTGAACCACAACCGCTGCCAAAAATGCTTACTATAATTTAATGCATGTAAAGGGGCCATGTGTTGCGAGTAACATTTAGACGACTCTTAAATGTCACCTAAGACGTTCTTGCTACAATAATTACATTTGCAAATGTAAATCCAATGCATAAATGCTATAAATATTTTTAGATTTAAAGCTGGTACAGCATGTTTTAGGCTGAGATATGCATTTAAAACTGTTAAACTGTTAAATTAATTTCTATCTGCAGCCTTATTCTCTCTTGCAAACGACCACATAGAGAGAGAGAGAGAGAGAGAGAGAGAGAGAGAGAGAGAGTGTGTGTGTGTGTGTGTCTGATGATAGAGACAGATGAATCCTCCCAGGCTGAATGAAGAACAGTACTACAGATGGATGGTTAAAAAAAGAGACAATTTAAGAATGCACCTTCTATCTTCTTGACGATTTAGATTTCAGAGTCTTCTTAGTTTAAAAATATATTTGCAAATATTATATATAGTATTCTATACTGCATGTCTCATCGAATTGGCTCATATTTTCTGGAGAACGAAAATCCACCTGACCTACTCTTGAGAAATTGGAAGGAAGCCTATTGTTGATTTATGAAATAAATGAGAATGATTGTGTGATGGTTTTACAAAAGGATTCTACTTGATTACACACAGCATATCTCATATCTGACAGCCTCATTGTCAGTTTCTGCATTCCCACATTATATAAACCCCCCCAGCTGGCCTCACAACCCCCACATATTCTCTCGCATCGAAGGTATCTATAGAAAATTTCTGGAATTTCTGTGCATTCTCATAGCAGCCCATGTGACTGCACTCTTGTCACCTGACAGGATGTATGTCCAAATAAGGCGAGATGAGACACAGGCAGTCTTAAAGGGACAGTTAAATTCTTGAAGGTTTCCTTTGAATGAACCACAGAGAATCGCTGTAAGAAACAGGTGCAGAGCAGCCTTTGAAAGACAGTGATTATAGTCAGGGGATTTTATTTTTCTGAATAAGCAACTTGATCCAATTATGAATGCATGACATAAATGCAACCACTATAGATTTCAGCTTACAATGCATGTGCAAGCACCAGTCATTCATAACACCGCTGCAAGGTAAGAAAGGGTTTTGGGTTCTCACCTAAATGCTCATAACTCATTGAGTCGTTGCTCCTTCACACTGACACAGTAAAATAAAGTGCCTGTGAAGGCAGTGACTCCTATTAATAGGCCTGGTGACAGAAAACAGCTGCTGCACCAAACACCGCACATCCGACTGACAGCGTAATGATAAGGGAAATGAGAGAAGGAGAGAGAGGAAAAGAGAGAAAAGGAATATGAGATGCTTGCGAAATGACTGGAGAACTGAGAGGTCTTGAAGAGAAGAGAGGGTCTGATAAGTGCCACATGCACACTGCAAGGTGGGAGAGTGATGGCCGCATTAAGCAAATCCCCTAAATGATCATTCTCTGAGGCTCACAGAGGCAGTGTTTGGGATTGCCGACCGTGTTGAATTGTCCTGTTCACACAATAGAAGCAGATCGAATAATGTCTGTATGAACGAACAATACAAAGTGAAGTCAAGCCCCTTTCTATCCTCAAGATAGTCGTGATTAATATCATAATATGGCTTAGTCCGATTATCAAATTGCAAAGGCTGCGATTTAATTATGTAAATATATCACTATAACATGTTTGAGAATGAAGGGCAGCACTGTGTCCTTTTACACATAAGCAGCTCACGATTTTTTTTAGCAACTCAATCAGTTGCATGTGCTCTGAGTTTGGCTCACTTATAGTGTGCGTGTTTCAAAGTTCAAGGCTCAGGAAAGAAGGAGGCTTGAACCGGCAAACATTAAATGTAAAGTTTTACTCACAAAACAAACAACAAAATGAAAGTAAGCAGCCTCATAACCGACTGTAGCATACACACGTAAACAAAAAAACTACATAAATGTTCCAGGCCTAGTCCTCTCTCTCCCTCCACTGTCATTGCTTATTATTATTATTATTTTATAGTTATATTGATATACAATGCCAAAATTTATTAAATGTGTATCTTTTTTTTTAAAAACATACCAATATTTATCAGAAACATTGCATTTCGATTTTTTTTCTCCCACTTCTAGGCAAAATAACCTTGAATTTGGTTACATGTCGTTTTTGACTAAATAACTTACGAGATGTTTGATATTCCATCATGTAAGCAAAGTCAACAGTGATTACAAGGTGTTTGGTTTCATTTCTTTGACATGTTCATGGTCTCGATGACTAGTCTATTCTTGGGCTATGGTTTCACTGAGAGCCCTAGACGTCAGGTCTGTGTTTGCATGGCTATTAGACATCTTTTAAACCCAAAATTGCTTGCTGGGTAGTGACAGTGTCTACAAATAAAGATGCTGACTTGCATAACACACCTGAAAGCCTTGTCACAATTAACACATCATTATGTAATATCCAATTGAGCAATGCATTCATTTGACAAATCTTACTTAAATCAACAGCAAATGTGAATGATTTTTTGTTTACAAAAGTTGTGAGTGGTTACCGTTCTTGTTTAACCGAACAGTGTGTGGTGTGCATAACTACATTTAGTGCTCTGCTTTTAAATACGTCATCAACAACTTCTTGTTCAGTTTGGATCCCACTACTTTGTTCGGAGTAAATTTGGTCGTAAAATGTGGTTGTCACTCGCCTAAACAAGCTGTATGTGTGCAAAACAGATTTAAGCACTCAGAAGAGGAGTGACATCTGTATTTAGCTGCACTGTGTACGTGGTGAAGTACTGTATGTGTTGAGAAGAGGAATGAGTAAAAGAAGCATGCATGGGCCCAGAGAGCAGATTAAACAGAGAAGAGCAAAGTAAAAAGAAAAGAGAGAATGCAACCATGATAAAGATATGACTGGACTGAAAATGACTCTGGGGGAGGGTAACTCAATAAATGTTTGCTGATGAACAACTGGGAATGAGAAAACATGATCATAGAATGCAGAGAGAGATTCCTTTGTGTTGTCAAATACACATTTTGCATTGTTAATTATGCATTGTCTAGCATTCATCCATCTCAAGCGTTGCATAAACATCCTGACGGATACACACATTTTTGCCATGTTATGCGGCCGAATGCATATGAGAGATGCAGAAAGATGCAACAGAGACAGGAAAACAGCGACAGAGAGAGCAGGCGTGAGAGAGGCAGCCAGTCTGTAGGGATGCAAGTAGGGGGAGGAATTTGGTTTCCATGGCAACATGCGGAAGGCTGAGCTCTAGGTGTCCGTTCCAGCTCTAACTGCGTTGCACTGCACCGGCCCTCGCCTCGCTCCCCCCATCCTCCCCCACTCGCTTTCCCTCTGCAGCTCTCTCTTCATCCCTCCCTTCCACCTCATACCCCTCCTAATGTGAGGAAGACACGACACCACATTCAGCTCAGCATCAGCCAGCCCTGCTGTCAACAGAACGCTGCTGCCTTGCAGAGAGTCTGTGCTTTGATGTAGACAATGGAGGCTCTCTGTTCTCAATGCAGCAGTCCCACGCTCTTCAGCCATGACCTGAGACCACACCCACACTGCCATCTCCACCTTACGCCCCATCCCTCGCACTACATCTCCGCTCATCTGAAATGGCAGTGCCCGCAGGCACTGTGCCGCCACATGCTGCTGGGGGTGCTGTGATTGGGAGGACATGAAAATGAGAGCTGCCATGATATAGTAGAACCTGATTGTTGAGAGTATTTGAAAAACTGTGTGATTACAGCGTCATCATGGCTTATTTCACTGAAGCCTAGCTACAAGCTGCATATGTTGACACAACTGCACTGCAACCATCCATATATATTAACTATGAATATGCATCATGAGAAACATCTCGAAATGAGCTTGTAGTCAAAATCTAGCCAACGGAAATGTGTTTTATGATTGCATCATTCTGTAGGTATTAAATTGCACAGCACTGAGCCCAACAATAAAGATTTGCCTATTTTGTCTCTTTGCCATCTTGATATTTTCAGAGGCCCAGATTTCTTATTTGTGACAAATTTTAATATGTTAGAGGGAATTTTACTTTATACTTTTCATTACACTTTATAAAAAATAATGTATTAGGTTTTTAATTTGTAATAACATCTGGAAATGATGATATTATAATTAAACGCAGTGACTGTAATAAACTGAAACACTGGAAAAGCACAGCCCATTCTAACTGATGCAAAACCTAGGGTGACCAAACGTCTGTTTTCCCAGGACATGTCCTGTCCTGGCCCTAATATAACAATTTTCAATCCATACAGCGGGGGCAAACTTCAAATGTATTGAAATTAATAAGGAATCTTTGAGTAAACTTCAAGTATCATTTCAGTATCTCATTGCCGGGCCGAGTCTCCTGGTTTTCGGTAATCAAAATATGGTCACCCTAGCAAAACCTCATCATTTTTTATTCAGCAAGATATTGTAAACATATATTCTAAATCAGCAGAATCTGCCATAACAATGTTCAGTAGATCACACAAAACTATATTTTTACATTTGCAAGGTGTAACAACACATACTGGTAGGTTGTTCATACAGCAACAGTGTTCCTTTTCCATTCATTTAACTTCAGATGACGTCTAAAAACGCAACACTCATGCGAAAGATACTGAAAATAGAGATGTGGCAGAATGGTTAAATATGTCCTTAAAGTCTATTTTTACATAGACAACCGATTAAAAAGCAGCGGTGTGCAATGTGTTGTGTGTGAACAACTGACAGCTTTGCCAACAGGCTGATACTTTCTCACACACACACACATCCTAGGCCATCAGACCATCCTTAAATGTTAATTGCTGAGCACTGACACATGAGATGTACTAGACATCAAAGTATAAACAAATCCCTATGCCAGATTAGACCTCATGCGGCATGTAATACGTTACAAATGTTCTATTTTTGTAAAAAGTTGTATTCCTGATTTAGCAGCCACTAACCTTTGGTGCCTCCACATGGGAGCGGCTTACTAGTCCAGCCACTCTCTCCACCTTCTGAGAGCTCCTCCTGCTGGTCACACGCACACGTGACACACCCTCTTCACCCGAAGTCTGCAAGTACAAATCACACAGAATCAGTAGATTGCATGGACCAAAAACAGAAGGAAAAAATATATAAATATTCAAGATTAGGGGTTTAATTTGGTAAAATAGTGTTCTTGAATACAAATATAGTCATTTGAAAACTTGAGTGCACTGATACAAACATGCCAAACATACTGAAACAAACACATACACACTAAAACATACCTTTGACCACTATCCACAACTATAAAATCTGTCAGTGAAAAGCTGTCATTATATAGCATTTTAGACCAAAAGATGCACAACCAGGGCCAAACCTTGATTAGATTAGTTCCTACCTTATTATCATAATTTATGCCGCAGTCACAGGTCACAGGCAGCAGAGGGCAGCCTTTGGAAAAGGCCATGACAGCAGATGGAACAAAGACTCTCACTTTCCCTTCCAAAATGGTAACAAACTCAACTCTAGAATGTTCTTTTAGGATCTGTCCTATTCTGACTCTCATAGCGATGTGTGTTCATATAAACACAAACACACAGAGGCATGCAGGTTTGCAGCATTAGGCCAAGCCACACCCATTTAAGCACAAATAAAGTCACATCTAAAATCATTTAAAAAAACATCCTGCTATAAAGCAACAAACAACAAAACACAAAGCAAATTTACCGTTTTTAACATTGCCTTCATTGGACAACCATGAGCTGAATTGAAAAATGGTTGCCAAGCCCCAGTTTTGCCATCATATTATCATCAGCTCAGCTACGAGATGAACACTGCAGCTGAGAACATGCAGGATTGCTGCAGTCTCAAACCTAGAGAGGAACATGAGGGCGCTGCTGGTGTCCAGTGCCATTGAATCACTGCTGACACATGACATACTGCTCGCAATACTGGGGCTGGATTATGTACAGCTTGTTACATTTAACTAAACATTTTAGTCAATATTCACAGAAACTGACACCAAATATGTATTATTATTATCAAGTAACACTGTTATATTACTGACTGTAACTGTAGCTAATATAAAAATGAAAGGGAAGACACACTGCCCTTTGCTGTTTAACACAAAGACTTTGTAATGATTGTGCTTTAAATTATTCCAGGGACTTTTTTTTCCTTCCTTCTGCACCAAATCAGGGAATTTGCAGACTCATTTCATTTAACGTCTCAGGTGACCGCACGCTATGAATGCTAATGAAGCCTGAGCTGGACATTCCCTCAGAACCAGCTCTCTCAGAGAACAGGGCTGTGCACACACTCACACTGAGGCCTGTGACGCTCTCCACCACACATCATATAGTGACCCCTGCAGTATTTTTGTGGAACATGTGTCACAATAGATGGTACGTTGGAAAGAGCCAGTTGGGGATTTAAAATGGAACAGATCATACTCCCAGAGTTTGTCAGAATGTCCACTATTCATTTGTTTCGTTAATGAAAAGCAAAATTTAAAAAATTATCAATCATTGCTTGGTTTTTGCCTGAGCATCTACCACAACCAATTTACAACCTAAATAAATATATAACATTTAAATTATATGTATATATACACACATACACTCACCGGCAACTTTATTAGGTACACATGTTTATCTGCTCATTAATGCAAATATCTAATCATCATGGCAGCAACTAAATGCATTTAGGCAAGTAGACGTGGCTGAATCCGAAATCGCCCCCTATACCCTCAGATAGGGCATTATTTGAAGGGACAGCCATTTGTAGTGGTGTCTGAAACCATAGTGGACATCGAGTGCACTCAATCAATCCCACATTGCACCGCTTTAACAAGTGTACAGCCTATGTACTCTCAACTGCTGTCTGAATTCACTCACTCGTTTTTATTCACTCCTTCAAGTGAACTGTATTAGTGGACTAAAGTACTGAATAGTGATTGAGGGTTCAGCCATGGTCAAGATGATCTGCTGAAGTTCAAACTGAGCATCAGAATGGGTAAGAAAAGTGATTTAAGCGACTTTGAACATGGCATGGTTGTTGGTGGTCTGAGTATTTCAGAAACTGCAGATATTTCCAGCAAGATAATGCGCATGCCAAAAGCTCAAATCATCTCAAACTGGTTTCTTGAACATGACAATGAGTTCATTATACTCAAATCCACTCCACAGTCACCAGATCTCAATCCAATACAGCAACTTTGAGATGTGGTGCAACAGGAGATTCACATCATGCAGCTGACAAATCAAATCCGCAGCAACTGCGTGATGCTATCACGTTAATACGGACCGGTTTATACATACTGTGAATATATATATATATATATATATATATATATATATATATATATATATATATATATATATATATATATATATATATATATATATATATATATATATATATATATTATCCCTTATCTCAAGAATCAGTGAATTATATATTTAAAAAAATTATATATATATAATTTTTTTATATATATAATTCACTGGTTCTTGAGATAAGGGACAAAACATGTCCCAAACACAAAAGCCCTATTTATATTAAAAAGTAAGAATATCAACACAATAAAAATACTTAAAAAGTTACACAACAACACAGAACACGCATACAGAAATGAAGTGGCACACTTCCAATAATGCATAAAACATCCACAATGCAAAATGATCATGCTCACACACACAGGAATACATTTGTTATTGCTTGTTATTGCTGTTCAGTTCATTGCATTTTGATGTTCCTGTTGTGTATTTTTTACTCAACATGTAATATAACTGTTCATTTCTGTTCATTTTTGTTCTGTTACAATTAGTAACTGACGTGTAGATTAAAATTGTAGTATTATAAGAAAATCAGATGTTTGAAATAAATGATAAACTCTAAAGACTCCAACTTTTCTCTTGTTCAGGTTTGATTCTAATCATAATGTAACATCATTGAAAAAAAGATTGTTTCAGTACAAAACATTTTTTAACTTTGACAAAATTAATTAATTGTAATTGTTAATTGTGATATCATAACATTTAGATATGAATCCAACTGAAAAATACTTGTGAAAAGATGTCTTTCAATCAGTCAAATAGCACATAGCAAATAGTGGAATAATAGTTTGTTTTTTAAACTGCATTTTCCAAAAGATGGGCAAAAATCTTAAACTAAACCATGTCAAATTATACATGTTAATGAAAGTGAGAAATTTGGGTCTTTTATAAAGGGAATTTTACATTAAAAACTGATTTTGTGTGAAAATCCATAAAAAAATGTTTTTTAATTATTTATATAAATTTACAAATTATTATAAATACTCCAAAAACTGCACAGGTGTTGAGTAAAAACATTAATAAACAGAGTAAAATTACATTTGTTCTAAAAAAAACAATTGTTTTGTTACAAAATTACATTTTGTTGCCTGGGGTCTGTGGAGACCCCAAAGACCCTGAGTGTACTGAGTTAAAAGGCGGAGATCTTTAAGATATCAAACAATACAAAACGTAAATATTAGATTATATTTTTCATTAAAAAATAGCTATAAAAGTTGTGTCCTCAATTTGCATCAACTCAGGCAGTGTCATGGGCAGCTTTAACTCTGAAGAGCACTTACTATTTCCTATAGGACACAAAGTCCTGGAAGTTATATGTTTTTTTTATATATATTTTAAACAAACAATATTAGTGTTTATAAGTCTATATAAGTCTCTGCAGTCACAGCCTTAACATGTCAATTATGTTTATTAAGGCAGCTACAACTGAGGAAAAAACTAAATTGCTCCACTGTACAACATGTGGTTAAGGTTGGAAAAATTATGTCTGATGGTTGACAAGTGCTCTCAAATGTGATCATGTGTATAATGTGATTAAATTTTTTTTTTTTTTTTTTTGCATATGGGGAATTCTTCTAATGCTGTGTCATGATTCTATTTACATATACTGTGTATTTGGCTTCAGCTCGACCTTTGTCAACACTCCATCGGTATTTTAAAGTTTTTGTTAATTTTGAAAGAAATGTCTTATTCTTTTTTCAATTTATTTTGTAAAAATGTTAAAATATCAATGGAACTACATGATATTATGTCTTAATTACCTAAGAACATTGGTGATATGTGTTTAATATTAAAAGGAGGGAGGAGAATAAGGAATTTAGAAACTGGGTTGTTCATAATAGTGTTAAAACAAAGACAAAATAAACAGAAAATGTATTGTATGACTTAGCTCCTTTACTGAACACCACTATTACATAACTGAAGACTTTACATTGTTTTTGGATAGTTTAAATTAAATTAGCATGCTTTTCAGTGTGTCTGACAGAGTTGACACAAATTAAGTTTGAGTGAATAATAAAAAAAAAAAAATTAAGACCTTTTTATCTGAGACCTTTGTCTACAAAAATACCAATTTCTAATAATGTAGTGTTAGTTTTTATTTTTTAACATCTAAAACATGTTTTGTCCCTTATCTCAAGAATCAGTGAATTATAATGTAATTATCAAACTTCTGCAAAAGAAAAAAGGAGAATGGTTTCCATGCTCTTTTCAAATCAAATCAAATCAAATCAAATCAAATCAAATCACTTTATTGTCACACAGCCATGTACACAAGTGCAACAGCAGGTGAAATTCTTGGTGCAGTTCCGAGCAACATAGCAGTCACGACATGACATGTACAACATTTAAAGCAGCATCAGATTACACATCTGATGCGCCCACAATTACTCACAGCACAGTAAACTCTACAATAAACAATAAATAATTTACACAATGTGAGTGTAGTTCTCACAGCTTTAACCAATATACACATACTTACAATATACATATACTTTAAACAATATACACTAAACATACATTAAACAGTATACATTAAGCTATAGTAATAATAATATACAATGTACAGTATACATTATTATTCACAGTAGAGATCCAATGTACAATAGGTGCTATATGATAAATAATAAATGATAAATAAATGTGTATATAATGTGTGTGTATCTACAGTGGGTTGTGCTGAGTGATATTCTGTCCAGTGTGTGTTATGATCCTGATGGATCAGGAGTTAAGTAGTCTAATTGCTTGTGGGAAGAAGCTGTTCTGGAGTCGGCTGGTGCGTGTTCTGATGCTGCTGTACCGTCTGCCTGATGGCAGCAGTGAGAACAGCCCATGGTTCGGGTGGCTAGAGTCTCTGATGATCCTCTGAGCTCTCTTCACACACCGCCTGGCATAAATGTCCTTGAGGGAGGGAAGCTCACCTCCGATGATGCAGCTGGCCGTGCGCACTACCCTTTGCAGGGCTTTGCGGTTGCGGGCGGTACTGTTGCCGTACCAGGTGGTGATGCAGCCAGTCAGCAGGCTCTCTATAGTGCTGGTGTAGAAGCGTGTGAGGATGTGGCGGCTCATTCCAAACCTCCTCAGCCGTCGCAGAAAGAAAAGGCGCTGATGAGCCTTCTTCACAACGGCCTCGGAGTGGACGGACCATGAGAGTTCCTCTGTGATGTGGACACCGAGGAACTTGAAGCTGCTGACTCTCTCCACCGGTGCTCCATTGATGGTGATGGGGCGGTGTTCTCTCTCATTCCTCCTGAAGTCGACCACCAGCTCCTTGGTCTTGCTGACGTTGAGGGAGAGGTTGTGCTCCTGACACCACCGTGTCAGAGTGTGCACCTCCTCTCTGTAGGCCGTTTCATCATTGTCAGTGATGAGACCTACCACCGTCGTATCGTCAGCAAACTTGATGATGGTGTTGGAGCTGTGGGTTGCCACACAGTCATGTGTGTACAGGGAGTACAGGAGTGGGCTGAGAACACAGCCCTGAGGGGCTCCAGTGTTGAGAGTCAGTGGTGAGGAGATGTTACTGCCCATTCTGACCACCTGGCGTCTGTTTGACAGGAAGTCCAGGATCCAGCTGCATAACAAGCTGTTTAAGCCTAGAGCCCGGAGTTTAATGTCAAGTATGGAGGGCACAATGGTGTTGAATGCTGAGCTGTAGTCTACAAACAGCATTCTCACATATGTGTTCCTCTTTTCCAGGTGGGAGAGAGCAGTGTGAATTGTTGATGAAATGGCATCATCAGTGGAGCGGTTTGTGTGGTATGCAAACTGCAGTGGGTCCAGTGAGGGGGGGAGAACAGAGCAGATGTGGTTTCTGACTAGTCTCTCAAAGCATTTGCTGATGATGGGGGTCAGAGCAACAGGACGCCAGTCGTTTAAGCAGGTGGTTTTTGATTGCTTCGGTACAGGAACAATGGTGGACGTTTTGAAGCATGTGGGGACCACAGACAGGGAGAGGGACAGGTTAAAGATGTCCGTAAAAACTCCAGCCAGTTGGTGCGCGCACGCTCTGATCACGCGGCCTGGAATGCCGTCTGGACCCCCGGCTTTACGGACGTTCACCCGCCGGAAGGATCGGGTTACATCCGCTACAGATACGGAGAGTGCACTAACCTCTGTATCTTCAGCCGCGAGCTCTCTCTCCGCGAGGGTGTTAGTTCCCTCAAAGCGAGCATCGAAGGTGTTGAGCTCGTCCGGGAGAGAAGCAGCGGTGTTCCCGGTGGAGTTTGTGTTCCCTTTGTAGTCCGTGATGGTGTTAATTCCCCGCCACATGCTTCTGGAGTCGGTGGTGTTGAACTGTCCTTCAATCTTGTCCCTGTACTGGCGTTTTGCTGCTCTGATGGTTTTCCGGAGGGCATAACTTGCTTGTTTATGCTCCTCCGCATTACCGGAGTTAAAAGTGGAGGTCCGCGCATTGAGTGCCGCGCGAACATCCCCATTTAGCCACGGCTTCTGGTTTGGGTACAGCCATATTGTTTTGGTCGGAACAACGTCTTCTACGCACTTCCTGATGAAACACGTTACGCTATCAGCGTAGACCTCGATGTCGTCATCAGAGGCCGACCGGAACATCTCCCAGTCCGCGTGATCAAAACAGTCCTGTAGCATAGAGTCCGATTGGTCCGACCAGCACTGGATGGTTCTGAGGGCGGGTGCTTCCTGTTTCAACCTCTGCCTGTATGCGGGCAAAAGGAGGATGGAAGCGTGATCCGATTTGCCAAATGGTGGGCGCGGGAGTGATTTGTAACCATCCTTGAAGGGAGAGTAACAATGATCCAGAACTCGGTTCCCTCGTGTGTTGAAGTTAACATGTTGGTGGTATTTAGGTGCAATGCGTTTGAAGTTGGCTTTGTTAAAGTCCCCGGTCACAATAAACGCAGCCTCAGGATGTGTGGTTTCCTGCTCACTCACTGTCCTATACAGTTCCTTTAGTGCCTGGTCTGTGTCGGCTTGTGGGGGAATATACACAGCTGTGATGATGACCGCGGTGAATTTCCTCGGTAGCCAGAATGGTCGGCACAGAACCATGAGAAGTTCCAGATCAGGAGAACAGAAAGACTTGATAGAATGTACGTTCCTCTGATCACACCAGGATCGGTTGATCATAAAACACACACCCCCGCCTTTGCTTTTCCCGGAGAGATCTTTTTCTCTGTCCATTCGATGCACGGAGAACCCAGTGGTTTCGATGGCCGAATCTGGAATCCAAGTTTCTGTAAGGCAGATAATGCAGCAGTCCCTCGTCTCTCGTTGGAAAGAGATCCGTGCTCTCAGCTCGCAGAGTTTATTGTCCAGAGACTGAACATTTGCCAGTAAAATACTGGGAAGCGGGGGTCGGTTTGCATGGCGTCTTACTCTGATGAGCACGCCGGCTCTCTTCCCCCTTCTCCGGCGGCGTTTCCGTGGTCGGGTCGCCCATACAAAAGGATCCGCTGCTGTGTTTGTAAGCAGCGGTTCGTCACTGAAGAATTTGAAGTCCGGTTTTCGGTGTGCAATTGGCGAACCAATGTCCAAAAGTGTCTGTCTGTCGTACGTAGTAAGGCAGACAACATCCAAGACAAAAAACACAAAAACTATAAACAGAACAAACAAAAAACTACAATGTTTCAGCAGAGCTTGCGACGTAGCGGCCATCCTCGGCGCCATCTTGACTCTGATCTTGACTCTTTTCCAATTAATTGCAATGAATAGGGGTTGAAGCTAACTGCCACTAAACTAAAACAACTAAAAAAATCTTGCTTGGTAAATCATAATTATGACAAGTCGAAATGATGAGATACTAAGTCATAATGAATTATGATATCAAACTGATGATATCAAACTAGTTTTCAAGCTGTTTATGTGAACATTCCTAAGCATCCTTTGACCAAGCAAGCAAAGAAAGGATCTGTCTTTTATGGGATGTTTAGGTATTTTTTAATGAAAAATCAAGACAAAAATACTGATTAAGTCAATTTTTTTTCAAGTGTGGATCACTGATTTGTACTAACTTATCCATCCAGTGCAATCTTGTGATTACTGACATCTTCAGAGCACATTCTAGATTTGACAGAGTTCAGTCTTAAAAGCACATTGCAATTACATGACTGTTGTACAGGGTTTTCAGCAATTTCAAGATATAAAACTATATTTTGGATGTAATTGTAAAAATTGTACCCTGATATTCTAGGCTAGCCTAATTTTCTATGATCAATCACTAAACAATGTGCACTTAAAAGAAGCGATAGAAAATTGCTTTCTTCCCTGTTGAAATAAAATAAAATGAAAATAAACAGTTTAGACCTGTACAAGTTTCCTTGATGGTCCAGAGTAGTTACAGATGGACAGGTGCAGCTCACCAGCAAAGTGAGTTACACCAAAAATGTAATAATGCCACAGAAATTAGACAAAAATTCCCCCCAATTATGGATTGTCTCAAACCATGGAGGGAATGGAAAAATTCAGTCAGTCACAGGGTGCTGTTTTAGACTATTTTAGTCAAACCCAAGTGTATGTTTGTGTGTACCCTCAGAGAGACCACAGAGTGATCCTCCCTCACTGCAGTTGCTTTTAACAGAATCCAGACAGAAGTTGATGTTATTTTTTGTACTATACCTATAAATACTTTGCAAGGTCACGTGACTGCAGACACTTGTAACGAAAGGTCCTGGTGACATCATCACACAGCCCACTGAGGAGCACTTGGTGTTATCACTGCAGTGCTTTCTAGATATGACTAATGTTCTGTAGCGTCTGTAACTTCCACACGCTCTCTATTTCTTTTCCCCCCTCTTTTTCTATTTTTTGTCCAGCATTTCTCTGTAAACTTCCCTTCAGTTTTTTCTAAACCTTTGTCTGTGTTAATTACTGTTATTGTTGGGGACAGAAAAAAGTATTGGTGACACATGTAAATGCACCATAAAAGTATCGTAAAAATGGCCCATATGACTTTTGTGCTACATTGCTTAAACCACACCATAACTTTGCACAAATAACAGGCTAAATTTAAGATATTCACTTATTATAAGATAGTCATTTATTTGAACTTGAGGACTAGACAGGTCAGATAACAAAGATTTAAGGGTTTGGAACAACATGGGGGTGAGTAAATAATGATATGTGTAATAAAAAGGCTGCCCTTTCTCTGGGGCTCTTACCTCCCATGTGTCCACAGAGCTGCTGTCTTTAACTCCATTTTGTGCTGCATTCATTTGCAGGGTTACTTCGTAGCATTCCTGAATATCTGAGAATAATGGAATAGCGATGTCATTGAATGAATGCATTTAAATAATGCAGGTATTTACACTGAAATATGTAATACCTCCATTACATTTTTAGATTGATAGCAGATGTATGCAATGGTTGCTGCTGGCACTATGATATTATTTGAATACGATTCTGGATAAAATCTAACTAATAATACAGTTAAATTTAAATTTGTAGTATAAATAATGTTGGCATTCTAACATTTATTCTAAAGGATTAAATAACCCAAAAACGAAATTTCCCATTTACAATTGTAATTTACATGCCCTCATGCTGCTATAACCCTGTATGACATACTTTCCACAGAGAAACATCTTTTAGCAGAATATCCAAATTTCTCTCTTTCACACAATGAAAGCGTATGGAGACCAAAACTCTCAAAAGGACAAAAAAAAAAAATACATCATAAAAGAATACTTTAAATTTCTCATTTTGTGTTTCATAAAGAAAGTCATATGCTTTTGGAAGACATGTATGGAGTCCCTAAAAGAACATGATGATGATAAAAAACATGAGATGGGAGGGGAAATTATTTCAGTGTTCTCTTGCAAAACTTTTGCTTTCCCCTGAGAAACTTTGCGTTCACTCTGAAATCTTTTTTTTTCGCATACACCATAGACTGTTAAAAATATTGACATAGTGTCCGTGATGTCACCCATAGGATTCTGTAGAGCAGTTTTGAAACGTAAAGTAGGGTCAAGCTGGCCATTGCCATCTTGGCCATCACTGTGCGTCACTCCCAGATAACAGAAAATGGGTAAAGAGGCAGGACGTGGGTGGAGCTGAGGTGACGTGATGACTAACAGACAGCAGACAAACGACAGTCACTCAAAGTGGCCAAAATAAATAAATAAAGTAATTATGCAGAACTTTAAGGCTTTATATAATGTAAACGAATGAGTTGGAAAAAATACACCCCCCTCACAGTTGTCATGAAGGGCAAAGTTAGATATACAAGCAGGGGCGTAAATTTCATCTAAAAGTTGGGGGGGGGACAATAAACATGAAATTTCTCAAGAGCAATTTTTGAAGGGGACACAAATAATACAGCCAAAATCGTACTTGTAAGGATATGTGTACCAGAACAAAAAAAAAAAAACATTTCGTACTTATTTGGCGTTTTGGTGTACTGAAAAATTATTTAATGTCCGTTTTTCTTTTCTCTGTCATTTTATCTGACCAACAACACAAAGCGATAGTAGTTTAAATACGATTAAGGTTCACCACGCAGTCATATTATAATTATTAAATTATCTTGCGTCCTCCACATAGTATTTTATACTATGATATTTAGATATTCAACTGCAGCAAGCCCTCTGATCTGCCATTTATTATCATATTGAGCAAAACCCTACACAGATCTGACTGAACTTACGGTTTAGAATTAGCCAATTTTTAGAATTTGGGGGCGGGTTGCTTGAATTTTGGGTTCATTAGCCGATTATTCGTAATGAAAAACACAACAACAAAACAGTACAATGACACACTCCCTTAAATAGGCGCTTTTACGCTTTGAAACCAAATCTTCGATAATCTTGTCTGTCAGCTGTTTGCTCGTTGCTGAATTGAGCAGACACGTTCAGTTTTTAATTGTTTTGTCAGTTCTCTAACTGAACTAAATTATTTTATTACTATACAGCGGGGCGGAGCGGGGCGGCGGTGGGCAAGTGATGTTAACAGTGTTTTGCCTAATCTGTATTAAAGAGAAAAGAATCACTTCATCTGACGTTCAAAGTGAATAAAATAGCCTTGACAGCTTCTTACTGGTGTTTCACAACTGCAGTCTGAAGAGCCTTGTTCTCTCCCCAAACTTGTGTGGTAGTTTTTCTACGTTCTATGGGTTACGTTAGTTGAGGTGCACGGTGGATCAAACCACTGTGAGGCAAGGGGGGAGGGGGGACTCAAAATGTTTCTAAACTTAAAACACATTTTTTGTCCCGTTTGCGTTTGTATTGTTTTACTACTTACACATTTATTTGAAGTATACATTGTTATATTATTTACAATACTCAGCATGGTTTTTAGGGAGGGACAGCCCTCCGATTGGGGGGGTCCTGTCCCCCCCGTCCCCCCCGTGATTTACGCCCCACAAGTGCTGGCCATATAATTAGAATATCATCAAGTTGATTTATTTCACTAATTCCATTTAAAAAGTGAAACTTGTGTATTATATTCATTCATTACACACAGACTGATATATTTCAAATGTTTATTTCTTTTAATTTTGTTGATTATACCTGACAACTAAGGAAAATCCCAAATTCAGTATCTCAGAAAATGAGAATATTACTTAAGACCAATACAAAGAAAGGATTTTTATCAATCCTGGCCAACTGAAAAGTATGAACATGAAAAGTATGAGCATGTGCAGCACTCAATACTTAGTTGGGGCTCCTTTTGCCTGAATTACTGCAGCGATGCGGCGTGGCATGGAGTCGATCAGTCTGTGGCACTGCTCAGGTGCTATGAGAGCCCAGGTTGCTCTGATAGTGGCCTTCAGCTCTTCTGCATTGTTGGGTCTGGCATATCGCATCTTCCTCTTCACAATACCCCATATATTTTTTATGGGGTTAAGGTCAGGTGATGTGCAGGTGCCAAGTCCTGTTGGAAAATGAAATCTGCATCTCCATAAAGTTGGTCAGCAGCAGGAAGCATGAAGTGCTCTAAAACTTCCTGGTACACGGCTGCATTGACCTTGGACCTCAGAAAACACAGTGGACCAACACCAGCAGATGACATCACTGACTGTGGAAACTTTACACTGGACCTCAAGCATTGTGGATTGTGTGCCTCCCCTCTCTTCCTCCAGACTCTGGGACCCTGATTTCCAAAGGAAATGCAAAATTTACTTTCATCAGAGAACATAACTTTGGACCACTCAGCAGCAGTCCAGTCCTTTTAGTCTTTAGCCCATGCAAGACACTTCTGGCGCTGTCTGTTGTTCAAGAGTGGCTTGACACAAGGAATGTGACAGCTGAAACTCATGTCTTGCATACATCTGTGCGTAGTGGTTCTTGAAGCACTGACTCCAGCTGCAGTCCACTCTTTGTGAATCCCCCCCCCCCCACATTTTTGAATGGGTTTTGTTTCACAATCCTCTCCAGGGTTATCCCTATTGCTTGTACACTTTTTTCTACTACATCTTTTCCTTCCCTTCGCCTCTCTATTTATCTTAGACCAACCTGATCTCACAGAATTCCGTGAAATGAACACGGGACCCTTAACTCAAAATCCATGGCAGTTTCACGGAATCGCCGAAAATTCCGTGATGGGTCCACGGAAGTGATGCCTATGTAAGTCAATGACAGTATACAGACGCGTTGGGCATTGTTTTCATCATGAAACTATGATTTTTTTGCCATTATGACATGGAGTGTGATTCTCGATTTAATCAGCCAGCATCATTTTATTTATAATTATTTTCATTTTTTATTTATTTACAGTATTTAGACAGGTGTTGAACATGTAACCCAATCCCTTCCCTAAACCTACCCATTTGTGTATTATAAAAAAACAGGGTATAACAGACAGATACGACTGCAGGCACAATTTATTCAAAAAGTACAAATATTCCAAGTGTTCCGAGGCCAAACGATTGATTTGTGTGAAGAAAATCCCCAAAAGCGATCAGCAGCGTCGAGTCCATCCGCCAAAGATCAAAAACACATTTCAAATTTTACCGCCAGTGAAACGTTACGTCAGCTTTGACAGCATTGGCTGTCGTATGTCTCGTGACCAATTGCGTCATTACGTCGGCTTTGATTGTAAAATGCCATTGGCTCTTTGTGTGTCTCGTGACAGATTGCGTCACGCTAAAGAGTCATGTGTATTATTTGAATGGGATATGAATGAGTGTGCTCACGGAGCGGCGGGATCATCATTTTAGTAATTAAAACATTAAAATCAACTTTGTTCTTTACATGAAGACATCGAGTGACTTCAGAAGACTTGGAATGCAACATGAGTTGATACTTTTATGCTGTTTTTGGTCGGTTTTTGCAATAAATACCTGTGACTGTACTTGTATTTGCCTGTTATGTGTTTTATATTGTTGAGAAGTGGGTAGGTTTAGGGTAGGAGTGGAGTTAGTTGCTCCAAAATATAAAAGTAGCCTATAAATATTCATAAATCATGTCTGCTTTTTACTGTCATTGACTTGCATAGGAATCACTTCCGTGGACCCATCACGGAATTTTCGCCGATTCCGTGAAACTGCCACGGATTTTGTGTTAAGGGGCCCGTGTTCATTTCACGGAATTCTGTGAGACCAGGTTGCTTGGACACAGAGCTCTCTGAACAGCCAGCTTCTTTTGCAATGACCTTTTGTGTCTTGCCCTCCTTGTGCAAGGTGTCAATGGTCGTCTTTTGGACAACTATCAAGTCAGCAGTCTTCCTCATAATTGTGTAGCCTACAGAACTAGACTGAGAGACCATTTAAAGGCCTTTGCAGGTGTTTTGAGTTATTTAGCTGATTAGAGTGTGGCACCAGGTGTTTTCAATATTGAACCTTTTCACAATATTCTAATTTTCTGAGATACTGAATTTTGGATTTTCCTTAGTTGTCAGTTATAATCATAAACATTAAAAGAAATAATAATTTTAAATATATCAGTCTGTGTGTAATGAATGAATATAATATACAAGTTTCACTTTTTGAATGGAATTAGTTAAATAAATCAACTTTTTGATGATATTCTAATTATATGACCAGCACCTGTATAGACAAAAACCACAATTTGTACCAGGCTGTAAACATGTTTTTTTCTGTTGTAAAGTTGGGCATTTTAACATGGAGCTCAATGAGATTCTGCTCCCTTCTGGAGCCTGTCTCTAGTGGCCAGTCTATGAATTGCAGTTTAAGTCACTTCCGTATTGGCTTCCAGAGAAACTGGGGGAGGTTGCCGCTTGACATATGCGCACACACACACACACACACACACACACATATATGCGTGCACTCTCACTCTCTCTCTCTGCTGTTCTACGCTTTTCAACAAATCATTTGCACACAAATATTCTTTTCATTCTTTTTCCAATCAAAGCTAGCCTATAGCTGCAACATAGAAAGCTCCAGTCTCTGTGTTTAGCACGAAAGCTCACGTGATTGCTGCCAGCTTACCGTACAGACCTGTATCAGCTGCTTTGACACGATCATCTGGTAAACTGACTTGTAAGTGTGCAATATCTCTCGACCTCCCAAGTGTCCAAACTCACACAGTGTACACCCGCCTTTACAGGCTCCATAGACATAAGAATTATGCCAGAATTAAACTTTTTTGGTATCCTGAGAGAGTTTATGGCTCAATGCTACAGGAATGGTTCGCGTGAGCCGGTGTCCGAAGCATGTGTTTACACACGGCATGATGTAACGACGTAGCATACGTCACCGAAACCACAAATAGACACCATGCCAGAGTGTTGCCAGATTCTAATTGTCTAAAGAAGACATGCAGTTGTCGCCGGAGGCATGGCAGCCCGACAAAGCAACTGGACAGTGCCTGCCCCACAAAGCTGTGTTCCTGCATAGACAATTGTAAGCATGGGCTGAGCGCAAATAAGCCCTGAAAGACCTGAGACCCTGGGGTTGAATCCGTATGCAGACTGTAGAACCTGATGAATGTGTGCGGAAAGGACAAGCCTGCTGCAGCACAAACATCCTGCAATGGTCCACCCCTAGCAAGAACTCTCAAAGACTCTAACTCCTAGAGGTGAAGCGCTATTATGTGCTGCTTGGTGACCACATTCCCTCTATTGCGGCCCCCAAACCAGACCAGAAGCAAAGAGGACTTATGCCACTGGCCTGAGCGGTGGACATAGATATTGAAACCAGATGGGACTAACAAGTGCAGACTTTCTTTTTCTTGTATCTAATGAGGCAGAGGGCCGAAAGCCAACAAAACAATTGGCTGACCAGTCATATATGGAACGTTTGGAATATAGTCCATTATATGATGCAGTATAGCTTTGACATCACCTGGAGCAAAGGCTAGGCAGGAAGAGGCAAACTGACAGGGCCACCTTAAGGGGCAGCATTTTGTCTGAAACTGATTCCAAATGCTCAAATGTAATTTCTGGTAACACATCCATGACCAATGCTAGGTCCCAGGACAGAACTTGTGACCGGCAGATAGGCTGCAGTCGTCTGGCACTGTGCAAGAACTGAGACACCAGAGAATGTCTCTCAACAGAAACTCCTTTTAAAGCCCCTTTAAACCCTGTGCAGAACAACACATGATAGCTTCTCAGGAGTGGTAGGAAGTGTTTCAGTGTTAGGAACACTGCCCTCATTTCTAGGCAATTTATGTACTAGTGAAGATGAAGCCCCCGCCGCCACCCCCTCACCCCCAAAGCCCAATGGCTGGACAAGCACGAGAACCGCACCCCATCAAGTAAGGGAGGCGTCCCTCGTTAGAGTATTGCGACGGAAAGGAGCCCTGTCAGCCTGGCCCTTGTTCAGAAACCATGGATCCTTCCAAAGTCATAGAGCACATAGCCTGTGGTGTGTGACCCTTACGACCTGGGTGAGATGACTCAGAGGATAGAATCCCCTGCTCTTGAGCCACAATGGTGGAATGGTCTCATGTGCAGTAGGCCTAGTGGTAGCAGTTGGCCGCTGCTGCCATGAGACCTACACTCTAAAAAATAATTCAGTGGCTTAGTAAATATCACAGTAATAATTAACTTTATTAACTTAATAAAATCTCTAAATATCATTTGCTTGATGTTTTGAGTTGAACATACCAAAATAATTGACTAAAAATCCAACTGTTTTTTTCACTAAAACAATTTAGTGTTTGAATAACCAATTATTTATTTCAAAAATACTTAATATATTTGTGAGAATTCCATCAAAATATTTGAGAAAGGAGAATTAAATCGATCTGTTTGAAGAACCACAAATATTACTTAATTCAAATCAAGATTATTAATATTTAACACGCACTGAAGAAATTTAGTAAGTTTACTTGATTAAAACACTGCACCCCTCCCCCGCCCCTTGACGTGAGGACAGCTCGATGGTTGAGTGAGCAGGCTGTTTGAATTCTCTTCAGTCTACAGAGCAGTTCTTTCTTCTCAGTGTCGCAGAATTGGAACATTTCCTCTGTGAAATTCAGGTTTGTGTGTTTTATTTTACTATAAAATCATTACTGAGCTTAAAATCTTTTTATTTAATGCAAAACAACATACAGGGACCCAATGTGAGTAAACAAGTGCTGCATCTTTCTATGAAGCCCCTGGTGCTACTGCCTTGCTCAAAACACACGACTTTATTCCTTAAGATAATGAATATAATTAATTTGGATGATAAAATGTTCTTAAAACTGTGCACTGTTTGTTTATTGGCAGGATATAGAGTCAGGCGCGTTGCAGCATCTTTCGGCTACAAGTGAAATGCAGGACGGCGGTCTGAAGTTCAAAGTCCACCCGCAGAGCACGAGTCCATCTCAGGCTCGAGAAACAGCGCTGATATGGTGGAAATTGGATAACAGACAGGTTGATTACACTTGAATTACTTTTAAACGTTTAATTTTTACTTCTAAAATGTTTGTTACATGAGTTTAAATGTTGTAAATATGTTGTAAAATATTGTATACATGTCAAAACTGTAATATGCTGTATTGCTTTACTCATCGACAATAAAGGCCAATGTCATGTATAAGTGTGGTGTGGAGTATTTTACAAAGGTTTAGAAGAAATTAAAGTTAATATTAAAGTTATACTATAAGAGTTAATATTACTCATGAATAAAAACTGTTAATTTTACTCATAAATATTTTTTTTACTTGCATTTGCTCAGCTCATACGGTGTATGTAATTGATTTCACTGCTTTAAAATGTATTACATTTTTTTAGTGTAAAAATGTTTCACCAAAAAAATTGAGTAAATCATAGTAAACGTTTTTAGAGTGTAACAGCCTCTGAACTTGAAGAACTGAGAGCTCCTGACCTAGCTTGATCTTTCATAGCATTTGGGAATCGATTTTACACGTAAAGGAGACAGCTGTGCCTGCATCATGGTTGGGTCCCAAACCACGCCAAGAAAAGTGGTTCTCTGAGCTGGAGAAACCACACTCTGTTTGGCGTTCAGTCTCAAGCCCAACTTCTTCATGTGAGTGAGCACAACATCCACATGCAGCCAAATCTTCATGTGTCCATCGCACATCGTACAGATTCTTCAAAGACCTAGACACCTCATTCTGGAAAGAAGGTCAGGGAAGCACGGAAGTTGGCGGCGGGGAGGTTGCTCTCGGCCAGATGTCAAATAGCAGTCATCTAGTTTGGACCGTGTAAATTTTCTCTTTTCCTCAGGCCACTCCAGGTTTAACCTGGCCACAGTATGAGTAACAACCTTGAGATGCTCCTCAAACGCTACTGACAGAGAGGGTTGCTCACACATATGGCTTCTGAAGATAAATAAGCTGGTGACACGCTGGCATGGTGTCTATTTATGGTTTCGGTGACATACTACGCTACGTCACTACGTCATCATGCTCAGCCAAACGCCGATTGGTGTGTGTAAACACCCGCTTTAGACACCAGCTCACGCTAAACGTTCCCATAGTATCAAGCCATGAAGCGGTGTTGAGTTCCACTCAAAAGGAGAACTACACTTTAATGGTCCTCAGCAATTGATTAGTAAGTCTTTAAGCCATGCCAAAAAGCACAGGTGCACAGTCTTCACAAGTCAAGCGAGCAAGGTCAAGAGCAATGTCAACTTTTGGCTCAAATTGAGCATCGTTCCCACTATTGTGAATCTCTATAAATATCATCCAGGGGGCCTCATCCAAAATTCCTGTCCATACTGGGTTTAGAGAGCCGGAGCAATCACACTCACTTCGAGGGGCTTTTAATGTGACTTACTCATGACAGCACAGTGCCTGCAGACATTAGCAGAGGTAACATTGGATCTGGTGTTGAAGCACAAAGCTGTTGAAATATGTTAATAAGTGAAACATGATAAAATCATCAGTCTAGCATAGCTGTGGGATTATAACTATTCAGAATAAAGCCAGTACACAAGAAACTTGGTTAGATCACTCAAATCAAACAAGTGAAAATTGTTTTGCAGAGGTAATAGCAAATTGTTGGGCTTACCTAAAGTATTGGACAAAAAAATACCATAACGCATTGGACAAAAAATACTTATAACACATAAATCAAGTCCTCAA
This sequence comes from Romanogobio albipinnatus, assembly GCA_023566225.1. Lineage (NCBI taxonomy): Eukaryota > Metazoa > Chordata > Actinopteri > Cypriniformes > Gobionidae > Romanogobio > Romanogobio albipinnatus. The sequence continues at coordinate 25,298,473 of CM042246.1, read as the reverse complement.
AGTGGCTCCTCTTCTCTATAGCCAATACTGTGCACTGTTTGTTTATTGGCAGGATATAGAGTACACAATACTGTATATGCACATTCAAGTTGCAAAAGCACGCAAATAAAAGCTGTGGACATTTATTTACTATTTCTTGGCGAATACCAGTCATTTTAATAGGAATCCACACACAAAGTTCCCAATAAATTGCTTGTGTTCAAATTTGTCTCTTGAATACACCATGTTGGCCTACAGAAAGCTGCTTGGTTTGAAAATGACTCCTGTAACAGCAGACAATAGAGGGTATGCATGCAATGTCACCATCAGCTAGAGTGACTGCAGTTACGCCCAATGAGTGGCAAAAAGAATCAGCATTGGTTTTCAGCATGAATGCAGCGATCTAAAATGGGAAAGAGCTTTGAAATTGACAGTACAAACATATTTTACAAAAAATCTGAGGTATATTTTTTACAGACTGCCAAAAGCTACAGAAAAGAGAAGCATTTAGGTCGATCAATCAAAGATCAAATATCCATGGATCACTGGATCTTTGGTAAGTTGTAAGGAACACTATACTGTCCAACCTTTAGGTTAAACTGATAATCACATTTTTGCAGTTTCCCCTATTAAATCCAGTCATGCAGCAGGCTCTTTTGCCACTTAGTCCGGCTGAGGGGGCATGTTCCGGACGGGAAAATGACGTCAATACATACCCTCAATTGACCTGTTTTGCCCAGAATTACTATGTTACTTATTACTATGGCCACTCATGCCATCAACACACCTGTTTGTCATTTAGTTCGCTATCACTGTGTATTTAAGTTCCTCCTTATGTTCTGTTCATTGTCCGGTATTGTTGTGTGATATACACGGTTACGCTGCCTTCTTGCATATCGATTACCTGAGTTTGTTTTATCAATAAATCTTTTGCTCAATGGAACGTTTTTGACTCGTCTTCATCATCATCTGGACTAAATTATGATCTATGGCAAAAGTATTGGGACACCCCTCCACAAATCATTGAATTCAGGTGTTCCAATCACTTCCATGGCCACAGGTGTATAAAATCAAGCACCAAGCTTGCCGACACTTCTACAGACATTTGTGAAAGAATGGGTCACTCTCAGGAGCTCAGTGAATTCAAGCGTGGTACCGTGATTGGTTGCCACCTGTGCATATCATAATCGTTCTAGTGGTCTGAATATCAGAATTGCTGTAATTTTTTGAACAACAGCATTCTTGCTCATGTGATATTGCTTTAAGTCACCATGGAATCAGATTTGACAATTATTATCTTCAATGAAATATTGCGGTATTTATTATAAATAATTTATCACACCATTATTTTTAACAATTAATTTGCCCTTGTAATCTTGGATTAAATTAACTTACTCTCCCTCCAGCAACTATCTTCTCTGGTGACTTGTTTCCGGCTGCGAGGGCAGGAAAACCTGTCACTTACATGGGACCATAGCATAAGGTAACAACAACAAAACATTTTTAACAACAAAAATGTCCTACCTCATGCCAACTTTAAAAATGTGTTCATTGCTATGTATTTTAATACTTTTTTTTGTTTAAACTTCTGTTACATCAATGCCAGACTGCTACCGTCCTATTAGTGCCCTTAAAGGTAGGGTAGGCAATGTTTTCATTTTCATAAACACTTTTTGTTATACTGGTTGAAACTCTGTTCACATCCTGCTTGCAATCAATAAAAAAAGTGGTATACATATTAAAAAATGTACATATATCTTCTGTGGAAGTCTCAGGACCAAAACATGTTTGTCCAATCATTGCATTCGGTCCGAATGTGTTTTGAAGGAGGCGTTGCTTTGGAGAGCGCTCTGAAGGGAGGGTGGGATCTTATGCTTCCAAAGCTAGCTTGCTATTGCTGGCCCCTTCGAAATTGCCTACCATACTTTCAAACCATCTCTTCCCCCTTCAAACCAGAATGACTTTTTTCTTTACCCCACTCTTCTACCCTCTATACGTCTTACCTCATTACCTCTCAGGTCACTGACTGCTGTGGCCTGTGGTCACCAACAGAGGGGCAACCAGCTGATGAGAATGGAGGGAGACAATATTGCTGATGTCACCCACACTCCCACACTGGCCCATAGCCTGAACTAACAACATAATGAGATGCTTGTTACCTCACTGTGCCTTTGAAGCATAACACTCTGGGCCCCCTTTGCACTGGAAGAAACGAGCCAGGAAGAAGAAAGAGCTAGAGAGAAAATCACTTTTTTTGGAGAGATAGGCAGTGAACTTGGAATGGCAGTACATGCGGACGGTGTACGTGTCTGTGTGGGGGCTGTTAGGGGCAGTAATGGAGTCCCACTGGGGTGCAGCGAGAAAGGCAGTGGAAGAATGGGGCTATGTGACTCATCTGTGTCTGTGTGAGCCTGTGTGAGTGGGAGGAGAACAGTGTGTGGGAAGCGGTTTCATCGCCTGGCTGGCCAGAGCCAGATGAGAAAGTGAGAGAGTAGAGAAAAGAGAGTGACGGAGAAAGTAAACTAAAGCGTTGAGTCTTACACTAAATGGTGCATGATTATAAAACATGCAGCTGTATGATGAATGGAAATGTATAAGTGTGTCGGACGGAAACACCTCTACGTTTAGAAAAAGCTGCCTTGAATGGCTTTGAAGATGTGTAAGTATGAATTATTTCTTCATCAAGGAGACCTTTCCCCTCAAAGGCATTATTGAGTGAAATATAGCAAGCAACATCAATGATCGATCATATCTAGGGCTACTTTCTCTCAGCATTAAATCACATGGATGTAACAGATTGTGTGTGCACTAAAATCATTTTGCAGATGAATGTAGACAATCGGTTCTGTAAAACATTCTAACATACTTTGATACACGGGCACATTTATTTGAGACAACGTCCAGGTTAAAATGATTAAATGATATACCCCTAAAACACCAAAACATTCCTGGCCACTCAACAGAAAGTACAAAGTCCTTTTACTTTACTGCACAGTCCTCTCCACAGTATCATTTTTACACAACTGCTATCCTTTTCACTATAGGTTTAACTCTTTTCAATGTCAGTATTAAGTTCACACATATTTGATTGGTTAAAAACTGAGTTTTAAAACTTGGCTGGTGTTAAAAACATCCCACAATCAGTTGATGTCATATACAGAATCTAAACTAGTTTAAAACATCCTTTATTACAAAACTTTAATGTACAAATGACACATATTACCTGTTAAATCTAATACTGCAGAGATTTGTAAAAAATAAAAAATACCCCTTTTATCCTCTCTGGGTACCTTGTGTCACTAAGTGTTAGTAAGATTTTCTTTTAAAAGAAATTAGTACTTTTATTCAGCAAGGCTGCACTAAATTGATCAAAAATGACAGTTTATATTACAAAAAATATTTATATAAAATAAATGTTCTTTTAAAATCCAGCACAACTTTTCAATATTGATAATAATAAGATCTGTTTATTGATCGATGCTGAAAATTCAGCTTTGCTGTCACATGAATAAATTGCATTATACATTTTGTTAAAATAGAAAAGAGTTATTTTAAATTGTAATAATATTTCACAATATTACTGTTTCTACTGTATTTTTAATCAAATAAACACAGCCTTGGAGTTCAAAATTACAGCCTTCTTTCAAAATGATTTAAAAAATGTTACTGACCCTAAACTTTTAAGTTTGCCTGATAAAGGACTGACTATTTTAAGGTGGGGCTTAGTGAGGAATCAATTAACCGGCATTTACTAGAGCGGTTTTACATTGTTTTTCTATTAAAATTATGGAAAAAGTACAGTGTAGAATTAGAAATGTGGTTATAAAGCATTTGTTATTAAGTGAAAAGGAAGTTGGACGTATTACTTGTTATAGGAAGAACTACAGTTTTTTTTGTAACATGAACTAGTTTAACTTGGAAGTACTGGGGAATTATGTCAGTTTTCCCCAGCAATGAAAATAGTCCTGCCTTGATATTGGGTCATATTTGGGCACAAAACCTGTGTGATCCCTAATCTGTTTGTGTGTTTGGAAACAAAGAGATGAATGTGCAGTTAGGAAAACCTTTGTTCGAAATTGTGCAATCATGCAGACAACCAAACTAATCTTCCTCCCTTCCAAAGTGCAACACAGGACTGAATTGTTACAGGCTCATTGTATCCCCAATATATTCGATGATCACTTTTTCTTTGGTGCCACATAAAACAAAAAGAACACTTCAATTATGTGAATGATCTATAAACCCAATATTAAATGCTAAAATTGCTACACTATAACAAAATGTAATATAAAATAACAATACTATAATTAATATAAAAATAAGTATTAAACTTTGTGCTAATTTATCTATCCTCAATCCTCCTCATTTTTGGTAGAATTCATATTGTATTCCCTTTTTAACTCTGGCCAACACCCAAGAGGCTGGAGAGATGATTGAAACCACATGTTGCTCAACTCAGCCTTACATGACCCTTCTCCTCAGTACCTGAGAGAGAATGGGCCGTCCTGTGTAAAGAGTAACACTCTGCCTAATCTGGCCTGAGGTCAGAAGGGAGTACAACACTGCAGCCAAGATCTGTTTGTTTATCAATCTACCTACATGTTATCCCACATTCCCGCTAATGATCCAGCCTCTTTCTGGAATGTGTGGAATCCTTATCCGCTTACTGTGCTATGCCAGTTTCAAACTGAGACTCTTATGACCGATTCAAAGTGAGATAAATGAGAGCATTTGCAACATCTGTTTGGTCTGCTATAGTTAAAAAGCTGTGTTCGAGGCACAGAAAAGCACATAAACCTAAATGCCAGCAGCAGGAGCCATGTTTCTTTCAGAAAATGATCTAAAACCCTAGCCCTAAATCACAAAGTTCACCACTATGAAAAATAAATATGAATATTTAAGTGACTGACACTTTCTGTAATGCCAGAGACATTATAATAAAAAGGTAAATGCACTCAACAATCTCCAAACCAAAAAAAAACAAATTTTACACAACAAAAAAACTGTAAAAAATAAAAGTAAAAATAAAAGGATTAAAGTGCCCCTATTGTTCGAATATTCCCTTTCATGCAGTGTGTAAAATAGCTGTTTGTGATTGTAAACGTTCTGCAAAGTTTTAAAGTCGAAAGAGTATGAGGAATAAATGTATTGTCTCCCAAAAGAAAGAATTGACTCTGAATCGCCTAATCAAGTCGTCTCAAATCCCACTACAGTTCTTACATCACTAGATGAGACATTTGCATAATGCCCACCTATGTTGTACGTTGTCCGCCCGTGAAAAACTTGACCAGCCCTCAAACGTAATTTTACTGACGACTGCTTCTCCAGTCTCAGAGTTCAACACGGGATTCGCAAAACGCTTGCTCTTAAAAGATGGGTCAGTACCCAATTTTGGACCAGCATGCTCCTCAGAATCACAACCTGTAAGTATGAATAATTATTGATGTATATATTTTTCTGCTGGGTGTTCAAAATAGTTTTGTTTTATATTGTGTAGGTCTCCGGCTAACCGTAAACCAAAATGTTATGTTCCATCATTCAGTTTGATGGACATGCACTTCAAGTGCGGCACTTGTAAATGCTGATGTAGAGGAATTATAGTTGCAACATCTCATAATGTCCCTCAAAATGAGTAGTGTATCACTGAAAAACGTGCGCAAGTCATCCTTGCGATGGAGGTTCGGGTTGAACTTGAATTGCTAGTTCTTTCAATGTTACATCATCGGACTCCACTCGGACTGATATGGTTAAATTGATGCCATCGTTACTGTGTTTACAGTATGTACAATCGCTGAGCTTTAAGCCTCCGGGTGGAGCTGAAATTCAGTTATGGTAATGGGCGTTCCAACAAGTGCTGTATGTGATAGACCAATCACAACAGACTTGGCCATCTGGCCAATTAGAGCAGAACAGGCTCACAGAAAGGAGGGCTTTAGAGAGACTGATTTATCCGACGAGTTGTTTGAGAATCAATGAAAAATGTGGTGATGTGAAATGTATATTATGAGAAAATTAAAGTGTTTTTTGACCTTTGATGCATGTAAACCAGTTGTAGGAGACCTCTAAAACAAAATTAAGAACCTTTAAGATAGCATAATAGAGGCACTTTAATAATTTTATTCAGCAAGGATGATTTGAACTGTTAAAAAATGACACTAAAGACTTGATATATAGAAAACATTTCAGTAAATGCTGTTCACCAAAGCATCCGGGCATTTTTTTTAATCAGTTTTCACAAAAATATTAAAGAAATAGTTTACCCAAAAATGATGTCGTCATTTACTCAAGTTGTTCCAAAACTATATGAAATTCTTTCTTCTGCTGAACACAAAAGAAGATATTTTGGAGAATGTTTGTAACCAAACAGTTGATGGACCCCATTGACTTACACAGTATTTCCCCCCTACTATGGAAGTCAATGGGGTCCATCAACTGTTTATTTCCCCATATTCTTCAAAATATCTTCTTTTCAGCAGAAGAAAGAAATGTATACAGGTTTGGAACAACTTGAGTAAATGTTGACGGAATTTTCATTTTTTGTGTGAACTATCCCTTTAAGCAGCACAACTGTTTTCAACATTGATAATAATAAGAAATTCTTCTTGAGCTGCAAATCAGCATATTAGAATGATATCTAAAATATCATGTGACATGAGTAATGGCTATAAAATGTACCCTATAACTATAATGTTTTGTCATTTTCTATGCCAGCTCTTTATAGAATGACCAACACATGCATAACAATATCATATTTACTACATTATATAAGCCTATCATCACCACTGGCATATGAAAAAACTCATGAGTTAAGATCAGGGGGAAACCTGTCCCTCTCCTCACTACAGTCCCATGGCAACGTAACCCCATGTCTTGGTCATGGCCCCTGTGGTCCTACTCTTCTGCATCACAGCAACAGCAGCAGCAGCAGGCATGCCTCATTAAATCCTGGGCCTGGTAATTAAGATAACCACTCAACCGTTTCATATGGGACTAATTTGTTTCCTTTGCAGGACAAAAACTAAAAATAAGTTAGGAAATCTCTTATTTTAGTTATTTTAGATGCATCTCGCATTACAGTGATCTATTATTTCTTATTCTGGCTGTTGTGAGACATCATTAAAAAATGACAGAACATATCCACAGCATTGCTAAATCAGTTGGGGTTGTGAAAGTCTGATTCGTTGTGTAACATGAGAACAGTGGCACAAACTTTGGTAAACATTTTGTAATTTACTGTATAAGTTGAGTTCTCAAATCCATGCAAAAGATCAAGCCATTGGAGACAACAGCAATGGCTCATTTAATAAGATTTCATTTAAAAAAAAAATGACAACCTTTTGTTGTTCTACTGAAATAACCTATTTTTGTGACTTAATCTAATAAATCAAAACTTAATGTCACATCTAAATGAGTGTAAAAGATGAGAAAGTTCCAATAGGTATTTTGTAAGGTAGTCAATAATGTGTTGGTTTACTGGGTAAAACAACTACATACTAAAGTCATTGTTAATGTAAAGGAGGACATTGAGAGATTTGGTCCACGGACAAAAACAAAACAAATGCACCATTTCGAAACCCATCAGCAGTATTTTAGTAAAGCTGAACAAACTGAACTAAGGCTTCTTGGAACAATTTTGCTCAGCATGGAATGTGCTGGAATCAAGTGGTATGGCCTTAAATAATGACAGTTAGTCATTATTTTTTTGAGATCCATTACAGTTTACACAGAAACAAACCTCACCCAGCAGGGCCTGAAACAGATGACTGCCAAAGATGGTGGAGACCTTTTCCACACTGGTCTTCAGGGCCTGCTCCTCCGGGCTAGTCAAACTTGCCTGGTACTGTTTTAGTAGCCCGGCTGCTCTTTTAGTATCTGAAATAAACGAAAGGACAAGCTTTACTATTTTAATACAACTCTTACTCATAACTCCAACTCCTCTGCCTATCACCCGTTACCTACATTCTCCTTGTGATAGTCTGAAGACATTTTTAGACATTCAAACTGTATGTCTAACTCTGAAAAGTCTTTGCTCAATGCTAGACGCTTGAAATTTGCCATTAGTTGCCTATAATTATAAGAACCCCTTGAAGGGGTGCGAAGCCAGATGTTCAACTCAACCAGGGCTGTCTAAGAACAATTTTTCAACTAACAGCTAAAAATAAATGAATGATTTAATCTTGTGTACTAGCCTGTGTTGTGTAGTGAGTTATTCTTATGGACTCACAGAGACCATACAGTCGCCTCAAAAATACTTGGACACCAAAGTTACACTTAAAATGCATTAGAAAACAAATAACGTTGACTTTATTCAGCCATTTTCACAATTAAATAGTTTGATTTCCCCTTGTTCACACAGGTAGGCCTATAGTTCATCACATTAACTTTGGACATGAAAGTTCATCTATAGCTATATGTCTACTGTATACAATGAACAATACCATAACAACGTACGTTTTATTAAAAATCAAACAAACTTGTTAAAAAGGTGCTTATGTATTATCTTGCTTTACAGTAAGGTTTCAGTTGTTAACATTAGTTATTAATTAACATGAACTAACAATGAGCAATACATTTGTTCCTGTATTAGTTAATCTTTGTTAATGTTAGTTAGGGTTAGGGTTAGGGTTAAAAAAATATAGATGTTCATTGTTTGTTCATGTTATTTCACAGTGCATTAACTAATGTTAACAAATACAACATTCGATAATGATAATTGATTTAATAATGTATCAGTAAATGTTGTAATTAACTAACAAAGATGAATAAATGCTGTAGAAGGGCAATTCATTATTAGCTCATATGTTAACTAATGTAGAACAACTAATGCTAATGAAACTTATTGAAAAAATGTTACCTATTTTTCTTTTAAATATTAGTTTTCATTTTTGTAATGTATCGATATTGTGGGGGGTCTCACTTTTTGGAATGCTTCAGATAAACATCACAGTTTGTGAATCGTGATGGGTTAAACCGGGTCATGGTGTCGCCTATACACTTGACATTCTTCTGTAAAGAATAACGGATTTTTATTAAAAGTTACATAACCCACTTCAGACTGTTTCCCATGTGAGGTTAAAAGAAATTCCTACTTGAAAATACACGATATCGACACCGAGGAAAAAAGTAACTTATTAAAGAACTAAAAACTGTAATCACTGTCTATCTTCATTATAAGATGTCGGCTTCTTATAACGACTAAAGTTGACTGTTAACGGAACTTACCATATTTATGTACCATGATGTGAAGACTGTTGCAGTGAGTTAGAAAACTGGTCCTGCTAATCCAAAACGTTTCGACTAGTTGAATAACAACGCTTTAAAATCCTTCTCAGGGCCAGCTGTCCCTTTCTACTTGTCTCCGAACAGACTTTTAAAAGTTTTGCAGTAATTTTTTTCCACAGTGAAGATATTGTTTCTTTGGGAAGTAGTTGTAGTATTAACGACGAGAATGAGTTGTCATGAGATGCGTGTTGTGGTAGTGAGAGTGTGAAGCGCCGTTGCTTCCCGTTATCTGCCTTTGGCTCCTGCATTGGGAAGTTTTGAGGGGAACTGGAGGGCGGTCTGCAGTAGCAGGGTCTTACTCATCCTTCATCCAAATGTAAGCTGTGGATAAATAATGCTGGAGCTCATCAGTGAGCGTGTCTTAATGGTGGGAAAACATGCAGCTTTATTGTATAACGGCGAACGCTAATCATGTGAACTTGTGGCTAGCAAAGAAAAAAGGAAGGGCGGAAAGTATGTTATAAATGACCACATTAAATGTACCTGAAATTTATTTCGTCAGCATTTCGGAAAACACCCTGTTTACCATGAAGGGGTGATGCAAGTTTGACCGTGGAAAATTTTTATTCCGTAGTGTCGCATGCCACCTAGTGGAGAAAGAGTGAACCTACAAGGATGCTGGTCTGTCGTAGCAAAACGAACGCTTTTTTTTTTTTTTAGCAATAAAGACAGTTTTTTTTAAAAAAAGAAAAGAAAGGAAAGAAAAAACATTATATAAATTACCGGCGTGATTAGGCAGGAGCCTCACGTTTTGTTTTCCCACAGCTTTTTTTGAGTCTGTGTTTTCTCTTGCCTCTATAAATGCTTTAGGCAAATGAAAATCCCGGAGTGGAGTTCATTTCTTCTGTCGCTCCGCTCCAGACGTCTGTGCGCTGCTTTGGTGACGCGAGGTTTGACGTTTGTTTTGAGACTGCTTTACGTTTGCTTTATCACATTTCATCAAATAGAACGATTTAATAACGAAACAGCAACAACTTATATCATTTTTATACAAGGCATTCACATTAAAAAATTGTGGCATTCAGTGGAAACGGTTGATTGGCCAACTTTTTATCATTTGATGAAGTTTTTTTTTTTTCATTTTTTTTTTTTCATTTGAAGATATCATATTCAGTGTCACAAAATATTTCCTTTAAAACAAGCACGCCTGAAGTTATGTTGTGCCAATAGGTAGGCTACTGGGTACAGTGGTAAAAGACAGCTTTAGCCTATAAAAGGACGCATGCAACAAATAAAGATAAACATTTATTTTAAACCAAACTAACACCACTTAACAAATTTGCTGGCCATTATTTTATGATGAATATGATTTAGCCTATGACATGATATTCATTTTCACAATCTTTTAAATAATCAGTAGGCAGATGGTTATTTAAAATCTAGATGTTTTGCTCCTTAATTTGCCTGCCATTCATATATTCAGGGCTAGGGGAAGCAAATGTAATATTTCAGGAATCAATCATTGAAATTCTCATGTTGATTGACAGATAACTTGCACTTACATTAAATGTAAATTATGTTAGCGAGGCAGCATCATTTATCACATTTGTTGTTGTACAACAAATTAAAAAATATTTTAAATATCACTTTCTCTTCTTTTTTAAATAACACTTTATCTAGTAATTTTTGCTTTGGCATAGATATGTTGGTAGAATCAATGAATGTAGGTCAGGAGGGCAAACACACATTTTTATGACCTCAAAATAAACCCTGTATCAGTGAACTGTTATAGCCAACCAGCCTTGATCTCCCATACATTTTGAAACACACACACACACACACATAGGGGAGACCGGGGATGGTTGTAACACGGGTCAGTTGTAGCAACTCCAATCTCTCTAATCAGGAACTAGTTACAAATCATCTGATTCACTTCGCACATGCTGAGTTTAGTCCTTATTCCACATTTGAAAAAGTAGAGCTCTGTGGCAGACATAGCAGATGCTAGTGTGAAAAAAACATTTTTGAGGTAAGAAAGTTACTTTTTTTACTTTGTTTATTTTTGTTATGGGAATTTCTGCTTTGTAGTTAAACTCATCAAATGTAAATTATGTTTATTGTGTGTCTGTGTAGATATTTTTCATGCAAATTGTTAGTGCTAATGTTTTAGCTGTTAGCTGTAAGGTGAGCTAGTTCATGGCTACATGACTCTGGGTTAGTTGTAACAACAAGACTCGGGGTTAGTTGTAACAATAATTAAATGTTACAACCTAGCCCAAGAACATTTTTGTTGAATTTATTTATTTTTTATTTGAATTTCAGGGGCGAGGTAAGTAGGGTAAAGAGTAGAAATAGGGATAAAATAGACACACACAGACACACACACACGTTCAAGTGGTCAATTTCAATATTTTACTATGGCCAATACTATGAGTGACAGTAACAAACGTGCTTACACACAATGTTTGTGTTCAAGTTCAATTTATTATGGTCAATTACTATGACTGAGATGACTGACAGTTATATTGTCAGTCAGTGTTGAATAAAAAGCTTTCAAAATATTTTTTTTGTCATAATCCTTATTTCATTGTGTTACATATCACCCCGGTGGATATCATAATGTTACATCTCACCCCAGGGTATGTTACAACTAACCCAGACTATGGGGTGAATTGTAACATTTCACTTCTCGTGTTTAAAACTAAACCATGCATTTTCTGTTTGTGTTGAGAAGATAATAGCTATGTAATTTAATAGCAGACACTTGTAACTAGTTTAAATCACATTTTGAACACACTGGCTTAAAAGTACTCTAAGATATAGACAGAAAGGTAAAAAATGTTACAACCATCCCCGGTCTCCCCTACACACACACAGGGGTGTTTTTGTGAAATGTGGGGACATTCCATAGGCATAATGGTTTTTATACCGTACAAACCGTATTTTCTATCCCCTTACTGCCCCTGCCCCTAAACCTAACCCTCACAGGAGACTGTGCAGTTTACTTTCTGTGAAAAAAACCTCATTCTGTGTGAAATATAAGCATTTTGAAAAGTGAGGACATGGGTAACGTCCTCATATTTCACCCTCTTTTTGTAATACCTGTCATACCCATGTCATTATACACATTTGTGTCCTGATATTTCACAAAAACATGCCCACACACATGGGCGTAGATTACGCGGGGGACGGGGGGGGGACGCCCCGCACCTTTAATAAAACGTAAATTCGTCCCCCGCACTTTACCGAGTCTCACCGGTCCAAGTCGACCCGCTCCGTGGGGGATTCGAACCGGCGTCTAGTCGTACCGCTCTTACTGGCCTACGTCTGTTACACGGGCAAGTTTGATTACGTAGAAGCCAATGTGAATAAATCTACATGACCTGTCATTTTATTCGTATCCAAAAACAAGGCGCTCTGAACACCATGGAGTGCTAACACTCTCGTGCAACACTCCAATTCATACTCGAAGCCGGAGGGCGCCCTCTCACAGAAAGTCCAAAACGGATTCGTAGAAGTAATCACGTTCCAAAGGCATTCACAGCGCTGAACCAGCAGCTAAATAAAGAGAATTATGACTGATGAAACGCGACGACAAACACATGATTTCGACATTATATGTGTGTGATTTTCAAGCCATCTCAAGGTATTTATTGACAATAAAGTATATGAATAATGCAGTGCTAACTGACATCCTTTTTAATGTTTAGTATCTTCTGCTCACCAAGGCTGCATTTATTATATAAAACAGCTGTTTACTATGTAACTGAGCTAGTAAACGTGTAATTTTTTCCTGTGATCAAAGCTGAATTTTCAGCATCATTACACCAGTCTTCTGTGCCATATGATCCTTCAGAAATCATTATAATATGAGGATTTGCTGCTCAAGAAACATTTATGATTATTATAAATGTTGAAAACAGTTGTGCTGCTTAAAAATGTTGTGGAACCCATGATGCATTTTATTTTTCAGGATTCTTTGATGAATAGAAAGTTAAATTAACTGCATTTATTTGCATTAAATAAAGCACTTATTAAATATAAATATTTATATTATAAATATCACTTGTGATCAATTTAATGCATGTTTAATTAATAAAAGTATGAATTTCTCTCTTTTTTAATCTTACCACAAAAGTTTGAATACTATCATGGTTTCCACACAAATTAAGCAGCAGTGTTTTCAGCAGTGAATTAAGTAAGCAACTGTTTTCATCATTGATAATAATCATAAATGTTTCTTGAGCAGCAAATCAGCATATTAGAATGATTTCTGAAGGATCATGTGACACTGAAGACTGGAGTAATGATGCTGAAAATTCAGCTTTGATCACATTTATATATTCACATAGATAACAGCTGCTTTAAATTGGCATAATATTTCACTGTATTATTTTTTTACTGCATTTTTTATTAAATAAATGCAGCCTTGGTGAGCAGAAGTCTTACTGGTGTCGAACGACATGAGGGTGAGTAATTAATGACAGAATTTTCATTTTTGGGTGAACTAACCCTTTAATGCACAAGTGTTTGTAGTGCATAAACCAATCATAAAATTGGCATAAAATATAGGGGAAAATATTATACATATTAGTGGTTATTGTTCAGCAGTGTATTTGATATCTTACTGAATTAAAAGCAATAGATCAATTAAATCTGTCAATTAGACAGAGGTCAGAAAAAAACAGGTATTATACCTGACATTTCTGTCCCCCTCACTTATGAAAAGACGGCTACGCCCCTGCACACACACACACACACACACACACACACACACACACACACACACACACACACACACACACACACACACTTGAACTTACACAAATAACTTCTGAATTTGTTTGACAATACCCATATTTACTAAAATATAAATAAAAAGTGCACAAATCTTTAAATATATATATAGCCATATATACACATTTCTATAAACATTTTAACCCTGCTTTATATTAGGTGTCTAACTACTATATGTACTTTTTTTTAAATATTATTGTAATGGGATAAAGTTAATGTTTGGGGTTTAGTGGTATTGTTAGGTTAAAGGGTGGGTCAAGTGTAATGACTACAGAAATTAGAAATTAATTACAGATGTGATTGTATCCAGGTATTTTTATATATAGTTACCATGTAAAACAATAAGTGCATGGTCTCAAATGATTAATTTAAATGAAGTTCATTGTAGTTAAAGAATATAAAGAGGGTTCAATATTCAAAATCTTTCTTAAAGAAACGACAACACCTGCTTTATACACCTATACACCTGCTTTGTTCATAAAAATATTGTCATTGAAATGAAAAGTTAACAGTTCTGCCCCCGGTTTAAAAGACGAGGTTTAAGCCTAGTCCTAGACTAAAATGCAAATGTCAATGGGTGGAAGCATTGCATTTGCTGCCCTAATAAAGAAATGAGATCAAATATATCAATTCTCATACCAACTGATTAATACCTTGAACCAAATAAAAGTACAAATATTAATGTGAATTTTCTGCATCACACATTTAATGTGATGTGATTTTATTGTTGATGACCATATACAAGCCTTCAAAAAGTGAAACAAGGAATGCTCTTTCATGATAAGGACGGCATCCTTCAGAGATTAAGCAGGGGGACACTTCTCTCTTCTCCATATTGACCAGAAACAGGCTTCCTTCTCCTGTTCACAAGCAAAGAGAAACATTTCCATTATAATCTGTTGTTGAGCAGACCGATGGACTTGCACGGCACTGCTCCATCAACATAATTTGAGTAACTCTTCAATTAGGGGCAAATTTGACTACTTGGACTTTTTTTTTTTTTTTTTCAAATCTTAAAATATTTGTTAAATGCCCTGGAATAAAGAATACATAAAAATAAATAGCCTTCAAGTAGGTTTGTATTTGTTTGTATTTTGTGTGGTGGGAGGAATTTTGACATTGTGTATGATGGACATTTTAAGGATAAGGTTAAGCCTTTGAGTTGGTAAGTTAGCCATTTATATTTATAAAATAACTGATGGTTTCTGGTTTAAATAATTTTTAATACATTAATTATAGAGTGAAAATTAAAAATAGAAATTCTGTTAAATACTCAATTAACATTAAAAAAAAAAAAAAAAATATATATATATATATATATATATATATATATATATATATATATATATATATATATATATATATATATATATATATATAAAAACTAAATTACAAATCATGAAATCAAACATTTCATATTTTTGCATGGAATATTGCGGTATTCATAAAGGATTTATCTGTGCTCATCATTGTTTTGTTTTTTATTCATGTCCCCTTATAATCTTTAATTAAAATAACTTCCTCTCCCAAGACAACCTGTAATAATAATTATAATGTGAAGTGCAACATCTTTATAGGTTTAAAGCTATTATAATCTATCAGTTAAAACTTGAATTATCCCCACAAGAATGTAATGTAACTATATGTGCTGAGTTTCATTGCTTACCTTTGCCAAAGAAACAGCCCAACCATCAACAGCAATGATATAACATCAGCCGAGATCCATATTCCCATGTACTTATTTGGCTCCTTTTATTGTTACATGCATACACACATACGCAAACACACAAAGGATTCCAGAGTTGTTACATATTCAGACAAGCCCATGTGAATTATAAAATGAGGTAAAAACAACTTCTATTTAATGGTACAATAGACAGGGATAGGTGAAAAGATTTACCAGATGCCAATCAGGCTTAGACATGTTTTTGAAGATGTGGCAGGCATTGGTGGTCACTGAACTGGCCCCAGAGCACCACAGTAATGAGAATAGCCAGCGTTCATTCACAACCCACAGATTCACGGACACATTTTCTTTCCGCAGCTCACTGTCCAGCGAAATAAACAAAAATGTCAAAACAAAAACAGACACAAATCTTCTCTCTATTCGTCTGCTTCCATATCAGCGACCTTTTCGACAGGTCGTAACAAGCCAGTTTCCTGCACAATAGACAGGAGTGGTAGGGCCGTTTTAAACTGCAGTCTTATTCATCAGTCAAGCTTTTCTTGTTAAATTGTATTGTTTCTTTATCTTTACAGTCAGGTAAAATTATAAAATGACAGGTGCACCCAACCGGACAAAATACTGTCTGGAAAAGGCCTCATCAATCTTCATGTGTTGAAGTTTGCAAATCAGCATTCCTGCTACTATAATTATTATTGGACACATTTGTACGTTTAAGCTATAGATCGGCACAGCCTTCCTGTCATCTTTGTAAGAAAGTAAAACCATGTGAGAATGATCCCTAAGGCTGTGAGATCATACCAGCGGCAGCATCATGTCTCTGCATGTCAGATAAGCTGCACCAATCCTCCTACACTTACCTTATTTCACGAGTGCTCATATTATATTTCACGTTCAGGAAACTTCCACCATCCGTATTCATTTCTTTTACCACATTATAAACCTGCCTGTACCCTGGTGAAATATTTCTCACGATTTGTCTGTATTCTTTAGGAAGCCACCATATCTGAAAGTGATACACAATATTAAAATTATAATTAATGGTGCGGAAAAAAAACACACACACACACACACACACACAAAATAATAGCATTAGGACTGAGATTTTTATAACGACATGTAACATTAATAAAAGCCATGTTTTTTCTAGGGCCTTTAACATTGTAAAACTAAACAAAAAAAAACTAAAAACTAGTTGCCTATTTATCTGAAATAAAATACGTTTATGTTGAAGTACTAAAATTACTAAAACTAAACTAAAATAAATATACAGAACGGAAATATTATATATATATATATATATATAAACTAAAAACATAAAAGTTAATTTAATTCATTAATACATACTATAGTATATAAATATTCATCTGGACAAATCTTATGCTTCAGATTTCCACTCCCTCCTTGCATCATTCGATATCAATCACCTCATCACTTCACATACCCACAAATCTGATAACCATCTGGACCTCATTTACACACGCAACTGCTCTACAGACAATATTTTGGTCAAACCTCTACACATCTCAGATCATTTCTTCATCACATCCAACCTTCAACTCACTACTCATGCACCACCACCTGTTACCGCTCACTTTCTCTTTTTCATCTCTCCTCTGCTGTCTCATCCTCCCTTCCCTCATCCTCACAATTATCCTCTATGGATGTCAGCACTGCAACTGACACTTTATGCTCCACTTTAACTTCTTGTCTAGACAGTATTTGCCCTCTTTCTTTTAGGCCAGCACGAGCCACTCCCTCTAACCCTTGTTTATCTGATGTTATTCGTGAACACCGGACGATACTCAGGGCAGCAGAGAGAACATGGCGTAAATCTAACCACCCATCCGATCTAGGTAAGTATCAGTCCCTGCTCTCATCCTTCTCAGATGAAGTACATGCAGCTAAATCTTCTTATTTCCAAAACAAGATCAACAACACCTCAAACTCACGCACACTGTTCAGAACATTTAACTCTCTCCTCTGCCCTCCCCCACCACCTCCCTATCTCCAGACGATTTTGCACAATTCTTCACAAACAAAACAACAACCATCAGCAGTCAGTTCTCACCCACGCGCACTGTGGACTTTAGTTCAGCCACATCCACAACCAAACATCCTCTCTTCTCATTTTCTACACATCACTGAGGCAGAAGTATCTAAACTTCTCCTCTCTAGCCATCCTACCACCTGTCCTCTTGATCCCATTCCCTCACACCTCCTTCAAGCCATCTCTCCTACAATCCTACCAGCACTCACACACATCATCAACACATCTCTCGGCACCGGCATTAAACTCATCACTCATAGATAACTACAGACCTGTTTCTCTCCTACCATTCATAGCAAAAACTATTGAATGAGTTGTTTTCAACCAGGTTTTATCCTTCCTATCACAGAATAATCAGCTGGACATCAACCAATCAGGTTTCAAAAGGGGCCACTCCACAGAGCCTGCACTACTGTCGGTCACTGAAGCCCTGCGGATAGCTAAAGCTGACTCCAAATCATCAGTCCTCATCCTGCTCAATCTATCTGCGGCCTTTGACACGGTCAATCATCAGATTCTTCTGTCCACCCTCTCATCACTGGGCATCACAGGGACTCCACTCCTTTGGTTTGAGTCCTATCTCACAGGTAGGTCTTTCAAGGTTGCCTGGAGAGGAGAGGAATCCCAAGCACATCAACTGACCACGGGGGTTCCTCAGGGCTCAGTGCTTGGTCCTCTCCTCTTCTCCATCTACACTACTTCATTGGGGCCCATCATTCAGGCACATGGCTTCTCATACCACTGCTATGCTGATGACACTCAGCTCTACCTTTCATTTCACCCAGACGACCCCACAGTAGCTGCACGAATCTCCAGCTGTCTGGCTGACATCTCTGCATGGATGAGAAAACATCACCTGCAGCTCAACCTGGCAAAGACTGAGTTTCTCATTTTCAAGTCCCACCATACATCATGACTTCACCATCCAGTTAGGTACATCCTTGATTTCCCCATCAAAGTCAGTCAGAAATCTTGGAGTAACATTTGAGGACCAGCTGTCCTTCAGAGAACACATTTCTAAGACAGCTCGCTCATGCCGGTTTGCGCTCCACAACATCAGGAAGATTAGACCATTCCTAACAGAGCATGCAACACAGCTTCTTGTCCAGGCCCTGGTTATTTCTAGACTTGACTACTGCAATGCGCTTCTGGTTGGACTCCCCTCTTGTGCGATCCAAACACTTAGAATGATCCAGAATGCAGCAGCACGTCTTGTCTTCAACGAGCCCAAAAGGACCCACGTCACACCTCTCTTCATCTCCCTGCACTGGCTACCACTCGCTGCTCGCATCAAGTTTAAGGCGCTGACGCTTGCATACAGAGCCGCCACACGCTCAGCTCCTGCATACTTTGACTCCATTCTACAAATCCACACCCCCACCAGAAGCCTTCGCTCAGCAAAGGAACGATGGCTTGTGGTACCATCACAGAGGGGGGAAAAATCCATTTCCAGAAAATTTTCATTCAACGTTCCCAGCTGGTGGAACGATCTTCCCAACACCATCCGAAACGCAGAATCATTGACATCATTCAAAAGTCAACTTAAAACTCAGCTCTTCCGTGAGCATTTAACCTCATAAAAAAATAAAAAAAAACTTTCCTTTCCTCTTTCTCTTCCTTCTTCCCTCCCTACTCTAGCCTGTGCTACACTGAGCAATGTACACGGTCTCAGGATTTCAGGCTCTTATTGCGCTTCTCGACTCTTCATGACCAATCGCTTCATGTACCCCCAAGTTGTAAGTCGCTTTGGATAAAAGCGTCTGCTAAATGCATAAATGTAAATAATACTGTTAGAAATAAAATAAAAAAAGTTTTAAGATTTTGTCAAATTTAAAGCAAAAAGTCAAAAAGGGATGCTAAGAAATTATGACATTTCTGAAAGTTTAATGGAAATATATTAAATTAGAAAATTGTCACAGAACCATTTTCACTAATGGTCCCCAATGTATACAGTATGACAATACCTTGTCTGGTGAGATGCCTGACTGTTTGATAGTGTCAATGGTGTAGTAGGAGTTGCTGTGGTGGAATTCTGTTGAGTTTTTCTCATTTTTTAGGTCAAATATGAGGGAGACATTATGCTTTTTGGCCATGTCCAAGAGCTCAGAAAGAGATGGTACTGTCTGGTTGGCCGCCTCCCTCTTCTCTTCCTCTGAGAGCGATGACACTGACTGAAATGGATCTGTCTGTATTTGAAAAACAAAATATCTAATTTTTAACAAATTTGTCATTATACTAAAACAGACCGTCTGAACATCAAATGCAAAGTGGAGGAATTTTTTTGTATATGCTCAAACTGGATAAAGTTGCAATCTCAGTTCAGTTCAAGGTTGTTTTGCTAGAAATCTTGAACCAAAACATACTCCTTTTTCTTCTCATGGTGCCTGTGAGATATTGTGCTGCTTGATGTATTTTTTGCAACTGCACATGAGCTGCCTTTAAATATATGTTAATATAACATAATTAATATAATATGCATTTCTATTTCTACTATTGTATAACAGCAACTACTGGATCAAATGTGTTATAAATCTATATATAACGAAAAACTTAAATAAAATAAAATACAGATGTCATAAAAATAAATCTTTATCCTTACTCTTAAAAACCATTCGCCTGCATTTAACGTCTGTAACTCTTGCAATGTGAAGTTAGCGTGTGTGTTGCCATCTCGACCTGGAAATTTCTTCTTCACATCAGTTGTTCGTAGTAGAAATGTATCATGCATAAGAAAAGGCTTCATGTCCTTGCTGAAAAAAGATCAAGACAAGTGTATTAAAACACACACACACACACACACACACAGAGACGCACACAGAGTAGTAGTAAGTGTCTATAGTGCTTCTGAACTGAATATGAATCTGTTACCTGAGTTGCACATCTGTTTCAAATGCCACCACGCCACACTCCACACTCTTCCTGAAAGACATCATGGTATTCTCTGGAGCCAGCTAAATACATAATTAATATAATATTAATATAATACACATATAAATAAAATAATAAGGACAAAAGAAATCATTTTTTTTTCCAGAAAGAACCATTATTTTACTACATAAATATGTTCAGGTTTCCATGTCCTGTATAAATAAAAACAAATTCAAAGCTGTAGCATCTGTGTTCTTCACACGCCTCTGTTTTTATTCACAGTTAACCTCCAGTCTTCTGGTGAGCGCAGGAAGATCAAACCTACAGAGCTTTAGATGTCAAAACACCTCCTCCACCTTCCAGGCCAGTGGAATTTAACAGACTGTGTTTAAATTGCAGACTGTCAGCCATTCAAATTATTTCTGGATGAGGACTACATGTTTTGTAATAACTATACGTTTTATTGTATCTATAAATTGCTTATGCTCGATGAATGTTCCAACATTTATGAGCAGATTGACATGCTAATGAAACACATAGATAGCTTACAACCTGGGAACAATGCCATAATCATCATAATCCAAAATGGATTCAGAAACTACAGCAGAGGATTCATCCTGTGGCGTGTCTAATTTATTCTAATAAAATAATGTTAAAATTATCCTGCAGTTCAGCACCGACGTGAACGAAAAACAGCAAAAACAAGACATTGATGGGCACACCAGTGTAAACATGAGCTAATACACGTTTTAACAAAGGGAAGGAATGTCTCAAAATGAAAGTTACACTTACCATTGGAGCGCCACGATGTCCAACTAGGGAGGGTTTTGGGGGAAGATTATTTGTAATGCACGGAGAGCAGATTGCAAGAGGACACAGAAACACAGCAGTGGACACTGCCAGGAAGGTCATCATTATAAAAGCCTTAGCTACACAGGCAAAAACACACAAAAATATTCAGTACAACATTTTGGAAATAAAGCATAATCAACTGTATGCATCATTAGTGTTAACTTTCACATTTACACCCAATACCTGACAATACCTTTCATTAAAATGTCATCAGCAAATATATAATGCATTATTGCACGGCTCTCTGGTTAATTGATTAATTCAGATGTCTGATATATTCCTAATATCTGCTGTCATCCATGGCAACACTGCCACTCTGTCACAAACCCCCCTCCCAGAAAACGATTTCAAGGGGGCCCACAGCAACAACCGGGGCCCCGGATACCCCAGATATGGCCGTTTTGGAGCCACTACTGACCAGCTGTTTGAGCAGTATGATAACTCTTGAACACGAGCCAGCTGATCAAGGTCAATGCCACCACAGCACCCAGCTGCAGGAAAGGAGCCGTGGCCTAAATGGGAAACCAAAGAGAGGATTTTCATACTCTATACAGTACAACAATAGTGGTGTAACCTGAGTGTCCTGAGTGTCAGTTCTTTGATAAATACAGCGTAATGTAACATTATGTTGAGAGATCTGCTTGCTCTCGGTGTAAAATATTACACTGCCATTTTAATTTGAAAGCTAACATGAAATACAATGCGAACCAGCTGCAAAGACGTGAAAGACAGACAAAGCACCAATATTGAAATGTTGAATGGCTGATGGCTGATGGCTGGTTTCAACTACATACCTGAAATGACATATGGACAGTTTGCCACTCATATTTCCATTTTACACAAAATCCAGCTGTGCCAACAGTAACAGTGAGGAGACCCAAAAACAGAAACACCTGAACAGAGAACAGAAAAATATTCAAATTTTCCGATCATTCATTAACATGCTGTGAACTTCCTTTATGTACTTAAAGCTTACTAACAGTGATAT
The DNA here is from genome assembly GCA_023566225.1 of Romanogobio albipinnatus. Taxonomy (NCBI): domain Eukaryota; kingdom Metazoa; phylum Chordata; class Actinopteri; order Cypriniformes; family Gobionidae; genus Romanogobio; species Romanogobio albipinnatus. The sequence goes on along the minus strand of CM042246.1, from coordinate 25,276,033 downwards.
AAAGTGTTACCAAACTTTTCAAAGGTAACCAATATGAATTTGTTTCCTTTACTCTTTTTAAAGAGTCTTTTTAAAGCAAAATTTTATAGTAAACATTTTATGTATCTTAATCATATTCACACTTTCCAAATAATTAACAAAACACAGCTAACTAAACATACTTTACAAATACATGTATAAGGAGCTAAATTGTTTGTTTTTGTGAAAATGAGCTCAGGAACAGCCATACTTAAATTAAATTCAAATTCAAAATTCAAATTCAAAAAAAATTCAAATTACTTTAAAATAAAATGTGAAAAATATATGTTTTTTGTTATCATTTAATATTGTTTTATTAATATTTTCATACTTGATTTTAAGCTGGACAGCCTGTGAGACAAGGCTACATATACATAATACATAATCTATACATAAGAGGGATTTCAGAAGTAGCAAAAAATAATTAAGACATGGCTAAAGGTTTTTAAAAAAAGTCTTAACCCTTAAACGCATACCTCAGGTCTTTAGTGACCCAGGACGTCATTCACTACCCTCCTCCTCATTATTTTTTTTAAGTTAGACTTCAACCTTCTTAGTATTCCTCAAGCAATTCATTGTAAACAATATAACAATAATAAAATGATAAAATAATTGTTTTCCCATACATTTTTTTGTAAAAATTGTATTGGGTCGCAAATGACCCGAGGTGTGTAACAGTTGTATATTGTTTCCGCACAACAATAATTGCATCTTTGATGACGGAATAATAGCAATTCATCTTTATTCCACAAAGTGTCATACACAATGATGAAGTGATGTTCATAAGAATAGAAAGTATCATCAGCAAAACTTAAAATGGCTCAGCGATTTACTGCAGAGCAAGTACTGAACGCAATCAAATATTAGTGTCACTGTCACTTGATGGTGGATCTGGCGAAAATAAAATAGGATTAATTTATGTTTTAAATAATTAACTCTCTCATCCAATGATATTTGAGTTGGCCATCTAGGGGCCAGCTAAGGCCTCCGGGAATAAAGGACCTGTGACAGTGATGATGTAAAAAACATCTGCTCAAGCTGAATCCTTCCAAGTTCCAAAAGATAACAAAATATGCTTTATTTTATTCTTCTGTAATTGTTATTCTAATATCAGGAGAGTTTTATATTATTGTGACACGTAAAGATCCATCCGTGTTAGATATAGATCCGGGTCGCTAAAGACTCGAATATGTAATAATGATTGGCGAAACATTCTTGCATTTAAGGGTTAATGTGACCTTCATACAACAGTACCTTATGCAACCAGTGCAAATTCAAGGGCTCTCCAATTGCGAAATGTAGCAATCCAAATACCTGAAATAAATGAAGAATGATTTAATTAGAACAACCATGATTTACAAATACTACTCACTGAGCAATCTGGTTCATATTATTCCCTTCTTCTTACCAGTAGAAGGAGACAGTAAGTGGCTAGCACAGCAGAAATGATCATCACTATCATGTACCAGTTCACCCATGTTTTCAAATTTTCGAAGGCAAGGCTGCAGGAGGAAAATGAAGCAATATGACACAATCAGTTATTGCTGTACATTTAAACTAGAAAGCAACATGCCAATGGATTTACAATTATAATCATATTGTGCATATTGTGGAATTGTGTTTGTGCTCACTCGTTTACATCAGTGTGGTCGTTGAAGGCAATAAAGCAAACATACATCCAACTCAGGGCAAGTATGGACACAAAAGACAGAAAAGAGAACCAGCAGCATGGCCTCTACAAACAAAGACAAAACAAGACTGCAAACTTCAAAAACATTTCTCTTTCTGCAAGTCAGTAAGCTCTTCTCTTCGTCCCCTTTAAAAAAAGAAGAGAGCTTAAATAATAGTTTTCCCTGATCACTCCACCTGTTTGTTTGCGTGTGATGTTTCAAAGCGATGATTTAGCAACAAATGAGAGCCGGGGGGCATCGTCTTCCCACGTCGAGTTTCGCTTACTGGTTCGAATATTCAAAGTGGGGCCAACCTCTAAACCGAGTGGTTATTTTTATAGCTGATGATTACTAGTCTATCTCACACAGAAATCTCTGAATGCAGCGGTAATTGTTTCTGACACAAATCAGAAGAATTGAGAGTCTTGCTTTTGTATTCAGGCTTCTAATTAAGATACTTTTCTGCCTGTCATGATCATCATCAGTCTTTGTACTCACTTAAAAGGGAAAAGAATTTACATGATAATTGTTCATTAAGGAGGCACTCAATGACAACAATTATCTTTGATTCTGTTCTACATTTATTATGGTAAACTATTCCACCTCTCTCAACTGATTGTGTGAACAGTAAAAAAAAATTGAAAACCAATCGAAATCAACTGCAAATCATAGTAATAGAGAATGGGTGCATCCTTGAGGTGCAACTTCTTTGGGGGAAAACGTGATTAGAAAATGCAAAGTGTCAAGGAAAATGGTTGTTTATGTGAATAAAATCTCACGTTTTGTCTTGTATTATCACTGTTCCAATGACAACCATAGATCCCTCTGAGGCAGGCTTTGGCAATCGAGATCATTGTGTTTTTTACACATCAAATGACTCCAGTTGAAAGTACAAAGATGGATGGGTTTCTTGTCAGGTGAGGTTAACCCTCATATATACTGGTGCAGGCGTTTGATATCAATGACTCATCGCGTCACACCTGAACCTGTGTATGAGAGAAGAGAAGAGAATACAAGATGGGAACCTGTTCTTTAGCTCAAAACAGAACTAAGCTCACACTGCCTGGCTTAGTTATTCAGGAAAAGTAAAATCCGTCCCCTAATAACGATATTTTTGAGAGAGAAAGAGAGTGAGTGTACAGTTGATGTGACTCCAGTCACACATGACAGAGCACGTATGGAAAGGAAGGTTAAATGTAATTATAAAGGAGTGGCATGCTTTGAAAAGCCCTGAAGCAGAAAACTACAAGAAAACCTGTGAGAAAGAGGTAATATCAATCACTCAATTCTAATAAAAGATGGAATGTTCTAACCCAACTTAAGTTCACTGCTGCAGTTGTGCAAATGATAAATACTATGTATTAAATATAACATATTTTAACTATATCCTACAATCAAATGATTCCTAACGGAACGCTTAAACACAGCAATTTAAGTGTGTCCTACTGTAAATTAAATTGACATGAGACATTAAAGATTATTCTGAGCGAGTAAAAAGGACCTTGTTCATATTTTGACAGGGTGTGTATAAAATGAAATATAACCCACAATGTTATGAAGAATTTTGTGCTGTAAGGGTGGTTTTGGTATTAGGTTTAGTTGATGTGAAACCCAGGATCAGATAAACATGTCTAAACAAAAAGTGCTTTAAGTGCTAAAGGCAACAGTGAGGTGAGGGTTAGCACAGCAAAATCAAACTGGAACAAAAATATAAATAAAATACTTCTATGTGCTTGTGTAGAAGTATTTTACACTTGTAATGTCCAAATGACAGTCAAAACTTTGACAATAGAGAAGATCTATTATCAACAATGATAACTGGAGTAATAGCTACTTTGGCTAAATTCAGCTTTGCCATCACAGATTTAAATTACATTTTAAAATATATTAAATTAGAAAACAGATTAATAATGTAATATTAATGTAATATAATAATAATGTAATATAAAAAGATGTAATAATATTTCCCAATATTATATTTTTTTACTGTATTTTTGATCAGGACACAATGCTGACAGGACACAATGCGTGCTGGTCTGAAAACGAGGTGTGTTCAGGCGCATTGTTAAATTGGATTGTTAAAATAGGGCCCAATATGTCCATTATTGCTTTTCAAATGTTTAAAAAGCTCCAATAATAGCAGGTTTTATATCTCTTCCATCAGGAATATTGTCTATCAGCCAGGTAAACTCCACAAACACATAAATATTACACAATCAAAAAGCATAGTGGAAGAGGGTGATGTTGTGGTCCATAAACCATGACTAAACATTTTCAATGCAACTGTCAGATCTGACTCACTGATATACATAAAAGTGTATCAGTGCATCAGGGTCAGTGCAATCCCTGCTATTAGCGCTATAGAATAAACCATGTATTCCAGCATTAAGGATACAAATCTACCCTAGTAAATTCATTACAAAAGGCAGTGCCAAATTTGAAGTACATCACACACTGTAACCACGGTCATGTGCCGCAGTTTCTTGCCAAGTATAAGCAGCCGTTTTGCTAAGTGACAAGCTTCATAAAACTTGAGGCAATAAGTGTTCTTCTGGCTTGACAAAGAAAGAAAGGAAAGCTTGTCAACAGTTGATGTCCTGGCTCTGAAGTCAGGTATGGCAGCACTTTTAATAAGTCACTTATCCCCATTTAAGATCAGACACCAAGTACCAAGTACTACCAACTGCAGCAGTTTATGATTAAATAACCTGTTTCCATATTCAACAGTTTGTACAACACTAAAAACCATCCTGCATTGGGACAATTGGCGCATGGATGACAGTCTCAAAGTCACACCACATTTCTTAGAACATGGTGAAAACTCCATGTTTTGATTCGTTTTGATTCGTTTCAAAATATATTTTGTTGCAATATGTACTGACCTCTAGGAATTATTATTCAAAGAAGTCTTACAAAAATATTACTTACTTCCTAAAATGTCGGATTTTTTGTTTTGTTTTAAAGTTCTGGGGAGTTGCCTGGCTACAGATCCAAAATTTCAATGTAATGATCTCAGAGCCACTTCATTATACCTCTTGCCTTGTGACATGGTGCTCCGTCATGTTGGCAAATGCACTGATCATCACCAAATTGCTCCTGGATCGTTGGGAAAAGTTGCTCAGGCAGGACTTTTTGATGCCATTCTTCATTTATGGCCAGAATTGTGAGAGCCTACCTTGGATGAAAAGCAACCCCACGTGTTAGTCATTACAGATGGCCTTAGGATGCTACATTATTGGCACGACACAGGACTCATTGTAGTGGTCACCTTTTCTTCTCAGGATAATCGGTTTTCCAGATGTCACAAACAGTTGGAAGGGGGCTTTGCACCAGTCTTCTGCTGTCCAATCATTGTACTTCCTACATCTTTTTTTTTTTTTCTTTTTTTTTTGGAGAGAAGTGGCTTCTTCACATAGGCCATTGTCCAGAGTCTTGGTCTCACTGCGAGTCCAGATGCATCATAGTCAATGACTGCTAATACTGAGCAGCTCTGCACTGGTGGTGACATGATTCTGGATCCAACTCCTCAGGAGGAGATGGTCCTGGCGCTTGCTGGTCACTCTGGGCCATCCTAAAGCCTTCTTCACTGCCTTTTAACCTCTCTACTTGAAGTTCTTTATGATTTGGTAAATTGTTCTTTCAAGTGCAATATTCTTTGTAGCAATTTCCTTGCATGTGAGGCCATTTTGATGCAAAGAGATGATGGCTTCCTTTCATAGCAATCAGTCTGCTCTTATAATCCAATCAGAATGATAGAGTGATTCCACCAGACTAGAACCATGTGCTGATGATATGATTAGTGAAATGTTAGCTGATCATTTTGAAATTCAAGGGGGGTGTGGGGGGTAAAGAAGCTTTTGGCCAATGAAGCTTTTTGCAATTATTTAAATATGATCACTCTGCACAATAATCTAAAAATAATGGACTGGTTTTACAGCCTTCATTCAATTAGGACATTTAAATAGCTTTAATAAACATGCCTTATAACATGACTTGACAGCCATTGAGATCTTAGAAAAACACATTACAACTTTCTCACAGTTCAGCAAATACACTCTATTGTCGGGCTTTTAACTGTATGTGCTTAAATCGTTAGAAAACCAAAACTAATAAAACAAATATCAAACATCACATGTCTAGGTATGTACCTCTTTTATTTAAGTGTTTCAGTGCATGCAAACTTTTATTATTTAAATAAATGTTTATATTAAATGTGAAAAAAATATTTTATAATATATTTTTTTAAATATGGTTGCGAGAAAGAAAATGAAAGGAAAACAGCCTATGCAAAGCTTAATGTAAAACCTGCACATGATAAATCCTCTACAAACAGAGGCGGACAATAGTGAAGTATTTTTACATTCTACTCAAGTACATATTTCAAGTATATATACTTTATCACTGTTTTCCTTTGGAAAACTTTTACTTCACTACATTCCAAAGCATAATGTCATACTTTACATTTCATAAATTAAAGTTGTTTTTTTTAACCTTTAATACTTAATTACATTAAAAACGTAATACTTTCTTACTTGTCCTCAAGTAAAACTTTAAATTACTTTTACTTGAGTAAAAGTATACAGTATTACATTTTAATGTAAATAAGTATTAAATGATATTCAATATGAAACGTAGTGCAGTAAAATTACAATATTATGTTTTGGAATGTTGTGAAGTAAAAGTTTTCCAAAGAAGAACACTGATAAAGTACATATAGGTTACATGAAAAATAAAATTACATGGAAAGTAAAAATACTTCACTACTATGCAATACAGACATCTGTTAATTTTGCTGTAACAAAATATTACAAAACTATACATAAGCTCTAGTTTTTGTCGCCCCACGTAATTTTCATAAAGAATCGTCATATGGGCTGTGAGAGCTTTCAACCTATTCTAAAATGTATCCACAAACACAGATCTTGATCTGCAGTTCAGTGACATCATGGGGGGGGGGGGGGGGTTTGTGTCATTTTTTACTCAAGGGTATTCAAATGTAGTTAAGGGTCAAATGTAGTTTAACACAACAGCCACATACCACATAGGCAACATCAAAGTTTTTGTAAAAAAAAAATAAAAAAAATTCTAAATCCAAGTAAATATTTAACCGGATCAAACGTGTCCCCTTAAACATGGTCTAACCTCTTGATAATATTCACACAAAAAAATAAGTTTTTGTATAAATGTTAATTGTTAATAGCAGCGTTGATCACTTAATTTTTTTTTTTTTCGTATTAGGATGATATTAGCACCTGTAATGACGCTCTTAAGCATACCTGACGATATTCAGCTCACACGTTTTTAATAACATTGGATCAGAACAGATATAGCCCGAAAGTATTAACTGAGTTTAAATAGTAGCCAACCTTACCTTGCTGAAAAAGTAAAACAAAGGTGATAGTGGCATCCAAATCAGGCTCTCAAACTTCAGCACTTTTCAACAGTCTCTGCACGCGAAATCATGATGAGACTTTGCTTAAATCCCCCGGAATGAATATTAATGAGGCGCTAACAATGAAGCTTCACATTTCTTGTCGCTTTTGTGTGGAGCGCCACCAAAGCAGTGAGAGCAGTGGTTTTTGTTTTTCCATTTTTCTCCAACAGAGGGCACACAAAGAGCGACATTAATTTGTAACCATTTAAATCGGTGAGAAGCAAGAGATGCTATACCTGACACATAAATGAATAATTTTCGTCTGTATAATATTATATAGTGAGTGTATTGGGAACTGCTGCAAATGCCCATGCCAGAGCTCCTATTAAAAAAGAGTCCCTGGTATAATCTTAGACCAGAGAGCACAAGTAGGCCTACATCTCAGAGATGTCTATTTGACGTCTGCATTTACATCTGCAGGATTTTTTATAGTATTTTTTTTTCATTTGCAATACGTCTAGGACGTATCCTATTTGATGTCATATAGACATTTAGAAAACGTTTTTAGATGCTTAAGATTTAGAATTTAAAACTGCTTTTTTTGACGTTTTTATGTTTGTTTTTGCACAGGAGATGCTTTGCATGAACATCGTACAGACGTACCTGTACTCAGATTAATAATATTTTCCCTCCCCTTATTTACATTTACATATGGCTATAGGTACAACCGCATGCATAAGCAGCAAACACAAAATCAGTAGTAGAAATAAAAATTTAAAAAAGAGCATTTATATAAAATGAAATGAAACGTAATACTTTCAAATGTAATAGATTCTATTAATTTATGGGTTCTTTTGTACATTTCAATATAGGCTACCAGTTGAAAGTGAAATGTAAACTAAATGTGGTGTAATGCAAAGGTTTGTTTTATGCTGTTCACATTTTGTGGATGTACAAATAATATTTATTTATAGAATATGAATAATGAATAGAGATTTTATTTTTAAAAAATATATATTTTTCAAATAAGCATGCCATGGACCTTCAAAGTATAACAAGACATTGTATTTTTTTTTAAATCAATTTATTGTTTTATTGAAATGTGACATGCAGCTTAAAGTCTTGCCAAGAAGTAGTAGCCCAGATGATGGGCAGCAAAAGGAGCAGATGTAGGCTACTTATAGATACGTGCATTTTCCACCTGCTTGGCTGTATAAACACTGAGTGATTGCTAATGTCACATATAGTTAATTATTACTCTTTTCTTACACACATATAAGCTGATTAACTGAAGCCACTGATTATGTTTCTACAAAAACTGACAAGAGGACAATAGGGGAAACTGTTTAGATTCAAAGTTTGTCGACACTTTTTCCTACTCCATTGATTTTTTTTCAGGGTTAATATTTTAGCTATTACTGATTGGGCACATACCTGAAAGTCTTACCAAGTTCCTGAACATATCTTGAAGTCCATTTTGTTAAAATGTAAATAAAAAAATAAAATAAATTGTCAGGATGCTCTTGAAATTGAGCAACGGGACAGGAAGGAAGGGCGGTTGTCAGAGATGACCGAGAGGCCACAGGATGAATTGCGAGAAACTGTCCTAATATCAATATTTTCTTTAGCTCATAATAGTTTTTGTTGACCGAAAAAAAAAAAAAAAAACAGCTGGTCACATGATCTCTAAAAGGGCGGGGCTAATGGTTCTCTCTCGAGGAGTTCTTGGTGAGTTGACAGACACAATCAAAACTGTCGAGCAAAAGCAGCGGTATATATTGCTTGTCTTTTATTTTAGTGTGAGCATATTTGTAACGGCAGTTTATCGCAATGTTTTAATCATTTTTCATGGCTATGGTTCATCGTGGAACGCATCTTGTGTTTATTGTTGAGTGTTAGCAAGCTAGCCTGCTGTACAATGAGAACCGCAGAGAGTGTATTTACATCCCTTTCATTATAAATCTTTTGTCATTTCATGCTTTAGTCACAGTTTTATAAAGATTTTCATTTAGTCTTTTAAAAAAGGTCATTACACTTAAAATACATCGAGGACAATCTGACGATGAACATCATAATGTCGCTGTTGTTGTTTCTCGTATCTTCAATTTCTAGCACAAAACATGGACCAAAAGATTCCATACGATGACTATCAACTGCCGGTAGTGTTTCTTCCATCCTATGAGAGCCCTCCTGCATGGATTCCTCCACAAGAGGTGCTTCAACACTACTAATACATGGTTTCAACTTTTCTTTTGTGATAATATTGACCTTATTTATACCTTTCTTCCTTGTATTCAGAGGATACATCACCCTGACTATAACAATGAGCTCACTCATTTCCTACCTCGCACCGTAGTCTTAAAAAAGCCCCCTGGAGCACAACTGGGCTTCAATATCCGTGGAGGAAAGGCTTCGCAGCTTGGTATATTTATTTCAAAAGTGAGTTGTATCAATTACAACTCCTTCTTTGCTAATCCAAAGAACTTCCATAATCATCTTGGGTTTGCTCAAAATGTTTTGACAGGTGGTGCCAGATTCAGATGCCCATAGAGCAGGACTACAAGAGGGTGATCAGGTGCTTTCTGTCAATGATGTGGACTTTCAAGACATTGAGCATTCAAGGGTAAGACATATGTCCTTCCAAGAGACAGAAACACGCTGGATATCTTCTCCTCTAAACAGAATTAATGTATTCCTAATTTCTCCTAGGCTGTGGAGATTTTAAAGACCGCAAGAGAGATTTTGATGAAGGTCCGATACTTTCCTTACAGTGAGTATTATATTCATCCTTCCCTTGTACAGACTTGATGTTTTCTGTTGTGAATTCCGGTCTATATAGCAAGGCTAAACATGTCTTAGGCTTGGGGATTTAAAATGGATTTAAGGAAATAAAGAAAAAGAAATAAGAATGGTAAAAGTTCCAGTTCAATTGTAGTTATGAAGTAAACTATTATATTTTTACAAATATGCACAAACATACTTTGTGGGGGAATAATTTCAATTTCTAAATATTTTGGGGGGATTTGTATGGCCCAGCTATAGTTTATTTTAATTTAGATACTGTAGGTAACTGATTCAATTGGAGTACCTGACATAAATGTGTTCTGCATCTGTTTTTCTAGATTACCAACGGCAGAAGGAGAGGACTGTACACTAGGTGGCAGAGCTGACCTGCATGACTAAAGCAGTGAGTGACGCAGCTGATGAGGCATTGGTGTGTCAGCGAAACTTTCTTCCTCCCACCACCATCATCATCATCATCCTCCTCCTCTTACTAACTACTGTCTCTGACTAAATGACTACTCAAAAGAAATCATCTTCAAACACTTCAGAACATGCCGGATTCAAAGCTTCTTCACCTATGTTGGTGGCTTTCACACATCTTTTTTTTTTTTGAGCGGTGCAAGTTTTGAATGCAACTGGTAAAATTTCCAGATCCTTTCCTTCCTGTCTTTTCTCTCATCCCATTCCTATGGGAAAATAAGCATATTCTATGTGATATGTCATGCGTATAAAAAAAAAAAACCCACGGTAGAAGTGTTATTTATTGAATGAAATAACTATATACAGTTCTAGGGAAAATGGTACATCATGAATAAATTATGATCTATTATTAATCACTTTAGAGGCATTTGTTTAATGAAGCTGATATTAATGTCTAATATATCATATATTCTTTATTTTATAAAAGTTGTCTTTTTGTGCTTGTATTAATTGTGCATTCTGAGGCCAAGTATTTGCATCAACTGATGTCCTGCTGACAAACACATTGCTACTGACTTAATTAATTGTTATTAAATCAATTTGCTCATGCAAACAGTGCTGTTCAGGTGCAAATACATAATTTTATGCAACAGTCGCATTGGATTAAATAAAAGAAACAGTCTTCAACGTTATAATTTATTTAAAAACAATTAAAAGTATAAAACAATATTACCCTTTAGTGAGTTGGGACTTCATATATATATGAAATTCAAGTTCGCAAACACAAATTTACACATCCATCCATCCATCCATCCTCAGAAAGAAAAATATGTCAAATCTGGATAACTTTGCAACCTATAGTGCAAATGTCTGCATGGATCCACTGGTATCACGTTGTTAACATGCCATTTTCTTTCATGTTCAAGGGCCAAACAAATACATATGAGTAGTACAGAACAGCTCTATCATTGCATTTCTCTGCCTTCTGTTTTCCTCTGCCTGTTACAGGCAAATTAACTAATACCACTTCAAGTAATAAATTGAGGCAATACCACTTTGTGTCTTGGAATGCTTTGGTCATATTACAGGGCCATTACACACAGGTATCTCCCAAGGTTGCTTGGTGTCAATCATTTTCCCACACACACACACCAATACAGACAGCTCTTTGAAAAGGCCCATAAATACATAAAACAAAGGATGACATTGCAAGGAACCTCTCCCCAACCATGGAGATCTAAAATAAGGATTAAACATGCTAGTCTACACACATAAAGAAATAAACAATCTATTCACCTGCATGTCATTTAGGTGCAGCTTCATCAAACCCATTTAGTAATAAATTACAGAGGCAAATAACCCATTTAGTAATAAATTACAGGCAAATAAAAAAAGATCTCATTTAAGACAATGGACCACCTTCAAAAGGCTTTCAAATTAAATTAAGGAGCAGAACTGCATAGTATATAGTATTTTCCCTTATTCAAGTAAGCACCATTATGTCACGTGCGATGCCTTAAGAAACCCAGACATCAATAAAGGAATGTGTAACACGGTGATTGTAAACTCTTACTCTGTGAGCGGGAGAGTGGAATGTTGACATCAACAAACTATAGGTAGGGTTAGAGGTAAGAGACTGACCCGGTGACATGGATCAGAGTTAAAGACTGTCCATTTAGATGTCATTTTAGCTGCTGTCCTCATTCTCTTGGACATCCCTGGATGAGCTCTCATCCACATTCTCTAGCGAGTCTCCGCGCTGGATGGACAGCTCTGCTGGATCCATCATGGCCAGTTCACTCTGTATGGGGTACAGCCACGGCTTATGATCTGGAGAATTTACTGCTTTCCATGCAGGGTAGCTCTGACCGGCTTTATGAACGCTTCTTAAGACCTGTGGAATAACAGAAGAGGGTCAGGGTGTGGCACAAGTATCAACAGAAGTGACACTGAACTTTGGTCGCTTTTCAGTCTTGTGTAACCCAAACAATGAAATGGAATCCAGTTTCACCTCTTTTTCAGGCTTTGCAATGACTCAGATTGCAGCGAGTCTTTTTGCTCAAGCATAGTTATAAATAAGCAGTGTTTCTGGTTTCTGTCTGGGTCTTCTGAATTTCTGGCAGCACAAAGTATCAGTATGCATTTAATACTACTAATAAAGCGTGACTTCGGAACTAAAGGTAATGGATAATTACTAGATGGGAAACAAACCACTTAAAATAATTTTTTATTTTTATTTTTTAATCAAAAAAATTAATAAAATCAAAAAAATAATCAGCATCCTCCTTTTAGACACACACACATACATACATACATATAGAGTGCAAATATGCATTAAGTTGGTTTCATTAGTTAACCGTTCTCTTTAGTTACCATGAACTAATAATTAACGGCACGTCTACAGCATTTATTAATCTTAGTTCGTTAATTTCAACATTTGCCATTACATTATTAAAATCAAGTTACATTTGTTAACATTAGTTAATGCACTGTGAACATGAACTACCAATAAATGACTGAATTTTTATTAACTAACATTAACAAATATCAATAAATACTGTGTTGCTCATTGTTAGTTCAAGTTACATTCATGTACATTAACTAATGTTAACAAATGAGACCTTGCTGTAAAGTGTTACATCCACAGTTTCTGGAAAAAATATGGAAAAATATAACTGTTTTCAATATTGATAAGAATTTTTTCTTGTACAGCAAATAGGCATATTAGAATGATCATGTGACACTGAAGACTGGAGTAATGATGCTGAAAATTCAGCTTTGCCATCACAGGAATAAATTCCATTTTAAAATATGTTTAAACAGAAAAGAGTTTATACAACTAATAAATATTACCGTATTATCAAATAAATGCAGCCTTGGTGTACATTATAGACTTATTTCTCAAACATTTTTTTCACGTTAATGCATATGCATGCATGTACATTAATAAAATATTAAACCTGATCAATGGTCAGTGGAAAGACAAACACCTCAGGTTTCAATAATAGTGTATAACACACCAAGTGTGAAGTATACACCATGTTATCAGTGTGCCCTTTGGACAGAGATACCGTCTGGTAACACTGCAAACAGCCTTACCATATGCTGTAATTCCACAAGACTATGAAACAAACAGCAAATTGAAGCATTATTATAGGTGTTTATAATAAACTGTGTCCGTCATATTCATAGAAGACTAATAAAGAAAAGAGATTTAATAGGAGCCTAAGTGATGCACTCTTCTGTAAATAAAAAGAATGACTGTAGTCATGCAGCTTACAGACAGAACAAGATAAACAAGTTTCACGTTGGTGCAGCAAGTGCTGCGTGAGCGTCTTCAGTACAAGATATTCCAGTAGGTTACCATGGTAACAATTATGATTTCAAAAACCTTAAACGTGGACCCACACACACACACACGTTCACTTACTTTTGGAGCCAGGACCTGAGATGCTTTGTTGACAACCCATTTTGGAAGAGACCCTAAAAAGATGGTTTAAAAAATGGTTATAAAACAGCAACAAATTAAAGTCTTACAATGTAAATGAATGACGGGTAACATTTGGAAAGGAGCAGCGAATTGGTTCATACCTCTGGGATCAGCTTGTGAGAGGTATGTGAAAGTGCAGCTGTTGGGCCCTGTTGGTTTGATCAGGTAACCCGTCATAAGGGAAACAGCTCTTACCAGATCCTTTCGTGGGGGATATTTCTAAAAGAAATTAAGCAAAACTTTATTAAAGTATTTGTATAATTTTTACATTTATGTATTAATACATTATTTTTTATTATAAAATAATGAGTATAATATTCAAAGTTAAAATACACTGCAAGGCCACTGTTTGGATTTGAATATGCAAATGCTTAAGAGTCAATGATTGGATCATTATTTTTATGTTTCTAGCATGTTATGTTTGACAACAGTTCTTCCAACCGTAATTGATGGAGTGTGTATCTTTCCATTTCTTGAACAACCATGTAGGAAGATAAATCATGGCCATATTATACAAGATCCTTACCAAAAACAGATGCACCTCTTGATGTAAATAAATGTTTTGATGTTATTCCCATCAAGAGGTGCATCAATTTTTTGTCAAGATCTTGTGTTGACAATGCAAGAGTCAAGCAACCCATTCCATTCTTTCATAATTTGAGCCTGATGAATCTTGACATTGTCATCCTGGAATATGGCCATGATGCGTACATAATCACTCCAGTAATAATCCAATCATAGACTCTTAAGCATTTGCCCATTGAATCCAAACAGAAACTTTTTTTTGGCCGGGCAGTGTATTTGGATGGGTAAAAACAGCCATTATTTGTGCTAGTGGTGCAGACACATTTCAAGGCCTTTAGCTATATCTTGTCATTCATTAATATAAGGTGTAAGTAAAAAAAGACGTACCGGATGTTTCACTGAGAAGTTAATGATCACATACTCATGTTCAGACGCCTGCCATGAGCGCAGGGTTACCACATCTCGGTTCTTCAATGGTTTCGGACAAAGCCCTGTGAATAAGAGGGGGGGGGGGGGGGTTATATGACATGTAGGCCCATAAAGAGATGCAACTTCACTGCCTGTGACAGAAAAAGAGGAACAAAATAATCTCTGTGTTGACTATAAATACACACAAAAACATGGTCCCAGGAGGCTTTTCTTCAGCCCTGCACTGTGATAAGCCACTGAACGCACAAAAGAACTAACAGAATAACCATAAGACATAAAATAACGCTAAAATAGGTTTAAAAAAATGGACTGAGATTTAAAAGATTACATGACTCACATGAATAGTAGCCCACATCAGCATTGGGACCCAGGCGAGCGATGTCAAAACTCTCAAGCATCGTAGGGTCCCATGACTTCCGGTACTGACCGTCATGAAGCACGTCATACATGGTGGCAGCCGATACATCCTTTATGTTCATTCTACACTGTTTTGGAAACAAACGCATTTGCATTGGTGTTGTTATGGCAGCAGTACACACAGGACTGGGAATGTAAATTAAACTGAAATATAATAGAGAGGGGGGGAAAAAAGAGATGTGTGATCTACTGGGGATCCATAGAGATGATATGCAAGCGAAGTACATTTTCATAATACCATTAAATCATGTCTAACCAATAACCCATTAAGCATTTCATGATGTAGTAAAATTAATGTTCCTTATAAAAGCTATTATAAAGGGTTTAAATATATATATATATATATATATATATATATATATATATATATATATATATATATATATATATATATATATATATATATATATATATGTGTGTGTGGGCCCCTGAAGGGTCTTGGTTGGGGACCCTGCTGTAACTTACAGTTTGAAACCACAGGGTAAATGATTTTAAGAGGCAACATTGACACCATAACTTTTAAAGACATATCAAAACAATATTGCCATACACACATAGCACAACAGTTAAATGTAGGCAAACAGCTTACCTTGATTTTGTGCACTTTGGATATGTACGCTTTGTTGCTTGTAGAAGTAGGGGCCACCTCGACCCAGACCTCCATGTCATTCTTATCATACTTGTTGAGCCAATTCTCGGTGGCCAAGCATTGTTTTTTGAATTCATTAAACATGAATTCATCTGGAATGATTCCCGATCCTCGAGACATAACGTTAGCCTACCTAAAACAACAATTTCACCAATGATTTTCACCGCGAGAAATACACAGATCTTCCTCCGAGGCTCAATAACTTTGTTCTGCTCGCTAAGGATGATGCGCAGTTATTGTAGTTACAGATTAACATTTCAAGCTCGACAAGATTTTTCTCTCAAATTCCTTACCTGGCGTCAGCGTTTGCGCGTGGAAAAAATATCGTCACCACTTCCGGGAGTAGAACAGGTGTATTACAACACTACGAGGTGCGCAGCTAATCTGTCAGCTCTGAACAACAGTGATTTAGCACACTGACATGATCTTGATTTATATCCAATGGCTTTTATGTACTCAAGTGAGAACTGTTGACAAACTGGGTGTGTCGGACCGCTCATATTGATTGGGCATTCGGGTGCGGGTCCAGTGGTCTCTCACTGCTACTGCACTGATTTGCATGATTCATTCATAACGGAATCTCCGATGACGACCTAGTGTCCACGACCGAAACCTTTCAAATCACCGGCACAGACACATATCATTCAACAGGCTTGTTGTGCAGTGTCATTAATAAGAAACTGAATTTCATAGACGTTTCTGTTCTTTGTATTGTCACTATGGTACAGTGGACCAAAGAGAACCCTTTGTTTACTATGCAGTATACATAAAAATGTTTTTGGTGTTTTGGAGCTTGTTTGTAACATTGTTGTGTGTATAATGTTTCATATGTAGGCCTACATCAACATTCAGAAGGCAAGGTGGTGTATTGTACAATTTAGGGGGTTTAATCGGTTTTACAATTTAATCAGTAAATTAGCCTACAAATAAATGTGTTGCCATTGCATATATAGGTGTGATCATCAAGTAATCCATGAAAGTTACTGTATATAATATAATTATTATATATCAAGTATGTATCTAATATCCAACACTATGTGTATAGGTCTATATACAGGAACCAAAAGCAGGATCAACATCAAATCTGGTGAAATATCTTTTATTCATGTGATACATTTTGGTGTCTCTTTAACCGTCCATTTTTTACAGCATATAATAATAGTACTTTGTCACACAAACTTTGCTAAACACTAGTAGACAGCGTATTTCAAACAGACCAACACACTTCAGAATAGCACACAGCTGAGTATTCAGTCAGTGACACGTGATAGAGCTCTGTTCAGGAGGGTTTTCACTCGTATTTATTTTAATTCCTACATATCAAACCATAGTAAATGTTAATGTTTAAAACACACTTGATGCCCTTTTTAAGTCTTAGTGATGAAAGGATTTGTCGGTGTACAGTTGAAAGAGGAAAAGCGACAGTGCTGGGGGGTACGGTGATACCTCTCCAGCAAAAAAAAAGCCCATTCAAGCTATACTGTTGAAACCCAGCATTACAGATGGGGCGTGAAAGTCTTTAATAGTGGCACGATTGTGACACGACTAGGTCTTTGTGATACAGTAGCGAGGCAGCAATGCAAATTATACATCAACCTTTGATTCCCACACATTGCCAACTGCCATTCCCGTCAAGCACACAACACATTGTATCACTAACTAATGAGATAATAAATAAACACATGAAACCAACAGTCTTACGACGAGCAATACCAAGATGTGTCTGTACACTAAGCAATAGCCGTGTTGAATGAAAAAATCGAAATGTCCCGTTCACCTCATTAGCTCTATGCAACGTTAATAGGCTCGAGCAAACCACAGCACTGTGGCCTGATTTGGTGCACCATGACAACCAAACAAGCAAGGCATTTTGTGTTAAACTGTCTCTAAACTGCATGCGGTTCCTACACTTGCGCAGCAAAAACAAGACAGAAAATGAGCAGAATTAGTGTGAATTGCTGATGCTTTCCCTATCCAAGCTCAGAGCGACGGGTTACGATAGTTTGGTTAGTACATACATGTTTTTACAATTAAGTGACTACAGTAGTGGATAAGTCATTAAATATCTTAGGTTTTGAATTTTAACTAAATTAAATAGCAATTTTCCCTTTTCTAAGAACGGGCACAAGAATGTTAAATCCAATTCCCCCCACAGCTCGATACATTGTACTTCCATGCAACCCTCCAAAGATTTCGGAATAAAATTAGCCTGTTCAGGCTTGTCGCAAACAAAACTAATTTTGCTAATTTTTTGCCCATATATGTATATTTCCTGGAAAAAAAAAAACTTTAAATGATATATCTGGTCCCTAATACATAATTAACATGAAAGCATCCAATTATACAGAATATTGTATCCATGGTGCTATTTCACGACGATAATTTCAAAATCGAAGAGATCCCTTCTGTATCTTTCTTTTAAATCACTTCTGCCAAAAAACACAAACAAAATAATAGTGTAATGTTCATGTAAAAATAATACGAAAAAAATATATAAATCAGTAACAGCCTCTCAACACAATAATGTCAAGTTCTTCCTCCAGTGAAATTAAAAAAGAAGGCGAAAAAAGGCTTAAAATGATGACATCAGCCCCAGCTCTGAAACATGTCAACTTCACAACGACTATGATGGCACTGATGTGTGAAAACCTAAGAGCATATGAGCTTATGTCAGTCTGCAACCCCATATAATGCCATGCAGCCAGAACAGATGAGAATCTGAATGGTTTTAGCATTTAATCTATGCTGTGATTTTTTCGTTAATAATATATGCATTTTTGGAATCCATTTTAATACAGAGTAATAGCACATCCACACGGTTACTCTGAAAAGTCACTGAGTCGAAGAGAAAGAAAAGGTTCTCCGCTCATGACATGGGCCGTGAGAGGAGCGAGTGACCACTGAGAGGCAAGCTGTTTGTGTGTGAGGGGGTCGAGTGAGTGGGACGCAGGACCTGGTGGGGGGCGAGGGTGGCTACTAGCACGAGCAGCTGCTCTCAGTAACGGGCAGCTCTGGAGGCTTCTCCAGTTTGATATCGATCACTGAAAGTTTATGTTAAGGATCAGATGCAGACTGGATCATTTGATTAAGCTCGTCTTTACCCTTGGATTATTTTTCACTTGTTTCTGTAAGACAAAAAAACTGGCAGACAAGCAGACATGCTTCTGATCTCCTGCTATCAGGCTGTTGTGGACAAACTAACTCTGACATTTTACTAGCAAATTTAAAGTAAATGTGAAGGATACTGTCCTCTTTGCTTTTCTCTGGTGTGCTATCCATTCCAGGCAAAGCTGCAGCAACACGACGAAACAGCTAGAAAAAAAAAAGAAAGTTCATTACTTAAAAAACTGATGCTTGAGCCAAATGTACAGAAATCAATGCAGGCTTCACATAATACAAAATGTCTTATTAGTAGGGGAGACTGGGGCTAGCTGGATCATATTTTACTCAAAGGTTGACCATTTGTGGCAAATTGTGTTACTATATTGAGTAAGTTGTCACAAAGTAAGCTGCTATTAAAAAAACATATTATAGGCTTTTCAAGTGCAATTAAACACCAAAACACCTATGCAACAAAAGAACACACACGTCACTTCCTGTTGCCAGTGTGTAGCGCTATTACTATAATTGAATATTGTCATATGACGGACAGATGCACTTTTATGGACTTCAAAAACGATGCAACAATTCACTGCCATTATAAAGCTTGGATTAGCCAGGACTTTTTTAATATAACTCAGATTGTGTTCGTCTGAAAGAAGAATGTCGTATACACCTAGGATGACTTGAAGGCGAGTAAATCATGAGCTAATTTTCATTTTTGGGTGAACTAACCCTTTAAGATTAGACTGACCAAATATGATGTTGATCTGATTAAATATGTAGGAGGAGTTGGCAAAAAATGGCAAAAACTGCAACAATTTGGCAGAGAAAATTCAAAATATCTCACTTCCTGTTGGGTTTTCAGATTTTGCAACCAGGGACACTTTTGTAGGTATTGGGTTATTACATGTGTGAAACGTAGCGTGTATGACGCTTAATTGAGATTTTGTAGGTGACACTATCGAGCCATTTTGCCAAACCTAATTCTGAAACCCATATCAGAAGTACATTTTCACCACTTCTGACGCGTGTGCAGTTTCATGAGTTTTTCGAGCATGTTTAGGCCCTCAAAAATGCGATTCCTTTCGGAGAAGAATGATAGACCAAGCAATTACAATAGGGATCCCATCGGTGCTGGTTTTGGCCAACAGATACTGAAATTAAACTGTAAATTTATGAAATGTATGTGAAAACTTCAAACTCAATCTTTAAAACTCGAACCTGACAAATTAGATCTTTTCGATTTCTAAATAAAATTAGGCAAGTAAAAAAAAATATACACCTTTTTTTTTAAGTTTATTAACTGTCCTGACAGTTCAAGCCATCACAGTCCATCAAAATATGCTTCAGCGATAAAGGACGACAAACAAAAATGTATGGGTTAGTCTGGAGTGGGCAGTATAGATAACATGGTCACAGCGATTTTGAAAATGGACACGTTTTCCACCAACCACAGATTGTTTAAATTACACTGATCCCATTCAGCTGGCCATTTCTTGAGGATATAAATGTTTCTAATAGATTTGAAGTCAGAAGGTGGAATTGGGCATTTTTTGAGCCCTGAATATGAAGTCCCTTTTGCCGCAGCATCTGCTTTCTCATTCCCTGGAATTACACAATTCCCTGGCTGGTGCCCAACAAAAAAGGATTTTAAAATTCTGTATTATCCTGTATTATATTGTGCTGCTCAATATTTTGTGTTGAAACCATGATTCGTTTCATTCAGGATTCTCTAATGAATAGCAGATTCAAAAGAACAGCAATTATTTGAAATCTTTTGTAAAATTGCAAATGTTTTTACAGTCACTTTTGATCAATTTCATGTGTTCTTGTCTGAATAAAAGTATTGATTTCTTTCAGTAGTGTGGCTCTTATGACAACTCTCATGTGCAACTAGCCCCGGTCTCCCCTATTTAAAACCTATTATAGGTCCCAGTGAGTAGAGAGATAATTTCTAATGACACTAGCCTTATGAGAAAAAAAGATACAGACACCCTGATCCACTAATTCTGACAACAGAATGCAATGCAATATTAAAAAACACAATGCACGATGAAATTAAGTGGTGCTAAAACACAGCACATAGTGAAAAAATCATTCTAGCAATGCTTGGCCAACATGCAAAGGACAACTGTGACACAGTACATGGGGAGCAACTTCAAGCAAACAAAACAAAAACACAAAAGAGCAGCCCAATAATAGCACAGGACACCTGTGAATGTGTGAATGTGAGGCGGGGGCAGAATGGCTAATGATGGGCGAGGCGAAGAAAGATAGAAACCAAAGGAAGCAGAAGATAGAGTGGTGGAAGGAAGGTGGGGCTGGGCCGTCCTCATTTCTCAGTGATTCTACCTGTTTGACATTGTAGCCAGTCTTTGCGCTGGTTTCAATGAACATGACATTCAGTTCCTTAGCCCTCTGCTCGCCCTCCTCTGTGGTAATCTGTCTGCTCGACCGGAGCAGGGAGGGGAAAGGAAAGAAATAAAGACAGACAAAAGAAATGCATCAAGAAGAAGAAGAGAAAGAGACAGAGACTGACTGAAGTTCACATTAGTAACAGGGGGAAAAAAGAGAAATTAGTGTTTTGATAGGACCCCAACACAGGTTGCAGAGTTGAGAAATGGCTGAAATCGTAACGCTGAAAAGAGATCACTGCACTGCAGTTCAACAAAACACCATTCACTGGGAACACATTTGTTACTTGAGGACAATCTACAACAAAAATAAACACCCCATCAAGGATGATAATGTCATTGGCACTTCGGTCACTGAAATATCACTTGTTTCTTTTCAGCTTAAAGAGATAGTTCACCCAGAAATGAAGATTCTGTCATTATTTACTCACCCTCATGTCATTTAAAGGAATAGTTCACCAAAAAATTTAAATTCGGTTATCATTTACTCACCCTCATGTTGTTCCAAACCTGTATGAGTTTCATTCTTCTGTTGAACACAAAAGAAGATATTTCGAAGAATGTTGGTAACCAGAAATTTGAAGGTAGCCATTATTTTTTTCCTACTTTGGAAGTCTATGGCTACCGTCAACTGTTTGATTACCAACATTCTTTAAAATATCTTCTTTTGTGTTCAACAGAAGAATGAAACTCATACAAGTTTGGAATAACATAAGGCTGAGTCAAAAATTCATTTTTGGGTGAACTATACCTTTAAAGCCTTTTTTCTGCAGAACACAAAAAGAGTTACATATGAGAATGTCCAAGCTGATCCTTTACAGCCACTAAAAGTACATTTTGCTAAACGTTTCGTTTTGTGTTCCACGGAAGACAAAAAAAAGTTATACATGATTGTAACAACACAAGGGTGATGAATTATGACAAAAATGTCAGTATTTTGGGAGAACTATACTTTTGTCTCTAGAGCGCCTCTGTGGCATTCTATCAAATTGATCGACTTCCCACAGACAATAATTTTGACATCAGCTTCATGTATACAGTGCTTTACAGATAGTTATGCCCAGACCAAGACCACTGATTTGAGGGACATTGAATGGTAATCAAATGGATTAAGACGTTAGGCATAGAGCTAGGCATACATTGTTCACTAAAAGTATAATTAACAGTGCAAAATATTTAATAAAAGGCCACACAAGAGAATTTTGTAAATGACATGCTCCAATTTAATGAAAATCAGCAGAACTTTCTGCTGAATTCTATGGCTGCAGAATCCGTGTGGGTGTTATGTTGCATTCTTTCCATATTTCTTCGTGGTATCCTTGGGCAGTTAACAACTGACAAGTTTGGTATGTGATTCTATTACAAAAATAAATGTGTGTTTGAAATTCAGTTGTTTCAAACTGGAATTGGTACAATTGTGAGTTTCGACTGAAGGCAAAAATGTAGATTTTATATTGGGTTCAAGATTGCCAATAGGTTTACCTCTTAGTGACCTCTGTGTGAGCTATACTTTCATGCATTGCTACACTATTGAAAATTGACCTTTTCTGCTCACAAAATGTCTGCACCTTTACGATTATACTAAATATTAGCCGTTGATTTGAGGTGTTGCACATTTCTTTGCTAGGATTCTACTGTAAACGACTGTAATTGTGTATATAGCTGTTTATAGTTTTTACAAAGTGAGGACAGTCTCAAAATTATTTTCTGTGGAAATCGACAATATGCCACAGATTCTGTTAAACAAGTTAGAACCCTAGGTCTACACTGCAGCTGTATCGTGTCACCCACCTGTTTGACGTTATAACCAGCTTTGGCGCTGGTCTCTATGTACATCACACCCAGTTCCCGGGCTTTTTTCTCTGCTGCCTCTACTGACACTTGCCTGCCATAGTCCATAGTTGAGGTGTGGACACAGTTCAAATTAGAATGGATATGAAAAACAAAAGTAGTAATGGGAAATCAAAAATAAAAGGAGAAAATATGACCAAACTGAAAAGCAACAATGGCACAAATTATTCAACATAACATTCAAAATAATAAAGAGAAAACTGAACACAAAAATAACACATAGTGAAGGGCTTAAAACGTGAAGTCTGAGGGATGAACAAAAGATGTGTTCATCAAACTCTTCGAAATGACTGTACCTTTTATCAGCCAAATCTGTCTTGTTGCCAACCAACATGATAATGACATCACTTCCTCTCTCTGTTCTGACATCATCGATCCACTTTGAGGTTTGCTGGAAGGAGTTGAGATCTGAAGAACAGAAGGAAAATGTTAGGCCTGGATTTACTACAGAGGAAAAATGTCTCTTGTGATCTGTTGAAACTGATTCATTAATTCAAAATTTGGCAGTGCAAAAAAATACACTTCAAAGAAAGTGTGCAAGCAGACTGTTAGAATGAAGTTCAACAAAACAGAAGACGGTTAAGTTAAATCACAGTTCCTTTCTATGCTCAGCATGCTCAGTAACTGCAAGTTGATGTTAAAAGAGAAGCATGTTCGATGTACTTTTCATTTAATCTGAAAGAAATCATACAAAACAACACTGTTCCCAAGCAACCATACTAAGATTAACTGCCATGACCTAGAAGCAGCTGCTGAATCGTGTTAACTGTGCCCTGAGGGCATAAATCCCTGCTGACCCAATGAGTGAGGCTCGGACTCACTGGTGATGTCATAGACCACCACAGCAATAGTGGAGTCTCGGATGTAGCTGGGAATGAGGCTGCGGAAGCGCTCCTGCCCTGCAGTGTCCCATAGCTGGAGCCGAACCTGAGGGACCAGCAAACCGTAGTGTGCAAAGAAAACAGGGGAAAGAGAAAAGAGTAGATAAAGAGAGGACAGGGCAAGGGAGCAGGGTTAGAAGAAAAGGACAACATCAAGGAAGCAAATCTTGAAGGAAAAGGAGAAATGCACCTATAGAATTGACCAATTGTTGCAAGGTTTTAGGCATTTCTCCATTCCTGCTCTCTGAATGATGCTGCTTTCTGCGAGATGCTTTGCAAATGGCACTCCTTATCCACAAGTGTTGCTGGATATACTTTATGGTTTTGAAATATTGGTAAAAGCCCAAATTGTACTCATAAAATGTTATTTTCTCACCCTTATGTTGTTCTTTGTTTTGCGAAACACAAAAATAACTTATTTTGAACAATGTTTTAACTGTATTTGCCCATATAATAAAAATCAATGGTGTCCAAAACAACACTGGACCGCGCTGACTGACATTGTATGGACAAAAAAAGGCATCTTTTGGGTTCAATACAATAAAATGTAATACAAATTACATCTATACCCGCTTCAGTTCTTTCCAGCAAATGAGTTAAATGATAATATAAACTACCTCTAAATTAAAATAGTAAAATAGTAAAGTCTTCAAACATCCAATATCGGGGAAGATTTTATATGCACTGGTAGAGAACTTCATAATAGAAAAGGCCCTATCAGCCTTTGATTTTAATCTAGTTTTAGGAACAGTGAATGTTCTTAGGAACTAGCATTCTGATTCATCAATATTTGAAATGTCAAAAGAATGAGGGTGAGAAAATTATGACAGAATTTACATTTTTGGGTGAAATATCCATTCACATTGTTAAAGCGTTCCTCATCTTACTGTGTGTTTAACTTTACCTGGAATGCTCCAATAAACCAGCACACTTATAAAGCTCCATGAGTGCCATTTACTCAAGCAGTACCCAACTAAACCCCACCATGTGGTGAAGCAGGAGCACTAGCTACCTACTTGCTATATCATAGACCACCACTGCGGCTGCTGAGTCTCTGATGTAACTGGGAATGAGGCTACGGAAGCGTTCCTGCCCAGCAGTGTCCCACAGCTGTAGCCGAATCTATGACCGTCCATGCGGCACAACAGGCATGGGGACCCATTCAGCACCCAGCCATGGAAGAGAGTGGGGTGAGGTGGACAAAGACACAACCAAACTTAAAAAAAGGTCAAATGAAAATAAATGATAAACTAATGACATAAGTGTAATGAACTACAAGCATGCGCGAGGAATTACGCAAATGATAACTGTGATGAATCTGTGACACAGACAGTGAAATCACCTGGTGGACTAGCCCTAGTCGGACATTAGAGAAATGTGTTTCACAGGTGTACTTTGTGATTTTAATCCTGTCCAAATCTGCCATGGTTGTTTTTCTCACACAACCGAATGTGAATGTCTGTGATTGCCAATAATGTATCACAGATTACTAATGCCTGATTTGTTTTTTGACCTACCCGAGTTAATGTTTGCACACCAATCTTTCCATTTCATTTTAATATGGATGGTATCTGACGAAAAAATTATACTATAAAATAAATAAAGAGCCAAATCGCCCATTTTAATATCAGTGTCAAGTAAGATGCTTGTCTAGATGTCTCTGCTCACTTACTTCTATAAACGAATCTGAAGTTTATTTAAATAGTGTTTTAATAATATATTAAAGTTATATCAATAAGTAATTCATGAAAAAATATATACGTCATATGTAGCACAGTAGGTGACCTTCTGTAATGTTAGTTCCATCCGAATTGTTAAATGAAATCACAGATGTCAGGTGATAAGAATTATAACTCAAACATTGTTTAGAAAACTAGTCCTGTCCGAATAGGGCGTTATAGACCTTACAAATGATATTAGAAAACGTCAAGGTGAATGACTTGAGCCAGTGTGTGCCGAAACCATCTATTACACCAGTACTAACATTGATAGTCAATATTTAAACTAAATAAGGCTTTTAAAAAGGCTTGGACACACAGAGACTCCATGGAAATTATTCTAGAAATGTTGATTTCTGTCCTACCGTGCGGTCTTCCAAGTACATGGTTTTTGACAGAAAGTCTATACCAATAGTTGCCTATGGAGAGAAACAATGAGTTAACTTGGGGCACATTGTAAAATACAGGCCATTTAAGGAATATTTATTTTGACTGTCTATCTCCGGTGGAACACAAAATTAGGTATTTTGCAGAATTTTCATACTGCTCTTCCTTAAAATGAATCTCTCAAGATAAAAAAAAAATCACTCTCGAGCATATTCAAACAGACGAATGAGCTTGTCAAATTTGATATTAAATTTGATTTCAATGACACCAAAACGCACACGTAAAGAATAGCCTATTTGACAGCCACAAACTAAATTACCACTTGCCAAGCTCTAAAAAAAAAGTAAAAGTAAAAACGGGCACTGAAAAAGTAAAATAAACATTATTGAAACATTTTTCTGCACCAAATCAGCATATTAGAATTATTTCTGAAGGATTGTGTGAAACTGAATTCAGCTTTTCCACAACATGAATAAATTACATTTTAAAAACAGTTATATTATTATATACTATTTCAAGATTTTATTGTTTTTAAATAAATGCTGCCTTTGTGAGCATAGAATACATATTTCAAAAATATTAAAACATCTATTGAATAGTATATTTTGTGTTTATAAAAATAATGTACAACTCAAAAATTATTTTGAAATGTAACTACAGAGTTAGACAGTTGTTGGACCTCATGTAATTTTGGTTGTAAGGAAAATAGCAGTGTGACCATTCTAGAGAGAATCTCCTTTTGTGTCCCATGGGAAAAGGAAAGGTTTGGATCAACATGACAATAAGTAAACGAATAAACAGTTTTCATTAGTGAGTGAAAAACTCATTTAAGTAACCAAACGGACTTCATGACAGCTTTCACAAAGTCAATAACACTGTAATGTTAAGTTTACATGGTAAGCATATGCCATGCCACACGAACATAACATGGACTGTAACAATCACAGCAGATGTTACCTGATAGGTATTATCGAAGCTGTCATACATAAACCTGGTGATAAGTGAAGTTTTGCCCACTGTGGAGGAAAAGAAAAACAACGCATTAAAAATAAGGACCTCGCAGTGAATGCGTCTCCAAACCTAGTGGGATCCCTACATAGACAGCATGTTTGGTGTTCGCATCGATGCTGTCAGGGGAACGGATGCATTGGTCTGCAGGATGATTCTGAACTCTGATCGCCGTGTTGGCAACATGGGTGTCGCCGTCCTGCTTTCCACAGCAACATACTGCATCGATACAGGCTAAGAAATGCAGAAACTCTCGTTTACGACAGCTGGCTGATGCTGCCCGTTTTGCGTCAAATCCAGCCATTGTGAAATGAAAACGTGGATGTGACGCGGATGATGTGGCAGTTAAACATCCCTGATGTGGTTTATAATCTTATGATCTTGATTGTCACAGCCGGTTAGCTAGAAACATGCTAACTGCTAACAGCTAGCAACCATGTTCACACCAGTTAGTATTGTTTTATAGATTAAAACATATTAATATCCCGTGATAGCACAATATCGTTTGCATTGTATGTGTCAAACAGTAACGGTGAATGCGATCATATATAAAAGGCCTTTAAAACGGGACATCTCTATTGTGGCTAAGAACAGACAACACAAACATGCTAATACAAGGACTTGATGGCTTCCCTCGATGTATACATTCAAGAATACATAAACACTGAGGGAAAGACAGAAAAATACATATACTTTATAAATTAAAGCATAATGGAGTCTCACATCTTCGGATCTCACATCTTTTGTATATAGTTCGTGTACTGCAAGGATGTTCAATGCCAACGTTACATGCTACACTTTTTCTGTAAATGTTAGTGTATTTTAAGTGGGTGTCGACAAACGTATCAGTCCAAACTGTCAGATGATTATTTGCATGTGTATTCATTAACATCTATCCTTATAGAGCATCCTTTCACCTGGCCTGTCTATTTCTCTGTCCACGTCTCACATATCTGAACACTTACCGCTTTGCTCGCCCAAGAAAACCAGCTTAAATTTCCGCAGAGGGTTGCCGAACTCTCCGCCACCGGTCGTAGTAGACATATTTATCGAGTATAATAAACAGAAGCTATCTAAATATTACTATTTTCTGTGCGCGGACGAAGGACACTGTACAGTCCAGTGGCGAGAGCAGATAGCTGACGATTCCTGAGTGTGACAGCGCCTCTTAGTGGCCAGAGATGGAAACGCAGGACACGATGTGGCTGTGTTTTAAAACATAGTGCCAAAAAGCTGCCTACCTATGCTGTCTAAGTTTGAAAGCGACTATGATGGTAAAAATGCTGTCGTGGTAGGGAGCTAACTATGTTTTGAGACAGAGTCTATGTCTACTGTCACACCTAACCATTGTGTAGCATCTAATCCCATGTTTCCTCTCATCTTATCAGTGTTGCGTACAAAATAAATGTCTATATTGCCAAAAGTTTTGAGACACCTGCCTTTACACATGAACTTTAATGATATCCCATTCTTAATTCGTAGGGTTTAATATGGAGTTGGCCCACCCTTTTCAACTATAACAGCGTTAACTCTTCTGGAAAGGCTTTCCACAAGGTTTAGGAGTAGGGGAGAGCGGGGCACAACCTAACGCTTTTTGACTTTCTCAGTTTGTGTGTAAATCCACTTGGGGTTCAGAGTATTCCCCCCCCCCCACATTAATTGCACACGTCTAGTACAATTATGTGGTTTTGTTTCATTAATACAGTGTATGTTTTTTTCTTGATTTACCCCGAAAGAATGGAAGTGAAATGTGACAACATGCCCCATAGGTGAGGTACATTGTGTGATGGACACATCGTAACATGACCAGACGAGAGCTTAAAATTATTAAAATTATTATCTGACATAATAACAAAATTAAAAAGACAAACTAAAATATTTTGTCAATAAAATACACGTATTAACCTTTTCGAATAAAAATAATGCCATTTTTTTTAAATCATTAAAAAAAGTTGAGTTTGACAACAAACACACCTCAAAACACAGCTATACAGCATAGTTCAAAACACAATATTAGTTAAGCATTTCTGAACATTGACTCAGTCTTTATTCACCTTTTTCTCACCATGGTTTCTCAATAGAATTAATAAAAGTATAGAATATAATAGCATAGTTCTAATAGGGGCTAATTGTAACAGTGTGACAAAATTCCCCTCCTGCACAACTGGGATTTAAACCCGGCTCATGTCTTCTATTGGTTAGATCAGCATTAAAATAACTATCTCAACTGTTTAATAACAGATATAAGATTAAAATCATATAAGATTTGTCTTATTTTAAATAAACACAAAAATCAGAGATGAAAAATAAACTTAAGAAATTGACTTTTGCAATGGTTAAATAAATGTTCAGTAATATCTTCCAAAGATTTTTTTAATTTGGACGCAATTTTTTTTCTATATAGTGTTGATATGGCAACTAGTACACACACTAAGTTTCGTCATCCTGGCATGTGTGGAAAGTGTGGAAACCATGTGTGTTACAACTAACCCTGTGTTAGGCTGTGCACCGCTCTCCCTTATGGCAATTTTTGACCATTCTTCTAAAAGTGCATTTGTGAGGTCAGGCACTGATGTTGGATGAGAATTCATCCCAAAGGTGTTCTATCGTGTTGAGGTCAGGACTCTGTGCAGGCCAGTAAAGTTCCTACACCAAACTCGCTCAGCCATGTCTTTATGGACCTTGCTTTGTGGTGTGCAGTCATGTTGGAACAAGAAGGGCCCATCCCCAAATTGTTCCCACAAATTTGGGAGCATGAAATTGTCCAAAATGTCTTGGTTTGCTGAAGCATTAAGAGTCCATTTCACTGGAACTAAGGGGCCAATTCCAACCCCTGAAAACAACCCCCACACCATAATCCCCCCTCCACTAAACTTTACACTCTGCATAATGCAGTCAGGCAAGTACCGTTCTTCTGGCAACCGCCAAACCCAGACTCGTCCATCGGATTGCCAGACAGAGATGCGTGATTGGTCACTCCAGAGAACACATCTACACTGCTCAGTGAGTGACAGCGTGCTTTACGCCACTGCATCCAACTCTCTACAAACTGTTCTTGAGCTAATCTGAAGGCCACACAAATTTTTGAGGTCTATAGCTACTGACTTGTTGTTTGCGTTGGTGATTTCTGCGCATTGTGCACCTCAGCATGCACTGGCCCCGCTCTGTGATTTTACATGGCCTACCACTTTGTGGCTGTTGTTCCCAATTGCTTCCACTTTGTTATAATACCACTAACAGTTGACCATGGAATATTTAGTAATGAGGAAATTTCACAAATGGACTTATTGCACAGGTTTATTATCCTGAGCACTCCTGAGAGCGACTCATTCTTTCACAAATGTTAGTAGAAGCAGTCTGCATGCCTAGGTAGTGATGTTACGTCTGACACCGAGGCTCCGAAGCTTGCTTCAAACTCGAACGGTCCTTGCAATGAACCACTGCTTCAGAGCTTGTATCATTACGTTACTAGTCACGTGAAAATGACTTCTGAAGCAAACACACTGGATCACTCCTGTAGTGAACCACCTGACTGCTTTGACAGCCCAATCCAGTGTTGACAGGTTTGAAACCTGGGGGCTGAATTTCTTATAAAAGTGAAGCCAAACCATGGCAACACCTTGGGTTGTAGTAGTCTGTGTTTGGATTGGCATTATTGTTGAGGAGAGTGGATTGAGTTTATTTCAGTGTCACCCTCTGCCACATTTTTTATTTTTATTTTATTATTAATTAGAGAACATGTGAATATTGTTACATAAAAACATGCATCAAAGACAGAAACCCTCTGCTACATTATACAAGTACAACCAGTTACATAAGCACATCCTTTTCAACATACAAAAATATCAGTCCCACCAGTTAGCAAGTTATAGAGTTCTGCTTCCCACAGCTAAACAAGATAAAGCTTTCACACATGATACTGCCCTGCTAAAAAAAAAAAAAAAAAAAAAACTATAGAAACTATTACAGAAATTATATTGGATTTAATGGTTTTCATGGGAATTTCATTGGTTGTAATGGGAATTATAGTGGTCTCTGTGGGTCTCTACTGATATGTGTTGGGTTCTATTGGTGGGGGCATTAAATCCTAATGGAATATGTCCCAAACACACTACCAAAAAAAATCTGTAGTGGTTTAAATGGTAAAAGCCAATGGTTCCTATTGGTATTTTAATAGAAACCATTAGAATTTCTGTGATGGTTTCCAACTTTTTTTAAGCGGGTCTGATCTTCTGTCCTTGTCTAAAGAAATAATTACACACACACACACACACACACACACACACACACACACACACACACACACATCATGCTTAAAGTTTTATTATCAAGGTGAACACATGAAATGCATCAGTATCTGTAAAATTCACCTAAATGAGTTTCACAGCACTATTTCAGCTTTGATCGCCTCGGTAAACACGTAATAAACGGGGCGTTAACATATAAGCCTTGCATTTTATGGTTGTCAGCTTTGTTGCATTAAATTTACTTCACCAGGACATGGTGCTGCAATTTCTATCTGAATGAAGCTTCGAGTAACAATTGTATCAGAAAACAATAATGCTTCGAAACGCTTCATTTGGCCATCACTATGCCTAGGTAGGCCTACTTGATTTTATACACCTTTGGCTATGAAGTGATTGGAACACCTGAATTCAATTATTAGTACGGGGGTACCAATACAGAGTACAGTATATATATATATATATATATATATATATATATATATATATATATATATATATATATATATATATACTTAAAAATAAGTTGTTAGTGTGACGAAATGGGGAATAGACAGACAGCAGGCAGAGAAGTAGGATCCAAATGCAGGGAAAAGTTTTAATGAAAATAAACAATCAAAAACCAGGGACAAAATAACACTGACGGAAAACACAAAAGAAACCACGGGTAACAGAGAATGGGGAAACAGCATACCAAATAACCACGGTATTAAACAACGACCGACAGAGAAACAGAGAAAACATGGGCCTTATATACACACAGGGGAGACTAACAAGGTGACGGCAAACAACTGTGTGCAATGATCAAATGAGTGACAGAACAGGATGATGGGAAATATAGTTTAGGAGTGAATGATACCGTGGGGGAGGAGGACCGCTAGTGGTTACCCGGGGAAACACAAACCCGACAGTTAGGCCATTTAAGAGGGTAAATTATGAAATAGCATATCAAAGTTGTTTTAATGTAGTTTTATTGAAAATGTACACCATGGAATCTTACTACAGTTAAATATTTCACAAATTTCTGGTATTACAGGGGTGGGGGTAATTGACATTAAGGTGAAAATATGGAAGATGACTAGAAAAATGTAGGCCAGTCTTGTTTCACACAGAAAATAGTCACTTGTCAATGTCATTAATCATTAAAACAGACTTTAACGTTGATACATCAAAATAGGTCCTTAAAAATTATATGTAGTGCTCACATATGCATGAATGTAACTGACTTAAAATTAAATGACTGTAAACCCTTGATGTATATATCAATGCAATATTTGGCAAAATGGGAAAAGACATTTATAAATTGAATGTAACTGCACATTGTACCTGGAATAAATACACGTAATAAAATGGTCCAAAGTAAGATGTGTAAATATGTCTAAGCAAAGAATAACTCTTTTATAAACAAAATATGTTCAGGGCATGCAAAAGAACAGAAGATAAAGAATATAAAAAAAGTGGCACTGAATGTGACCTACATGGTATTTCAATAGATGGTCCATTACTCCCTAAGATTATATTTGAAATAAAATAACTATATTGCTGTGAGTATTTAAGACTTGAAATGTGTCCTGTAAAACGTAAAGGGCATTACAAAACATACAATACAAACCTCTCCGATTTTGCTCATGCTTTCAGATAAAGATTCTCATTTAAATTACAGTTAAATATCTCTCACCAAACACATTTGCTGCATTAACAACCAGGAAGTTTCGGGCCCATTTTCTTTGGATTTTCTCAATATTCACAGCCAGCGTGTCAAAATGTTTAAGTCTAATTAAAGATATTCTTACTCAACTTATCGTCCACATCCTAAATTAATCCTAGTGTTTGCAAATAAATTAGTATCCATTCGCTCTCAGTTAACACGGTGTTAATGTTGATGAGTACATGCAGGTTTATTCACAAACACGTATCCATAAAAGAAATTAAACTGTTTAATTGAACAAGGCAATATCATGTAAAATGCTAAACTAAAACTCAAAAGCATTGCTTTAGTTAACAGCCTTTCTATCAGAGCTTTGGCTCTGGGGTCGCCATCAAATGATGTCTGTAAAAATACTAATGAGGGACTGCTTAGCATGCCCTAAATTAGGAAACAGAGCTAGTATTTGTTGAAAAATACCATGTTAAGCCCACATAAGGCCATGTTCAATAGGGCACACAGCATAAAAGTAAAACAAAAAACAAAAAAAACATTCAAACAAGGCTGACGGAGTGAAAAAGACAGGAAGAAGAGTGGACGCTTAGTTCTCATGGAAGCTGCAATCCCCTCTCCCAATGGATGGCCAAGACAAGAGTTAAAAGAAGCTAGAGGAAGAGAGGAGACACAAACGCAGATTAGAGGAAGTATCAGGAGGGCATTGAACTGGGCATCAGTGCCAGTGGGAAGACAAGTTTACATCAGTCAATTGGAAATGGGCACTCCGAATTTTCTTGTCTTTGCCAGCCAAAAGCATGAAGCATTCGGAATGTGGGCGGATAGGAGCACACCATCCTTCTGCCTTGCTTCAAATGCATTGTGCATCCTCTTCACAATTTACTTTTAAACATGCATGGATTCGTTCAATGCAATGTTGCTTTCAGCTTGCGTTCTAACAGTAATACAATTGTGGTCAAGAGTAGCCTAATCTAAAACTTTTTAGGAACAAAACAGCTTAATTGGGACAGTGATTATAATGATTGCATTTTCCCTCCCCAAATCTCTGAAGAGGCAAACATCTTAAGCATATTAGTAACACACCGCAAATAAGCACAGCCTTCAGCAAAGGTAACACAATAAATATAAATGTTAGTAAAAGCTGCAGAAAGAGCACACAATGAAAACACAAGAGGTGATCTATAAGAAACACAGAGGGCCGGGTCCACA
This sequence comes from Romanogobio albipinnatus, assembly GCA_023566225.1. NCBI lineage: Eukaryota > Metazoa > Chordata > Actinopteri > Cypriniformes > Gobionidae > Romanogobio > Romanogobio albipinnatus. The sequence goes on along the minus strand of CM042246.1, from coordinate 25,241,783 downwards.
CTGCCTCGGGGTACCGGTTAACCAAAGAGTCTGGGCCTGGTCCCTTATCAAAGCCATACTACTCAGTGCAGAGCCAGGGATTACTGCAAAGGAAAGTAAATACACACACGGCAGTGAGCAGGGAGACTGGAGGGAGCAAGAGAGTTAATTAAAGTGCTTAATACCAATCACATCAATACCACTTGTTGAAAGTCCAGCACCCAGATACCATCCAAAATAAATGTCATCCAGCACAGAACCAATAAAATCACTATGATTTTGCTGAACAGTCCGGTATCTTTAATTGTAACTTGCTTAAGAGACTGAAAATAAAATTGTCATTTTCTGCAGTGATAGATATAAATGGATTAAAAACAAAATGATCGCCTATACATTTCCAGGATCATTCATTTGAGTTGTGGCAGTGGTCAAGCAGCTCTTCGTTTGGTAATACAGGCCACAAACCTTTATAAAAGTACTTTCAAATGTAAGACTAAGCAAGTCTTATTAGATATGCTCAGTTAAGCATAAAGATATAGTGAATTCCTTTAAAGGTTACAGTCCAGCTCCTCTCTAAAGCGCCATATTGAATTGAATACAGATGAAAACGAGGCTGTGAGGTATAGACGTACAGTCTTTACAATAACACGCCCTGTATAAAGGTCCTAGATCACAATTTTCACAACCCATAAATCGGTTTTATGGAGTTGAAGTTTTTTTTGTATTTTTTTTTTTTAGAAAGACTCGATAGCTGAACAATTGGATTGGGTCTTCTATTCTTCATAGCCTTGTTTTCATTGCTGTCAAAAATGCAATATGGCGCCACCCTGCTATGGTCTATAAATTGAGGAATCAATATTTTCCAATACATATCAAGCAAATCAAACACTGGCCATGTCACCCCCAGTGCATAAACATTTAGTCACAATAATATTATGTTAATTAACTGTTTGGTAACCATACACAATGATTTTCCACAGTTTTAAGCTTTATGAAAGAAGCTTTATTGGTCCCCATGCAATTGATATTTAATGATTAGAAAGTGAGTTTTTATTTTTATTTTAATTTTGTGAAAAATAAAATATCACAAAAATAAAGAACTATAAAAAGGTTCTTACATTTAGATGAAATGTGCCAATATTAAGTTTCTATACTAATACAAGCATAGCAATAACATGTTTATAAAAAATAAAAAAAACAACAACATTGAGGTATGGCAGCAGATGACATCTGCATAACATGCATGAGCTAAAATGAGACAAAAAAAAACACTTCATTACTACTCATTCCTAAATTTTATTAGAAAACTGCAAAAACGCTTTAAAGCTCAATGACTGAACTGAAAGCAGCTCGTATATCTTCATTATAGTACCAATGAAAATGATGGTACGAACAGTCAAATTAAATTTGTCTCATTTTAACCTGTGTACTCACTACTGCAACAGTAGCCATTTATGTTAAAGTTGATTCATACACTAGTCATGCAGAACAAAGCAATATCATGACATCACAAAGAATAGCAAGTAAAACAAAGAAGAAAAAACATGTAAAAAGGTTAAACAATCTAAAGAAGGATTCCATTCACAGTTAATATCCCTCCTCAGCTGTATTATGCGTGAAACTGGGGGGGGGGGTAAAGGGGCGGGAGAGAGGGGGGAGGGAACGGGAACGGCATGGCTCAGGAACACTGAGGGGGGAGAGCTCATTCACAGCGGGCAGGGGGAGCACTTTCTACAGGAATCCTGAACTGGAAACGAGAGAGAAGGAAGATTATTGTTCCCTACAGGTTACACAATGTTGTATTCACACATTAATAAAACAAATTAAAAAAACGATCCAAAATGTTAGTCGTGCATCGGTTAAAACACTTGAAAGCAGTTGCAGGGGGTATATGTGGTAAGGCTTAGAATTGTTCTCTTTGTGCTGGATAAAATTGACTACATTGTCTCTTCTGCTGTGTTATTTACATAAACCGGACATCCTTTAAGGGACAACTTTAACATGTGTTATTTAACTATTACTAACAGGTCTGTGGCAAGGGATAGCTCACTCAACAACAGCTTATTTTAGGCCAAGTGTAGGACTAGTGTGACCCAGCTGTAGAAGCCGAGCCATTAAAGACTCTTTTGTGTGAGATTGTGGAAGAGCAGTGGAGTGCAAACAACAGCAGATTGTTTTGGATTCAGATGGCAGATGGCTGCCATCACATCAGGAGAGCAATAAACTCTCGCCTTGCACTGGTGACATAATATCCCCTGCTGCTACCACAGACATTTTTCACACTGCCAGTGTTTAGGACTTTTAAGCATGAATAGGAAACGTTGTAATTACTACTGCAGTGCATTAACACCGCAATTACAGGATCAGTGTAACTGACCGTCATCATTACATGCGTTTTTGTAATTTAGTCCCCTCATGCGAACGAGGGTTTGTGCCTTAAGAGATACTTTGAAAGCCTTACCAGCATAAGGTGACTCATGCAGGACTGGGAGCAGGTGAGGAGGAGTTAACTGGAAAACAGCATGGATGAGACGTACATGACACGTGTACAAACTAGACAAGACACCTTACAAGCAACATCACAATGAATATTGCCCCACATGAACACTGAGGAAAACTGTAACATTGTATCTTCTATATGCAGGGATAAATATCACCCACTGGATAATGAAAAATGAAGTGGTACGAAACAGTTCAATCTCAAGTATTGGATTTGGCCAAAGGGCCTGTTCTTGCACTTTATGCATTACAAAAACGCTTCCTCAGTATCTCATTCCTGTGAAATGTAACTTGAGTGTTTTTAAAGCAGTGTCTGCTGCCTCGTGAGGACATACAGGAAGCTTAAGGGGAAAATGGTTAAAAATACAGCAGAGATCGATTGGGGGAAAACAACAACAAAAAGGTAAACCTTGTCAGTGCAAGTGTCTTCTTCCCACATAATATTCAGGTGAATGCAGCGAATCAGCTTGAATACACAACCCTGATTGATTACAGGCATTATTTAAGCAATTTATTTCAGCTCTAATTACCAGTACCATTTTTAGATTGAATGTGCATGACCCTTTGATTAAATATTGTACTGTTAATAAAGCAGTCAATTTACAAACCATGAAAATTGGTCGTAATTACATGTAATTATATAGCATATATAATTAGAACTATATAGAAATGTTCTATTCATACAAGACTTATACCACACATCAGACTGGGTGATGTCACAATTAAAGTATGCTATAGTTTCCCACAAATGGAAATACAGTTGAACAATACTATAAATGTATTGGATGTAACTGCAAGTTTTATATAATAAATGCACAATAATATGAATAGTTTCACTACAGTTCAAAAGTTTGGGTCGGTAAGATTTTTAAATGTTTTTGAAAGAAGTCTCTTATGCTCACAAAGGCTGCATTTATTTGACCAAAATACAGTAAAACAGTAATATTCTGAAATAAAATTTTAAAATGTAATTTATTCCTGTGGTGGCAAAGCTGAATTTTCAGCATCATTACTCCAGTCTTCACATGATCCTTCAGAAATCATTCTAATGTGCTGATTTACTGTGCTGCTTAATATTTTAGTGGAGACAGACACATTTTTTCAGGATTCTTTGATGAATAGAAAGATCAAAAGAGCATTTATTTTAAATAGAAATCTATTGTAATGCAATACATGTCTTTACTGCCATTTTTAATCAATTTAATGCATCCTTGACTTAAATCAAGTATCAGTATCTTACTGGCCTAAAACTTTTAAACAGTAGTGTATATGCTCTAACTAGACCGTTCATTTTCTTTTCACTGCACTGCAGACACGGTGTCAACACCATCCATCTGAATTCCATAGTTCTGGTAATGATCTAATGATCAACGTCACCTGCAATCTTACGTGAGTGGTCAATGAAATGCACAAATGTTCTCCTGCATCGTGATCGTCTGGTGTCTTGGGGAGGGAAGGTTGTGAGGGTTAAGAACCACGTGGAGAGGTCAATACTTACTTTTTCCTCTCTTTTTCCTTCTTGAGTGTGGCAGAGCTCCCTGCCTGCTGGGCCTGTGACTGCAGCAGCTCAGCGGCCGTCTTCTTCTGCTTGAAGCCGTTCAGCTCGTCATCGAGAGACTTCTTCTTGTCCTCTAGTTTCTTCTTCTCATCCTGGTGAAGCTTCTTGAGACGGTCAAACTTTTCATGAAGCTGTGAAGTGAACACCAAAGTGTCAGTATGTGAGCTGTTACTGAACAAACAACGCTTTTTATCTACTGTAAATAGCTATTTATGGGAGTTAACACTTTTTTTTATACTGTTTAGTTGTATTTGATATTATGAATCATCCCAGATATACTGTAACTTTCGGAGACCTTTATAACAAAATTGCTACAAAATTACAGGCTATACCTGCAAACAAACAAACAAACCTCTTTTTCTGCCTCTTTCAGCTCTGCTTCCTTTTCTTTGACTCTCTGGACAAACATCTGCCTCATCTCTTCCTCTTTCTTCTGCAGCTCACCCATGAACTCATTCCTCTTGGCCTCGTATGTTTCCTGGAGGCTGAACACAAACCAGATCCAAAATATATTTAACCATTAATTTATGCCAGTAAATGCAGACTATAAATGATATAAATGATAGAGAACTATTTCCAGATTGTTGGTGTGATCATGACTCTCTTCACCTGAAGGGTTTGCTGTCGGGGTCGGTGTCTTTGAATCCCATCTCCTCCAGCTTGCAGCGACGGTATAGCTCATAGTGGCGAGTGTGAGTCTGCTCTCGCAGGTCCTCCATGTTGACCCTGATCAGCATCTCTCGCAGCTTCACAAAATCACAGTGATTCTCGTTCTCCACTGGAAAACACATGCTATTCAAAATGAGCACTAAGCCAAAGTCTTATTGGGACATGAAAAAAAGAAGGGAATAACTTCCTCCAGGACATGCCACACACATTAATTACTACATTCCCTTTAAGGGTGGAGTTAGTCTAAAAGTTAGAGATATGGGTAGTTTATGGAAAAGTTCCAGATTAGTAGTTCACATGGCATACTGTACCAAATAAGAGTGGTACACCTAAAACTACTTTAAGCATTCTTTTAATTCTTGTAGGTGCATACAGGAGACTGTAAAAAAATAATGCTTTAAAGAAATGGTGACCTTATAAATTACAGAACTTATTTTATACCACTGAAACAAGGAAGCCTTTGAGAAAAACATACATGACCTCTATTAACAGTCAGTTTATATAACTAAAAATGCATCCCTTTCTTCACGGTTTTAATCCAAGAAATTGTTCCTTTCATCAATTCAAGTTAACTACGTGCCACAAAATCTTGAGTAAATGAATGACACACATCACATATATCCATATTTTTCCTCAGTGAGTTCAGCCTTGCAGCAAGCTAAATTAAGTAATACCACGTGTGCCCCCGCAGCCTCATGTGCCAAGAGAGAGAGAGAGAGAGAGAGAGAGAGAGAGAAAGAGAGAGAGAGAGAGAGAGAGAGAGAGAGAGAGAGAGAGAGAGAGAGAGAGAGAGAGAGAGAGAGAGAGAGAGAGAGAGAAAGAAAGAGAGAGAGAGAGAGAAAGAGAGAGATTCAGAGTGATGTCACAGACAGCCTGAGGACAGTCACAGCACTGCTGCTCTAATGTTACGCATCAAATCACTGCATGTATACAACACGCATCAATAAAGACTGACAGGACAAATTGTGAATGAAGTGAGCTGGACTTGCACAGCTTATTGAACATGACTAATGAACATCATTGTACTCTAGAGCCTCTTTTTTCATAAAATGGAAAAAGGCATTGCAATAAGCATGTGTAACATTCATCAACATGCATCAAAAAACATTCTGTTCCCAAACTTAAATTGTAGTGTATAGCAGATGTTTAATCAGCTGCCTTTCACGTCACTGCTCAGGATATTCATTAGTGAAGGGTTTGGGATTGTGTTATTTTGGTGCCATCATCCAATCAGCACTATCCTGATGTAATTTTTCTGTGGCTCCACACTGGTTAGCCACATTGAAATTACAGCTCAGTTTTCTCTTTTTGACAGCCCTAATACATTAGCATTCTGCCCTTCTGTGAAAAATATGCAAGAAAGAGGATGGTATGTTGAGAGGGAGTGTCCAGACACAACGCTGCAGAAAGGGAGGGAAGGGATGGGTTTGGATGTCCTGAACAAAGAGGCCATGGCCAAACAGAGGAAAGAGCTCAGTGTCATTTCCTCTGGAAGACGTGACCAGAACTTACCCTGGACGGTTCCCCAGGGGTACTGGCGTGCTCGCACCATCTTGTTCCCAATCTTCACTTCCTCAGTGCTTCCCACCACCGCAAAAGGCAAATGACCCTGCAGAGCAAAAAAAAAAAAAAATCCCTCAAACAAATAATTTAGCAGAAATACTGCAGTCTATTTTAAATTCTTACTGTAACAGACAAGATGACACAGCATTTAAATCCATATTAGTGAAATTAGTTACACATACCTACCTTTCAAAAGTTTGGGGACAATGCAAAAAAAAAACCTAAAGAAATTAATACTTTTATTCAGCAAGGATTAGTTAAATTGATCAAAAGTCACAGTAAGAGACATGTTACAAAATAATTTTTTTTTATTTCAAATAAATCCTGTTCTTTTGAACTTTATATTTGTCAAAGAATCCTAAAAAACTGATCAGTTTCCACAAAATTAATGAATTAATTATCAAAAAAATAAATCAAACCCAAACTTTTGAACAGTAATGTAACTAAATCCACTCGTCTATCAATCAGTCTTGGTCTAAGATACTAGGAACACAATGAGGAACAATATAGTATCCTCCTTTCTACTGAAGCACTACGTCTCACAGTAGCAAAGACCTTGTAAAGAAATCACCTTGTTAAGATGCTATTTACAAGACAAGAACAGCTTTTAAAACCACTCAGAAAGATATGAGGGCGCATCCCATTTGAACCAAATGGGATTTGTCTTGAGGTCAGCTAGCTTTGTTTCCAATGGTTAACCTGTACTGGAAGACCCCCACAGTAACCCCACAGGCACAGGCTTTCTGGTGAAAGTGACATTCATTCATTGGATGTCATGCAGCCTGCTCTATGTTGTTGGGAGCGTGCATTGATGAAGAATGCCTCCCCTTTTGTGGTGTAATTTCCTGTGAGCAAACACAGGAAAGAAAGCTGGACCCCATATGGACTCTTTCTCACATAAACTGCGATGTGATATGCAAACTGGATGAGCACTTAAGTATAAAATATGGCTGTGTTGTCTCCAAGCAAAACAGGACATAGTACATTGACTACGTAAAAGAATTTCAAGTGGAATAGGAACACATCATTCATTCTTAATCTTGTTTATCTAATTTCATAATACCAACAAACTGTAGATAAGTATGCATGTATATATATATATATATATATATATATATATATATATATATATATATAGCACATAGTAACTAGATTTTAGACATAGAAACATAGCAGCACATCTTTTCTCAATTATCAGCATGATTTTAGGTATCACTCATATCCGAAACACATACAATGTGGAATGAGTTATGCACTAAAGTTTAAAGAGTTAAGGGTCTATTAATATTAATAACTTACAATACACTTTAAAAGCACATCTTGTTTAGTGCATGTAACAACAGGAATGAATACAAATGAATGACATTTAGCAGTAAGCTCCTCACATTCATGGTTGAGTTGATCTCTGCCACAGTCTCATCGTCGGTGGGAAACTGGTAGATCTGGACACCATTGCTAACCAACTCACTCGTGATCTTGATTTTGAACTTTGCCAGTTCACTCTTTGAGATGGCATCTGACTTGGCAATAATGGGGATGATATTCACCTGTATATAATAGGAGAAAGATTACTTGTAATCAGAAATTTAATCAATATATATTAATATGAATTAAGATGTTGACGTCAACCAGAAACAGCAGTGGACAGAAGATTTCAGTGCATACTGACATATAAAACCTCACACGGCTATGGTGAGTAAATATGTCCACTTCAGATAGCTAACGTTCAACTACTCAGGCAGTAAATTACTAAATTTGGATGCAAGCAACTGAAAGCTACCTCAGAACATCTGGCTGAGTCCAGATAAATATAGACACTGACATTCTCTCATCATGTCTTTTATGCTTGAGCAAACTGAATAAATAGCTGACAAAGAAAAGGCTGAATTTACTTTATGCTATAAGCAGATGCTGCTGCAGACACAAATGAAATGAAAATGACACAAATAGATATCCTCTTTTTACATTTTTAATAAGGAGGAGCTAATCCAATCAAAATTAACTCTATAGAACCATGTGAAAGCTTACATAACCTCCGCCTGCTCACATCTGAACATGCCCTCAAACTAGGGGTGTAAATCGAACGGTTCATCATGATCTGATACTGATTCTCATAGCCAGCAATACAATATTTGCTGACAAACCTAAAAAGGTATGTGATACAATTAGATTCATAATTTTGTCTGTATTTGTCAGTTCAAGCACAAAAGAAGAGAAAGAGAACTCGCTCTCTGTGTGCACTATAGATGTGTGTGCACAGAAAAATTCTCACACAGATCTTAAGTGATAATTTCCTAAATCATTTCTCTTTTACGTCTTTGTGACGGTGCAGCAATGCTCCGTTTGGGACAGTGACAGTACTGTCTTTCTGCATCTATCTAGTCCTTATTGTCGAGCACTGACAGGTGAGTTTAAATGAGAATGCACGCGTTGGTGCCGGTAATGCATAGAGGGACAGTGCGTGAAGATGTGGAGAGTGTCAAAATAATGGTGTCTCTTGAAAAAATATAGGTGGAGGTATTTTTTACACGTTGCAACGATAGATTTTATCCTTAGTCAATTGATCAATGTATCATGTATTGTATTCAGCATATGCAGCTATTTGCTATTCACTTTGAAACCAATTCAGAGAGGGTATTTAAAGGCATAGTTCACTTAAAAATTAACATTTGCATCTTTGTAGTTGAGAGCCCCAGTTCCCATTCATTTTCATTATATAGAAAAGAATGGCCTGGATGTACGTCAAACATTCATCCTTTGCGTTCCACAAAAGAAAGACATACAGTTTGGGAACAGCATGAGGCTTAGTAAATGTTTTTGAAAAAAAATGGTTTGGATTAATTATTCCTTTAATCTCGGGTCTCATATTCAAACACCCCTCTTTTCTCATGACTCTCTCTCATACACACACGCATGCACGCAAACACAAGCAAACAAACACACACACCCACCCACCCACACAAGTGCACATATGGAGTGCTCTGATCCCGATCACTCAATTTTTACACTCCTGCCACCCACACCAACATCTAAGTACTATTCTCAGTAGCTTGGTCAGAATGGTCACTAGCTTTACGCTTTGTCTGTTTCCTGTAATTTACTATTGACGAATTGTGAGGTTAACACAGACACTTCAAAAAAAAAAGGTTCAGACACAGTGCGAGTACACAGGATACTCTACTCAAGCATGCGAGGCTACTGTTAGTTTCAGCTTCAGATCTAAGAGGGCATCTTTGTTCATACAGTCTGTGCAGCACAGAGGGAGATGAAACAGAATGCAGTATTACACAGCTGACCTTCACTGACTCCATAATATACAGATCCAATGACATTAAACATGGCATAGCCATCAGCTGAATGCTTAATAACCCACATCTTAAAACAACTGCTCTGCACAGCTAAACAGTAAATAATGCTAAACAACATATAACAGACATTCAATTAAATTCAATTATTCAATTAAAGCTGATTTTTGTAATTCTATATAATACTATAATACTATTAATTTTCTAGAATGTTTTAAAAATTATGTAGTCATATAGTAATGTGTTTTTTGATAGACCACACCACAGTATTAAACACTTTCATGTTTCTACCATTGACCATATAATCATACTGGTCAGTCCCGAGTGTGCCCAACCATTTGTTAAAAATAAAATGCATCACCAACCTTACTGTCTAGCTTCTTCATAGTAACCAGGTCAAGCGACTTTAGCGAGTGTCCAGTGGGAGCGATAAAATACAGACAGGCGTGGATCCGTGTATCATGATAACTGTGTAGAGTGCGTTTAATCTTCAGTTCCTCTTGAAGGTACGCTTCAAACTGAGCATCGATGAACTCCACAATAGACTTGTAACTGCAAATTGAACAATGAAAGAGGTGGAAATATTTCAAAGGTACTTAGAGGCACAACACAAACACAAAAGATAATAGTAGCACTAAAATAAAGAAGTGTTAATATAGTATAAGCTTCATGCTTATTACAGAACTGTAAAATAAAACTTTGTGAGCTTTAAGGGGAAAAGGTACTGGTTGAGGCATCCATAAATAGTTGGATAGGCTAGCTTAAGACCCATGAAAGCCCATCTTCAGGCAAAATAAAGCCTGTAACAAGCATTCAGCTTAATAACATGCTGTTTTAGCAGAATCTGAAAACAATCTTTATAACTGGCACATTCTTAGCCTACGGCATCAGAAACCTGAAAGTGGGGAATCTCATGTCATTATACCATCCAACCTCTATATTATAATGAGCTCTGCACACAAAAGGGTCATATGACAGCAACTGAGAAAAGCAGGAACAACAGAATTCTCTTTTGTTTTGTTCTTATGAAAATTGCATCAAAGGCTCTAAAGTCCCAAACAGGGGCATTCAATTATACATATTACACACACACACATATACATTATATTATATATATATATATATTTATATATTTATATTTATTTATTTATTTTTATTTATTTATTTATATTTATATATTTGTGACCATGGACCACAAAACCAGTCATACGGGTCAATTTTTTAAAATAGGTTTTATACATCACCTGAAAGCTGAATAAATAAGCTTTCCATTGATGTATTGTTTGTTAGGGTTGGATATTTGGCCGAGAGACAGCTATTTGAAAATCTGGTTCTGAGGGTGCAAAAAAAAATCTAAATATTGACCAGATTGCCTTTAAAGTTGTCTAAATTAAGTCCTTAGCAATATAATATAATATATATATATCCACAAACCCAAAAACATTGATGTGTCCACAAATCCCCCCCCCCTAGCCTAAATTCAGTTGCTATTTATTTTTAGATATAATAATCAACACTCATAAGCTTCACATAAGGCAGTTTTTGCATTAACTTCTAAATCTAATTATTTGTATTCGTTGTTGAAATATAAACATTTAGTGGCTGTCATTTTCATAACAGGTTTATTTAAACATACATTAAATAAACAAGACATCACTAACAGGCTAAGTAGTATAGTAATCAATATATATAGGCCAATATGATGAATATAACGGCTAATATAGTGCATGTATGCAGTGAAAGAGTTGATTTCTCTAGTGAGCTAACAGCTGTGGACACTGAATGACTTCTGAGTAAACGTGATTCTGCATGACATTGTTTACAAGCAGTTTTATTGTCTTTCCACGGTTGAAACACAGATGGAGCGATTACACGACATGATACATTTCAGTAAGTTGTAATGTATCCTCAACATACTTTAAGATGTATCAATTTATGTTTATTCTTTAGGAAGAGATGATCGCATTGACTCGCACGCCGCGCACTGCCTGCAAGTTGAACTGATACGCGTCTATCAGTCACATCACATTAAAGAGCATTAAAACCAGGGGCGTAAATTTCATTTAAAAGTTGGGGGGGGGGCAATAAACATGAAATTTCTCAAGAGCAATTTTTGAAGGGGACACAAATAATACAGCCAAAATCGTACTTGTAGGGATATGTGTACCACCAAAAAACAAAAAACAAAAAACATTTCGTACTTATTTGGCGTTTTGGTGTACTGAAAAATTATCTAATGTCCGTTTTTCTTTTCTCTGTCATTTTATCTGACCAACAACACAAAGCGATAGTGGTTTAAATACGATTAAGTTTCACCACGCAGTCATATTATAATTATTAAATTATCTTGCGTCCTCCACATAGTATTTTATACTATGATATTCAGATATTTAGATTTTCAACTGCAGCAAGCCTCTGATCTGCCACTTATTATCATATTGAGCAAAACCCTACACAGATCTGACTGAACTTTCGGTTTAGAATTAGCCAATTTTTAGAATTTGGAGGCGGGTTGCTTGAATTTTGGGTTCATTAGCCGATTATTCGTAATGAAAAACACAACAACAAAACAGTACAATGACACACTCCCTTAAATAGGCACTTTTACGCTTTGAAACCAAATCTTCGATAATCTTGTCTGTCAGCTGTTTGCTCGTTCGGCTCGTGCTGTATTGAGCAGACACGTTCAGTTTTTAATTGTTTTGTCAGTTCTCTAACTGAACTAAATGATTTTATTACTATACAGCGGAGCGGGGCGGTGCGGCGGTGGGCAAGTGATGTTAACAGTGTTTTGCCTAATCTGTATTAAAGAGAAAAGAATCACTTCATCTGACGTTTAAAGTGAATAAAATAGCCTTGACAGCTACTTACTGGTGTTTCACAACTGCTCTCTGAAGAGCCTTGTTCTCTCAACAAACTTGTGTGGTAGTTTTTCTACGTTCTATGGGTAACGTTAGTTGAGGTGCGCGGTGGATCAAACCACTGTGAGGCAAGGGGGGAGGGGGGACTCAAAATGTTTCTAAACTTAAAACGCATTTTTTGTCCCGTTTGCGTTTGTATTGTTTTACTACTTACACATTTATTTTAAAGGTCCCGTTCTTCGTGTTTTTTTGAAGCTTTAATTGTGTTTACAGTGTGCAATATAACATGTGTTCATGTTTCGTGTGTAAAAATAAAAAAACAGTATTTTTCACACAATGTACTTATCTGTATACCGCTGTTTTCACTGTCCTAAAAACGGCTGATGACTTCCTTTATTCTATGAAGTCCCTCCTTCAGAAATACGTAACGAGTTCTGATTGTGCCAGCGCTTCCCGTGTTATGATTTGACAGCAGCTTAGCGCACGTGGAAAGGTCACGCCTCTTAACGGGAGATATATGCGCTTAATGATCTCTACAGTGTCCCTGGGAAAGCCAAACAAAGGTGATTTGACTCCGGGATGAAAATAACAGCGTCTCGACGACATGGCGACAAACACACTCAAACGCAGCACTTCCTTTTCTCCACGCGACCGTCCTCTTCTCCACGTGGGACAGCAACAAGACCACGCCCCCTTTTTCGCATATTCTTGTGGGCGGAGGTTAGTCTGTTCTACTGTTCTACTGACATAATTAATGAAGGAAGTACCAGGATGTAGTCCAAACCGGCCGTTCGCTGTAGGCTTTGAAAGGGAACTTCTGTTAAATAAAATATCTCGCTTGGCATTGAACTTTGAGCTTTATAATTTTACAGGTATTATTTATGCTCTAACAGCAACATTACACACTAACTAAAGTTTGAACAGTGGGATCATGAAGAACGGGACCTTTAAGTATACATTGTTATATTATTTACAATACTCAGCATGGTTTTTAGGGGGGGACAGCCCTCAGATGGGGGGGGGGGTCCTGTCCCCCCCGTCCCCCCCGCGATTTACGCCCTTGGTTAAAACGTCATTTATCGTTTGAATTTTGTGATAAAATGGACTGAATACTTAATATGTTCGTGTGGGAACTCGGATTGAAGTGTGTTCCGCGCTTACAACAAGCCGACTGTTAACTGTGAAAGATTACATTCATAACCGTTCTGTACACACGTGCACCGTACCGGAAGCCCTGTACCGAAACGGTTCAATACGAATACATGTACCGTTACACCCCTACCATCTATTAAAGTCAGCAGAAAAAAATATTAGTCATCTTACCCTACTTTTTTGCTAATTTCATGACTTACTAATTGACAACATACAATGTTGCATGCTTGTAATTTGAAAGGACAGAAATGTTTTACGAAGTTACGAAAATAACGTTAGCATAATGACATGACAAATAGCCTGACACATCTCATCTGACCGAAGAATCAAGACAACACTTTTTCTCAGGCACTAAACTATGTCTGACAGACGCATCAACAGCTTTCACACACGTCTTTCAAAATAAAAGTCTTGCATTGGAAAAACTACTCACTCCTCGACTCACTTAAAACAGTAGTGTGACCCAACAGTTGAGAAACACTGCATTAGAGGGTAGCGAGCTCTATGTAGAACCATATTTTAATGTAACAGGAAATGTAGTTTGATTATTTATTATTATAAAATTAAAAAATATGCCAGTAATCTAGCACAATAGCTTTGTTTCCATCCACCTATTTCTATGCTCATTGAGATAATCGCATAAATTTTTTTTTAAAAAGCCGGACGGAAAATGTAAAGATGCACATAAAAAAAACATGCACATAAACACGCACCAAATCTTGATGTGCATCAAAAAAGTAATGCGTCTTTTGCGTAATGTGTAAGACCAACGGTTTTACACAACTGCATTCCCAAACAGCATTCAACCTCTGAATGCAAGACGTCATGACCACGTTTATTGCGTATTACCTGCGCACTCTGTGGCGCAAGTAAATTATATACAAAAAAGACCCAAAGTGGCTACTCCTACTGCAGCCAGCAACTTACATTTTTCTCAGTGACATTTGGCACCAGTCTATCAGGAAGAGACAATTTGTTCTCTTCTTCTCACTAGCTGGAAACAAGGCTTTATTCGCAAAAGTTTTATGCAATATTACAATTTTGACCATAAGTTAAATTCACTACTTTGATGGAAACATGGCTAATGTTCTTTGACCAATGACAAATAAAGCTGATCCTGAAAACACATCTAAGGTTTATCTATTATGAAAATAATTTTGGCCAAAAAATATTTGATCACAAGCAGATCTCACCTATCCTCTTTGTTGATCTGATCTCCAAAGCCTACAGTGTTGACCACAGTGAGCTTGAGGCGAACGTTGCTTTCCTGCAGCTCGTAAGTGTTGGACTTGAGCTGCACTCCAGGCTGATTGTGCTGTGTAGGTTCACCCTCAAATTTGGTGTTGAACAGGGTGTCCATGAGGGTGGACTTTCCCAAACCAGTCTCCCCTGTAACAAAGACAAAACAATAAGCTAGGGTTGTTTAATGATTAATTACGACTAATCGCATCCAAAATAAATATATATATATATATATATATATATATATATATATATATATATATATATATATATATATATATATATATATATATATATATATATATATATATATATATATATATATATATATATATATAATTTTATTTATAAAAAATTTTTTTCTTAAATATACACTTGCGTGTGTGTATATATATATATATATATATATATATATATATATATATATATATATATATATATATATATATTAGGGGTGGCACGGTTCACAAAACCCACAGTTCGGTTTGTATCACGGTTTTAGGGTCACGGTTTTCGGTTCTGTACGGTTCTTTTTGTTGTTGTTTTTTATTTACTTCAGCATATGATATATAGCTTAATCATCCACAATTAGGATACAGTATTAAAAATTGTTATATCAAGTTGTTTCCTAACTGGCTGTCTACCGAGGCCGACACATTGGCGTAACATTTTTCATGTTAATCATATCAATTTTGATCAGAACAATGCACTGTGGCTTTAATTCAGCTGACCTGATTAACACATTTCACCATGAAGTGTCACAATCACCATATGACATCCAGCGCTGTGAAAAAATAACATAAAATACACGAAAACACAACACTGCCAGAAGTTTTTGCCCAAACTTCAAAGGCATGTTTAAACTATTAGAACTAGAAGCATCTTAGCTTTTAAATGTTACATTTATCATGTGAACTACTTACATACAACATATGAATGTGTGTATGAGACAGAGGGGAACACGGTCTTGCAGCAGATATATATATATATGTTGCCCATCATAAATCAAAGCACAAGACAGACAGGGGTCGGAGGAGAACACCGGAAAATGTGACAGAATGGACTATATTTGCCTGTATTTGCAATACACGAGCCGTGGTTCAGCTGCGAGACTCGCGAGACAAACACTGCCAGTGTATGTCTGCTCAACGGGCACGCGCGGCTCTTGCATTGCATCTGCCCCGCTATACGATGCTAGAGCATCCTCCAACTCCGGACAGCCTTCCTAATCTCTCCCACTTTCATTTCTACATGTGACGTGACCTGCAGCACTCCACTTTTACTTTACTGTATGTCCACACACACCTCTTATTTCGCGCGAAAAGGACGCCCACTGTCTGAGGTAACATACGGGCACAAGGATACATTGCGCATGCACGAACCGTGCAACGCACACACACCGAACCGAGACAAGCGAACCGAACGGTTCGGGTTTTTTTCATGTACCGTGCCACCCCTAATATATATATATATATATATATATATATATATATATATATATATATATATATATATATATATATATATATATATATATATATATATATATATATATATATATATATATATATATACACAGTATATACACACAACTATTTCTTAAATATATACATGCATGCGTGTGTATTCAAATAACCATAATTATACACAGCACACAGATATATTATGTAAATACAAACTTTTATTTTGGATGCGATTATTTGCGATTAATCGTTAAAGCTGCACTAACTTTTCCGTCCACTAGAGGTCGCCTATTCAAAACAAAGGCGTAGTTTGATGCCGCCACATTTGAGAGCAGAATCTTGGGACATGTGGTCTCCACCTCACAGCCGGTAGAAAAGAATCGGGATAGGACTCGGGCAGAAATCATGTTCATGGATGCAATTATTAGCAGGACAGAGTTTTGTGGGAGCTGAGCAAGACTGCTGGAGCGATTGTTAATAAGATGAAGGCAACACACGCCTCGAGAGCAGTGGGACTTTTATTATGGCATAGTCGCCGGCGGGACTTCCACTTTTCCGGTCATGAGTATGAGGTAACGCAGCTCTGTTTATCATATTGGATACATCTGAGTGTGTTGAAAATGATGTTATGACGTTACTCTGTGCGTTCGCTTGGCGGCTGCTATGACACTTGTTTACACTGCAGTAAGAGTAAAGCGTTTCTGCAAAATAAACCCGGAAACCGAGGGTAATGCAGATATGACGCAATTGACAGGCGACTTCCTCACACGTCCCGGTTCCTTGGTTAAAATAGCAATTTTCTCACGATTTACAAATAGTTGGAAACATTTGGGATTATTGTAAGTACTCAAATGAACAAAATATATAACACTGGCCTAGTGTTTTTTGGATATTTTACTGAATTTTTTTTTACATAGTGCACCTTTAAATAGCCCTACAATAAGACCACCAGATTTCAAAGATAAAATAACACCATACTACTCAAATAATTAAACGTGGTTTGATATGTAATAGCAACTGGAAACTGGAACAGGATAAGGAATTTTTAACATAAAAATTACACACATCAGCTTTAGTACAAAAGTGCACCATTTAGCTGATGCATACACTTCATATTTTAACCCACATAATCTGTGTGTAAAAGTCTTAAAGCCATGCAGCAATCCTGGCTATTCTTGCTCTCCTGACAACCACAAGCACAGTAGAAATGGACATCATGTAACACCACCAGAATGTTAATTATATGGATGGCTAACATTTGCCATTTCTTCATAAACTCAGCCTGCAGATCCCATTCCCACAAGCCCCTGTAAAGCTTTCACTACAGGGCCAGGGCAGGCATGGGCAAAAAGCCTGGTCCGATGCTTAAAAATAAAGCAGCGATTTCCCAGTCAGATCAAATGCTGATTAGCAGTGACTGTCAAAAGGTATGGATTTCCTGAGACTGAATGAAAGGCAACCCATTCAAAGCTGATGGTTATATGAATCACAAACATCTCTCTTCTCCAGATAATCACGGCGTGACAATTACAGCATGCCAAGTACTCAGTGTTCACTAAACCTGAAGCTGAACCTTAATATGATCAGGAATGAAGAGAGGAAAGGCTTGACAACAGACCAAATTCACTTTATATTAGTTTCTAGAGAGTTTTGTGGTCGCAGAGCTTTAGCAGAAATGGACTAAAAGCCCCGGCAGATGCTCTGAACATTAGGGCATGCTAACAAATAATCTGAAACAATGTCTTTGTATAAATATTTCAAAGACGAAACGAATAACAAAAGCGTGAAGACTTCATAGTACCATAAGCGCAAGGATTTAGCTAGAACTTCACTTGGGTTATTGACAAGTTCTTCCTTAGGGGACAGAATCATATGCCTTTTCACAGTTTGCTGTAAACTCACCTCACACACCATACTGTACATTTTACAGAAACATTTCAATATTCGTATATATTGACCAAAGGCTGCAACTCATTGTTTCTGTTGTCATGCTTTGTACGTGAAAATGCATAACCAGGCAGTCATCACCATAAAATAAACTAAGACAGGATGATTAAGAACTCTCTCATATAAAGTTTCTCTCTTTATGGTTTATTGTTTTTGTTTTGTTACAGGCTGGTCTAAGCATTTCAGAAACTGCTGATCTACTGGGATTTCCATGCACAAACAGCTCTAGGGTTTACAAGAATGGTCCAAAAAAGAGAAAATATCCAGTGAGTGGCAGTTCTGTGTGCGAAAATGCCTTGCTGATGTCAGGGATCAGAGGAGAATGGCCAGACTGGGTCAGTTGATAGAAAGGCAACAGTAAATCACATGACCACTCATTATAACCGAGGTATGTGGAAGAGCATCTTCTTAAGCATTGTTTAAACGCCACAGCCTACACCTGAGTATTGTTGCTGATCATGCCCATCCCTTTATGACCAGTTTACCCATCTTTTAACGGCTACTTCCAGCAGAAAAACATGCCATGTCACACAGTTCAGATCATCTCAAATTGGTTTCTTGAACACGGCAATGAGTTCACTATACTCAAATCACCTCCACAGACTCACCAGATTTCAATCCAACAGAAAACCTTTGGGATGTGGTGGAACGAGATTTGCATCATGTACATGCAGCCAACAAATCTGCAGCAACTGCATGATGCCATCATGGTAATATGGACCAAAATCTCTGAGGAATGTTTCCAGGAGCTTGCTGAATCTATGCCACGAAGAATTAAGGCAGTTAAGGCAAAAAGGGGTCCAACCCGATACTAGCTATCTGTACATACCGTAATAAAGTGGCCGGGTAAGTGTAAATAACTTCATATCTAATATAAATGTAAATTCACAAATAAGCAACCGTTTAAATATAAAATATACTCCAATGTTGATTTTTATTATTGAACATTTATTTAACATACTACCGTACTGACTTGTTTGCGTTTTATGTATTTAAATGAATACACTGCATTTCAGACAAAACATTTGATCAATGCATCCCTTTTTTTGGTATGTTACCAGTTAAAGTGTTAAAACTAATCTAGGGATAGTTAGTGACATACAGGTTTAGCCCCGATGACATCACTGACCTGTTACTAAAAAGAATGGTGCGCCTGCAGTGCACACTGCATCAGTCTTAGACTCTGCCTTAAGTAAAGGTCTGACTTCCTCTCCCCACATTCAATTACCCAGTGCATTATTATTGCTTTGTGCGAACATCATCCTTCTTGTAAAATCTTACCACAACATTACATTCCAATATTAAACAACTTTGAACTGAAATACAGACACCAGCGCTGGTCCAATCTAAACAACATCTGGATTTAAGAAGCAAATTCAGATGGCATAGCCTCTCTGCCAAACTAACACACACACACACATGCACCTGGTTAAGACTTACTCCCACAACATGTATCATTATAACTTACTGGGACAGATCTGAAATGACACAGGCTACTCTATTTCTCCTAGAAGGCATGTCTGTAGTATGTTTTACTGACCGGGTCTGTGTTTTCCAAAAGCATTGTAAGCCAAGTTGATTATAGAGAGCATTGGTGGTAATGTTTTTATGATCTACTTAGACTTACGATGCTTTTGGGAAACACAGCCCAGGTCAGTAAAATACAACACTGCCATAACAAATAACACGCATAAATGTATAATTTAAAGATTTTTTGTTAACGGTTTTTAGAGGCATAGTTAGTGAAGATTTATAATCTCCAATCAGCACATGAAATCAGGATTTGAATAAAATCAAACCTCAAGTTCCTGCAACTGCTCTCCATCAGTGCATCAGTATTTAGTAAGTGGGTCACAGGACAGAATCAGTATGTGTTCACAGTGAAGGGGTGTGACATACACTGAAGCAAATGGTTAGTTTCGCCCCAAGGAAAGAAGGAGCTTCTACACGACACACTCACCCACACAGAGGATATTGAAGCAGAAGCCATGGTTGACGGACTTGTTGACCAGCTGGTCTGGCATGCTGTCGAAGCCAACATGACCAGCAAGTGGGACGGCACGTGCACCCTCTCCCTAAAACAAGATGAAAAAAGCAAACCATAATCAAGCAAGACAACTTTCACCAATACAGATCCTTTGAAGGGTTTCTCACTGTCAGCAATGGAAAGTATTTGTAAGCACCTAGATTCATGAGAATGCCAAAAAGAAACAATCCCTTTAGTACGTAAAAGGTACACAACATTCAAACACAGAACCTAGGTAAGCTCTTTGACATAAATTGTAATACTGTAGTGCAGATCTCGAGGTTCAGCTCTGTGCACTTCCTCTTTCCTGTCTGATCTCAACAGCCGAAACCACATTTAGGCAAACACACGTAAACCATTTGCAGTCACAGACAAATGTTAACGTTATCATGTAATACAGGTATCTGTGCAACAAAGCGGTTGTAAATAACGTAACACAAATGTCAAATCTCTGCCATATTAGTCTTCAGCATTTCCTCTACCATTGTTCACACAGGTCTGCCACCTGGCCTGCAAAAACTCTGGCAGGAAAGGCTGTCTGCCCACATTTTACAGCATATCCTTTAGTGTGTGTGTGTGTGTGGGTTGGGGGTGCATGTGTGTGACCTATGCGATGAGCAGAATGAACATGCCAAATCGTTTGATTTCTGATAAAATAACAAAAAGGAAGGGTGAGCACAGGTCTAATGTAATAAAGTTATTATTATCATTATCCAAATGGAAACATTTCATTAAGTTAAACTGCAATGAAAGGCAATCAAAAGCACATCCTTTTTAGGGAAATTAACCAATCAAAGCAGATGATCAGTTCTGTTATGAGGATTACTGTGGAATCATTAACATTAGCAACGAAATGCACATTTCATTAAATACTAAGCAGACAACTAAGAGAAGCCAGACTGTGAGAGCATCTTATTGACTGAACAAACAGTCACAATCTGACCCACATGTGCAACATTCCAAAACCAGACAACTGTAAGGAGTCCAAAGGGGGGTCATCATGACTGCAACACCCCACTGGCTGCTCTGTAACCAGAAAATACTGGTTCAAACCCCTGGTTTGAATAGTAAAGACTGATTTAAACGTAATATATTTCAACTAACAGCTTGAGCTCAGTCTCGAGCCTGCTCACTAGAGATGTACTACTCACAATGGAGATGTCAGAATGCACAGAACATAAGCTGCTACAAAACAAAATGGTTTTGCATGTCAGTTTCTGACATGAATGTACGAAATACTTCATAATAGACAACGCCCAGCGAGCATAATGATGCTAATACAATTAAGCATAACGGTATTGGACGCGCTAGAATTAAATGGATTTCACAACACACTGACGCTCGAGAACGCGTTTTATTTATTTTTTTAAACCGTTGGTTATGATAATTCATCAGTCGTGGTCACTTCAAACCGAGATGATCGTCCGTTATTGTTGGCCCTCAACATCAAGCCATTTCCCCCAAAACAGCTGCGTGGAGATAAAAGTATAATTTAAAATATGCAACAAAAAGACGTGATTATATATTCGGATCATTTACCGAAACAACGCCAGCTGTTTTAAATACTGTATTATTGATTGGTTTGTTGATAATGGGCCATCACGTTCAGGAATAAATTACTAGCGAAAGCTATTTGGTTATACTGTATGTCGCACCTGGCAAAATAACCGGTACAAATTCGTCAGTCTAGTTAGGTAACCCGAGAGCACATCGTTGTAATAAGACAGAGCTCTTACCGCTTGTCGCGCTATCTCAGTGGCCGCCATGGTTCTCTCCTGCATCAACCGTTCACAGGAAACTGCAGCGGCGCGCAGAGTGAAGCTACGGCGACGAACTCAGATACGATGGACTGTACCATTCATGATTGATGCCATACGCGCCGTCTGTTATTTTTGTTATAGGACAATTTGTAATTGTGATAACTTAGGAGTTAGCCCATATGCCAAATACACGTAGTTTGATGCGTACAGCATTCAGAAAACTCATGATAATAAAAACATCGTGCCACAACACAACCCCCATATTTCATTAAATGGTACAGTCTTCTTCATCTTCAGCTCAACAGCTACAACGCATGTTTCCACAGGTCTAATAACTACAGTAAAGGATGCTGAATGGCACTTTTCACAGATTATATCTTAATTATTCGATTTTTAAAAGAAGTAAAGATTTTAATGCAAATGTGGAACGTAGGTCTAACCGTTTAATAGTAAGTCATAGTAAAATTTTCCGAAACCCATTTAAACCCATTTTACTTTCGTTATATTATAATGTCATCGCATCGTGTTATTTACATGACGTATATTCTAAATGTTACATATTAATATTTATGAATATTATGATGGTAATGTTGTTGCTTGAATGTGATTTATTTGAAAACTAACGTAGCATTTTATAAAGTATAACCTGGCCTATATAAAATAGATTTGAATAGATAATTTGTAGGCTATTTTATTTTATTTTATTTTAAATCATTATTGAATTAACTTCCGTCTCGGTCAGCTGAATGGTCACAAGTGTCGTGGGTTTGAAGACAAGTGTTGATTTAGACAGTGGTATTTGAACTTTAGACTTTATGAAGGGGAGGGTTCGTACGTCGGAAATGGCCACTGTGAGAGAAAACACACTTGAGTAGTTTCGGTTAGCTCACAGAACTCATTTTCTGACTCGTATGAAGGAAATTGTGTCGTTTAACTAAGCGTTCAAATGTTTGTGAAGCCCAATAAACCTACTTGATTGAACCGTGTGCAGCCTATAGCAGCTTTTATTCAGAGGGACGAGAGAACAATAGTCTACTTTGAAGAGCTGTGTGCGGACAACAGGTGAGTCGGAATCTCTGATGAGTTAGACAACCTGAGATACAGGTTAGATTCACTTAAACTTATCAATAAAACAAATAGCGAATGCTCGTAAAGCATTATAAGGAGAAACGATAATAATTGATGTAATTTTATTTTTCAGGCTTAATCGACCATTGAATTTATGAAACGTATAAACTAAACTATGAGCTTATAAATTAAAAGATTGAATTATGTGATGTTGTATAGGCCTATGTATAATAGTCATTATTAATGTGAATACTTTGTTTTAAAAACAAACGTAAAAAGAGGAACACAAATGAGGAAGAAGTGCTCGTTTTTTCCCCAAGAGAAAACGAAAACATTAATGTTGCTTAAATAGCCAGTGTTGTTTTCCTTTTAAATAAAAATTATTAAACTTATTTAGATATTGAGTCATCTTATTCCATTTACGCATGTTATACTCCTTTTCCCCACCCAGATTTGAACATGTAGCCTATAGCCTAGAGGAGTGAATAAAAGGAAGATGTTTTTTCTGGTTATGTAAGCCTCTTCGATTTGGATCTTATCTAAATAACTTCCCGGGGACCTGCCAATATGTACGAGGGGAGCAGCAGTGGGCTCGTCAGGTCTGAGGAACATTTAAATACCCCTGTGGGACAAGCAGCACTGCCCTCAGAAGAACCAGATTCAGACTTTAAAGCCCCAGGCAATAATGGAAGTAATTCAGATTCCCCTACAAACAAGATAACAAGCCAGTTCCGCTCAAATCTTGAAGAGAGATTCTCAAGACATGGTGCTCGACCCGTGTCTCCTGCGCTCAGCGCCTCCTCGCGCAGATCCAGACTCCAAAAACAGCTGGATGTCTGCGAACCGGGCAGCAGCGCCTCCCGCAGACTCTCCGTTGACGCTTCGGAGAAGGGCTCCCTCACTCCCGCTATGCGTAAGAAGTATTTAAAAGAGCTGTTTCTCAATAACAAATCTGGATTGTCAAGTATTTTATCATCCAAACACAAATCGTCAAAAGAAGATGAAGAAACGAATGGCGACACGGTGAACACCAGCAGCGCGCTCTGGGCGTTGGATCCCATGGAGCACGCGTGGATGCTCTCTGTTGTGGATGGGCATTATGACACTATGGTGGAATTTCTCGCTGAAGATCCCAGTTTATTGAGCAGAAAAGACTTTATAAGTGGTTTTACGGCTCTCCACTGGTTGGCCAAAAACGGAAAGGACGAGACACTGATCAAGCTTCTCAGGTATGCTGAAAAAGAGGGGCTGTCAGTGAATGTGAATTTGAGAGGCAGTGGAGGTCTGACACCTCTCCATTTGGCTGCCATGCATGACCAGTACATGGTTGTGAAGATTTTGGTTGGCGCATTCAGTGCCAACCTAGACATCATGGACTACAGTGGGAAAAGAGCATGGCAGTATCTTAAAAACAACGCGCCAAGAGAAATGAAGGAGCTTCTGGGAGCCTGGGATGATGAATACTCCATAGGGCATTTGAATGTGAATAACAGTGCAGGTCAAGCACAAGCAGATGAAGTACATACTCAAGCAAATAGAGCCGAGGTGGACGGCTCAGGAGGAATTACACGACAGCGATTTACATCATTTAGGAGGCTGTTGTACAATGTTGGTCTTCTTGAAAAGATGTGATGCTTTAAGACATTACAGTTATACACTTGAAATGTTTCATCGTAACAAGATTTGCATGGTAATAATGGCAACTACTTAACCTGATAAGTGCTGTGCATTTTGAACTGTAACATTAATAAACCAAATTGCAAGGAACAAATTCTGGCAACATTTTTTAATAAATAAACAAAACCTGTTTATCCCAAGTATGAGCCTACAAGCTCAGAGAAAGATTAATAAAGTGTGTATTGGTACAAAACCTGATTCTTGTGCAGGACAACTTTCACACTGGAATATACTAAATGCCAAAGTTGACGTTTACACAAAACAGAAAGACCCACATAATTCTGGTTCGATGACAAATCTTTTATTTAGCAGGACATAACCAGAATATCTGTACAAAAGAGAGTCTGCTGTTCCAGATAGCATGGCTTCCCTCCAGCTCGAGGAGTTGGTTGTCCTGGCAAAGAGCAGATGGAGGGGGATGCTGAAGTAAATCGTGTGTTTACAAGCCCAGCTTGGTCCTTCTCCAGTGTCTCCTCTTGGAGTTGTATCTGCAAAGAGATTTGCAAATATCAAGCATCACACGGAAAACCAACCATTTAAAATGGAATTACACTAAATCAAGATTTTTCTTGTAACCTGCACTGCTCTAAACTAACAATTGCATGGCTAAGAAAACCATGAATAGAAGAGTTTACAATATAAAGAGTAGGAAATTAACCAAATAATTTACATTTAGTCATTTAGCAGACGCTTTTATCCAAAGCGACTTACAAATGAGAGCAATAGTAGCAGCTAGAACAGTCAAGGGCAACACTATGTAACAGTACGTAAGTGCTGTAACAAGTCTCAGTTGATCTAGCACAGGACAGAAGGTTTTCTTTTTAATAAACCAAATTGCAAATCAAATGTAGGTTTAAATCAAGTCACTAATTGAATTACTTAAACGCATTGACAACATAGCCGCAACAAAGTACTGAAAACAAACAAGCAAAAGTTGCTTAAATGTCATTTGCATATCTAATGGGGACATTTATCTTTAACAAATTATAATCCTATGAAATATGTATCCACAACAGAGCATTCACACGTCATATGGGAGATGACGGTCCTCATGACTCTACAGCAGATGATGCTCTCAGCAGGATAATGGCAGTACTCCCACAAAATTTAGCACTGTAATTGCGTCCTGCTTTCGTTTAGCTACTATAAACTACACAAGAAACCCAGGACTACTAACACTAGTCGCGAGTGTAGTTTAGCAGTTCAGTACAGCGGCAAATGACCACTACTGCACAACCATGCCAATTTACCGGATCTTGTTGCCAGTTTTCATCCTAATCCACTGTGGGATCGGCCTGTTCTGCTTCTGCTTCTTGGCGAGGAAGCGTTTGATTCTGAAGGTCTTGTGTGACGCCTGAAATACAAATGTGAAGCACAATCATTCAATCTGCAATGGCTGAAGTTAGCCATCTCGCGACTCATCTTTAATGAGATGTTTCATTACCCATCGAACAATTATTTGTTCAATATTACTTCCCACCAACTAAGGACTTCAACTTGTATACAAAACGGACGAGATGTGCAGAAAAAGGGTTACTTGTTGGACGATGTTTTATGATTCTCGCTTACCATTTCGGGGATCGCAATCCGTTCACCACTATGGCGGTAGTCGAAGAGAAGGAACCATGGGAAACGCAAGCGCTGTATATCCGAGTCACGAACAGACCTACTCCTTTACATCACAGCGACGACCAGTGGCTCCACAGAGCAACTGCGGAATGCTGATATTTCATCAACTGTATGCCGTTTTCCAAAGAGGGGTCTTTTTAAAACCTTAAAACCTCAGGGTCATGTCCCTCCCTCATAAATATATGTGCAAACAAACGATGACATAAACAATGGAAAAACTGACACCAAAGTTTGATGTTATCAACAGTATTTTTCTTTTATAATTCAATACAAATATATAGATCACTGTTCATCTCAAATGTATCCTCTCTTTTCTTTATCACGTTTATGTATTTTATTAGGCTCCTGTCAACGTTGTTACTGTGATTTTGTACAGTAAACAAATAATTGAAACTTAATATATAAAAATCAGCATTCAATTATTTCTCCAAAATTGACATCAAGCACAGGGTGTTTCAACTTTAACCTCCTAAGGCCCAGGGGGAAAAGTATTTTTTTCCATGTCATTACATTGTTGACTATGTTATGAAATATAACGGAATGCATTGATATACCATTTTACTTTATGCAATGTGTGGATAAAATGGCCATACATGGGTTTTCCCATTCAATGTATCTATACACTGTCTCTAATTTGCATATTAATGTGTTCTTGGAGCAACATGTAATGAAAAAAAAGAAGGTAAATAATGGGAGTAATAGTTGGCAACATTTTCATAATAATATCTAATATTTTATAGGAATATTGATATGTAGAATAGATTATTTCCCTAAACATGATTTAAGTCCTGGTGTCCTCTACGGTGGACATTTATGAAATCAATGCCCTGTGTAAAAAAAACCCATAAGGTTTTCCTGAGATGTTGATTTATAACAAAAAAATTGAAAAAGAGTAATTACAAAATATTATCATATTTCCATAAGAGTGCTACATTTGATCATTCAGTCATTTTTAAAGACCAAGAAGTAGTTTTCATGGTGAAACTTCAAAATAAACAGTATCTCTGAAAAGGCCTGAATGTGCTCTTTACAGGACATCTAGACTTAAAACTGTGACCTGTATGGTGTCAGAGAAATTCACTAAAATATAATGTCCTCATACGTGGACAGTGGCACACGGGAGGTTAAAGTATTAGCTTTATTTCTATATATCCAAATATTAGATTACACATTTAGTGTAAGATGATGTAATTGCAATTAACACTTGAAGATATCTTTGTCTGATAGTATGTTTAAAATCTTATAAAAATGTACTTTTCAAAATAAAAAAGGCACCTATTTCGTGGAATTAAAAAAAATGACCAAAGAAATATAATAAATCAAACAAAACACTTGAAGTAACACATAGGTTGGTTCATTTATTGTCTTTTCTCTTCACATTTTGACAAAGCTGCAACTATAAAAGGAAAACAAGCTGTGTTTTGAGTTACAATGGAACATACATTTGAATGAGAGCACATGTGACAGTTTCCAAACCAGGCTAACCAGAGGATGCATTTTTCTGAGTGGTAAGTTATGCTTCAATTTCCAAAACTATAAAAGGCAACATCTGTTTTTGCATATAATTTAGTCGACTTGCAGAAAATAACTAACAGTGATCAAGGCATCAGCATCATAAAGCATGGCTCTTTTCCCACCTGACCAATCCTTAATCAGAACAGAAATGGCTGCAGGCTACAATCCATGCTCCAAGAACACAAATTCATTACTGATTGTCTGAAGTGAAATGCACTGTATGATATCAGATAGAAGGGTTCAGGTAAGGCGCGAAAGATCTTTCTAAAGCGGAACAGCGAAAACTATTGAGCAAGCCAGATCAGACCTTTTATAACCTATGAAACAGAAAAGAAGTTGAAGTAAAATAAGTTTGGCTGTGTACCAAAAGTAAGGCCACTTTGAGTTATCATGGTCCGATCACTTTGGATTCTCTCGTGGTTTTTCCCCGTTTCTCGAATCTAACCGTCGGTTAGGACTTGCCTTGCTCATGAACAAGAACTTTAGGGGCTCATTCAGGCACTGGAGGGCAACAGGCATGTGCTCTCGTGTCAGTGACGAGATTTTAGTTTTTTTTAATGTGTGGGGATTTCTTTTGCTGGCAGCACCATGTTTTAAGGTGTTTGTCCTGATTAGAACAGAGCCCCTTTTCTCTTGAGACATCATTTCATGCTAGCAGAGCTGCTTCCTCACTCAGCCACTTTCTCTTGAGTACTCTTAGACTCCCGCTCAGCCCTCCTGTCCGCTGCCTGTCCATCTCCTCCTGTTCCTCCTCCCCGGGTACGGCTCCTCGCACCGGGCTGGTACAGCTGAATCGCAGGCCGATCCTAAGGCAGAAATGTCAAATGAATTTTTAGCCATGTGTAAATTAAATCAGTGATAAAGTATCATAAAAAAGAGCAAGTACCTTATTTCTCAGACGGTCCTTTCTGGAACTGTCTTCCCTTCTGTTGTCCTTCGATGGCTTTTCAGGATGAGCATTAACTGAGGACTCTCCAGTATTTTCATTCTTTCTTTTCTCCCAAACACGCTCCTTGTCCCTCTTCCCTTCGTCCTCTCTCTTTTTATAGGTGTTTTCTCCATCCTGACGTTCCCTTCTCCTCCTCCGTTCCTCATCCTGCCTTCTGATACGTTCTTTTTCTTTCTGTCTTCGCTCTCTGTCTCTGTCCCGGTCTCTCTCTCTGTCTCCATCACGATCTCTGTAATCTTTATGGCCACTATCCTCTGATCTGCATGACAAAGCATATTGAGATTGTGATAGTGAAAGGGGAAGACTTGGAAAGCCAAAGATGGGTCGAGTAAGGCTGGGAATGTTTTTCATCTAGCGCTAGTGTCGAGTGTAACCAAACTTACTTGCCCCCCTTCTCCTCTCTGTGTTCACCATTATGTCGCTTCTTCATCTCTCCTCCTCCAGGAGGTCGATCTTCCTTCTGTTTCTCTCTGTCTTGTTTCTTAGGCTTGTCTTTTGGCTTCTCAGTATCACCACTGTCTGCTTTCTCTGGTTTTCTTAAGAGCTGAAAGACAAAAGAACAGGTGTTTACATTACTGTTCAAAAGTTGAGGTCAGCAAAACTTTTTTAGAAGGAAATTAATACTTGTATTCAGCAAGGATGCATTCAATTGATTAAAAGTGACAGTGAAGACCTTACAAATCTTACAAAAGATATCAAAATTCATCACGGTTTCCACAAAAATATCAAGCAGCACAACGGTTTTCAATATTGATAAAAATAAGAAATGTTTCTTGAGAATTGAATCAGGATATTAGAATGATTTCTGAAGGATTGTGTGACACTGTGCTGAAAATTCAGCTTTGCCATTACAGGAATAAATTACATTTTATTCTATATGCTCAAATAGAAACAGCTATTTTAAATTGTAATAATATTTCACAATATTACTCTTTTAACTCTGTTTTACTGTTATTACTGTTTAATTTTTCTTACTGACCCCACACATTTGTGCATATACATACATAAAATTGTGTTCTTTTAATAATGAAACTATAATAATGAATCAAGGTAGTCAATATTTTCATAATTACATACCTTGATTTTTGGCTGTTCATCTTTAGGTTGGTCCTTATCCTTATCAGATGCCTTGTCTCCTTTTTTCAATTTCTCAGCCTCTTTTCTTTTTCTTCTGTCCTCCTCTCTCCACTTACGCCGTTCTTCATCTCGCAAGCGTTTGCGTTCTAGCTCTCTCCGTCTCCTCTCTTCTTTCCTCTCTTCTCTAATCCTCTGGGAAAGACAGCACGAGAGTACAAAAACACACTACACATACAGTATGGCATATTATATGTATGGAAACCAAATTAACTGGTGACAGGCTAATGAAGTATGCAATTACATCAGTAAATATTACAC
This sequence comes from Romanogobio albipinnatus, assembly GCA_023566225.1. Classification (NCBI taxonomy): domain Eukaryota; kingdom Metazoa; phylum Chordata; class Actinopteri; order Cypriniformes; family Gobionidae; genus Romanogobio; species Romanogobio albipinnatus. The sequence continues at coordinate 25,211,526 of CM042246.1, read as the reverse complement.
TCTCACTTTACCTGTTTATTCTTAAGGAAGTCCAAGAGGGGTGTTGTTTTTTTAGCTGGGGAAATAATTTGTTTTTATTCTTATTATTTCAAATGAAGAGTGAAAACTATATCAAGTTGTTTTGTTTTAAGAATGGAAGCTTGTTTCAATGCAAAAGGTAATTGTTACTTTTTTTCTCGCAATTGCGAGTGTACTCAGATATAACTCACAATTCTGAGTTCAAATCCCGCAATTACCTTTTGTATTTTCTTTTTATTCCATGGCGGAAACAAGTTTACATACTTTTGTGCTGAAACTCACCACTAAGTTCTTTTGTCCTAGCCTCTATTTCCTCAAGTAAAGTCTCAGGATTGGAAGGAAATTTTTCCTCATCACCATTGTAGAACTCCAAAAACTTTTTGTAATCAGCATCTAATAAGAAAAAGGTATGAGTCAGCTTAAATTGGAAATTCGACACAATCAGAAAATCATCTTTTTGTGACGTACATATGTACATCATTGTGATGTACATACAACTAAAGTGGCTTCTCGAATGAGAATGACAAACAAGGACTTTAATGTGTTTGAATGAATATTACTAGGGCACTTTAATAAAAAATTATGTAGATGGACAGATCATTTATAATAAGCACTGCAATATACCATAAATAATAATAATTGTCAAATTAGATTTTATGGTAACTAACATTTTCCCCCATGTTAACCATTGTTTGCAATGATTACAAACAAAGTGATATATATATATTATTATTATTTTTTTTTTACCATCTTCAATTGTTCCACTTTTGGCATCCTTCTTCTTGCTCCTTTTCTTAGCAACTTTCTGGAATGGTGCAAACTCAACAATGGCTGGATATTCTTGTCCTATAATATGCGAAAACAAAAACAGGTTTTACTGTAAGAGAAGTTCACTAGTATAGAAAACATCTCAGTCTGAAATGCATAATAATAAAGAATGATTAGAAATCTATACAATAATTACGGTACAGCATTGCAAAGCTTTGATTCCTAAAACAACTGATTAGTGTTACTTTTAGTGATATTTTGTGATTTTATGTTGCATGGTCAGATGTCTCTGTGCGGTATAATATTGGTTTGTAATGTTTTTCTTGTGCTGTTTGTATGTTTAAAAAGGTCTACATCACATTGGTCAACTAACTGTTGTTTTTAAATGGTGCTTTACAAATAAATTTGCCTTGCCTTGCCTACAGAGTATACAGTGAATGCTAGAAATAGTAATGACATAAGAGCAAACCTCGATTATCAATGAAGACGTAGCCATCAAAACGGTCTCTGAAGAGAACTATGTCATCTTGATTTTTGAAATTCAGATATGCTCTTGCAAACAGATGAGGGAAAAGACTGCAAATAAACAAACACCTTGATCAGCCATAAAATACATTTTATTTGTTTAACTTTTCTGCTTTCTTTTATGAAATGCAGCATCTACAAACCTAGTATCACTAGAGAAAAACTCCAGGTAATCCAGCTCTGGAAGAGGCTGCAGTTGTTCCTCTAAGTCTTCTTTAGTTAGACTTGGAGGCAGACGTCGAATCACAATCTAAAATAATTGGGGGAACAATATTGGAATTACTTACATACATTTTATACACACATCTTTTTATACACGTAGTAACCATATGACACAAAAGTCTGCGTGGTTAAGGGTGGAAGAGTTAGAGTTGTTAACATAACATGTTGGAATAAAATAATGTCTATTTTACTTTATATGCCACTGAATAGTTTTATATAATTATTCTGTACTATAATGCCAAATCCCCGCAGTGACTGGAAACTTTGACAGGAGGATTTGCTAACCAGACTGTAAGTATGTTCAGGCATGTCAAATATCAAACAGCGACTAATGTGTAAATATTTTAATACAAATACAGCCACAAACAGTAATTTATAGTATTACAAATGAAAGCGCCAAGCTGCTTTGTTCGTAGACTATTTGTAGCAGGAATGTAGCCAGCTAGCCTGCTAACTAACTACCTTTGTCATAGCCTCCTTCTTCTCTTTATTTGGCTTCTCTGGTTTTTCGTTTTCATCACATTTTATTTCCAATTTCTTTTCTCTGGGACGCGTGTTTTCCTTGTCCTCCTTCATGATCCCTTGCCAACTTTTACACCGATGTCTGACTTCGTTATGTTTCTTGTTGTTATGAGTCGTGTTTGCTATCTAGTGCCCCCAACTTTCCGCAGTTGTTTCTCCGTAACACCAGCAGGCGCCTCTGATTGGCTACGGCTCATGACGCAAAGAGTCGCTTAAAGGACGACGAGCGTTAACTTTTCACAGTATTATATCTGGAATCATTTTAATATTTTGTATAGCCTAAGATTTTGAAAACTTGGTTTGACAAGGGGATCCCTTTGATGGGGCAGTTGTTGAATTCTCAGTAGCGTTTAATGACTTGAATGATGAATTTCTTTCACATTTTTAATTTCCCTGTGTGTCCCTCAAAGAATGTGCCTCTGTAATGGGTGCCATCTCTCCTGGTGTCGTTTCCTTGTGTAGAGGTATTTCATACTCTATACAGTTGCTTTATTACATCTATATTACAAACACATTTTTTTTTACCACAGAAAGCTTCTTTTTGTTGACACGCAAAAACAATAATAAGGAACTTAATTTGAGAAAGGCCTGGTTGTTACCTAATTCTAATAAGATCAAAGAAATGTCATTTGATTTAAGATTCAATGTGTACCCTTCTAAGCATTTTCTATCCATGTTTAACCAAGACATGTAAACTGTTCATTGTTTATTGCAACCAGAAACATCATATTTTCTGGCCTGTCAAACAAAGAGGTTATGGTGCAATATCAATAGCAAGAATGAGAAAACTATATAGTTACAGTACAAACCAAAATAAGTAAAATCGTTTGTTTATTTAATATTTTTGTGAAATAGCAAGGACTTTATTATTTTATTTATTTTTATTATTATTTAGATATTATGTCGTTGTTTTTGTTTTTCTCGTACTCAAATGGCTCTTACATAAAGACTAGACTTTCCTGAGATTCTCCCAACCCTTTAGTTATGTTTTATCGTTTAAAATGATCAGAAACGTTTTAGCTACGCATGTCCTAATGAACCAAGTAGCCATTAATCTGTTGTAGTACATTAAGTTGTTTTTAAAGCAAGAGCCACAATGCGGCGCTGCAGTATTACAGGCGAGGTTTACACACGCGGAAGTGAATTACACACTTCTCGGAAGTTGTTTATGTGACCGTCATAAGGTCAGATATTTTGGTCCATGTAATCGCAATTTTGCAAGATTGTTTTTTTTGGGGGAAAACATTAAATAAAACGCGACCGCTTCAACAATTTCTTTGTGTTTTTAACACTCATATATCACCACAATCATGTGGTATGAGATATTACCCGGTTTTGCTATTATGACAGTTTGTCTGATCATTCCTGGTATTGCAACTGCTCAAATCCAGAAGTTCACAAACGGTGGAAAGGTGAGTGATAATAATGAACATGTTTTGTCACTCTCTAGTCATTAAGTATACGCTTTAGGGAATCTTTCAATAATTAGGAACGTTTTTTTTTACTTGACATTTGTGAGATATTTCTGTATGCCCCTGTATTTGTGATGTCTGCAGCATTTAACCCATTTGTTGTTTAACTCCTAGGAAAAGCGGATTGCACGGGTTCCCTATCACTGGTATTTAATGGAGAGAGACAAGAGACTGTCTGGAAGTGGTGAACATTACCGAGCCAAGGTTAAAATAAAAACCTTGTATTAGCTTGTGTAAATATGTATCAGTACTGACAATATTTTCCCACCAAAGCCGGTGTTGCAATATTTTTATTTGTTTGTTGTCTTCACAGGGACTTGAAAACATCAACTGAAGAGCCACCCAGATGAAACTGAAATGTACATTTTGTCCACCTGTCTATTAAAATTTTGTTCTTTAAATTATTAATTTGTCTTGCGGTCATCTTTTTATCATATTTAAAATATTTTCATGGAGTTATAAAGTTCTGTTTTGGTACTGGTCCACTGTGGTGTGAATATACATTTAGATATGATGGTTTACTGTATTAGATTTATTGAACGGGATCTAATTTAATTCCTTAACCCAATTAATTAACATTTTAGTTATTAGTAATTGAGTCTAATTTTGATGCCAGAATTCAAGTGGCACATTAAAATATTTAAGTAAATAACCTTTTTTGTCACTTCACTGCGTAGCCTAATCCAGTTTAATGATGGGTTAAAATACAGTGCATGGTCCAATCCCTGCAGTTTTTACAGAGACATTCTACATAATACATACTCCACAGTCTATAAAATGTGCAGAGTACTTAAAATAATTATAATTGATCCATTTAAATGGACCTACTGAAAGAAAAATATACAAAGTACACATAATGTGCATAGACGGGTTGCAATATGTCTATGTAGTAAACAAGCTGCACAGAATCCTTTTGACAGCTTCAAATGGAGTGTCAGTGGACAAAAATATGCAGTGTGGGATGCAATAAGCAAACAAATTGTACTTAAGTAGAAACACTTATTTTGTAAAGGGAATTATGTGTGCTTTTTAAATCCATTTAGAAGTCCAGTGGAGACAATTGAGATGACGATCAAGAAGCAAGCAAGCACATATTACATACTCTTTTTCAAACCATAATGCTTACAGCACTCTTCATGGCTCTTACTGTCAGAGAATTGTGACTTTCCGGCCTGGAAAAGTCATGAAAATTGACTATAGTGAATGTGCATTTCTAGTTGAGTTTAGGGAAAAAAAACTTGTATAGATATGGATAAAAACACATTTAGCAAAACAGAGGTCTATGTGGACCAAGCTGACAATTTTTTTCATTGATTCCACACAAAATGCGTTCAATGACCAGATTTTCCAAAATCCATGAACCCTTTTGTCATTCAGACTTCACCATCTGCAAAACACTGTATATTAGCACATTTTTTGAATGCTAACATGCTGCTTTCAAAACTGATAAAAGCACAAATGATGAGAATGATGGCAAACTGTGCATTTCTGCAGAAATTAAAATGAAATAAATCTCAGCAGAATATTTACAATAAAATAAAAATTATTCCAAATACAACAAATTACAATTTCATCTGAAAGCCGAACCAGTTGTCCTATTTTTAATCTCTCTTAGTACATTTTTTTTTAGTCATCTGGTAAATCGGGATGGCTTTAGAACGATTTTGTTTTGAAACATGGATCAGGGAGACCGATGGGTGGGGAAGGAAGAGTGGCAGGACTAGAACCCTTAAAGTGCTTGGCATCCATCCATCCATTTTCCAAAGCACTTGTCTTGTAGAGTAGTGGGGAGGCTAGAGCCTTTCCCAGCATTTGGTCCTAGACAGGCAAATACCCTGAAGAGATGGCTAGTCCATCACAGGGATGACATACTTGCCCACATTCATATTCACGTTCACATCTACAGGCAACCTTAGTCTCCAATTCATCTGTCCTGTATTTCTTTGGATTGAGGGGGAAATCCAGAGGAAACCAAAAATAACACTGGGAAAACTCCATACAGAAAGGCCTCCTGGCACAGCTGGGACTCAAATACTGCACATACCATACAGCATTATACTATGCATTTTGATGGGTTTGTTTGCTTCTTGTTGTTTTTGGTAATTATTATTGCTTTGTTTTTGTTGTTTCAACTATTTATTTTTTGCAAGTATGAATAACGATAAAATTTTTTGCTGGATTTCTCATTGATTCATGCTGTAATACATTCTTATCCTTTAATGAAATACTGATTTATGTGAAAAATCATTCAAACATTAAAGAAAAAAGTTCATAATTTATGTAATGTTCCCTGTTAATAGTGCTTTTTAGTTCAGTGTGTTATGAATGACAATGCATGTTTTCTGAATAAGAATTGTTGCCAGTGTTATGGTGGAACGAGCTTATTATCAGACATATATGAAGTGTTTTGTTGGTCTGAGTGCGTTTTAGAGGTGAGATTCATGCTGGTAATGATGCTTGTTTAGCAATTGAATTTTTTTTACTCCCATAAAACAGGAGTTTGAGACCTGTACATCAACTGATCTTGAATGTAATCACATTTTATCGAGTTACCTCCTATGTTGCCATGTAAAATGTTTATATGGGTGGTTAAAAATACTCTAAATGCACGGCATTTACTGAATTTAAATGAAATAATTCTTAAGAAAATTAATATTCTTCCATTATTGTCTTCCAATATTGTATTGAAAGTTCCTGCAATTAGATAGTCAAAGTACAGATTTGAAAAACAAAGACTACTGTTTAAAGGGTTAGTTCACCCAAAAATGAAAAGTCTGTCATTAATTACTTACCCTCATGTCGTTCGACACCTGTAAGACCTCCGTTCATCTTCGGAACACAAATGAAGATATTTTAGTTGAAATCCGATGGCTCAGAAAGGCCTCCATTGGCACAATGCACTGTACACTTTCAAGACCCATAAAAGGTACTAAAGACATTGTTACAAAGTCCATCTCACTACAGTGGTTCAACAATAACTTTATGAAGCGATGAGATAGTTTTTGTGCGCAATAAAAACCTAAATAACAACTTATATAGTGATGACCGATTTCAAAACAATGCATCATGAAGCTTCGAAGCGTTATGAATCAATGAGTCGATTCAGCGGTTTGGATTGCCAGTCACATGATTTCAGCAGTTTGACACGCAATCCAAATCATGATTCGACCTGCTGATTCATAACGCTTCATAACACAGTACCTTTTATGGGTCTTAAGAGTGTAAAGTGCATTGTGCCAACGGAGGCCTTTCTGAGCCATCGGATTTCAAATAAAATATCTTCATTTGTGTTCTGAAGATGAACGGAGGTCTTTCGGGTGTCGAACGACATGAGGGGAAGTAATTAATGACAGACTTTTCATTTTTGGGTGAACTAACTGAAAGGTTTCAATTACTTGGTCCCGTTTTGTGCCCTTCTCAGCATTTCTCAGTGATTCAAAGACAATGACTTCTCAGATCTGAGGGAAGGAAAATCTTCAATTTATTGAACAAAGGATTTCAAATATATATGAAAAAGAAAAGAGGCGTAATATAGATTTAACCAATGGAAAAGAATTACACCATATATATCTCGTGGTATAAGAACGTGAGCCACGTGATATCAGTGTAATGTATACAACACATCTGGTAATCATTATTTCCACCAGCAAAGCACTGAGATCCTGCAACTCTCCTAAATGCAAAGAATAGAGAAACTTGGGACCATTCCACCATGAGACCCAATAGAGCCTTCTTATATGAAAACCCTATGTCAAGGGTATGTTTCACTTAAAGAGAGAGAGAGAGCACTAAGACAAAGGAAAAAAGGCCACACTTATATTCATATGAAGAGGATTAAAATAATGAGGATAATGTGGGTGATTAACTAAAGAGTTAATGTATATAAAAACCTATCACTAACCTTACAAGGTGAAGTAACTAACCACATAACAGGGTTATTACTAAAGAAGGGATACATTCTTTTTTTTTAAGGGATGCATTCTCATAGTTAATGAAAGTTCCAGCATGACGGTGGATCACATGACCATTCTGTTTATTTAGATGCAACAACAACAAAAAAACATCACATGAAGGATATTGCAGTGGGTAATGATTTGAGTTCTATTGATCATAGTTTATTCCTTATTTGTAATAAAAAAAAAATACACAACAATTTTAGTTCACAAGCATCTCACTGTATATCGCACAGGAGGATGTCCAAGCAGAGAAAACTTTATACAAACACATATTTCAGTAAAATCTGTCTTAATCATGTTTTAAGTTGTCATCTTCCTTTTAAAAATGGTCAAACAAACTGAAAATGTAATTCTGCAGGACAGTCTACTTCTCATCTTTGCCTTTAGTTTTTCTGTACACCATTTCCCTGAAGCTGGAAAGGATTTTGCTCTCCCTCTTTCTCCTTTCCTCTTGGTTAAAGGATGCAAGCGCTCTCTTCTCATCAGCACTATAAATCTGGTTTTCCTTTCTCAGACGCACAGCCTCCATACGCCGATGTCTGAGGGCATAATAGCATTTAAAAATGTGCATGATACACCTACAATGACAGTTATGTCTTTTTAAATGTATAAACTACAAATTTTGGGGTCAGTAAGAGTTTTTAATATTTCTCACCAAGATTACATTTATTTGATACCAATAAAGAATAGAAAGTTCAACAAAAATAAATAAATAGAAAGTTCAATAGAACAGAATAAAACTGAAATACAAATCTTTGTAACATTATAAATGTATGTACACTTTTAATTAATTGAATGAGTCCTTGCTTAATAAAAGTATTAATTTCTTTCAAAAAACAGACCCAAAACCATTGAACGATAATGTATATGCGTAAATGTATAAAAGCTTCATACCTGCTTCCACTCATGACAAAGCCAGATTTCTCAAACTCAGCAATCTCATCACTAGTCAAGCCGATTTCACCTCTTCTCGGAATACGTTTTCCTGCTTTGACAAACTCTGCCATGGCCGCACCTTCACCTGGCAGCAAAGCGTGGCCAAAACTATGGAACAAATGATGAACAGGATCACACATGATTTAAAAACAGCGACTGTCATAACTAAGCAGAGTGGAGGAGGAATCCAATGCTTACTCTAAAGGTTTATCATCTTGGGACAGGTGAGTGAGAGGAGCTTCAGGTCCAACAACATGTTCTCCAACACCAGTCTTCTCCACCCATGCGATTTCATTGACATCCTCTTCTTCTTCCTCCTCTGAATGTTCACTGCTAGAGCTACTGGACTCCTTGTGATTCTTCTTTGCCTTCTTCTTCTTTGACTTCTTCCTGTGATGACGAAATCATGCTCCTGTATAAAATTATTCAAGCCTTGCTGATTCAATACACTTGCTATACATGAAAACACAATTCTTACTTTTTACTTTTCTTCTTTTTCTTCTTCTTTTTCATCTCTTCTGCAAAACAAGCAGGTAAACATTTAATATAATCTTACATATCATAAGAATAACACGTTTTAGAACAAAAATGACTGCCCCGAACCTTCTGAATCACTTTCTGATTCGCTGCCCTCTGAGTGCTTTCTGTTTTTCCTCTTCTTTGATTTCTTCTTCTTCTTCTTTTTCTTTTTTCTCTTTTCCTCTGTGGGCATGAAATCAGTCATTTAGTAAACATTCAACAACTTCCAGGTCATCTTCAGTAAACATGTTGTAATGCAAAAACTAAGATTTTAAAGAATCATTTACCCTCTGAACTTGAATCAGAGCTGCTGTTCTTCACGTCCTCTTCTACAGGAGTGTGTTCGTCTGAGCTATTACAAGAGATTAGAGATTGTGTATATGACGTATATATTACTGTAAATACACTGTTTTAGAGTTTGAACTAAATTCTTGCCATTATCACTGAATAAACCATGACACTTTATAGGCAATGTGATCTGATCAGATTCAATCCTTCAATCGATACATCGATATTGTGCTGATATGTGCCTATAATTTGATCTACATTTTTATCAACTCAGAAATGCAACTAAAATATGACAAAAATAATTGAACTCTCAAATCCTGTACATCCAAGAAAAAATAAACACATTTTAGTTTTTAAATAATACGAAAATAAAGAAACTTCAAAAATAAAGTTGTTAAAATGTACCAAATATTTGATTACAGCTTGACAATGCAGATGTGTCAAAATGAAGGTGCATTTTAAAAATGTATCTCAATTGTTTTATGTGTTGCACTCATTTGATTGAAGATTCGACACCTATTATGCTTTATGACACATATTTTATAACAGTATAGACTGTGAGTAATGACAGATGTGGTATTTAATATGTACTCACTCAGGTTCTCTGACTCTTGGAGAATATCCCCAGACCTCAGGACATCCCAGTTCACCAATTCTCTCACGTTCCTGCAGACGCCTTAATAGAGAAAACAGAAAGAGAATTAATGCCACAGACTTTGTATGTTACGACAAACTATTTTTTAATCACATGTGTAGAGGACACACGTGTCTAACCTCGCGATGAAGGCGTCTTGTCTCTGTCGCTGGGCATCATCTCTCTTATCATAGTAATCTGATCTTGATCCAGGACCGTGTTCTCGGTCTCTCTGATCTGACCAATTTGTCCGATCTCTTTCTCTTGACCTCGAGCGACTGCGAGAATTGCCAAATCGGAACCGGTTTCTGTTCCTATCTTTATCGAGGTGTCTCGATTTGTGGTCGTCTTCCTGGTCGTATCTGTGGTTCTTCAGCCCTCGGTCCGGTGAGCGGCTGTTGGAGCGGCTCTGTCGGCGTCTCTTCGGGCTCACAGGGCCTGAATATTTTACGTCCAGCTCGGGCATTACTATAATCTGTCTTGATAACTTTAACGTGTTAATTTAATGACGTTTTGCTTTATTTATATAGTTAGGTCAAAAACGTCGTGTTAATTACATGTTGTTGTCATGTCACATTTCACCAAGAACTAGCAAAGCTAATCTAGCCAGATCAGTGACCTGCGATTTCAAGTTTTTAATCTATTGCGACTGAATTTTTTATTTATTTAAATAAATTATAAATTGAGACTCCCCACGGACCCGGTAAACAACTTAAACGCGGGTTATGGGACCAAAATAGTGTCGTTGACTTACTGTTTGTGCCTGCTCTGCTTGTGTTTACGTTTCTTCTATTGTGAAGATTTGTGACACGACACACGCAAAATCGCCCCCTGGCGACCTGGAAGATGTGTATTTGGACAAAATGGCACTCCAATGTGTTTTGGATTTGAAAATGGATGTTGATGTAATAATTTGTCTTTGCTAGTATGAAGAATATGACAGATATGTCTGGGTTACTTAATAGTCTATGTAACAGGATGGAAGCTTTCCTACAACGTGATAAAATATTTATTTAGTGGAAAAAATGAGCAAACCTGTGTGTTCTGTTGTCCATATATTTTTACAAAATTGCAATTTATTTATTTTTTATTTTTAAGCACCTGGCAGTTTGTCTAGTCAAGTCAACTTTATTTATATAGCGCTTTTTACAATGCAGATTGTTTCAAAGCAGCTTCACGGTGTTAAACAGGAAAATAATGCAACAAAATTTGATTCGGCTGTACAGCCGCTCTGGAGAAAACGTGATGTCATCAGCTCATTTCAATTATCATACAGTGACAATGTGGGCAGATTAGTAATTTAGTTGATATTGTTAATTTAGTTTAGTAATTAGATTTATTTGGATATTTTAGTTGAAAATTTAGTGTCCCCAACTGAGCAAGCCAAGCCAAGCCAAAGGCGACAGTGGCAAGGAACCAAAACTCCATCCAGATAGCCTAATGGCGATAAATAAACCTTGGAAGAAACCAGGCTCAGTCAGGGTGCCAGTTCTCCTCTGGCCAATTAACAAACAGTGTATGATTATTATTCTGGCAACCTTACAGGTCAGAGGTCATATTAAGCCCCGTTTCCACCGGAATTACCCGGAACAATTTGTACCAGGAACTTTTTTCCCCCAGACCTGCTGCTGTCTGCATTTCCACTGCGGTCTAAAGTACCGAGAAGATTAGGCAAATTGGTCCGGTGATGTAGGACTGCGCTCGGCTGCTCCTCCCAGTCAGCGACGGACAGTAATAATTTTTGTGTGATAATGTCTGCAACAATAACAAGTATAGAGGAGATTCAAGCAGCGCTGCTTTTACTAGTTATGTATTGGTTTACTAAAGAGGTAATTAACAAAATGGCGGAAAAGAGACGAGCACCGATACTAAAGTGTATTCTGAAAGCTCGTAAAGCTATAAGACAAAAAGTATGTTATTATCAGCTATTACGGACATTGACCGTGAGATGGCTGAGACGAACGCGTGCCATCAGACAGAAAGAGCAAGGCTGATATTTGTTGAGGGCAGAACGATCCTTGCAAAAGACCTTTTAAAATGCCGGTTGAAATAAAATGCTGAATGAGCTCAACCAATCAGCATGTTCAGCGCCCAAGTCCCATCCCCGAAAGTTCCTGAACTTTGAAAAAGTACCACCTCAGCAGGGCTGTTCGAAGCATAGATATACATAATAAAGTCTAGATGTCTCGTCCATGCTGCTGGCCAATGGAGGTCGACGTCCGCACCTGGCGGCCATCTTGTCACAGTCAGCTTGCTCACTCGTAACATTGTGTTTTAACGGTGAATGTACTTTTTAAATAACCATAACTTGCAAATTGTTTGGTTTGTTATAAACGTCAGATATGTAGTTATGACACTGCATACTTATGAATAATTATTCATAATTTGTTCAAGCATCCATAATTATAGCCACGTTGATAACATTTGTAAGAAACCAAACCATTTGTAAATCCGTCAAGATTTCAGCAAAATAAGAGTATTTGTGTTCGTGCAGATCACTCGCCTTACATCAGGCACCACAGAGCCCACCAGAAAGCTTGCCTGTGCAAAATGGCCGCCGGTGATGACGTTAGAGACTCCGCCGTAAGACATCTAGCCTTTATTATGTATATCTATGGTTCGGAGGGGGAAATATTTACCCGGAACTTCATTTAGACCCTGGTTCCTGCGGTCGAAACACACCGAGTACCACCCCAAAGTTCCTAGTTCCTGGGGAAAGTTCCTGCGGTGGAAACGCGGCTTTAGATAAAAATATTCAAAAGATTGGAGGCATCACGCCGGATTAAATGATTATTAAATAGGAATATTCGAAAGATCGAAGTCATCATACCAGAGACGGGTTTATTGAGGATGACATGTCGATTAAACAATTATTAAATAGGAATATTCGAAAGATCGGAGTCATCACGCCAGAGACAGGTTTATTAAGGATGCCGTGTCGGTGAGGCAATTTCAGGGGGAGTCGAATTGACACGGTCTCTGCAGACACTTCAGTGATGACTAACAGAGAGAACAGAGAGACTAACATTAGCGTAGATAATTGTCTTCACAAATATATGCAATGTATAAAATAATTTTAATATAAGAACAAGGTTTTTTAAATCAACACAAAACCACTGCTAGAATAAGCATTTTTGTCATTTGTATTTTTTACTAAAAAGCTGCTAGTTACTGAGATAAAACCAACTTACCCATTTGACAATCTGCCTAATCTATAGTTGCAACAACTATGAGACTGTTAATACTGTGATAAAACGTTCACACACTATGTGCGCCTATTGTAGGCTATACTTTATTGTCAATAAAGGACTTTCAGTTATTAAAATGATAATAATGATAATAATGTGATTATTTTATACACTCTAAAAAAAAAAAGGTTCTATATGGCACCAAAAATGGTTCTTCGTCGTAATCATAGGGGAACCACTTTTGGTGCTATATAGCACCATATCTTAACATGTTCTGTATATGGTAGCAGTGCTATATAGCACCTTAGTCAAAGAACCGGTGAAGAACCTCTGAAGAACCGCTGAAGAACCACTGAAACACCAAAATTAGTGCTATATAGCACTAAAAAAGGTTCCCCTATGATTACGAGTCAAGAACCATTTTCGGTGCCATATAGAACCTTTTTTTTTAGAGTGTATAGTACCCAGATACTCAAAATGGAAAATATAAACCTACTTGGTTATTTTATTTACAAAATTAGACTACAAAAACTCGGTCACATTTTATTTTAAGGTGTCATTGTTACAGTGTAATTATATATTTAAGTACTCAGTAATATTAATTAACTACATGTACTTACTATAAGGTTAGGGTAGGAGTAGGATTTGGCTGAGGGTTAGTTGCATAATTTACTGTTATTACTAGTACATGTAACATGTAACAATGACACTGTAAAATAAAGTGTTACCTAAAACTCTTGTATTATACTAACCTGAAATAAATATATGGAAACCTTTTCAAATATGGAAAAAAAAACTAAAACTACAATGTAACACTCATAAAGCTTTTTAAATGTATGGAATTTGGCCTAATGTGCATATCTTTTTAATCTATCTTCTCTATATTATTGCATCATGTATTTGTGCTCTCAGTGACTTTGTATATCTGTACAAATACAAGTAAATTTTAAGAAAAATTCTTCTTGCCTTGCCTCATTAACATTCATCACGCGTGTATTGTGGCAGGCTGTTGTGCGCGACTCCTGTCGGCTGGTGGAGGCGCAAGCGCGAGACTCGTTCCTCTCACACAAGGAACTCGAGCTCCGTTGTGTTGTCTACGGCAACCGACTCACGTTATCGCTGTCATTATTGTTTCTCAGCAAAGGGAATCGTGGATTTTATCCGGTCGCTCTGCAGGTATAGGCTTTTGAGAATTCAATCCCGAGATTGTGGGAGATTACAAGTTTAATTAATCTCATTTAACCTACGTACGCGTTGTTCTGCATCATATAGTCAGATAGGCCGCGCGCTGCCGCCAAACCAGGAAGGAGGGTTGAATTGAGCCATTTGTTTTTGTTTCCACATTGACTGCTGCCCACCGGTGTCCTACCAGTTCTGAGTGCTATCATCAAAAAGCTGTGGGCTCACAGGAATAATATTTTGTTTAATCACATCAAACTAGTAAAAAGCATTAGTTTTAGTTTACTTTTCAAGTCGCATGTCTTTATGCTTGTCTTTGTTGCTGTACAATTAGCCAGCTAGCGTGCATTTGGTTCTCGTGCTTCCACATTCGGTTGCCTTGAATTTAGAATCAAAATAAAGTTATATCGAACTTTTAATGTATGTTTACAACGACATAACAATCTGAGAGAAAAAAAAATGAAAATATGATTTATTTTTCATTGCCAGACAGCTGAAATGTGTCTCTTGCATAATTGACAGCACAATGTACAACGCTTTGCATAATGAATTTAATTACATTTTAACATGTTTTATAATAGAATGAATTTGTTATTATTACTAATATTTTTAAAAACTGTTGCATTAAAGTACATTAAATTTTATTATACCCTTTTCCTCACAGGCATGTCGAAACTAAAGCTAATATCTGCAGCGGACACTCAGTACCCAGCATCCCTGTTGAAGTCCATCAATGATGAGAGACACAGCGGTTTATTCTGTGACATCACCATAATCGTGCAAGACCGCAAGTTCAGGGCGCACAAATGTGTGCTGTCTGCCTCGAGTACCTATTTTCGCCAACTTCTCTCAGTTGCTGGAAAAGTTATAGAGCTGAACTTCATCAAGGCAGACATATTCGATATGATCTTGAACTATATATACACTTCCAAAATCTACAGGGTTCGATCTGACAGACTTGAGGATCTCATCAGCGCTGGTCAGGCTTTGGGCGTGACGTTCATAGCCAATTTAGGAACGCCGCTAGCACAAGTCAAGGGATTACCCGGCTTGTCCAAAGAAAGTGACAACAACAGTGTCAATTCCTCTGAGAAAAATGAGACCGGAGCTGAGAATATGCCAATTATTACTGAGACTTTCTCACTGTCTGCTGAAGAGTTCAACATGGCAGGTGGTAATACAGAAAAGGAAATTGACTCAGACGATGATGTCCTTTTTGTCTCAAAATCAGAGGCCCCGCAAGCTCAAAAGACCAAGATATTAGATGTTAATGACACCAAAGGAGGACCAGAGGCTAAAAAACAAAAAGTCACAAACGAGGAAGGAATTGTCTCTAAAGATTCAACAGCCCAAGTAGGTAACGACAAGCTTCCTTCTGAAAGAAATACATCACTTCAAAGTAACCTTGAGCCCCAACCAGATGTCGTGCTCCTCTCAAACCCAGAAACCAGTAGCAGTATTCTCACTTCACCAGTAAAAACGAGCTCACACAGTGAGCCCACAACTCCAACTTGCGTGAACAGCCTCCCTTCAGATACTCACAGCACCTCACTGCCTCCAGACAACAACGAAATACTTGGTGTCCAAAAGAAAAAGGTCCTTCTAGAGCTCTCACCCGATCATCCTGGGAAAATCAGACTATCGGATGTAAGGCCGACATATTGCACCAATAACGGACCAATACCTGCAATAAACATGGTCCCAGCAGTGTCGTCAAAAAAGACAATAACGTTAGACAAAGCCTCGGAAATCGATTCACTATCGCCGGGTTGTAAAGTATATGCCAATATTGGTGAAAACACCTACGACATCGTTCCAGTAAAAGAAGATGCCGGGGAGGGAATGGCTCCCGGTAGGAAATCCCAAATGCCTCACGATTCTCCCAACATGACCAATAACTCGCCTTCAAGAAAGAAAAAATCAAAGCTGGAGCAGGAGGATCACTATGAACTCATCATGGATGGAAAGACCTTTTACGTGTGCATTGTGTGCAAGCGTCCCTATGTGTGCCTGACAAGCCTCAGGCGGCACTTTAACACTCACTCGTGGGAACGAAAGTATCCATGCCATTACTGCAGCAAGGTTTTTGCCCTGGCCGAGTACAGAACCAAACATGAAATCACGCACACAGGCGAAAGACGGTACCAGTGTTTGCTGTGCCATGAAATGTTTCTCAATTATCAGATTTTGTCCACCCACTGCAAGCAAATGCACAACCAAGATCCTTCGGGAAGGAAAGAGAAAGATGACTCTTGCAACAACTTGTATCGTCTTCTGCCTTGCAAAACTTTGCAGTTCAAACCATATTCCTTTGTGTCCGAGGAGTCGGGAGGGATTCCGGTTATCAATGAAGATGGGACTGTCCAACATGTAAACTCCGACAAAGAGCACTTTACCAACGAGCCACTTCCATCTAGCCAAAGCAAACCACTGAGCTGGGATGACATCTTTGTAGAATCCGAAGCACAAAACAGGCCAATGGCTCACGGTCGACCAGGACCACGGCCTGTTGACCAAATAAATGCAGAAACCACAAACGAATTTGAGTTTGTTATACCAGAGACGTACTGAGCATGCCCGTTCACTCCTCTGGCTCAGGTGCCTTGTTCATTTGTTCGTGTTTAAATTGGAGGCGCAGGTGATCTTAGCTCTCTGGACCATTTGATTGAAAACTCAACTTCAGTATCCATCAACTGAAAATAGTTTCAAGGTGCTTTATTGTATATTTAGAACGAGTTCACTTTCACAGTCCATTATTGAATCGTTATAATGCTTCGTCAGATAATATGACAAAGTAGATAACACATATTTTATGTACAGCTACATTATATCTGTGTAGAGCTGACCTTTAATATTTTCTGTTCCTTTTTCTGTTCTGGACAGTACAACCATGTTGGATGTAATTAGTTGGGATCAAGTAGAGACTGTTGTGATTTATTACAGTTATTCTTACAATTGTGTAACTTTAATGTGTAAACGCTTTTTGGGAGTGTTACATATAAGTCCTAATTCCAAAATCAAATGTAAGAGTGAAATCATCATACTAAATTATTCAGTAACACTGAATTTATTTTAAGGTGACGCAGTTGCACGTTACTACATGTGCTTACTATAGTAATAACAGAAAATTATGCATAATTACAAGTAACTAACCCTAAACCAAACCCTAACTCTATAGTAAGTACATGTAGTTCATTAATATTACTCAGTACTCATGAGTAAATAAGTACAATGTAACTACGTCACCTTAAAATAAATTGTAACCAGTTATTCATTTCAGTTTCATTTGAAAGAGTGAAACTGAACGCTTACATTGTATGCATTTTCTTGTCGGCTTATTATTGTAGTTTTTAATCATTGTTTGGCACTAGATAGATCAGTGTTAATAGCAGGTTCTGATCCTGCAGTAAGAAATGGTTTAGATGTTTGTATTTATAGGTTTTGGTGTCATCTGTTTTTTTTAAATGTTTATGTCATCTGTCCATTAATTATGTTTTGAGGTTGTTTATTTATATTACATTATGAACATTGGGACCTGAAAATAAATATTCATCCCTCGTTGGGGCATGTCTAGAGAAACAAGATACTGAAACGTCCAGGGTAATCAAAACGTAATGTTGGTAATACAAAGGACCTCTCTTTTTCAGTTGAATATTTTGTATATACATGTATATCATTTTTACAATTATTTTTTCAGCATAGTTTTATAATTAAGTAGCTTTGTGGGCTGTGTGAAGAATCTGTGAATACAATGAGATTCCTTCAGTCAGGTCTAGTGTTCTAACACCATTATCATGTACATAATAGTACTAAAGACCTTCATTTTAACAGTTTCTTCCCTTTTGGAAACTATTTATTATTAGGTCTTAGTGCGATATAGAATGAAATAAAACTTTGAAGAACATACACATGTATTTCTTTTATTTCCAAGAGCATCGTGAAAGTGATAAGTATTTGCCAGTATGATAAACACCAGTCATTGATATGAGGATCATATAACGCACCAGTTCATGATTATAATCTGAAATGTGCAGATTCCACATGATGCGGGATAAAATGGATTCAATGTCCAAATTCCGGTAGACATATTTGGAAACGCATGTGTGATAAGAAGCACAAAAAAAAAACTATTCCAGCTATACATTTTATATTTAATAATACTGAGTTGAACTATCACTCTTTCATTTTAAGATTTTAACATCAAAGGTAAACAATGCTTTCATGTAACATGAACATGGTCAAACATGAACAATTGAGGCAAAGATCTTACTTTATAGCATGTGGCTGTTGTATAATCACCAGTTGCACTTAAACATCAATCAGGAAGTCATACAATTGTTGAATTTGTTGTAATATCTCTACTCACTTCAGAAAAAAAGGACAATTTTCTTGACATAAATCGAGCACATAAAGTACAGTGTATAGACTTGACACTCATAGTGTACACAAACAGACGAAAAGGAGAATACTGTAAGTCTTAAGACTCAATTATGAGAAGGCGGTTTGATTGTTCGGTTTATGTACAACATGTACAACTGCATTGCGCACACACACACTGATATCATATTTGCAATGTGGAAACACTTTCTGTACTGAACAATTAATTCTTTAAATTCATGTAAATTTATATAATGGTTAGTCCTTTTTTACATTCGGTAAGGCCTGTCCTTTCCAGACAGAAACGACGGCAACACAAAATGGCAGATGAATGTGAGATGTACAGGTTTTGAAAGTCCTCTCATTCTTATGAGCTTACAAAGAGCTTATTACTTTGTATCAAGCAAATTATATTTTTGTCACAAAAGATTATTTGAATTTGTGACATGTTTGCGTACTTGACGAAATCCAAAAGAAACACCACATATTACAGGTTAGATCTTTGATCCTATTAAAGCACTCAGGACAAAAAGTAAGATTCAGCCTAAAAATATGTACAGTTCTTTACAATCTAGCTGCCCGAAACAGTTACAAATAACTCAAGTAATTACGTAGAAATGTGTGAATACAGTAAATTCTGAAGACAATAAAGTGCAAATCAATTGCAAGATAAGATATGAGACTCATCCTCGTGCTGAGGAAGCAGAGGTGACGCAAAACACTTTGTGCCACTTTGGAAGGGAGAAGTTCACATTATGGAGTTACGCAGAGGAATCACATGTGAGAGACCTACAGGAAAAGGCGGTGAACCAGGTGAAGCTGTACCGGAAGCGGACACACATTTTAAGGCTTATCTGTGAACAGTCTTGATCTCATAGTCAGGCTAGTTGTTAGAGTCCTCTTGGATTGAGACTATATAGCATGAATATTTTACACAGGTTTGTTCTTGTAGGGGTTTAATGTTGCATATTACATTTGCTGAATGGTGATGAGTGCCTGTGGTTAATGTTGTAGTCTCTCTATACTTAACCTGCCACACAGGTGAGCCTCTTCTGCAAAGGTTGCTCATTCAAGAACAATGATTGTTCAATGATGTGGTACGCTAATATCCAAAAATACCCAAATCCAGGAAAATGT
This sequence comes from Romanogobio albipinnatus, assembly GCA_023566225.1. Classification (NCBI taxonomy): domain Eukaryota; kingdom Metazoa; phylum Chordata; class Actinopteri; order Cypriniformes; family Gobionidae; genus Romanogobio; species Romanogobio albipinnatus. The sequence continues at coordinate 25,191,785 of CM042246.1, read as the reverse complement.
CTCCCTCAGACTGGTCTTTTAGGGGCTGTATGGCGGGGGCTTCTCATCAGGTGGGTAATAAGGAGGAGAATAACGAGGTGGGATCATATTTGGCCACATGTGACTGGCTCCAGACTGGGAATCATCAGACAGACCCGAAGAGTCAGGAAACAAGCTGGCACCCTGTAAAGACACATTAGCAGATGGCATGTTCATGGCATACACACTCAAAACATAAAGTATAATCTCTAAGGCTCTCAGTCAGGGTTATTATCGTCAACTACAACCATTAAAAAATGTAATTACTTAAAATAAAATAAACGTTAGCTGAAATAAAATATTTGAAATAAATTATATGATGAACATAAAAGCCTAAATTAAATCTGTTCATCATATAAAGCGATCCAGGCTCTTCAGAAAACTTGGACTAAACTGCTCAATTATATTAATTCTTTTTACGATCTCTTTAAGAAGTTTTTGAAGCGACAAAGTGCCAGGGCAGAAATCTCAGATTTCATTTAAAATATCTTAATTTGTATTTCGAAGATGAACAGAAGTCTTATAGGTTTGAAATGAAATCAGGTTGAGAAAATTATGGATTTCTTTTTTCATTTTTGGGCGAACTTACCCTTTAATAAATATTCTATACATTGTTTATTTGCATACATTTAAAAATATATATTGATTGCACTACAGCATGCATAACAACATGGGCTGATAGCTCAAAGTGAATGCGATTACCTGAAGGTCATAGGCAGTGTATGGAGGTAAGCAGGGGGCAGTGTTGTAAAAAGAGCTATTGGAGGTGGTGGGGCCAGGAGTCTCTGGCGGTGGAGGAATAGGGAGACGTTCTGGCTCACAAGAATCTGGTGCTGCTGTAGGCATCTTCAAAAAACAGAGACTCAATGAATGTCACAGGTTCTCAGAAATCATACAAAATGCATCTATACTACATGGACAAAAGTATTGGGACACCTGACCAATACACCAACAGGAACTTTAATGACACTGCATTCTAAATACATAGACATTAATATGGAGTTAGTCCCCCTTTTGCAGCTATAACAACTTCCACTCTTCTGGGAAGGCCTTCCGAGATTTTCAGGTGTTTTCAGTACCACCAGCCCTGCAGATTTTGTATGTCTCCCTATATCTGACACATCCTTTTCAGGTCTTGCAGTCTCTACTAATGAGCTCATGAGTTGAATCAGGTGTGATAGATGAGGGAGACATACAAAGGGTGCGTTCCATTCGACAGGGTCCCTACACACTGTTCACTGCTCCCTACTCCCTGAGCACGGTATTTCAGTTGAAGTGGACTCATTTGGAACGCTCTGCAACGTCATCAAAGAAAAGCAAAGACGGGGTTGCGCAGATTATGATATAACATAAATGAATATTGTAATGTACTTTACTTTCAAATTTAAAACCATATAATAAGCATATACATTTACAAAACACACAGTATGTATTTAAAAATATAATCAAAACATTGTCCATTAGTTTTATTAGTTTACATACAAGTTACCTGTAATGACTATGAACAGATTTGAAGCTGCACCTGCACCTGCGGTCAAAGTTCAAAATAATTCAACTTTTGCCGCTGCGTTCTGTGATGATTACCCGCATGGCCAATAGAAACGGTGCATCGAAACAAGCACGGAAAGCAAAGTTTTGAAAACTCTGCCTACTTTGCTTTGGGCAGCGAAGCGCAAATTGCTTTGTATATGAAGGGCTACACTGAACCCAGTGGCCAGCGCAGCGCATTCCGCATCCTGTGTGAAAGCCCCATTACAAGTCATTGCCTGATAAGGCAGCGAGGCAACAAGTCAGCTGCCTAGGTTTTCGGATGCAGCCCAGGACAGGTTTGAGAACCACTGAAATCAAGCAATTGTAAGATCAGGTACTGATGTTGGACGAGAAGGCCTAGCTCGCAATCTCCATTCCAGTTCATCCCAAAGGAGTTTGGGATGGCTTTATGGACCTTGCTTTGTTTGTGCACTAGCACATTCATGCTGAGGGATACAAAAGCCTTCCCCAAACTGTTCCCACAAAGCTGGAAGCATAGCATTGTCCAAAATGTCTTGGTACGCTGAAGCAATAAAATTTGTCTTCAGTGGAAGTAAGCGGCCTAGCCCAACCCCTGGAAAACAGCCCCATACCATTATCCCTCCTCCACCAATCTTTACAGTTGGCAACTTGGTACAACGCAGTCAGGCAGATAGCCTTCTCCTGGCATTTGCCCAACTCAGGCTCGCACTTCAGGTTGCCAAACAAGCATGATTAGTCACTACATAGAACATGTTTCTACTGCAGTCCAGTGGCGGCTTGCTTTACACCACTCCATCTGACGCTTGGCATTGCACTTGGTGATGTGAGGCTTGCATGCAGCTGCTCGGCCATGGAAACCCATTCCTTGAAGCTCCCGCCACACAGTTTTTGTGCTAATATTAATGCCAGTGGAAGTTTAGAATTCTTTAGCAATGAAATCAACTGCCGACTTTTACGCACCATGCAGCTCAGAACTCGGTGACCCCGCTCTGAGTCTTGATGTGGTCTTCCGCTTAGTGGCTGAGTTGCTGCTGTTCCTAAATGGCTCTATTTTCCAAAAATCTTTACAGTTGACTGTGGAATATCTAGCAGGGGTGAAATTTCATTGAACTGCATGACTGCAGCCATGCACCTAGCCATGCAGACGGACATTTTATCCATCTGCGGCAATGGGTCTGATTAAAAATTCAGAATTCAATAATTAAAAGTTGTTCCACTACTTTTGTCCATAGTGTATATAAGTTGTTTGAACTGCATTTCAATCTCACCATATCCTTGAAGCCCCCCAGCACTGCGGCGGTGATGATGCCCAGAAACAGAGCTACAATGTTGAGAATAGTAGCAGACCACAGAAGGTGGTAAAGGTGCACAACATCCTGGCAGCTCCGCACCTCTGTGTACTCATGGTACCCTCCTCGTAGTTCGACACGACTGAGATGATGAGGAGAAGAAACATATTATAGCAAGAGATTCATAAAAGAAATAAGACACATAGTGGTGACAGGCAGAGCAACAAAAGAGGTAAAGCATGACAGAACAGCGATTCATGCAAAATAATAGAACAAAACCATCTACATACCAGTGCACATCACTCTTAAGAAGAGCATGAAATGGATAAATATATCCAATATCCTTATTTAAGCTCACTGTCATCAAAGACTCTTTACACGTAAACCTAAATTATTGCTGTCTCTCCTCACCTGTGAAACAGGAACCAGAGAACGCTAAATCTTAGTTCCTTTCATTTAATCAGTAAAGTAACTGTACATCAAGTACAGCGACTGTATGCAGCCACACTTAGTAGTTTAACAACAACAAATAATGGGCTGTCAATGTCATTGAGAGGCTAAAAGTGGAAAGACCTACTTCCAAATCATGGAGGATTTCCTAAATTTTTTCAAAACATCTTTATTCTGAGGTCCCATAAGAGGATGCTCTCTGAAACATAAATAAACACAAACGTTCTTTCGAACAGAGCTGAATTTCAGGGATAGAAGCACACACACCATACAAGCAAATATAAACCAGAAATTAACCAAGGTAAAACCAAGCATAGTTGTTGTTGTTGTTGTTTTTAGATCCGCCTGTTTGCAGAAAATATTCTAGGAGGGATGTATCCAAATGGGACTCGCTCACACACACATACTTGCCACAGTTGTAAAGGTCGCAGCAGTAGCAGGTGTTGCTCTTCACGCGCAGGTTACAGGAGACCCGAGATGCAGTTTGACAGTGGACCTGCAAGACAGATGTGTTTTCTAAATGGGATCCCACTATACTAGTACATAACCCTCAAATTCCGAGGCTTGTAAGATGGTGAAAGCACTTCTCTCAGGTTGGCGACTCACATCTAAATCAAATGCAGTCCCACTGGAGTAATATTCACATCGGCCAGCATATACAGGTCTGAGGTCCTTTAAAATAACAACAGCAGTATGTCATGACAGTGCTTTCACTGCAATGCTTATCTGAAGAAATGCATTTTACAATAACATGGTGTGGAAGCACTTACTATATGTCTTGCAGCAAAAACGCCATCCACTATAGCACAACAGAAGGCTGCCACCACACCAAAGCTGATGAAGACAATGGATGCCACCAGCTGCAAGCAGAACAGCAATGTCAACCTATTTGCCTGCTGTAGTAGCTCAATGCACGTGCATTTACACCTCTATGTACGATTTCCTTATAGATACAGATAAAAGTGGTTTGTCTAAGATATTGTAGATGTGTCTATTATGAGACAGTGTGGTCTGATTTGATTCTTCCTTAGTAGCACTTAACTTCACTGATTTCTCTGTCTTTCCACAACCAGCTATTAGTCACGCCATTTTGCCTGTATTCTAAAGCACTTTGCAGAGGCGTGTCTTATGGCTTTGTATAATAAAGGACAACTAAACACATTTAATTGCCCATATCTGATCAACAAATAATGCCATTTTGAGCGTTATTCTTGCCTAATCTAATAACCTAATCTAAATAAATCCATAGTAAAATAATGAATTCTAACCTAGATTTTTTTTCAATATTTAATGCATTTAATGCAATATTTAGCAAGGATGCATTAAATTGATCAAAAGTGACAGTAGAGACTATTATTATAATGTTACAAAGATTTAAGTTTCAAATAAATGCTGTTATTTTGAACTTTCTATTCATCAAATGATCCTGAGAAGAAATGTATTTCGGTTTAAACACAAATATTAACTTGTTATAAACATTGATAATAAGAAGAAATGTTTCTTGAGCATGAAATCAGCATATAATAATGATTTCTGAAGGATCAGGAGACACTGAAGACTGACGTAATTGCTGCTGAAAATTCAGCTTTGCCATCAAAGGAATATATTATATTTTAAAATGTAATGAAATAGAAAACAATTACACAATTTTAATCTACTGTATTTTTTATCAAATAAATTCAGCTTTGGTGAGCATGAGAGTTGGTGGCAAGAGATATAATACAATTTATGTTATCATTGTAACAATATGAGTGAAAAGTCTTAGTAGTTGGTTTGCCTCCCTTTTGCTTTAATGACAGCAGCATACACTCTGATGATCATGTTCTCCAGCATGATTTGAAAATGATCCAAAGAGCATCTTGTGCTTTAACAGAAAACAAGAACATCTGACTGTCTGTAGAAAAGGATTTGACATGCTCAATTCTACAAATTTGCTTATTTGATTAGTGACCTAGAAATAGTGCAGAAACGTCAACACTACTTTCTTGTTTTACATTGTTCAAAAACTAAATATTGCTTATCTCCAGGTTTTTTTTTTTCCAGATGTTCAAATTCCCAGACTTCTGGACCCCACTACATATGTTCAAACCACATCCACTATAAGGGCGGAGTGTTTATCCTACACTCTCCCAGCATTAATTGTTCCTGTGTGTCTGTGATCAGGCCAGCCATGCCATCCTCATGCATTCTTTATTTGGATTGTGGCACCTCCTATTCCCTCTGCACTGCAATTGCTTCTGAACATTCCTGCCTGGACATCCATCCTGCTCCCCTTACATTGAGCTATTTCTGGGTGCTGCTCACCACAAGGCCTGCAACATGCCCTGCTATTCGAGCTCGAACCTGTGAGCCCTTTCTGCCATTATGACATGACTAAAAACAAGCAGTTGATTCTTGGAAATGTGTTTGTTTGTGCGGGCATTTGGTTAAAAATGTCAATTGGAAGATAGAATGCACAAGCACAGAATCCAATATGAGCAGTGTAATGAAAGACTCCTTACCATCTGCCTCTTATTCTCTATCAAATGGGCGCCAATGATTCCCAGAAAGGACCCGAAGCCAAGCTGAAAATATCACAGGGGGAAACTCTATCATGATGCAAGTCTATGTAAAATATAAACCTATTTTATAGTCTTAAAGGTAGATGACCTCACTTAATTACAATCCCACATACAACATCCCATTGCCACAAAGCCCTTTGTCTTTCTCCAAGAAGTATAGTTTATTTTTTGGTGTGGTCAATGGCCAAGTTAAGAGCTATATATGCAGTCTGGCCATGCCACTTGCATATAGTATTTCAAAACAGTCAGTCCCTGCAGAATACCAGGAAAACACCTGTTACTTGTACAAAACGTTCTGAAGTATTATTTAAGCTTGCTTGTGTATATTGAACATAATGGTACTTGCTGTTGAACAATGAATGGATGACTGGTTCACTCAGTTCAACCTTACAGTAATGAGGTAATGGCCACCGGTCACCATAATGGCGGGCCAAGCGGAAAATAATTAAACATGAAGCCTTTTCCTCCCCACAGTGCTTTACATCACAAACCCATTTATATACCAAGAGAATGGTTTGCAGTCTGTTCAGCACACGGCTATGAACATTACAAACATACTTACAATGACTCCTGGATAGTAGCCACCAACAGTGATGTTTTGTGTCCTGGTGGTAGCGGCCAGACCAAAGACCAGGATGAGTATGGAGACAATTAGGAGCATCGCTGTTACTATGATGGACTTTCTTTTCCTCCTCTTGAACGATCCTGTAAAAAACAAATGATTTGGAAAATGCCACAGCACAACACACCCTTCCCTTGGGCAACATTTTGTTATCATTGTCTTATTTCAGGCACGTTTGTTTTGGGGTAATTCAAACAAAACAACCATGACCTCTTGTATTGTCGATAATATCAACAGCTGCAAAGGCTCTGCCACAACCCAGAAACCCAGATTAATGTTGGAACTATGTGATGTAATTTCCATCACTAAACAAAATACATTTTAACTTGAGGTCGCATGCAAATAATATTCCACATATGGTTGTGTATTTTCATTAACATTATCAATAAATGTTCTATTTCGTATATTTTCGACATTCGCTGGGGACATACGTAGGCTACACGTAGGAATGTAGGTTACGGGACGCTTATTTCTCTGTGGTGCAAGCCTGTTCTTATAATTACTATGAATAAACGCAGCTAATCGCATTTAAATGTACATACAAGCGTAAATTGTGCTCCGTAAGACTTCAGGCGCAGTGAATGCCATTGACCTTGTACTTACCCATCGCATCAGAGATAGGTATACCGCTGCCTTGCGCATTCAGCCCCGCTGGCATTGTAACGTCAGGTTATGCAGCATTAGCCGCAGTTATGACTTCAAGTCAAAAACAAAGAACAATGAGACAATGATGCCTTCCCTCAGCGTTAATGAATGGAAACTCCTTTCTTGCCGTGGCATTCTCTGACGCCCTTCTAGCCGCTCGTCTCTCATCAGCATCTGGGTCTGTTGTTCATGAATCCGCTGTCCTCATCCCATCAGCAGAACGCCGCACGGAGAACAGCACTGCGCATGCGCGAGGCAGAACCCCTAGCTGTTTGAGTCAGCATAGCAGTAGTGATTGGAAGTGCGACTCATTTTGATTCGGTACTTTTGAACAGCCCGTTTCAGATAACTGGTTCAAAAAAGGCATCTTTAGGCATTTAGAACGTAAATATAATTTGCACTTACAATAAACAATACTACCATCTACATCGTTCTTATGAGAATGTTTTCATAAAATGCTATTTATTTATTAAATGAAAACAACAACAAAAACTTCATTTCGTATGTGGTGATAACTGTCATTAAACAAAGAAACGATATTTCAATCCTATCACAGTAAATCCCTTCCCAAGGTTCACAGGTTTTCAAACTGGGGTCCGGGGACCCGCAGGCAGCCACAAGAGAGTGACAGGCGGTCCATGGAAAAGTTTGGGAAAAAGCTGTAAAAATAAATAAATAAATAGATTAAAATAAACGAGTAAAGCAATAAGTTAAATCTAAATAAAATTAAAAAAATATAAAAAAAAACGAGTTTAATATATTAGGCTAAATAAATTAAATTATAAACTTATCAAAGATTCGGTAGGCCTACCTTGAGATTCCTTATGACTCAAAAAAACTCTAAAAGAACGACAAAATGTAGCCTATATACGAACTTGTATATCTATATTATTATAAATTCTACATAATCCTATTTATCTTTAAATTCGCATTAGAATAATTGTTTCACCTGCCACAATACATATTAGGCCTACTCAGTGAGCACTCAGTGCGGCTTTGACTGTCGGGAAGAAGTCCGCTGGAACCCGCACCAGTGGGCAATCAAACCATTGTCTCCATTGACTTTGTATTGCGTGAAGAGGCCTCCTTGTCATTTTTGACTTATAACCAAAAATAGAACAATGTCTAAAGGCTGATATGTGACAAGGTGTACAGTAAACAAGCTATAAAAAAACAGAAACAAAAACCCAGAAATTTTAAAAACGAGCATTTAAGGACACAAAAGTGGATACAGGCAATTGAGACAGAGCTGGATCCCCCCTTTGGTGTGGGCGTAGCCTAAATGTGTCTCTATGAAGGGGTTGCCAACTCTCACACATTTGGCGTAAGTCACACGCTTTTAGGCTCTGTCTCACGCTCTCACTCTACCCATGTAAATCTCATGCCAAATTGCCAAACCTGCTTTTGATATAACAAAGTCTAAGCTTTTACATTTTAAAAAGTTTTAATACGAAATTCGATAGTGTTTCGGGCATGCCCAACCGGGAGGAGGCCCCGGGGAAGACCAAGGACCCGCTGGAGGGACGGGAACGCCTCGGTGTCCCCCCGGAAGAGCTAGAGGAAGTGTCTAGGGAGAGGGAAGTCTGGGCATCTCTGCTTAGACTGCTGCCCCCGCGACCCAGCCCCGGATAAAGTGGAAGAAGATGGATGGATGGAAAAATACGAAATTCAAACAACAAATGGCGCACTTAATGTGGCATAACATTTAAAGCCAGAGCCGAGTTGACATGCTTTCATCTCGCAGCGGCGCACACAGTCATGTGGTTCATGGAGCTCTCAATACTTCTAGCGATATGCATTTGAACGGATAGACAACAGCTCCACTATACAGGTGTTTGCAGCATTTTTTGGTAAACAGTACAGTGTGCATTGATTATTACGTCAACCACATTTACAGTAGCCTATCATTTTATTACGGAGAGTGGTGCACTGTAAAAAAAAAAAAATCAGGTCTCCAATCGAAATTTTTTTTGTGGCAGATCACATCTAATTTTTTTAGTTTTAAAAAAATTAAATAGCCTATATTTTAGTTTAATAATATTTAGAGGAGATCTTTGGGTAGCCTACTAAATACTATTTGTGCAATAATTATGGTCCATTAATGACCACTTAAAATATTTTTCTTCTAATATTTTTTATTATTTATATTAAAATTATTGTAGTAATTAAGGTTAATGTAAGTGAATTAACGTTAATTCTTTATTTATCTTTGGTTATTCGCGGTCACGTGGGCACAGGTGATCAATTACGTTTTCTTTTATTATTTCCTTTGTCGGATTGTTTGTTATGATGGGAAGGGACGAGTAGCAGGGCCAATTCCTGTTGACCGTATTTGTGCTGGTCTAATCATGTTTTTATGTGCTTAAATAAAAACCAAAGAAAGGCCAATTGAATCGTCTTCCTTTGATGTCAAGATGACCGAGTGCGAACGAGTCACGAGCCCACTATTGGATGCCGCTAATAGTTAGTAGAGAATCCCAATGCAAAGAGGCAAATTAGAGTCATTTTTTGGATGGAAATATATATATATATATATATATATATATATATATATATATATATATATATATATATATATATATATATATATATATATATATATATATATATATATATATATATAGGCTATATATTCATTTATTTTTTGTAATGCCCCACTATGTGCCTGTATGGCTCTTTAATAAATAGCTATAGGCTACATGTAGTCTAGTTGCTCAAAAAGGTATTGCAGATCATAACTGCTTAGGCTACTTATTTGTGAAATGTTAAAATGTTAATAACTTACATCCTAATATTTTTAATGATAGTCATAAGCACACACAAGTGAAGTGAATAGTAATGAATGCAAGCAAATATAATTGAACTCAAGAAAAGTTTAAAATAGTGCTATATATATATATATATATATATATGTGTGTGTGTGTGTGTGTGTGTGTGTGTGTGTGTGTGTGTGTGTGTGTGTGTGTGTGTGTGTGTGTGTGTGTGTGTGTGTGTGTGTGTGTGTGTGTGTGTGTGTGTGTGTGTGTGTGTGTGTGTGTGTGTGCGACTATTTAAATGTCTCCTAGCCAGAACCAATATCAAATTAATGAAAGTGCGCCATCAACTGGTCTTTTGAACAAACACAACAAGTTTAAAAAAAAAATAATAATAAAGTTTCAGAGGGGTTTTACAATAAATTCTGAATAAGTCCCCCCACAAATTATGTATATAAAAAATGTATTCTTTGCAGGTCTGCATTTTTGTTTAGCATATTTCACGGTTCACTCGTGCAGCGACAGGCTCCTTATTTAGAAGTAGCTCACCTATTGTTTATATTGATGAATCCCATCCCACACACTCATATATAAAATTTTAGTCTAGGTGATGCAGAGTTCAAAACGTGTGAAATGAAACACTGAATACATATTTGTCTGATTTCGGTTTTATTGTGCGTTTTTCTTAGCCTATTGCTAATTAATTGCTGCTACCCACATATTTACGTAAACTACTAGCCTAGGCTACTACATGCATACATAAACTTAGGTAGTTAAGTTGTTTTTACCGGAATTTAATAGATGCTTCGATCACCTTTAATTTTTACACAATTATGGCTAATAGGCTACTTTATGTTTAGGCTATGTAAGGAAATAAAACGCGGCGACATTAATATAGGCTAGCCTATTAATCTCTGTTCTTGCAGCCTAGTTTTGTCACAAAGTAGGTGATTGCATTTGCTCGTTTCAGTCTTTGATGGTCTTTCTTTGAATGACCTGCTCTCCACCAAAGAAGCAGAAAGAACCAGACAAGACCGAATTTTCCATGACGCGAGTTCTTTTCAGGTTTAAAAAAATCAGCGGGTTTGGGGAGCTCAACGTGATCTGTGTACAAATATTGAGCTTGATGACAATTTTATGAATTTGCTACGCTTTTGACCCCAACACAGACCAACGCGGGCCCATATTTCACAATTTTGCGTTTGTCTCCTGAATGCATTATGTAATGCGCGCGAACTCTCTCCAGTTTAACAGTCAATGGGGATTGTTTATAGGCTACTAAACCTTGCTGTTCTAATGTAGTTGCTGATGAAGTAGCCTACTTGGTGATTGACAACGGCAAATGCAGATCAGAGCAGAAATGTATAAAGTGGGTCTTTGCATGGAGCTTGTTTCAGCAGACAATGAGACTATGTGGTGTGCGTGTGCAGAATTCCACACAACACCAAACGAAGCTGTTGCCAAAAAAACTCCACTTTGTATCCCACCCCCACTTTCCCTCTTCAGCTTAACTCCATTCACTATGATGCTCGACTCCTAGCAAGAAGCTCCTCCGCACCCGACATCCGTTTAAGGGGAAAACTCAATGAAATTCACGAACAGTTCTTGAGCAGAATTAACGTGTGTTCAGTCAGCATACAGTGAACTTGAAGACATCACATCAGTGCCTTCATCAAGACATAATTTTGGGGGGCAGTTTGAGCATTGAGATTTTCCTCCCCCCCCCTTTCATTCCTGAAGACATCGAACTATTCTCTTATCATCTTCACTTTAAAAAAAGAAGAAGAAGAAGACGAAAGATTGAACATTTATTTGACACAGTATTTGACTTCCTTGAACTGCTGCAGACTTGATTCGAGGACTGAAATCTCCCAGTAAATCGCTTGGACCGCTCGTATATGTGATTGGTTTAACAAGTACCTTTATTCTTCAGTGAGAGATCATGGAGCGCGACTCTACCGCGGGAGGGGCGGAGGACCTGCTCCTGGAAGACAAAGTTTCAAAACTGGCAAGTGACCATAACCACAATGCACCAGAGTAATGTGGTTACTTTTGATTAGGGATGAGGGCATTGTAATGACCATGTCTTGCTTGATTAGTGCTCTATAGCCTATAGTATAAAGTTAACATTATAGTAGATAAACGTGGTTTTAAACCAATAGGTCAGTTACATTCATTTTTAATTAATTACTGGTACAGAAGGAGTGTCACCAAAAGCGTTTCACCTGCTCATCATTATTTAGGTAAACTAACAATTATTCATCTTTATTAGCTTATGATTAAACGTGTATTTGATTGTAGTAGAGGCATTTAAAATACCTCTGGTACCTTAAGAAACGGTTTCCATCTGTACTGTTATATTACTATTATTGATGTAACCTAATGTAGGCAATTTGACTCAATTCAATGTATTTATTTCATGTTTGTTCATAATGCAATAATGTTGGGTGTAGAAATTAACATGAACCTAGATTAATAAATGCTGCAAAAGTATTTTTTAAAGTGTATTTTATGTGTGTCCTGATATTGAGAATGAGTGTGTAACATCTGGCTGAAGATTGACCCTGCCGATCTTGTGCAGCTGTGAGAGGTTAGATCTCCCAACATGGGTCAGCGAGTGTGTGGGTCCTCTTCTGCCTCTCACAGATCAATGGGATTCTGAAACTTCTTCCATTCACACTGAATGAGATCCTACACTTGCTTATAACTGTTTGAAGATAAATATCTGAGCATCAGACAATATTATCCACATTAAAGTGAGTTTTAAGTGTTTAATGCTTGTTGCAGGAGACTTTTTTTTACACTACTTGCATATGTGATTCTGAAACGTAGCTATTTGTGAATGCTATTTTTTTACTTTCCGTGTTGTCTTTAGCGTGCAGGATCACTTCATAAACACGAACTAGCTGAGGCCATGGAAGTGGAACAGGAAGGACTGGTAGAACATCAGCCTCTGGAGCAGGACGACCTTAACTTTGAGAAATGGAAGCCCAAGCCAAAGCCCAAGAGGACACTGCATGAGAAAATCGACGACCTAAAGACTTACCTGTGGAACGCAGAAACTAAGGAGTTTATGGGCCGCTCGGGGAAGAGCTGGAGTGAGTAACAAGACAAAATTATATGTACACAATGAGATAACAGTTTTAATGGCAAAACAAAGGGGATTTGTCTGTGGGTGAGGGAGTGCATCTAAATTGTACTTGGACTGTAAACAAAGTCGTCAATTAGTGAAGTTCAGTCTCGCCGTAGAAGTAACGGCAAGTGAGACCATTGCTTATTGTTTTTGCTCATTATTTTCAATTTTTAGTAGAGTAATTTGTAGTGAGAATTAGTTGCGGGAATGTAGGGGGGTGAATTGTGCTTCTGCTCGCTTAGACAGAAAGTGTGTGTGTGTGTGCGCACGCGCGTGTGTACACGCTGTCACTGTGGGTGCATGTGTGTGTGCATGTCCAAGCTTACTGTTTACTTAGGTGCACAGATAGCTTAGAGACATCTTGACAAAAACAGACTGCCTGGGGAATGGTCCTCAGTGGGAGAGCGAATGTCACAGTCCCTTTGCAGGCCCGGGATCACATTCCATTTACCCCTACCGTGCTTTCCTCTCCCTCTTTCCCAAAGCCCCCATGACCTCCAGATCTCCCCCAACACGCTCTCAAATCTGCGGCGCAACTTAAAATGTAGTGGTTTTTTTTTTTTTTTTTGTCCGAGCTCCGAACTTTTTTGGCAGCGAGCATTTCCTGAAGAAGTCCTATGATGACAGAGTGGCCAATTGCTGCTGCTAAACGTCCTGTTGCTTAGCAACACAGCACATTCCCATTGGGACGAGTACTTTAAACAGCAATATGAAAGTTTCTTGGGGATAGCAGAGGAAAATGTCAATGCACCAATGCCTTCGTATTGAGTGCAGACGTAATGTAATATCTCCACGCTTTACATGGCCATGATATGATGGGGAATGTGCTTGAGGTGGATTAAATAAACAGCCGTAGTCTTCCTTAGGGCAGGGGAGGGGCTGCTGGAGCGCTGTGATGCGTGTCCCATGAAAGGAGAGTGCAGAGGCCTCACAATGCCAGAATGGGGTGATGGGGCTCCTTGGAGCTGGCCGTGGCTCTGTATGGCTGCAAAAGACCGTCACTATGATGGCAACCGGAGGTTCACTGTGTTCCTGAGTGAAAGGACAGCTGGGAGAATTTTCACTAGGCTGAAACAGAAAGGCCTTTGTGGCAGCTAGTCCCTGCAAAATTGTCTGCGCAGCAAAAGCCGTTTAGTTTGACGACACGTTCGATCAGCAGTTAATGGAGTCTTAATTGAAAATTAAAGGACAATGGTTGCGCTTGTTTTTTTTAAGCTTTCAGTTACATTGACTTTAGTGTCTTAACTCTTGGAGCGCAACAATGATTACTAATAAATGAAAAAGTTTAGTTTTCAATTGCTTGAAAGAAATTCTGTCATGACAATATGTGTTGACCTGATCTCACATTCCATTTACGCAAATTCTTTGATATGTGAAGCAGTTATTTTAACAAATACATACACAGGGGATTCCTCAATGAAATCTTGCTTCATTCATATATTTTTTTCTATCTTTTTTCAGGTCTTATTCTGCTCTTCTACTCAGCATTATACATTTTCCTCGCGGCTATGTTTGCTGGTTGTATGTGTTGCCTGATGTGGTCAATTAGTCCATATGCTCCCACCTACAATGACAGGGTGATGCCACCAGGTTGGAACTTTCAAAAAGCATACATATTATTATACTAAATTACATTATTATATAAGTACATAAATAAAATTCCAATACAGAAGCTCAATACTATCATTCTTGAGGTTCATAATCTCTGTCTCCTTGCAGGTATGACAATGTCACCTCATGTAGATGTAGCTCATGGGTTTGAGATTGCTTTCAACGCCTCTGACCAAAAATCGTGGAAGAAGTATGCGAGAGCACTGGAAGCCCATTTGAAACGTAAGACCTGCATGAGAGAACTAGTTGAACAACTATGGTTGTTGAGTTTGGTTTTACACTCTTTAATAGGGAAGTTACGTTTTCTGTTAAGCAGGCACAGATTCAAATCGCTCCAGCACACTGTTTAACAAGTCCTACTGTCTATAGAAATACTGACAAGGAGGGAAACCCCTTTTATGCACTCAGTGTAGCTGCTCAGTGCTGCCAGGGCCCCACTTTTTGTGTTGGCCTGTAAGTTGTAGAGGCCAGGCTGGGCAACAACCATTGTTTGGTTAATTTATGGTCTCTCTCTCTCTCTTTTCTCTTCCATGTCTTTTATTACGGTTTCCCGCCATGGCCATATCCAGCCTATGAAGATAAAGTGCAGGAGAGGCGGAACACTCTATGCAAAGGAAATGCGTATTTCATGCAAGATGACTTAGAGGAGAGTGCCGAGCGCAAGGCATGTCAGTTTAAGAGGTCTTTGCTGGGCGAATGTTCCGGCATACATGACAAAGATTTCGGATACTCGAAGGGAAAACCATGCATCATCGTAAAAATGAATCGGGTGAGATTATAAAATAGTGTGGAACATACAATTCAAAACATTTTTTGTTTGCAGAATTCTAATCCTCCTAAAAAACAGAAAGCTCTGAAGCTCCAGTGCCATCTTGTGGTTAAAATAAGATATGACTAAATGAACACATCCTTCAGTTTATAATATAATCCGTACAATCTCAATGGCTAGTTAAGTGGAATGTAAAACGCTTGACTGTTTTCTGACAGATCCTCGGGTATCTGCCTGGTCAAGGCACTCCAGTAAACGTTACATGTGGAGTAAAGGTAATAATTCATGATTAGCATAACCCATCTATACTGTACAATACGTTATAAAATAACTACAATACAACAGTGTATTACATAACTAAATTTCTTTGCAGCATTTGTCATTGTAAAGTAACAATTTTGGTTCTTCTCCAATGTTTTTCCAGAAAGGGTCAACCGAAGGCCTCGGAGAAGTCGAGTTCTTTCCACGAAATATCTTCGACTTGAAGTACTATCCCTATTATGGGAAACTGAGACATGTAAGTGATCCTATTTCACGTCTCAGAATTCCTCATAATTGAATAACATTTCATAGCATTTTTCACCATTTCTACAAACAGGTAAACTACTCTTCCCCATTGGTGGCGGTGCGCTTTTCTGGAGTCCAGTACGACACCCAACTTCATGTTCAATGCAAACTAAATGGCAAGGGCATCATCAATGATTCAGCAACTGACCGTTTCCTGGGTAGCGTGTCTTTTACTTTACAAGTGGGTGCGTAGGTTCGCAGTAGACCTAGAGAAATTGAAATTAAAATTTTCAGAGTATGTTATAATGAATGAAATAGCACACTGGGTGCTGTCTTTACCCATTAGCCCTCTGATTACGCCTCTGGCAGCCACTGTGCTACTCGTGTTAGAGCTGTGTTGCTACACTACTTTTTCAAACAAGGGATTTCCCAGTAAGCAAAGACTGAGATTTACAGATCACATTCAGTAACGTAACATTCAGTACCCAGCCACTAGAGACTCACACCTGCCTGGATTTCATTATTGGATAAAATAAATATATGGAAAGATGTCCAAATACGTAGGTCGCCGTTATAGCTATTGAGGCATAATCACTCAAACAAACAGTCTACAGTGAGACGTAGGCAAAACAATTCTCTAGACCTGTGTAGATTGTAGAATTAACATGTATTAAACCTTTTCAATCAGTTATTTTGGTAATGTGTATATAACACATTAAAACAACAACATTTTATTTTATGTTTTTCTCCGTTAAGTCTCCATTAAATTCCCCCTCTGGATGAAAAAAAAAAAGAGGCAGAGAACAACTTAACGTTATCCCTTTACTTGCTCATTTAATGGAATAACAATCAGATGTGGTTTAGAATTAATAATTGATTGTACATTTTTGGACTAAATTTGTGTTCTTTTCTGGATATTAAATTGATTCCAGAGGCAAATGTATTTTACTGAAATGTGGGACAGAAATCCCATTCCATCATTTTCAGAGCTTCATAATTAAATACAAGTTGATCTTTCTTTTGTTGAGCATGCAACCAACACTTCTTAAACAATTTCACATGCTCAGTTACATGTAAGAAGGATTTCAACAGTATTATTTATTAATTGTATTTGAATATATTGACATGGTAAAAGCAATGTAATAGTGAGATGGAAATTGGTAACTGCACATCTTTGTTATTCAGTAAATGCAATGAAATCCACTGACTGACAAAGATTTTCCAGCTCATGTTTTTAAACGCACTCATGTTCTAGCATCAATAAAAATGGACGAGAATTAACGGAATCAAATCTTTCTGCTCGGTTTTCCATTCTCTTTCAAAGTAGCATCAGTAGTGATATGTGTTTTGCAAATAATGTCTCATGATCAATTGCATGTGCACTTTTGTAGGATAAATGACAATGTAAACCCATGAATCATGTGAACAGAAAAATCTCAGCACTACAGTCATGTGCATTTAGTGATAAACAGTTCTTGCTACACTATGCAGGTCAAAGAGGGATGATTCTGATTCTTGTATTTCAGTAAGAGAAGTATAATTTATGAGATCAGTAACTTTTATAGCCACACTGCTGATCGAAGTCCAGGGGAAGTTAGGTTATGACTGTCATGTCAAGTCATGTGAACAGTGTAAAAGCAAGCGGTGTTTTGCTCTATCCTCTTAGCTTCCACGTTTATCACCGAAACTTACGCTACGTCTGCGTCCTATGCTGGAACGCCAGTTAGCAGAAGTTAGTTTGTAAAGTTAATTAATATTTTTCTTACAAAGGCGTCACTTCAGAAGGCCTTTACTATTTCATTTGTTATTTCATAAAGTCAAAGAGAGCAAGAAAGAGAGATGAAGACTACTGCATAAAAACAAAAGCTATTTTATTGAAATTTTCCACTCTGAAACTTGAACATTCTTAACCTGACATATAGGTCTTATAGAAAAGGAACAGAGAATTGCAACTAAAAGGGCACGCTATACAATGATTGTGTTGGTTGACTGCTAAATCCTTTGGAAAACCAAAATAAACATACATGAAATGGTCTGGACACATTTTTCTACTATGCCGAGCAGGAAATGGACAGGAAACTGTAGCTTTGGTCTTAAAAAAAAAAAAAAAAAAAAAAAAGTGTATTTTGAACATTGTATGCGTGTCCAGAGAAATGACAAACTAAATACACAAACCAATTTACTAACAGGCCTATTGTCACAATTCCAACATTCCCTGAGAGGGACCTAATGATTCAAATACAAAAAAAACAAAAAACAAATCTTCATTCCAATGCAGGTAAATGTCACCAAAAAAAAAAAGTCCCTTTATAATACAATGTGCCAAGTGCCAGAGTGTGACTTATCATTAGCTTCTGCTGATTAAGAAAATGTGCCAGGATACTTTTCACCCCTAATTTTGGCAAGAAACAATTTCCGCTACAATTAGAGAATATCCTAATTCTAAAATTGCATCATTTATTCATAACAGCTCACATGAATATAAGTCACAGCAACCAGAACTAGCATCCTTAGAGCAAGAAAATGCATCAAAACTCCCATAAACAGGGGGATAATCATTTCTCATGCATTTAACACAGCACAATGCCAGGTTATTTAGACACCCTTTGCTTACACAAAACAACTGAATCATGCCTGTTGACATTGCTTCGAGTGTGATTAAGCAGAAATATAACCACAATTCATAGAACGTTTAAATCGTACACAATGATGAGCAATCAAACGTGTTAGAAACTGAGGCGTCAGTGGTTAGCGCCAGCAAGTGAGGAGTCGAGTAGTTTGCAGGGCAAAAGAAAGCCAACAGGACCAGAAGAGAGGAGAGGCGAATATAAATGGCAAAGAACAAGCTGTGGTTAGAGGCAAGATGGCAGCAGCTTGGGTTATACAGACTGGTAACCAGTGCGACTCTTTCGCCGGCCAATCAGGTAAGAGATAAGCACAAGGATGATTAGGAAGCTGAGAGCCACACCCACAGCAATGGGCACGAGAAAACTCAAATCAGAATCCAGAAAGCATTCCTCCGCTGGGAGAAAAGGGGAGAGAGAGAAAGGGGTGGTGAGTAACTATGGAAACATACTACTAGGCACCCAAATGAGTATTCAATACAGAACGAACAATTCAGTCAGACCGATGCAGAATAGGTGTTGTATTATGAGCGCTAAAGGCCTA
Organism: Romanogobio albipinnatus; assembly: GCA_023566225.1. Lineage (NCBI taxonomy): Eukaryota > Metazoa > Chordata > Actinopteri > Cypriniformes > Gobionidae > Romanogobio > Romanogobio albipinnatus. Next base: position 25,172,747 of record CM042246.1, on the reverse strand, counting down.
CCTTATAAAAAATAAAAAATCACCACATCATGTTACAAAATGTATTGGCAAGAGAATACAAATTAAGCTAAAATATGCTACTCATTTCCAAAAAAAAAAAAAAAAAACCGTTCACCAACCGAAATAACTGATTTCTGAAGTACTGCAAGATTTGCTGGCACTTGCATTGACACTTTACATATTCTGATTACGAATCAAATTGTTCATAGCCAGAGGTTTGACTTCTCTTTCTTCCAATCAGATAGGCCAGTAAGACAATAACAACGAGGATAGCCAGGGCAACTCCCACAGCTATAGGGACAATGAAGTTAGGCTCATCTGCTGTGCAATCTTCAGCTGAAAATAAAGAGATTGAGTGAGGGAAGGAAATAAAGCACCACGGTTTTAACAATCATATTCTTTCACATTTGCATTATATTTGTTAAAGGGTGAAAAGATGGCCCACACCAGTTATAATGTATACACAATGGTCTCTCCATTTATTGCAGCTAAAAGCCCATTAAAACAGCCAGTCTCATTTCAAAACCTCATGAAACAACACATTTTAGGGCAATCAGATAAGGAATCCCTTTTTACAAGTCTGCTAGCAGAAAATGTCAAAGTATGCTCAGGAAAAAATATATATTTTAAGTTATTGTAAGTTATTGATGGCAAGCAAACGTAAATTCATCAAGCAAGGCACCAAAATTACAAGTAACCAGTTTTGAAGGTTCAATTTATCCTGGCTATATTGTGCAGGTGCTGCATAGACTAAATTAGAATAGTGCACAAAGGGTGAAATTCACAGAAACTGAAGGGGTGCCATTATATGTGAAAAGAATAAAGACGAGAGCAACTGAAAACAATTATCCACAGCCACTACCAAAGTGGGTTCAAAATTTTGCAGCAAATGCAAGTCAATTGTACTAGCAAAGAGCAACACGTATATTTTAGGCTTAAGTAGCTGTAAATAGTTCAAACTTATCATTGAATTATGAATCAAATGTTGTCAACAACTGTCCCTTATTAAACCCAAAAGAGAAAGATAAAAGGGGGGGGGGGGGGGGGTAGGGCTACTAAACATTAGCAAAATTTAGTAACGGCATTTTAAATGCCAGTTAGCATTACTTTGTTTTATGCTTTACCAAGCTTCACTCAAACACCAGGTTAAATTACTTTTATTACAATGGTTTACATTCTTAAAAACGCTTGTCATGAAGATTAAACATTCAAGCATTTGTTTTTCGGTTCTAGAATTTGAGTTGTTTGAAATCGCCATCCACCGCGTTTACATGTTTTCTCAGTGAAGCAATCTCCCACACAGATGCACAGAATACAGGATGACCAACATATTGCAAAAGCACATAATCTATATAAATGGGAGCAGTCCAGTCACTAGTGCACAGTAACAACCCGTTTCGGGAACTACTTTTAATAGTCAACCAAAATGCTGCAAGACAGGGTGAATAAAATACGGTTTCAGTTTAAAGCTGTGGATACATTAATGGGCACAAATTGAATGAATCAAATTAATCAATTGCAAAATTAAAGGAATGTCTAAAGAGAAGCAAGTGCAGGGTCTGATATGGACCAATGAAATACTTTATATTGACCTATGATATATGAAACTACACAGTTCTTGGATGTGAATAGCATGGTACTATGACTGTAGCACTAATTTGAATTAAGCCAAAAACACAAGACCATGCACTTACTTCACAACACAATGGGTGATGCACAAATTAATTCACAAAAGGGAGCTCTGGTCCTGGAGTGCCACTGCATCTTCAGATTTGAATGTGTTGCAGTTTAAGAGCAAGTGGATTAATTATAAAGGACAAATATTTGACCCGTGGCCCAGAGTCAGTTGCCAATTGAGATTGCACAAAAACCCAAAATATTTACAATGGTCCAGGAACAGGCTTGTTTGTCCCTTAAAACACTCAGGATTTGATTCTTTGATTTCGTTGCATTACAATGTCTGATATCCAACATAGGTCCTTCGTCGACCAATCACGTATGCAATCACAACAATGAAAATCAAACCAGCCAGAGCTGCACCAACAATGATTGGGATTAAGAGGCTGGTGTCATCCATTGAACATTCATGAGCTGCAGACAGAGAGAACATGAATGAACATAAAATGAAGCTGCCATCTTCTCATTAATACCAGCAGATCATTAATAACACTTCAGACATAAAGAAACGACCCAGTATTACCAGATTGTGTCTGCTTTAAGACCTCATAGATAGTAGTACAATTAAGCATGAGAGATTAGAAAGTAAATCAGTTTAATCTCTCTGGACAAATTAGTTCCAGAACTGTTGACTATGGGTTTGTGTAATAATCAAAGAGATGCTGTGCAATGTAATTATCAGATTTTTCTTCCAGTTCATAATTCATCTTTAAGAATCTAACCCAAACTATAAAAAAAAAGGCATCATGGATGCCTATAAATCAGGAGCATGTGGCACTGAAAAGTAACGGCTGCTGAAAATTCAGCTTTGCCATCACAAATTTTAAATTGTAATAATTACACCATTTCTGTTTTAACAGTATTACTCATAGTATGCCTACAAAACTTGTATTCATATCTATCAGGATTGATTTGGCTAAATAAATTCAGACCCCTGTCATTCATCTTTGTGCGTTTATGTCATGTTATTTTCGCATATACATCCTTCTAACTATTGGTTTTCTTGGTGTAGCTAGTCACATTCATTTTGATATGATCACAGGAAACCATGGGTTTATCAGATTTAGCGGTGCATGAGTGCAGTGCCTGCATTCCAGAATTTACACTAATAAGCAAGTGACAGAACTGCTTTGCTTTTCAGAGTGGTTTGTGACCACTGGAAAACGAATGCTCATTGAAACCAAGTGAGCCGTAGTGAGAGTAGAAAAGTATCTGATAAATTACAGCACTAAATGACAGTCCAGTTATACACACACTATATATTACCTCTGATGTGGCAATTATCTCAGCATCATTCTTTAGCGTCACACACACTAAATGCATACCTGTGCCAAACATGTTCTTCTGGACCGCGAAGGGCTGCACTTGTAGCTCAAACGTGTTGATGGCAAGCTTGTCAGTGATGTTGTAACTCTGCTCTTTTCTGCACATGTATGAACTTCCAAGAGATGCCTCCCACAGAGACAGATTATTATTGGAGTCACTGAAAATGCTCCCTGTTGAGGTCATAAATCAGGACAGAATATTACATGAGAAGAGATGCAGCACCTTTAAAGATGCACAATATACTGTTATCATATTGGTAATGGCTGATAGAGAATTTCTGTGTCGGTCGATAATGGATATTTAATTGTCAAGACAATAGCATACATATTTGAGTGCAAACACCAATACTGTTCAAATGTAATATTTGGCAAATCTAAAGGACGCCCAAATTCACATAACATTAAAACTACTTATTTTAGTGTTGCATTAAATTAGACAAAAATATAGAATTTTAATACTGGCTATTTATTGGTTTATCCCTAGGCACTTTATGCACATGTATATAGAGTTCATTACTCACAAAAAAAAAAAAAAGCCACCTTACCATTTCCAAGATCAACAAACAATGTCAAAGAATGCAGACGGAACTTCTGTGAAACCTGTAAAAAACAATTAACATGAGAATGTAACTTGTAATGAATTGGCAATTTGGTATAATTTATGAAAATTTCACATGAACAGTATGAAGGTCCATCCCAATCCTAAACCTAACCCTCAATGGACTGAAAGCAGATGTGCAAAAATGAGATTCATAAGAAAAAAAAAAAGAACAAAAAGAAACACCACAGCATACAATACCAGCGTTTCCCACACAGACCAATTGGTGGTGGAGCGCCACAGAATCACACCGGCCGCCACATTGCGCAGTTATTCATTAACTTTAACGCCATTTAAAACGCGCAGCGCATTCATTCAGTTCGTCAGTCATATTCAAAAGCCTAAGCTTTTAAAATGTAATACAAAATTCAAACAATTACTGCGTCAACCATATTTACAGTAGGCTATCATTTTATTACGGAGAGTGATGGAGATACAACATCGTTAACATTAATGTTATTCTTGCATTTAGCCCTCAGGTATTCCTTACTAATTGGTCACTCATTGGTGGTCAAATGTGACCATACACCTTTTTAATTTTGCATTTAAATTAGTGTTCTATATTTTAGTTTAATAATATTTATTTAATATTTGTAGGATGTCTTTTGGTACTAATAGGCCTACTTTGTGCAATTATGGTCCATTAATGACCACTTAATATTTTTATTATTTACATTACAATTAGTGTATTAATTAAGGTTAAAATAGAGAATTCCAATGCAGAGACAAATGTGTCATTGTGGTGGGAAAATTTATTTGTAATGCCATTACGCTCCAGGTGCCTGTATGGCTCTTTAATAAATATACATGTAGGCCCATCTAGTCTAGTTGCTCATAATTTTCATAATTCAAAAGATCATAATTTTACTTATTTGTAGGTTTTGCATTTCAATACATATTTAGACATGATCAAACACTAAGTTTCTGTAACTGACATTTAATAACTTAAATCCTAATTTTTAATGATACTTATACAAGTACACAAATGTGAATATTAATGAATGCAAGCTAATATAAATTTAACCCAAGAAAAGTTTAAAGTAGTGCTAAAAAGGCAAACTTATTTTTCCTTATCCATGTACAGTAGGCTATACACATATGAAATGATACTGGATAGAGTTTGTAATCGATATTTGTGCCAATCACCAACATTCAAGGTGTTTTCTTTTTTCTTTAAGACAAACCACTGAAATTCACAGTCAACATAATTGCTGACCATTTTCTCCTTTACTTTCCCTGCCAAACACAGAATTTGGGGGCACTATTAAGCATCTTTTGAATGAGTACTAAATCTCCTGATCACAGGCGAAGACGCGCGCAAAAAAAAAAAAAAAACTGATTAACATTAAACAGCATACAAATAAAAACTGCCTAATGTTAATGAAATGAAATGTCGACTCAGACGAGCTATAGGACTGTGCAAGCAGTAGGGGTGTTAATGGACTTGGTGACAGGTGGACTACTCCATCGGTGTTTGATCATTGTTCTGAATCAGATCTGGTAACTAATAGTGTTGTGGAAGTTCTCAATGCAAATACAACCTACTAATCTGACTTCAGATAATTCAAACAACTTCCAGTTGTTAATATAATAAAATATACTACCGCATCAAGGTAATTCCCTTCCAGAATTTCCCCGAAGTATGGTGACAGTCCCGTAGCTACCATCACTACCTCAAAACATATGCGAGCACCAGGTCTTTTATACCAGACCCGACTCCCAAGTTGCTCTTTGCAGGAATGTTTTATTAGCGGCTGTGAGCTCTCTGGCCACAACCACCAAGAGAGACTCCTGAAGATAACATGTACATTTAAATCTTACAGTGGAGTAAAAAAAATGTCATTGCCACTCAAGGATTTTGTTCTGTGATTGGCACCGATCTGTTCTGGTGATTGGTTTGTAATGATCTAAACTAGTAATACAACTGTTAGTTCTACAGTTAAGCATGTTAAGACGAGCATCCTTAGTCTGCATTTTTCGGTACATTTCATGTTGAAAATACCTTTGACCAAATACGTCTAATCACACAAGCTAAAGGCTAATAATTCCAGTTCTCTTTATGCGTCCGACCTTGTAGAATTAAACCAATATTTCCACTTGCTATTGTGCAGCAGTTACATTCAGGCCATTTTAAGACATGAAGAAATCATTTTTCACAGGAAAAATAAAGAATGAAATTGACTGCAGTGGGAGTTTAAGACCTGCCATGAGTGAGTTAGTCTGATGACAAACCCCATCCCCCCCCGCCCCACAAAAAAAACCCACTTTTTGACTCACTGGAATCCAGCCCACACCATTTGACTTGCTTCTTTAAAAGACTTACGTTTGTGAAGACAAAATGAATTGTGATTTCCTTGGACTTCAGTACAAGGAAAGAGTCACTTCCACCACTTCCGCAGGTTCCATTCACTTCAGTTACATTAGGACTCGGGTCAACATTAAGAGTCTGAAGGCTGGCATTCTAAACAGCAAAAATAAAATAAGATTTGCAGTGGTGTGTCAGATTATTAAAACATTTGTAAAAGTAAAAGATCAAAGCTGCATTCCTCTATACAGACCATTTCTTACATACCCCATTTATTTTGAACCTGAACTGAAGGCCCATCTTTGCTAACAGACAGATTGAGACGTTGTCTGACTTGACGCTGTAGTTTCCAACAGTTGGGTTGGGCACAGGAGGAGGAGTGGTTGGGGGAGGAGTGGGGACTGTTGTAGCACTTGTGTGTGGGGTAGTTGGTGCTTCGGTAGTAGAATTTGTGTTGTGTGGTGTGGTAGTTGGAGGCCCAGTGGTCGAGTTAGTTGTGTTGTGTGGTGTGGTAGTTGGAGGCCCAGTGGTCGAGTTAGTTGTGTTGTGTGGTGTGGTAGTTGGAGGCCCAGTGGTCGAGTTAGTTGTGTTGTGTGGTGTGGTAGTTGGAGGCCCAGTGGTCGAGTTAGTTGTGTTGTGTGGTGTGGTAGTTGGAGGCCCAGTGGTCGAGTTAGTCGTACTGCTTTCTGTGGTAGTTGGCCCTGTGGTCGATTTTGTCGTACTGCTTTCTGTGGTAGTTGGCCCTGTGGTCGAGTTAGTCGTACCGCTTTGTGTGGTAGATGGAGTTGCTTGAGTCACACCGGCAAGAGTGGTAGCTGAAGAGCGTTCAGAGGTGGTAGGAGGAGCTGTAGTAGCCTGCATGTCTGGGGGGAGCGTGCTTGTGCTGGGCTCTGCTGTTGCAGGTAGCGGTGATGTCAGCAGATCATCAGCATGCACAATACCTGTGGAGAGTGAAAGCAGAATACAGATGAATGCACTAATTCTCTCATACGTCACATCATTGTGGGGGTTTCCCCAGTGACAGTTGAATACACAAACCTGCCCTTTTAATGCAAATCAACTAAAGCTTAGTGAAATAAACACCACAAAATACATGGTCCATTATTATATGAAAAGTGAAAGACAAATCAAGCACACCCATAGCCTTTCAAACACCTCCATAAGGAAATAAAAACAGCAATCCAAGCACATTCCAAAAGCTTCCTGCCTTCCTGACAGCAAAACTCCAAAAGATTGAATTTGATCTGCTATTGTCTAAGACAATTGACTTGAAGCTGAAATTGCAAAAATCGGGTAAAAAGCTGTTTTGTCTTTGATCTGCAGTTTTTGGGTAGTCAAGAGTGCAGACTTCCATACAAAATCACTGTGATGGGCACAGACTTTAGCGCCAAACTGATTCCATACAGTCAGAGGATAGACATGTTTGATATATGGAGGTGATTTTTAAACATTTGCTGTGTCAGAAATCACATACTGAGCACATGCACTACATTTGAAGTACACTATATAGTATGAAATTGACATACCACATCCGTCATGTTACCATCACGTGACCCAACAGGGCCAGTTGCGCACAACACTTCAGAAACTCAATGGAAGTAGGTCGGCAAACTGTTTTTCAAATGCTATGCATTCAACACTACAGTATGTGAAAAAACGGTACGCCAATAGAGTATAGCAGGGAAGTATTCAAGATGCAGCGATCGTCTTCATTGGTCAGGCATCTCTTAGCAACAAGGCGCACACTTCACTAGTATATGGTGTTCAGATTTTCAGATCATTCCAGTGTATGATCCTCAGTAATTTAGTGCATGATGCCTAGTTTGCCTCTGTAACCCAGTGGTTCTTTACCCTGTCCTGGGGACCCCTCAACACTACACATTTTGTATGTCTCCTTTAGCCTTGGAAAACCCAGAAAACTTCAGGCAAATTTAGATTTGCTCTGCAAGTAGTCTGGCAAAGAGCCCATTCAAGCCCACTTCTAATGCCTAGAAATCGAGGCACCAATCAGAAACTTTGGGGCGGGCTTTACATGACAGCGATGTTGAAGCAGACTTGCCGCTGTGGAGCATCACTTGTTCAAATCAGCTATCGCGTCTGTTTTAAGCGATTTAAACTTTTCCTTTTTGTTAAAACCCGAGCAAAGAACACTCAACCTTCATATCTAAAGAGATGTTTTCGCTGTCTTACCGACTGGATTCAGCAAAAGTCTGATACCAGCTTGGCCCTTTGGTGGCTAAACGAATGGGTCTTAGCAAGAGCCCTCTGGTAGTGTTAATGTTTCACAAAATAGTTAAGTCCTTTTCAGGTGAGAATGCAGTTGTTTAAAGCTCAAATCTGTGGATTATTAATAAAGAGCGCCATTTTGAAAATTTTATCTGCCGTTTTCGGAGTTGTGAGCTCCAGTGGATCAGCGGCGCTCAAATCGCTCATTAACCCCGCCGAGAACACCACTTCCTCAGCCAGTCCTTCAGCCGTAGTGTAGTGGTTAAATACAAGATGAGTCGTCTTGAGTAGATCTAACGGCTCATCTTTGCTCTCATTAATCTATAATTTGTTCCCTGACAGATCATTGTCTGAGGGCAAAGTGAAGCTTCATAACGTTATATTTAAGCTATTAAACTTTACCGTTGTAGTCTCAACCTAGCGCTGACTTTGTTTAACTGAATTGCTTTATTGTATAGCTTCTTATACCTTTTACTTACACTTTTATAATTGCTATTGAGCACACAAACTGACATTTAACAAAAAGAGACCGAGTTGTGTTAAGTCATATTTCATTTATTACAGTGACATTCATAGCCTATATTATGCACACATTGTGTGCGTTTAAAAAAAAAAAAAAAAAAAAAAAAAAGGTAAACAAAAGAGGCTGGTTTTTTTTTATAAATATGCATTGAAGATAATATGCATTGCCTGCACTACACTCGTGTGGCTATGTTTTTTTTATGAAAATTAAGAGGTAGAGTGGTGTTTTATCATACATTTAGTTTTATTGTAGCCTAAAATATACAAATACATATTGAGTGATGCTGTCAAGAACGCTGCTTGTCCATTAGCAGAGTAGGCGGACTAGTGTCCTCCCGTTCTCCGGAGTCAAACTTGGCAAGTCACGGACGCAAGTTCGCGTACGAAATGTCATTAAAACACCACTGCCTCATTTCATAAAAATAAATTCTTAAACATAATAGCCACACGAATGAGGTTCAGGCAACGCGTAGCTAGGCCTATATTGATTATCTTAAATATTTATAATAGAACGAAGTATACAACACCCTGCCTCTTTTCGTTTACATTTAAATTATATATATATATATATATATATATATATTAAACATTAATATGTGGTTTAGGTAAGGTGACCAGATTTCTGAAATGGAAACCAGGGACCTATCCTATTTGAGAACACAAGTACAGACAAGAACTCATATTGAGACGGCCAGAGTCTGAGCCATTTCTCTGCATACGTCATTTCCCTCATCGCTAAGATTGGTTTTAGGTCTATCCAATTGCACCAAGAGGCATTTGAGTGACGCCCCTTTGGAAATGATTTGTCTATAAAAGCTTTGCCAGACCATAACTGAGTTAATACTGAGAAAGCCTGGTTAAAACCAGACCAATGTCTCCTTCAGACACACGCAATTCATGTCTTGCAGTCTCTACTAATGAGCTGATGATTTGAATCAGGTGTTAGATGAGGGAGATACAAAAAAAAACAAAAAAACAATGATGCCAACCCCCGGTTTCACAGACAAGGCTTAAAGGGTTCGTTCACCCAAAAATGAAAATGTAACTTACTCACCCTCATGCCGTTCCACACCTGCAAGACCTCCGTTCATCTTCGGAATACAAATTAAGATTTTTTGTTGATATCTGATGGCTCAGTGAGGCCTGCATAGCCAGCAATGACATATCCCCTTTCAAGATCCATTAATGTACTAAACATTTAAATCATTTAATGCAAATACAGTGGTTCATTATTATAATAGTGATGAGTATTTTTGGTGCACCAAAAACAAACAAAATAATGACTTATATAGTGATAACCGATTTCAAAACTGCTTCGTGAAGCATCGAGCGTTATGAATCATGAGTCGGATCACATGTCAAACTGATGAAATCACATGACTTATAACGGTTCAAAGCTTCACAAAGCAGCGTTTTGACATCGGTTATCACTATACAAGTCGTTATTTAGTTTGGCGCACCAAAAATATTCATGCCCCTTTATATTATTAATATTGAACCACTGTACTCACATTAACTGATTTAAATAGGTTTTTAGTACATTAATGGACCTTGAGAGAGGAAATGTCATTGCTGCAATTTCAACAAAAATATCTTAATTTGTGTTCCGAAGATGAACAGAGGTCTTACAGGTGTGGAACAGCATGAGGGTGAGTAATAAATAACATTTTGATTTCTAGGTGATCTAATGCATGTTTGAGCTGTTATAGCTGAATTGCACTGGCATATCTTAATGTCACTGTTTAGTCTCAAGATGCACATGTTCTCTAAAGAACACTTATAAAAGCTACTCAAGTGTCCCAATTGAACTACAGCCTAATCCTGGCTTAATCTAAACCCCGTCTGTGAAATCAGGCCCAAGAGTTTTAAAATCTGTACACATTTTAAAACGTTAGATATTCTAGCTTTAAGAGCATGGGCACTGAGTGACTGTCTCATCCTGTAGTTGATGAAATCATTAACCTGGCACTTTCAGCAAAGGGAGTCTCTGGTGCTTCACACACAAACCCATCACATGATTATGAACGAGTGTAGCAGAGAAATGCACTGAACAAGCACTTCAGGATCACATGCTTGTGAAGTTAAAGGTGTCAAGTGACAGAAATATGGCGTTATATCCTTCATTTGAGCTGAACAAGGTTTAATTAACAAGTTAATTATTTTAGCTTCAATGACCCCGGCCATGTCTGAAAACTTAGTTACGCGTGCCAACCTAAAAGCCATTTCTAGACATCAAAACTTCTATTTTTTGCGTCCAGGATGTCGGTCTTTGACAGCGACTTGGTTGAGACACGACCAGGAGTTTATAGCTCAGTGATCACAATTTCACTATTTTTAAAACATATACACAACGTTACATAAACAGTCTAGCTGTTGGTTTTAAAATCTAAATTCGTTTACAATCCAGCAGACAAACAACAGAAGTTGCACGGTAATGCTCAGTGTATCTATTAAAAACGATTTTGTGAATCGTAAATCGAAAGTGTATTTAAAAACCAGGCAAAGATTGTAAAATATCTATCCCACAAGCTGACAGCCAGTCACGTTATCTAACGCGCTTCCACTGGCGTAGGTAAGAATTCACGCTAATGCTAATGCTAACAGGCTCTCGCGCTCCTGTGGGCCTGCGTAAACCTCTCAAAAATAAACTTCAATATCTGCTTTTGTAATGTGACACTGTCTGAAATAAAGCAATCAACAACACAGTCATACGTACCACTCAGCAGAAAAAAGAGCAGGGTCACACAACCGCGGACAGCCATTGCGACGGATGGATGGTTCCTCAGAGCAGACAGACAGTGAAAGACGCCCGGACCGAGTATGACCCGGTTCAGCAGCACTGTGAGTTCAGCCTCAAACCTGCGCTCATTTAAGTCATATGACCGGACTGCACACTCCTCCTCCTCCTGTGCCTTACGTCGAATACTGTTGATTTGCCAAACCTGTGTGTAATTAATAAATCAGACACAGAAATGTGTTATTCGTTATTCCTGTATCAGAGCGCAATTAATAAGCAGATAATGGCTCTAGTAAACAGTGACATACACAAACGGGGTTTTTTTTTTTGGTGCTGGGTGAAGATCTAGTGTAATTTTATGAAAAATAGATATACGTATGTCCTGATTACTTAAAACTATTATATAAATAGTATTATATACATTTTATTTATCAATACAAAAACAAATATCCATGTGTGCTGATTTCCTCACATACATAGACAGGTTTAAAGCACATTTTAAACTACTTTTTTGTTTCAGTTTTTTTTTAAGTTGACATTAAGCCTATATAATTCTTGCTTTATTATCTTTCATGTGTGTGAAAATTTAATTGGAGTAAAGTCCTCATGCCACATGTCAAATGCAGTTTCTGAGGCTAGATGCAACCCTTTTGCATTGAATATTTTATGGTTAGGGTTCATTTAGATAATATTTTGATAATATTTTTGAACCCTCTGGTAAAAACAGTAAACCTGTAACACTGATACCGCTCACACATTACTAAAATAAAAAGTAAAAAATCGATTAATATGAGAAAATATAATTCAAAGTTTTCATAAAGTATTATAAACTATAAACTATTTTTCCGTGTGTTATTTTAACCATTTCCAACAACACAAATATCAAAGGTTAACTGAACACATGTTGACCATTTGTGACCCAAAAGTGGGAACATTATACAGTATATTATACACATTTGTTTCATCTAAATGACAACAGTAAAACAAAATGAATATCACAAAGTGACTCACAAGGCAGCGAAAATGCAGTTTACCAACAAAATCAAACCATAACAGAAATTGTAATTAATGAATCAAATTACTTAACCCTCTGGTTCTCTTCGTTTAGGGGTTGCATTGGTTGTCTTCCCGGTCATAAGTGACCGTACACCTAAATATTAAACTTCCTCCACCCCAGTAAAACCAATGCAAATTATTTTTCTTCAATAACATTTTTTCTTTTTAATTTTGTATTTTGAGATGATTTGATGTTTTTTTTTGTTATATTTATGCAATAATTATGGTCTATTTTTGCCATTGAAAATTATACAAACAATTTTTTTTTTTTTTTTGTATTATTATTATTTTTTAATTATTGCAGTATTTCAGGTTAAAATAGAGACTGGGCCTTCAAAATATTTTTTTTTTCGGAAGGCAGATTTGCGCCCTCTTTTGGAATTATTTAAGAAATCATGCAACCATGGGTGTAATCCTATGGTGTAATCACTAGATTAGATTCAGATTAGATTCAACTTTATTGTCATTACACAAGTACAAGTACAAGGCAACGAAATGCAGTTTAGGTCTAACCAGAAGTGCAATAGCAGCAAGTGCAGGATATATACAATGGTTGCGTAAGTGCAGGGCATAAAAATGTACTGAATATATATAAATATGTATAAGTAGAGAGATGGTTATTACTATAAACAGAACTGAATTTACAGATGAATATATACAGTGAATAAATATAAATATACAGATGGCTATTACTATAAACAGAATGTACAGGTGAATATGTACTATGAATATAATATACAGATGGCTATTACTTTGAACAGAATTTTACAGATAGAGGTATACAATAATATGTTAGGCTAATATGAGGAATATAGCAGTGGATTAAGGTAGTGCAATAAATTATGGACAGAGCTATCCGAAAGAAAGTGTAAAAGTGCAGTGGAAAGTGATTGCATATTGCAGTTAGAAGCACGGTGCAAAATGCAAATGTAAACATGGTTACTGTAAATACAGTCGGCAGTGCAAATGAGCATAATCCAGTTAAGATATGGTGGTGCAAAATGCATAAGTAAAGTAAACAGTTGTTATTGTAATCAACAGTCGGTAGTGCAAATAACAAAGTGAATGTAGGTGTGAGGTAGGAGAGTTTGCAGTTTATGAGGGAAGTGGATCAACGGTGGTTTGAGTTCAGTAAAGAGACAGCTCTGGGGAAAAAACTGTTCTTTAGTCTGCTGGTCCTGGTCCGGAGGATCCTGAAACGCCTGCCGGAGGGCAGGAGAGAAAACAGTCTGTGGGCTGGGTGAGAGGAGTCCTTGAGGATGCTGCGAGCTCGATGCAGACAGCGTTTCCTCTGGATGTGCTCGATGGCAGGTAGTGGAGTCCCTGTGATGCGCTGGGCAGTTTTCACCACCCGCTGCAGTGCCTTGCGCTCCGCAACAGAGCAGCTCCCATATTATACTGCGACACAGTTGGTCAGGATGCTTTCTATTGCGCAGCGGTAGAAGTTCACCAGGATAGCCGAGGAGAGCTGATTCTTCCTCAGTGTCCTCAGGAAGAAGAGGCGCTGGTGAGCCTTCTTGACCAGGCTGGAGGTGTTGGTCGTCCACGACATGTCCGCCGAGATGTGGATCCCCACATCTCGGCGAGGTCTAGAGGTCTCATATGGAGAATTCCCTAGTTCTGTTTTGAACACATTTAAAAAAATTTTTTTTAATGGATTTGAATATATATTAAAAAAATCTCAAAGACTGTTTATTATAAAGTTTTTGATTTTTTTTGTTTGTTAGAAATTTTTTCTGTGAATTTGTGTTTTTGCAGATTTCCCATTCATTTCCTATGGTGTCATTTTTGACCGAAGAGCACAAGTGGGAGTATTTTTTAAAGACCAATTAGCATGCTCGAATCATGCCCTTTCTTTTTTTGTGTTAACATACCTAATGCTAGAAAAGTCACCAAGTTGCATATTTTTCCGATGAAGCTGTGATTTAAAATAATTCTAAATTTGGTTCATAGGCTCAGTTTTTCATAGGTGTGTGTGTGTAGGTGTTCATATCATTCTGATGAAGCTATGATTAAAATTTCACAACAGAACATTTTCCGGTCAGAAAAGACCGAAGAGCACCAGAGGTTTAAACACGTTTGACATTAGGCCTCTATTATGACAAATTGCCCTGACATGACACTTATCAATATCATTGGACAATATCATTTAAACTCTTCAGTAAAAATAATCCTTCATTATATAGTTAATGAAGATAATGATATTGAAAGTTTAGTTTGATGTATATAATTCACATAAGACAGTATTGAGTGAAATATTAAGTGTTTTTGAAAGTTTTGGGACTGGACTGCGCATTATGTATTGGCGCCCCCTGGTGGAGGATCGGAAACGTCAGGCCTCGCGCTTAACCAACGCGCCTCAACGCAGCAGCTGCGCACAGAAACGGTCGAAAGTACTTCCGGCGGGTCAGCGTCGCCTCTTAGAAAAGTTACTATTTCCCCGCAGACTTTTCCTTAAACCAGGCCATCTCCCGAGCGGAAACACCGCGTTCAGCAGAATGCTTTGACGCAAACAGCCCTCGGCGAAAAGCGGTTTGTAATCCAACGGACTTTGTGCAGCGCGCCAGAGTGTGTGCTCGAGCTAGAGGAAGCAGTATTCAACCATCTTTCCTCTGTTGGCAATAACAAGAGCAGAGACGGGTCCAAGTGGGGCTGCACTTCTCATTTTCTCCTCTTTTCTCCTTATACACACACGGAGCCGCGAGGTTGCACTTTCCCCGGCCGAAACCGAGGAATATAACGCGTCCACACCCGGGATCGTAGCATTAGTAGATTAGCGATTTGATTTAGTATTTCTTTTTTCATGTTTCCAACAGGTTTACCTTCCCCTAATCCCCCACCGCCAGCCCAAGAGCCCAAACCGGCAGCTTCGGATGTTCACAACGACAGTAGCTTAACATCTTCTAAGAAGAGGAAAATTAACAGTTCCGAGAAGGAAGACATTGATTCGATATCTTCGTCTCCTAAAGCCATTTGTAATTCCTCATCCACAACATCCTGCTCTTCCAGTTCACAGCAGCAGCAGCAGCAGCACATCCAGAAGAAGTTGAGGTTCGAGGACCCGCTGGATTTGATCGGACTGGATGTGAAGATGGCCGAGGAGTCGTGTAACCCTGCCGAATCGTGTTCAAAAGCGAGAAATGCGTTCCTGGTTGGAGGTGTTGGGCATCATGCGAACGGACTGACGAAGTCTGCGGGCTCCGTCACCTTCTCCAACAGTAAACCCGGTGCTGCGAAGAAACTTGTTATCAAGAACTTTAAAGGTAGGTGAAGAATCGCTGTCCCCCTCGCCTTCTTTGAAAACAGACTGTCTTTGTTTTAGTCCGTTTCAAAACTTCACGAGCTTTAACCAAACGCACCTGTGTTGCACAGAAATGATGCTCAGTACAGCCACGACCTAAAGCAATAGTCAACATCAATGATTGCCTTATAATTCAAATGCAGTGCTACTGTCACGACTGAGACCAGCGTTTAATAGGCACACACACACATATGTGTGGTATGTATGTATGTATGTATGTGTATATATATATACGTTGTTCAAAAAATTGCTCGAGGCAATTTTCTTTTGCTTCGTTATATGGTAACGTACATTTTTCATATATATCGTGTTTTTGTTTGTTTTTTGCTTTTTTTTCAACAGTACAACTAATACAGTGCTAAACAACGTATGCAAGTGCTACTGTCATGAATAAAACCAGATGTTTATCTGTATGTTCTTAAATATAGGCTTTATGTAATTTGCATTTGTTTATGAAGGTACATCACTCGTGTAAACAAAGTCAAAACCTGCCCTTAATTGAAACACTAACCATTTTTCTTCTTATTTCTTATGCAATCTAACTGTTGGTTCACATCCTTTTATTTTGTTATACTTAATCAGAAAAGCCCAAATTACCGGAGAATTACACAAATGAGACCTGGCAGAAGCTGAAGGAGGCAGTAGAGGCCATACAGAACAGCACTTCAATTAAGTACAATCTAGAGGAGCTCTATCAGGTAGGTTATGTTTTTTATTTGTTTTATCATTTAGTAATATTAAATATGGAATCTAATATCATTTATTCCCTTTTGTTTTTTCAGGCTGTTGAAAACCTGTGCTCCCATAAGATATCTGCCAAGCTTTATAAACAGCTCAGAGTGGTCTGTGAAGATCATATCAAGGCACAGATTGACCAGTTCAGAGAATATCCTTTTCCTTGCTACACATATATTCAGTTTCTTGCTATATTGTTAGGTTGAGAGAATGAAAGTAAAGAGCACGAACCAGGGCTAAACATGAAGATTTTGTTTTTCTGCAGGTTTTTAAAAAAAAAACTTGTCCTTTCCAAGTTGTCATGTTAAAAACACATTATTAGTATTATTCGTTCAGGGTCAGTATGATTAAAATAAAAATAAAAATACAATGTTCAGTATTTAGATAAAAATCAATAAAATAGTAATGTTGTGAAATATTATAATTTCAAATAACTTATAATTTCTTGTTTTTAATTTTAAATAATAGCTGAAAGTTTGACATGACCTCCATCAACACTTGATAATGATGGCTTATGATGCAAATGATGAAATAAAAATAGAAGGAAACATTTTGAGAAAAAGAAGTTCAGTCACTGGTAATTAATTATAGACTGCTAATCATAAGCGGAGTATAAAGCCATTTACCTTAACTCTTGTCCTACGGATGCCCTAGACAGTGTTCTGTTCCTCAAGAAAATAGACAAATGCTGGCAAGATCATTGCAGACAAATGGTTAGTAAAGTAGTATACTCTAGACATTTTCTCACTACATTTGTTTTTATTATTATAAATGATTTAGTTGTTGACCTGTTTGCAAAAAATGCTTTTTATACAAAACATTCTCTGTCTTTTCTTGTAGATCATGATTAGGAGTATATTTTTGTTTTTGGATCGCACATATGTTTTACAAAATTCAATGCTGCCATCAATCTGGTAAGTGTCCACTCTTGCCGAAAGATATTGAATTTGTAACGCCGGCACTGTCACCCTTGCTGTCTTTATTTACTACCAGGGCTTTGCTGCTCCTTTCTCTGGTGATTTAAAGATACACTTGTGTTTTGTCTTCAGGGACATGGGCTTGGAGTTGTTTCGTTTCTATATCATCAGCGACCTGAAGGTGCAGAGTAAGACAATCGATGGGATTCTGCTTCTTATTGAGAGAGAGCGAAGTGGAGAGGCCGTAGACCGAAGCCTCCTGAGGAGTCTTCTGAGCATGCTCTCAGATTTGCAGGTCACCACCTCATTTGTGCTTGAATAAATGGTGCCAGGTTTATGCTGCATTTATGGCATAATGTTGAACAATTAGAAATTAAGTGCAAAAAACGTAGTTGTATTAAGACATGTACTTATTGTATTTCTTATTGCCTGCTCAATTTCAATGTTATAACCATATAAAGTTAGTAAACCCAATAACTCTCAAGAATCTTACAGGCAAGAATAAAACAAGTGTTTTGTACAGTCTGGTTAGTTTAGCAATGTATTTTTATATTTTCTAGAAATATGAAATATTTATATTTGTATTAAATGTTAACTTTTCCTTGGTAATTTTCTATTTGTTTAACAGTAGTATATGATGCAAAATATTATGAATAATTAAGTTTTTTTTTAGGGACGTATTAATGTTTGTGTTTATAATTCATGTTTCTGCTTTTAAACCCTCCAAAGTATGGTATTTATCTCTGTTAATGTCCTTACTGTATCAACTTTTTATTTTCTTAAACCGAGGGATGAGTCTGTTTCCACATTAATCATGTAGGATATTTTAAAGCATTTAATGAAAGTTATTTATTTAATAGACCCTTTTCACAGACTGTGATGATGTTTTAACATAAATCCTGCAACGTTTTTGGTAGTTTCATAAAAAAGAAAAGTAAATTTATAACACTAATACTTTGTATTGTATTTTCTTTTGAATCAAATTACAAAAAACAAGTTACTGCTGCCGTGAGGGTTTTTCTAATACAGCATCTATGGGAGTGATGGTAAAAACTAACATCTTTCTCTCTTTTGACTGCCGTTATCAATCTCACTCTATTTTTTCCCTCTTTTTGAAAGTTGTGAAATCACTATTGTAGCGTTTTTTTAATGGGCACACAAAAAAATATTTAATTTATTCTCCCATTCACAGCTATAATAGTTAACCCAACTATGACGACTTCCGCTCTGAGAAACCCGGAAATGTGAAAAGGGTCTATAGGCTTTATTGCTGTTTACTTTAATACTGCAGACCAGGGTTATTTTTATTTTCTGTAAGTGAAACTAAACCATAGCGAACCTTGTCCAGGTCTTTTGAGATTTTGTGTTGCTCCCTGATTATAAAATAGCCCTTAAATTGTTTGGCCAAACCTGTTAGTGTTAGTATTGTTGTAATCACGCCTTTGCTCCTTTTATGACAGATTTATCAGGATTCATTTGAGCAACGCTTTCTGGAGGAGACAAATCGACTGTATGCTGCAGAGGGCCAGAGGCTTATGCAGGAAAGAGAGGTGAGTTTCACACCATAGTATTGATTCTTGTTTTCTTTTCCATTGTTTTATCACAATTCTGTGAGAAGTAATTTTTTTTGGCATGTCTCATTAAGTATAAAATGAGGTACTCGCCCTCACCCACCCAAATTATTTACACCTATTTGGATATGTCTTTTTTTTTTTCCTGTGGAACAAAAATTAAAAAACATTTTCATACAGTCACAGTTCATTGTGGGCTGTTAAGTTCCAAAAAAGACAGAAAAAAGTAAAGTATTCCAGGTAATTTGTTCTAGTCTTCTGTAGCCATATGCTTTTGAGAAGATTACCAGTGAATAAGTCATATTAGACCACTTTTATGGCGCTTTTGTCTGCTTTGGTCTCTAGGAACTATGATTTGTTTGGGAAAAAACCCCATCTAAATAGATAAACATTTTATTATTTATATTTTTGTGATCTATACTTTTAATTATTTATCCCCTAAACTCCCCAAAAAAATTCAGGTGCCAGAGTATCTCCATCATGTCAACAAACGTCTAGAAGAGGAGGCAGACAGAGTCATTACATACTTAGACCAGAGCACACAGTAAGTATGTAGAGAATATGACTAATGAGCGTCCTTAAGTTGGCAAAATTATATGTGAATGTTTATTATCTTAATTTGTAGAAAACCCCTCATTGCCACAGTGGAAAAGCAACTACTTGGAGAACATCTCACTGCAATACTTCAGAAAGGTATCACTCTCATAGAATGAAAATGATTGGCATTGTATTTCTTGTTTAAATGGTTAACCATTCCTTATAATTAGAAGTGATTTACATAAGTGATGGTTTTCTTGGCAAACTCTAGGTTTAAATAATCTGCTGGATGAGAATCGTATTCAGGATCTGTCTCTGCTGTATCAGCTCTTCAGTCGTGTGAGAGGTGGCGTCCAGGTTCTGCTGCAACATTGGGTTGAGTACATCAAGGTGTGCAAGGGATACATCTAGATGACTGACAAAACCATGAAATGACACATCTGGATATTATTTGAACATCCAGGTTCACAAGTCTTGTTTTTTTTATGTCTCAGGTCTTTGGAAGCACAATTGTAATCAACCCAGAGAAAGACAAGACGATGGTTCAGGAGCTACTGGATTTCAAGGATAAAGTCGATCACATCATTGATATATGTTTCATGAAGAACGAGAAGTTTGTAAATGGCATGAAGGAGGCCTTCGAGACCTTTATCAACAAACGGCCGAACAAACCTGCAGAGCTCATAGGTCAGTCAGCAAATTTTGTTTTCCCACCAATCATTAGCTACGTTTCCATCCAAAAGTTGAGAATTTAAGAATTTGCACAAATTTGAATATCACATTAAACATTTGCAAATAGAGCAGCATGTCCATCCCATCCGTTCAAGAGAACAAAATCATCACTTCCTTGAAAATTGACGCAAAATATCTGTAACACAAAGGAAGTTGCTGCAATTGGAGAAGCCAAGGTTGCTCTTTTTTCCAACATCATAAATTAGCTGCGTCTCAGAGCATACGGCCAAAACACAATAAACGCTGTCATGTTATCTTGCATTCAGATGCCTGGTGTTTGGGAATGCAATTGTGTGTGACGCTTCTGAGAGTGAAATAAACCAAATAATTTTGATGACAGACTTTAGTTCAGGCTTTTCAGAATTCAAACACTGGTTAGTTCAGTTATTTAATCACGTCCTCTGTTAAGGCAAAGCAGAACACTTCCATTGTAGACCAAAGCAAGATTTAACATTTTTTCAAGGTTTAATTTCAGCAAAGTTTAATGTTTGCACAGATTCGAGTTAACTCTTTTGCAGACATCTTAATAAAAATAAAATAAGGGTCTGAGATTGAACAAAGAACCAAATAAATGCAACTTAAAAATATAAAAAGTAAAAATGATGAATTCCAGACAAATTCCTTCATTTAAAGATAAAATCTTGTAAACATGCCTATTTTAAGTTTTCAGCAGTACAATGTAGGCTAGCTGTGCGACCAATGGTACATCAAAAAAACATCTAAAGCCTTCTGAATACGGCCAATACGAAGTGATGTGTGTGTCTTGGTATTCCCTACATTGTGGGGAAATGTCTCCATATGATAACAGCACCTTTCAGCCTGTCACCATCATGCAAACATGAAATCTTAAACATACAGTAGTAGTTCTTTATTTTACTTGTTTTGCTGTTGCACTCTCGTCCCGCATAAAACAGCATTCTAAAAACGTTGCGCTCAAGTTAAAAGAACTTGTGACCTTGTGTCATTCATTGCCACAAACACATTCTTTGTGAACAGCCATTTAGGACTAGCAATGTGTTCTACGTTTCGGTCCTTCACAGCACGTCATAGGACAGCGGTCAATCGCCTCAAGATTACGCGCATGTAGCACCATATACAGACATTTCCTTCAACAGCCACAGGTCAGATTTTCCGCCACAGTAAAGAGCTTATTAATTACGAAAACAATTATTTATTTTTGCTAATTTTATTTCGGTTAGTTTTTCATTAACTGTTGTTAGTTTTGTTTTAGTTTTTCATTCATTATGATTTTTAAAATCTTATTTCAGTTTACGAAAATGACCAATAGTTTTATTCTTAGTTTCATATTTCGTTTACGAAAATAACCTTGGTCTGCACAGCGCTCCGTCAAGTTGAGAACACCTAATGTCTTCAAGCCATGCAATAAATTAGGTAGGCAAGCCGTTTATTTTAAAACTTAATTAACCAAGGCTCCAAAAAAAAACCCCACAAACAAGGTGATTTTACTGAACATAAGAAATACTTGTGTAAAGGCCACAATAAAAGTACATAGACAACAAGTAATAAGATCCTAGTTGATGATTGGATGAGAAGTCCTATTGCTTTTATATATGCATTGTCTTATGTCGTGTTTGGGCTCATTCGAGACCACCTGCTCTAAAAAAAGATATGTGATCGTATATATATATATATATCTATCATGTGCATGCTTGTTTGCATCGGCGGTGCTTTATCATCTTTAATTGGTACAGTTTGCTTAGCAATTAAACAACAGATATACTTGTTGTATTCTGCTAGTTGAGACCTTTCAACAATATAAAACAAGTATATTTGTTATGTACAATGATTTTACAGATCACATTTTCATGTAAAGCAGTTATTTATTAAATCACTTAAGTGATGGTCATATTCCCTATAAATCCAAGCTTCCAAGCTTTAAAATGACACGTTTGTGTTGGTTAAGCAAGTGGTTAGGGTTAGGGTTAGGGTTAGTTATGTGATAACTACTTAGCGCCCCACTTTGGATTTAAGAGGTTGGTTAACGATTAATTGATTTAAACAACAATTCATTATGGGAATTTATGTAAATTGACATCACTAACCTCAACTGAGCACATAAGTTTATAAAAATGTTTTTGTTTGATTTAGAGCTTGCAGCTGATTGGATCAAGACAAATATTGTAATGCACTAATTTTGTGATTTTATGTTCTATAGCCAAATATGTGGATTCAAAGCTCCGTGCTGGGAACAAAGAAGCAACTGATGAGGAACTCGAGAAAATGTTGGACAAGATAATGATCATTTTCCGGTTCATTTACGGTAATACATTTAAACTTAATGCTCTGTTTCAAAGGCCTGGAGAGTTTTAAATTATTAAACAACTGTCTAAGCTTTATAGACATTCTCATTTCTCTCTTTTAGGGAAAGATGTTTTTGAGGCCTTCTACAAAAAAGACTTAGCGAAGAGGTTACTGGTGGGAAAGAGTGCCTCTGTAGATGCAGAGAAATCAATGCTGTCAAAACTGAAGCATGGTAACTTATATTTTCCCTTTCATGTTTGATTCTTAAACTATCCCATCATTATCACCGATATTTCGCAGGCTGATTTGTGAATTGGGTTTTTCTTGTAGAATGTGGAGCTGCATTTACTAGTAAACTGGAAGGAATGTTTAAAGACATGGAGCTGTCAAAAGATATTATGGTGCAGTTCAAACAAGTAATGATATCATTTTATTTTTATTTTCTTTGATTTGCGTTCTCTTTTTTGTGTCTAGTTACATCTTTCAATTCTCTCTTTTTGATCTGCACCTCAGCACATGCAATGCCAAAATATTCCCGGGAACATCGAGTTGACGGTTAACATCCTCACCATGGGCTATTGGCCAACATACATCCCCATGGAAGTGCATCTGCCTCCAGAGGTCTGTTCTGATGAATGTTGAGAAATAGGAGCATGGACCAGATATTATTTGTAAACATGACAGTAATAATAATTAACCTTAATTCTAATAAATTACATTATAATTAATCAATTCTCGTTTTTAATAATACCCTTCACTCTCCAGATGGTGAAATTGCAGGAGATTTTCAAAACGTTTTACCTTGGCAAACACAGCGGACGGAAACTACAGTGGCAGTCGACGTTAGGACATTGTGTTTTAAAGGCAGAATTCAAAGAGGTAATGCACATTTTATTTTAATATCAACTGCCCATGAATACCAGGGTATCAGTAGCTGATCATAATATACTGTATACTAGGTGACCATATTTTGATTACCGAAAACCAGGACGCTCGGCCCGGCAATGAGATACTCAAATGATACTCGAAGTTTACTCAAAGATTCCTTATTAATTTCAATACATTTAAAGTATGCCCCCTCTGTAT
The DNA here is from genome assembly GCA_023566225.1 of Romanogobio albipinnatus. Lineage (NCBI taxonomy): Eukaryota > Metazoa > Chordata > Actinopteri > Cypriniformes > Gobionidae > Romanogobio > Romanogobio albipinnatus. The sequence continues at coordinate 25,149,160 of CM042246.1, read as the reverse complement.
GGATAGAAAATTGTTATATTAGGGCCAGGACAGGACTTGAAAACTGGACATGTCCTGGGAAAACAGGACGTTTGGTCACCCTACTGTATACAGTGCTTGACATTTAACTTTTTTGCTCACCAGCTACTGTGGCTAGTAGTTTTCCAAAGTTGCTAGCCACTCAGCATTTTTACTGGCCACAATTTTGACATTGACATAATGAGGGAAAGCCATTATAGATATCTTAAATCTTATCTCATCACTTGACAGCCGGTATATTAGGCTGCTCTCACTTTTAACCCTTTAGGCGCCAGAGGTTTTTTCCTAAAACGTTCGATTTTGACATCTTAACTTGAAAAGGCTATATCTTAAAAGTGATAAAAGATAGAGACTTTCTGTAAATTAGAGAAATATTAAGGATGACCCAAAGTTTATGTAGGGATTACATTGTCCCATCTAATTTGCATATTATGACGTCATAGGGTGATGGTCACCTTGGATTATAGAATTTTCATGAAAAGTCACATGTTTAAATGATAAAATGCAGCACTTCTTTCCCCCAAAAATGTCCCTCACCTTCTGTATGCTATATTGCACAATACTCAATGCCCAGGTAAATAGTAAATAGTAAACAAACTGTGTAAATCGTTACTAATAAATGGTAGAAACAAACCGAATGCATGTAACGGTTGGCCTTTTGCTGTAGAGACTTTCCATTTACTACATACATAGTTCTGATTTTATGTGTGGGGCACATGTATATTATTCATATGACACACAAACACAAGTAGACAAGACCTGTTTAGTTCAAAAGATCACTGGCCACGGCAAGGCAGAGATCATGAGTGAGATACGAGACAAGACGAGAGACAGACGCACGCGCGCGCCCGCCGAGTGTGCACAGTTCGGACTACTGTCATTGTCATTGTGACCCACACCCTGCCTCCACGATGCCCACTAACTGTATTTGCAATAGCCTATACGAGTCGTGGTTCAGCTGCGTGAGACAAACGCTGCCAGTGTGAATGCAAAACGGGCGCGCGCGGCTCGCGCTCTCCATACGCACCACTGCTTGCCACCTGCCAACGCGCTGATTGCGCGTGCGATGTGAAGCCGGCATAACACACCTGCTAACTTCACAATGAACACTCCGACCCCGCGAAACACCACTGTGTTCCCACCACTGATATTGGGCAAATGATTATCTAAACTGGGCAAAGGATTCACCGTCTGTGCTTGGTGTAGAGCTATAGTTTCACTTTCATAATCACGGCAGATATTTCCCTTCAGAATCAGGGTCCGGGAATAGAAGACCCAACACTTCATTGAAGGTTAGCTTTATTGATGCCATTAGAAAATAATAATCTAATGCAAACACTCGCTGACATTGACAATATTGCTCTGATAAAATGGCTCACGCGCACACTAGCTCCGCGTTCGCTCGCACTGATTAAATGCGCTCTTGCTCGAAGATTTTGTATAGAAGCATGATATTTTTTTGAGTCGGGGATGAAGTATGATATGTCTGACATCTAGTGGAGGGGAGGTCGAACGAAATTTGACACCCTATTTGACAAAATCGGCCGTTTAATTCAGTGCCGCATCTTGTCGAGTAAACTCGACCGTGGCGCCTAGAGGGTTAAGACCTGACGCACGGGCTCACTTCGGGTGTGAGCGCACAATCTGTGGGAATGAGTAAAATTATGCGCATCCCACGCCAAAATTCAAGCCCTATAACACCAACAATATTCGTCCGTATCAAAATAAACGAGTGAGGGGAGGTGGGTTTGTGTGTTAGCTCGCCGTCTGAGAGATGAGTGTATCTTTTCTGCGGAAAATTAGTATTGGAAGCGTTTCAGATATTTCAGTATCAATATGTATCTCAAAATCTATATTTCTGACAACACTACATTGAACTTTGTCAATCATTTCATATGCCGTTTTAAAAGACTACAATTGAAAATGTATATTATATAAAATTCAACCTGACAAAGTGGCTAGTAGGAGCGACTGCATTTACACGCCACTGCTGAAATCCACCTACATTTGGCGGGTTGACAGGTGTTAATGTCAAGCCCTGACTGTATGTATAAAACAAATGTTATAGATTGAAAATGACTTTTTCGAAAGGCTTTGCAGAAAAATTACTGGCTATAAGAGCTTTTTTTTTCTTGGTTTTCACAGGGCAAAAAAGAGCTGCAGGTGTCTCTGTTTCAGACGTTAGTTCTGCTTATGTTTAATGAAGGGGAGGAGTTCTCTCTGGAGGACATTAAACTGGCTACAGGCATTGGTATGGATAATTATGAAAAGCAAACTTTGTCTTGTACAAATGTGTGTTGCAATTTATTCCCGCTGTTAAGAGACACCATTCCATTTAATGTCAATCTTTATGCCATCTTTACTACATCTCACAGCCTTTTACAAACTTTCAAAGTGTTTAACAAATTGGAACCTCAATAAATAAAAATACTCAATATAAATAATGCATTTGCAGAGGACAGTGAGCTGAGGCGGACTCTGCAGTCACTGGCCTGTGGGAAGGCTCGTGTCCTAACCAAACTCCCAAAGAGTAAAGACGTGGAAGATGGAGACAAGTTCTCATGTAATGATGATTTCAAACATAAACTCTTCCGGATTAAAATCAACCAGATCCAGATGAAAGAAACGGTACTGTCCGGCACACCTGTCTTTTTATTGCTGTTGTGTGAAAGGTATTGGGTGCTTGGTCTTATCTTTGTTTGCTGTACTTCATAGGTGGAGGAGCAAGCCAGCACTACAGAGAGAGTATTCCAAGATCGTCAGTACCAAATCGATGCTGCCATTGTTCGAATCATGAAGATGAGGAAAACTCTCAGCCATAATCTTCTGGTGTCTGAGGTGTACAACCAACTTAAATTCCCAGTCAAGGTGAGGTCACAGTTCAAAATGTTTTGCTTACACAGTTAATCGAGAAGTCTCACTTCTGTTTGTGATTACGCATGATGTTAATGGATGCCGTGCAGCTAATATATTATACAGGTCCTTCTCCAAAAATTAGCATATTGTGATAAAGTTCATTATTTTCCATAATGTAATGATCAAAATTAAACTTTCATATATTTTAGATTCATTGCACACCAACTGAAATATTTCAGGTCTTTTATTGTTTTAATACTGATGATTTTGGCATACAGCTCATGAAAACCCAAAATTCCTATCTCAATAAATTAGCATATCATGAAAAGGTTCTCTAAACGAGCTATTAACCTAATCATCTGAATCAACTAATTACACCTGCAAAAGATTCCTGAGGCTTTTAAAAACTCCCAGCCTGGTTCATTACTCAAAACCGCAATCATGGGTAAGACTGCCGACCTGACTGCTGTCCAGAAGGCCATCATTGACACCCTCAAGCAAGAGGGTAAGACACAGAAAGAAATTTCTGAACGAATAGGCTGTTCCCAGAGTGCTGTATCAAGGCACCTCAGTGGGAAGTCTGTGGGAAGGAAAAAGTGTGGCAAAAAACGCTGCACGACGAGAAGAGGTGACCGGACCCTGAGGAAGATTGTGGAGAAGGACCGATTCCAGACCTTGGGGGACCTGCGGAAGCAGTGGACTGAGTCTGGAGTCGAAACATCCAGAGCCACCGTGCACAGGCGTGTGAAGGAAATGGGCTACAGGTGCCGCATTCCCCAGGTCAAGCCACTTTTGACCCAGAAACAGCGGCAGAAGCGCCTGACCTGGGCTACAGAGAAGCAGCACTGGACTGTTGCTCAGTGGTCCAAAGTACTTTTTTCAGATGGAAGCAAATTTTGCATGTCATTCGGAAATCAAGGTGTCAGAGTCTGGAGGAAGACTGGGGAGAAGGAAATGCCAAAATACCTGAAGTCCAGTGTCAAGTACCCACAGTCAGTGATGGTCTGGGGTGCCATGTCAGCTGCTGGTGTTGGTCCACTGTGTTTTATCAAGGGCAGGGTCAATGCAGCTAGCTATCAGGAGATTTTGGAGCACTTCATGCTTCCATCTGCTGAAAAGCTTTATGGAGATGAAGATTTCATTGTTCAGCACGACCTGGCACCTGCTCACAGTGCCAAAACCACTGGTAAATGGTTTACTGACCATGGTATTACTGTGCTCAATTGGCCTGCCAACTCTCCTGACCTGAACCCCATAGAGAATCTGTGGGATATTGTGAAGAGAAAGTTGAGAGACGCAAGACCCAACACTCTGGATGAGCTTAAGGCCACTATCGAAGCATCCTGGGCCTCCATAACACCTCAGCAGTGCCACAGGCTGATCGCCTCCATGCCACGCCGCATTGAAGCAGTCATTTCTGCAAAAGGATTCCCGACCAAGTATTGAGTGCATAACTGAACATAATTATTTGAAGGTTGACTTTTTTTGTATTAAAAACACTTTTCTTTTATTGGTCGGATGAAATATGCTAATTTATTGAGATAGGAATTTTGGGTTTTCATGAGCTGTATGCCAAAATCATCAGCATTAAAACAATAAAAGACCTGAAATATTTCAGTTGGTGTGCAATGAATCTAAAATATATGAAAGTTTAATTTTGATCATTACATTATGGAAAATAATGAACTTTATCACAATATGCTAATTTTTTGAGAAGGACCTGTAATCTGCTCCCAATATAAACTCCAAGTGAGCAGCCAGGCAAAACAAGAATACTCCAACAATCACCAAGTCGTATACACAATGTAAATTAGATTTGTGCAATGTAGACAGCTTTATGCATTATATATTATATTGTTTTTGTTTTTCAAAAGAAATTAATATTATTAAGAAAGGATGCATTCATTTGATCAGAAGTGACAGCAAATACCATTTCAAATTAATGCTGTTCTTTCAAACTTTCTATTTTCAAAGGATAAGAATCTAAGAACTAAGCAGCAGAAACAATGTTTTAAACATTGAATATATATATATATATATATATATATATATATTTTAAATACTTCTTGAGCAAATCAGCATATTAGAATGATTGAAGGAATTTCTTAAGGATCATGTGCCACTGAAGACTGAAGTAATGGCTGATTTGCTATCACAAAATGTATTAAAATAGGTGTACATTATCATTTTAAAATAAGTTGTTTTAAATTGTAATAACAATTTACTTTATTTTTGATCAAATACTTGCAGCCTTGGTGAGCAAGAGTTTTTTCAAAACCAAACAATCTTATCTACCCAAAACCTTTGAATGGTAGTGTATAAAAAAAAAGCAATCAAGTGCTACAGGAAGAGTTTTCAGCTTATTGTGGAATGTGTAGCCTACATAACGCATATGACATGCAATTTAACGTGAATTCTATTTAGCAAAAATAATCATGATCACAGTCAAGGGAAATAATTAACTATTATTATTATTTGTTCGAATAATTTAGATAGGACATATGGACACATGCCACTGCCACTAAATCTTGCTTCATCTTTTTGCAGCCTGCTGATCTGAAGAAGAGGATAGAGTCACTTATTGACAGGGACTACATGGAAAGGGATAAGGAGAATCCCAATCAATACAACTATGTGGCTTAGAGATGGAGAGAGAATAAGAGGGGTAGATGAGGGATGGTAGAAATGACAGGAGGAGGATGTTCTCAGTGATGTTGTTTACTTCCCTTAGCACATGGAACCCCTTGTTCCAGTTTTTGTTCACTTTACCATCTTCACCACAGTGACCAACAACTGAATCCGTTTTCTCTTCATGGCTTTGACAGGGTAGGGTGTTTTATTTCCCTCAGATTGGAATGTCCAATAAAAATGCTTTAAAGAATTGGACAATGCTTCAAAGAATTGGACTATACCATGCTTAAAAAGAAAAGTTATTTATTTTCAGACTCTGTTCCATGGCTGTTTGTCTTTTTTTTTTTTTGTTTTTTTTTTTTGTTCATTGTTAACCCATGAAAATATCATTAACCTTACCTGTGCAAAGAAAACCAGAGCCAGACTGATTGAATTTGACCCATTTTTTTCAGTCGATGTTTTATTGGGTACCGGTGTATGAACATTGAAAACAGGTTTTCTCTTTGCCAATGTTTGATAAATTTGTACAATGAAAAGAAGGTTCAGCTGATTGGTCACAACCGATTTATGTTCTGTGAATGTGATTTATTGATAAATAGAACAATTGAGGCTGATTGGAAATTTCACAGTATGTGCCAAGATTAGATAAAACCAAGCACTTGTTTTGTTTGTAGGAATGTTAACGCTGCTAAACACTAACTTGTACATCTTCCTTCTTTTTTTCCCTCCCTGCTTACACCTTCTCACATTTTCCTCTTGTTTATTTTGTATATACATTTTACACACAACTTTGATGTTTGACACTCTTGACTACATTGCAACTGCATTATTTCTTTGGAAACTCTGAACAAGCACAGCAGCACCATTTTATCATCCTAGTGTTTCCAAGTTAATATATCCCTTAAGTTCTGGATTAGGCCTGTTTACTGAGAAGCTCCTCTGTGTGGCATCACTGGATATGTCTGTGGAAATTTTGGCAGTGGTGTTTTGAGAAATCATACTAAAGTGGACAGTCGTCCAGTGTCTGGAAAAAGTATGCTTGTTTTTATTGCCTCAGAATAAACAACTGTGTTTCCATGATCTTGTCCCTCTGATTAGTGATTGTGATGATTCCGAAAAATACTTAATTCTAAATAATGGGGATAAATGAACCAAAGAAGGATCAGATATCATAAATTACCAGTCTTTCATTATTTCATTAAAAATACAGTCAACATAATGTTAGGTATTTTTTTTCCACATAAGAGAAAACCATTGTGGGGTTTTTTTTTAATGCACTGGTCAATTTTGAGATTTTGCTTTTATAACAACACCTTCCCAAACACATCTTTAAAACTACTGGGAAGAAAACATCCAAAATACACATTTAAATGTGCTAATTTTATTACACTATATGTTTGCGCCTGTGGAGTTCATATAGCGTATCGTACTTGTATAATGTATCTGGTTTACATTTGATTCCTATTCTCCTGTTTTTTTTTTTTTCCTGTCTGTTTATATTTTCTGATTTATGGAGTGGAAAAAAACCCCTATAAAAAACTTTAAATCTGTCAACAAAATGAAACATGAATTTTGAACCTGCTTTTATCCAATGTTCATATTTCTGTTCTGGAAATTAATGAAAATTAGTGTATCCTATATTAGATAATGCTTATTAAACATAACCTTTCAGAAAACAACGCATATACAGAACAATTGTCTTAATGTGCGGAGATCAGTTTATACTTGCTTTGAATTGATCCTTAACGAGATCACTAAAGTCTAACATGTATTTCAAAATACAATAAAAAAAACAAAACGTTATTACATTTTGTCACGCTGCCGTCCCTTGCAGTAAAATGTGTACCACTGTCGCAAATGAAACAGGAATCACCTGCGGTTAACGTGAAGCGTGGAGTTACTTCATTAAACCATCATACACTGAATATTTAGTTTATATTTTTTAGTTCTATAAGATCACGCAGATAAGAGGACAAGAGTGACCGATTACGACTCGCAAGGATGTTTAAAAAGTAAGCTTGAGCCGTTGTCAACCTTATAAATAGTAGCTAACGCAACTTAGCATTGTTACAGTGATTGAGTGTTTCATTAGCTCAGTAGCTTTACCATCTTCGTAGAGGTAAAATATATATATATAATGTATCGCATGTATACGCTTACCAGTTTAATATGGTATTGCAACTTAATGTGTGCCCTTAATTCTGTTGCCGAGACAGTAACCTGTTTAGCTACACTGCTAACTTGCTCTGTCACAGCTCACTTTAATGGTTCATTAGTAATGATTCATCTGTATTCCTGTTTTCACACTAAGCTTTTGATGAGATACTTCTAATATTTAAAACTTGATGGTAAGCAACCTGCATACAAAGTGTGTTTACATTAAGTGATGGATTTGAGGTGTTTAACATTCAAGGAACCACACTATATAATTCAATCATAAAACATTTGAGGGTAATTATGTTATATCAGGACTCTATACTAGACTGATTCTGCATTATTAGACATTATATTTGCTGAATATTTTCTTTCTCTTTGTCTTCACAGATTTGATGAAAAGGAAAATGTTTCAAACTGTATTCAGTTGAAGACATCTGTAATTAAGGGTATAAAGAATCAGCTGTTAGATCAGTTTCCCAACATCGATGATTGGCTCAACCAGATAATGCCCAAAAAGGACCCAGTCAAAATTGTGAGATGGTAAGAGTTTCACAATATATGCGACAACTGTAATGCAGTACTAAAGGATTAACCGATTGTGATATTTTGTTTATGTTTCCAGTCATGAGCATATTGAAATTCTTACGGTAAATGGAGAGCTGCTCTTCTTCAGACAGAGAGAGGGGCCCTTCTATCCCACCCTCAGACTTCTACACAAATGTAAGATGGAGTTTTTTAGCAGTAAGATGCTTTCTCTGCAGAAAAGATTTTCTCGGGTGACAGAAGATGACAGAACACTTTATATTACACAACTTAAACTTACAATTCAACTTGGCCAGATTAATGCCTGATACTCGTGTGTCTGTTCTCCAGATCCCTTCATCCTGCCACACCAACAAGTAGATAAAGGAGCCATCAAATTTGTTCTGAGTGGAGCCAATATCATGTGTCCAGGCCTTACATCACCAGGAGCCAAACTCTACCCTGCGGACACAGACAAAGTAGTTGTATCTTTTCAACTGTTGTATTCATTAAATATTTTTCTGCAGTTATAAATCTTTTTAATTTATTAGAAAGGAGTAGTTCACTTAAATAAAAATCTGTCTCTTCACGCATCTCTTTTGTAAATCCCAAAAGATACATAAAATGATTAATCAATAATTAAAAAAAGAAATTGGTCTGTTCGTCACACAAAGGAATCGTATGACTTCAGAATTCTTATGAGCTACTTTTATGGTATATTTTTCCTTTTGAAATGTTTTATGTAAAATGTGTGTAAAACTTTTACGTAATTTTGTTATGTGGTGTCTTTTTGAATCCTTTTTAGATTTATATTTGAGCTTAATTCAGTATTGGCTTTCATAATTAAAATACTTCAACTTGAACTTATTTATTTTAGGTAGTTTCCCAGGCAACATTTTGTTTTTCAACAGATATAGATTTATATTTCAGTTAATGAAAACAACAACACTACCGCAAATATTCATTTTTGAGTAAACTATTCATGTAATAGATTTGATTGGTGTGTGTTGCATAGCACAGGTTGTTGTCCTTAAGTATTTGTTTTCAGGCCATAATGGCAGAAGGGAAGCAGCATGCAATCTGTGTGGGAGTCATGAAGATGTCTGCAGATGACATGTGAGTGTTTTATGCATTTTCATTCTGAATCCCCATTTGATTTTATAATGCAAAACCACACACGTCTACAAAAACAAAATACATTTATTTTTTAAATTATCCTCACAGACATTCTAAAATGTTGAAATTTTTAGTTCCTCTATCCTCTAGAATAGACCAGTGTTTCTCAACCGGTGGGTTGAAACCCAAAAAGGGGGTTGCAAGACCATTTTAAAGGTCCTGTTCTTCGTGATCCCACTGTTCAAACTTTAGTTAGTGTGTAATGTTGCTGTTAGAGAATAAATAATACCTGTAAAATTATAAAGCTCAAAGTTCAATGCCAAGCGAGATATTTTATTTAACAGAAGTTCCCTTTCAAAGCCTACAGCGAACGGCCGGCTTGGACTACATCCTGGTACTTCCTTCCTGGTACGTCAGTAGAACAGTAGAACAGACTAACCTCCGCCCACAAGAATACGCAAAAAAAGGGGGCGTGGTCTTGTTGCTGTCCCACGTGGAGAAGAGGACGTGTCGCGTGGAGAAGAGGACGGTCGCATGGAGAAAAGGAATTGTTGCGTTTGAGTGTGTTTGTCGCCATGTCGTCGAGACGCTGTTATTTTCATCCCGGAGTCAAATCACCTTTGTTTGGCTTTCCCAGGGACGCTGTAGAGATCATTAAGCGCTCCCGTTAAGAGGCATGACCTTTCCACGTGCGCTAAGCTGCGGTCAAATCACAACACGGGAACCGCTGGCACAATCAGAACTCGTTACGTATTTCTGAAGGAGGGACTTCATAGAATAAAGGAACTCATCAGCCCGTTTTTAGGACAGTGAAAACAGTGGTATACAGATAAGTAAATTGTGTTAAAAATACTTTTTTTTTTTTTACACGCGAAACATGAACACATGTTATATTGCACACTGTAAACATTCAAAGCTTCAAAAAAACACGAAGAACGGGACCTTTAAGTGGGTTCGTTTCAATAGCAAACTTAATTCTAACCCCCAGTTTCACAGACGAGGCTTAAAACTAGTCCCAGACTGAAATGCATGTTTGAGCTGTTTTAAATGAAAGCAACTGCATTGATACATCTTTAAATATGTCTCTGCAATTGTTTGGTCTCAAGATGCACAGCAGTTATGTTTATAAAAACTACTTGAATGTCTCCATACCAAAATCCCAGATGGCCATACAGTGATTCAACTTTTATACATTTTAAAAAATATTGGTGTCTGGGACCCTAGTGTACACCGCAAGTTTTTAAATGCTTAGCTCAAGTGAAACAAGTAGAGGCTTGGACCCGGAAACAGCATTCCTTACGTCACAACTTAACAAGTGGATTTAATAGCCTTAACTTATAATACGGTTTATTAATCAGTGTTAGTGATATTCTTAGAATTTATGTGGATGCTAAAGTGAGATGGTATAGTGTCAACCATTTTTGAGAAACATTTGCTTGGTTCAAATGATTAAAACTTAAAGGTCCCGTTCTTCGTGTTTTTTTGAAGCTTTGATTGTGTTTACAGTGTGCAATATAACATGTGTTCATGTTTCGCGTGTAAAAAAAAACAGTCTTTTTAACACAATTTACTTATCTGTATACCGCTGTTTTCACTGTCCTAAAAACGGCTGATGACTTCCTTGTTCTATGAAGTCCCTCCTTCAGAAATACGTAACGAGTTCTGATTGTGCCAGCGGTTCCAGTGTTGTGATTTGACCGCAGCTTAGCAAAGGCGTCACGGTTCCTGTGTTGTGATTCGACAGCAGCTTAGCGCACGTGGAAAGGTCACGCCTCTTAACGGGGAGATGTATGCGCTCAATGACCTCTACAGCGTCCCTGGGAAAGCCAAACAAAGGTGATTTGACTCCGGGATGAAAATAACAGCGTCTCGACGACATGGCGACAAACACACTCAAACGCAACAATTCCTTTTCTCCACGCGACCGTCCTCTTCTCCACGCGACACGTCCTCTTCTCTTCACGTGGGACAGCAACAAGACCACGCCCCCTTTTTTCGCGTGTTCTTGTGGGCGGAGGTTAGTCTGTTCTACTGTTCTACTGACGTACCAGGAAGGAAGTATCAGGATGTAGTCCAAGCCGGCCGTTCGCTGTAGGCTTTGAAAGGGAACTTCTGTTAAATAAAATATCTCGCTTGGCATTGAACTTTGAGCTTTATAATTGTACAGGTATTATTTATGCTCTAACAGCAACATTACACACTAACTAAAGTTTGAACAATGGGATCACGAAGAACAGGACCTTTAAGGGGTTGTGGCTTAATGTTGGTCCCATGGCCAAACCAGTTGAGAACCACTGCTCTAGATTACAGCGTGTGTGTGTGTATATATATAAAGTCGGCATCAGTTTAAAAACTGATGACTCTACGGTTTATTGGCTATGGAAATCTAAATGATTAATTTGCGTTTCATTTGAGATTTTTTTTTTTCTTGTCTCCCTTCACTGAACAGAGAGAAAGTAAACAAGGGAATTGGAATCGAGAACGTTCACTATCTGAATGATGGACTGTGGCACATGAAGACGTACAAGTAATGACACATATGAGGATGTGGTGGAATCGTTTGGACCCTTTATCATCAAGCTGCTACTGTTTACATGAATGGACTCAACTGTCTACCATGCCGAAAGCTTTGAAAACGACCGCATTTTAATGCACAAATAAAACCCGCATTCAAGTCATTCCAAACTGAAATGGTCTGTTGTTACAATGAAAACGGAGTTGTGTCATGGAAACTTAAAACCTATTTAAAGAATATTTGTATGTATACTTCTCTCTCGAAAAAAAGTATATGTATCATATACAGTATGAATCAAGGCCTATTTCTGATTTTAGTTTTGAACCCATGTTGAACCCCTTTTTGTACTAAAGGCTGATAACACATCTAATCCTTGCCAAATCACATGAGGGTTTAATGTATTTTTTAAATGTACAAATGTGTCTGTTGCTCTACATCCACATCATATTTATGAAAATTTAAACCACAAAAGCTGATCGTTTACTCCAAAGTGGGAGGGGTTTGACTGCTGCTACAGAAAGTGTGAATACAAACATAGGTGGCCCAGTAGTGCACAACACAACAAAATATAAAAAGCAAACAGAAGTTCACAACGCAACGAAAACAAGCCACAACACAACGGAAATGCTCCCAACCACTCGGAGGCACTCGCAGCGCGGTAAAGTTGCCACTAGAGTTGGCAATCTTACAAAGAAATCAATACCACAATTAGTTTTAACAGTATGTAGACTAACCATTGTTTATCGATATGAAATATTAATTTAAAATACTATGTAATCACCTACATTCATTATAGCTCTACATTTATGCTCGAGAATGCTATGACCCGATACCACGGCGCTAAGAGAACGTCTGCCAATTCCACCAATTGGTTGAAACGTATAGTTTGTATGAATTAAAGGTCCCGTTCTTCGTGTGTTTTTGAAGCTTTGATTGTGTTTACAGTGTGCAATATAACATGTGTTCATGTTTCGCGTGTAAAAAAACACAGTATTTTTCACACAATGTACTTATCTGTACACCGCTGTTTTCACTGTCCTAAAAATGGGCTGATGAGTTCCTTGTTCTATGAAGTCCCTCCTTCAGAAATATGTAACGAGTTCTGATTGTGCCAGCGGTTCCTGTGTTGTGATTCGACAGCAGCTTAGCGTTGCACGGAAAGGTCACGCCTCTTAACGGGAGATGTATGCGCTCAATAATCTCTACAGCGTCCCTGGGAAAGCCAAACAAAGGTGATTTGACTCTGGGATGAAAATAACAGCGTCTCGACGACATGGCGACAAACACACTCAAACGCAACAATTCCTTTTCTCCACGCGACACGTCCTCTGCTCCACGTGGGACAGCAACAAGACCACGCCCCCTTTTTTCACGTGTTCTTGTGGGTGGAGGTTAGTCTGTTCTACTGTTCTATCGACGTCATTTATGAAGGAAGTACCAGGATGTAGTCCAGCCGTTCGCTGTAGGCTTTGAAAGGGAACTTCTGTTAAATAAAATATCTCGCTTTGCATTGAACTTTGAGCTTTATAATTTTACAGGTATTATTTATGCTCTAACAGCAACATTACACACTAACTAAAGTTTGAACAATGGGATCACGAAGAACGGGACCTTTAAATTTGCTTTTAACATTTAAAAACAGCCATGTTAAAATTCCACAGCTTGATTGTATTTGTAAAACTGACTTAATAATGCACAACACAACATTGGAATTTGAAAATTAAAAAAAGTTAATTTAATTCATACATTATATGTTTCAACTTGGTGGAATTGGCAGACGCTCCCTTAGCGCCGTGGTAGCACGTCAAAGCGTTTTCGAGTATAAATATGCAGCTATTATGCACATAGGTGATTTTGAATTGATATTTCCTGTCGATATACAACTGCACACTTAAAACTGATCGTAGTGTTTAAATATTTGTAAGATTGGCGAATCTATAGAACAAAGCAAAGAAAACGAACTTTATCGCACTCCGAGAGTCCCCCTAGTGGTCGGGAGAATTTCCGTTGTGTTGTGGCTTAATTTCGTTGTGGATTTTTCTTTGTGTTGTGTCTTTCTTTCGTTGTGTTGTGTCTTTTTCGTTGTGTTGTGGATTTTTCGTTGTGTTGTGGATTTTAAGTTGTGTCTTTTTTTCGTTGTGTTGTGTCTTTTTCGTTGTGTTGTGGATTTTTCGTTGTGTTGTGTCTTTTTTTCGTTGTGTTGTGTCTTGATTTCGTTGTGTTGTGAATTTATTTCGTTGTGTTGTGAACTTATGTATGCTTTTTACATTTCATTGTGTTGTGCACTACTGGGCCACCGTACAAACAGCTTGTTGAAGACGGCCCCATCTCAGCACGCAGTTGAATTGAAAGCCTTTAAACCTAGATGCATCTGAAATAAAAATCTAATTCAGTTAAATTAATTTAGAGACAAATTAAACAATATCTCACTTTTCTAAAGAACATTAAAAAAGGCAACTTAAAGTCCTCTTCAACTGAAGAACGGTGAAGGTGAGTGAATGTAGGCTACGCTAAGCAACATCACATTTATGAGGGAAAGTACGTGAGAGAATTGCTGCTGTACTCCATCACTGCATGCCTGTCCAATTTCTGAGCAGGTCGAAGGCTGCCATATCCTTCTATCAGAATCATCATCATTATTTTTTTTTTTTTAGCAAAGTAAAAGAAACAGAGCAGTTATGAGTGATTAATAAAGCAACAGTGGTGGTTCTGCGATGTCCTGAAACTAAATATTGTGTGCACAAAAAAGAAATGGGTCACAGTTTAGGGGGCATTCGGAATCATAGCAGGTTGACTAGGAAAGCCCAAATGTCAAAATTGAGATGGTAAGTGGCAAAAAATGCAATCAAAGTCAGGTGTGGGTTCTATTTTATATGTTCAAAAATACAAATGTATATAAATCCTAAACGAAATGAGATAATTTCACCAAAATTGGCACACTTATGAGGGCTGTGTCACTCGCAGTTCAACACTGCGGGAGGATTCAGTAGCGATGTGACAACTGTTTATTGGGAGAACAATTAACAGTAGCCTTTAGCAGTGGGTCAGATGAATAGAGCTGCCTGATAAATCACACTTGGCAGCGCAGGGACGCAAATGGGCAACCCAGTCTTCCATGAGACGACCAGGAAGACAGACGCTGGAGGGATCCAGACACGAGACGCAAGAACACAGAGTCAGGATCAGTACATGAACACCGGGGAACTCCAAACGATCTGACAAACACAAGGCGGATGCGCAAGACATTAAATAGGAGAGCTGATCAGCCGAAACTGGCGCTGATGATCTGATCAGCGGCAATCACACACACACACACACACACACACACACACACACACACACACACACACACACACACACACACACACACACACACACACACACACACACACACACACACACACACACACACACACACACACACACACACACACACACACACACACACACACGGAAGAGAGTCAGTGAATTCATGAACCGTGACAGGCACAGAAAAATAAAAAAGGCGATGGGACTGCGTCACTTGATGGCGCTATAATTAAATAAAACATAAAATTGTCTCTATGCTTGGCCTAATCAATGTATTTATCTTGTTTTTTTTGTTTTGTTTTTTTTAAACCTTTTTGCTTAAAATTGTCTCCAAATGTCATTTTTGCAGTTGGTCTGCTGCTAGCTTCCTTGTTTGCTTCTGTTGTGATCGGCCCCCGATAATTACTGCTTGCATCTATATTTAGCTTATTTCCATGATATCCATTTATAATATTTAGGTATTTAAAGTTTTTCATTACCATTTTTTTTTTGTTCTGCTGCTCTTACACAAGAGCTGTTTGAAAAAGTCCAGTCTAGTTTTTAACTGTTCCATTCTTTAATAAGAGACATTTTTAGGGGTCACCAATTCTTGCACGCCTTTGAATTAGCTAAAATGTTCCTAAAGTATATGTTCCTTTAAAATTCCTCTCCTGAAATTTGGAAGACACTGTATACAGTATTTTTATTTATATATATATATATATATATATATATATATATATATATATATATATATATATATATATATATATATATATATATATATATATATATATATATATATATGTGTGTGTGTGTGTGTGTGTGTATGTATATATATATATATATATATATATATATATATATATATATATATATATATATATATATATATATAATGTTCATAATATATCCCCCTGTGTCTGAAAAGGCCTGGGTTTTTCAATCTCTCATTTTAATTTTGTATTAAACAAAGCACTTTGAATATAATACAAAGTAGTATTAAATCAAAAAGTCACAAAGTGCAAGATGTCTGTTATTTCTGAATTATGAATCAAAGTAAGATCATTCAGTATTAATGTGGCACTGTGTTCCACATTACCTGTAGCCTCTGTTTGTTTTTGTTTTTCAATAAGATATCTGAATATTAATGCATGACTTCTAACAATATGGTTTTCAGGTGCTAAAGATTAGAGGTGATAGAGGAGGTGTTTGGTTCGAAAGCTTCACAGTTCAGCATCGTTCACTAGAT
Organism: Romanogobio albipinnatus; assembly: GCA_023566225.1. Classification (NCBI taxonomy): domain Eukaryota; kingdom Metazoa; phylum Chordata; class Actinopteri; order Cypriniformes; family Gobionidae; genus Romanogobio; species Romanogobio albipinnatus. The sequence continues at coordinate 25,132,805 of CM042246.1, read as the reverse complement.
GAGATGATCTTAATTGTAACATATCCATAGAAGATTTTGTGAAGGAAAGTAACTGTGCACCACTTAAGAGGCTGATCAAATTCTGTGAAAACAGACAGCTATCTGGTTTTTAATAACAGAAAAACAAGACAGAACTCAAGTTAATCAACTTGTAAAAATGATAGAGATGATTGCCTCTATCAAAGCCCAGTATTTGACAAACGGTATCAAACAAAACCTGAAGGCTTTTTAAGAAATAAAATGCCAAACATTAGACCTGGGGCCTGTACTTGATGGTAGTTGAACAAACTCAGGCTTACAGGATAATTTTTGAGTTGACAAATCCAAACCAATCCAATCAGGCTTTGGTACCATGACCATCAACTTGACAGCATACATTTCAGGAAACACGATTCCTGGCTGGCAATCAATATCCATGGATCACTGTATCTTTGGTAAGTTGTAAAGAACACTTATATAGAGTCTAACCTTTAGTTTAAACTGATAATAGTTTGTTTCACTTGCGTTTTTGCAGTTTCCCCTATCTAGTCTAGTCACGAGTCAGGCTCTTTTGCCACTCAAGTCTGGCTGAGGGGGCATGTTCTGACAGGAAAGTGACGTCAATGCATACCCTATACAGGGAGTGCAGCATTATTAGGCAAGTTGTATTTTTGAGGATTCATTTTACAACATTAATAATTAAACAACAACCATGTTGTCAATGAACACAAAAAACTCATTAATATCAAAGCTGAATATTTTTGGAAGTGGTTTTTAGTTTTAGCTATTTTAGGGGGATATCTGTGTGTGCAGGTGACTATTACTGTGCATAATTATTAGGCAACTTAACAAAAAACAAATTTATACCCATTTCAATTATTTATTTTTACCAGTGAAACCAATATAACATCTCAACATTCACAAATATACATTTCTGACATTCAAAAACCAAACAAAAACAAATCAGTGACCAATATAGCCACCTTTCTTTGCAAGGACACTCAAAAGCCTGCCATCCATGGATTCTGTCAGTGTTTTGATCTGTTCACAATCAACATTGCGTGCAGCAGCAACCACAGCCTCCCAGACACTGTTCAGAGAGGTGTACTGTTTTCCCTCCTTGTAAATCGCACATTTGATGATGGACCACAGGTTCTCAATGGGGTTCAGATCAGGTGAACAAGGAGGCCATATCATTAGATTTTCTTCTTTTATACCCTTTCTTGCCAGCCACGCTGTGGAGTACTTGGACGCGTGTGATGGAGCATTGTCCTGCATGAAAATCATGTTTTTCTTGAAGGATGCAGACTTCTTCCTGTACCACTGCTTGAAGAAGGTGTCTTCCAGAAACTGGCAGTAGGACTGGGAGTTGAGCTTGACTCCATCCTCAACCCGAAAAGGCCCCACAAGCTCATCTTTGATGATACCAGCCCAAACCAGTACTCCACCTCCACCTTGCTGGCGTCTGAGTCGGACTGGAGCTCTCTGCCCTTTACCAATCCAGCCACGGGCCCATCCATCTGGCCCATCAAGACTCACTCTCATTTCATCAGTCCATAAAACCTTAGAAAAATCAGTCTTGAGATATTTCTTGGCCCAGTCTTGACGTTTCAGCTTGTGTGTCTTGTTCAGTGGTGGTCGACTTTCTGCCTTTCTTACCTTGGCCATGTCTCTGAGTATTGCACACCTTGTGCTTTTGGGCACTCCAGTGATGTTGCAGCTCTGAAATATGGCCAAACTGGTGGCAAGTGGCATCTTGGCAGCTGCACGCTTGACTTTTCTCAGTTCACGGGCAGTTATTTTGCGCCTTGGTTTTTCCACATGCTTCTTGCGACCCTGTTGACTATTTTGAATGAAACGCTTGATTGTTCGATGATCACGCTTCAGAAGCTTGGCTATTTTAAGACTGCTGCATCCCTCTGCAATATATCTCACTATTTTTGACTTTTCTGAGCCTGTCAAGTCCTTCTTTTGACCCATTTTGCCAAAGGAAAGGAAGTTGCCTAATAATTATGCACACCTGATATAGGGTGTTGATGTCATTAGACCACACCCCTTCTCATTACAGAGATGCACATCACCTAATATGCTTAATTGGTAGTAGGCTTTCCAGCCTATACAGCTTGGAGTAAGACAACATGCATAACGAGGATGATGTGGTCAAAATACTCATTTGCCTAATAATTCTGCACTCCCTGTAGTTTCCCTGCCTGTTTGTCTATGTGGTCACTGATTGATTTAGTATTCTGTCCAGGTGTGTCTAGTTAAATAGCCCCCTTTGTGTATTTACCACAGGCTGCTCTGTAGTGATGGCAAAGTGAAGCTGAGCACAAAATGTTTTGCAAACCATTATCTTAGAAGCAAAACTTAATTAATGGATATATGAATGAATCAAATTAAATACATGACAACAATCTGTTCCATTGCATACTCCTAGTAACTCAAACCAATAAAGATAACATTTTGTATTGTGAATGTGGACATTTTTCCTGTTTGTGAACAAATAAAACTCATGAATCAAGGAAGTAGACTAAATAAATGCAGGTGCATGCACACAAAGAAACACACACACACACACACACATATTGTGAAGGGGCGAGGAAGTATACGACACGAGGATAGAGGGAAGTTCCCCGAAGGGTGGATTTTATTAATCAACAAGATGGGGAAAATAAAATAGCTCTCTCTTCCTCTCTGTGCGCAGTGCTGTGTGGGTCCGTGGAGTCCGTGCGAAGTGAGGGCTGGCGGTCACACACTGCTGTCTGGGGAAATAACAGAGATATGTTAGCAGAGTCTTTGGAGACATCTCTCACCTCTGTGTTCGTTGGTGCAGCTTATAAAGCCAGAGCTTGATGGGGCGCAGGTGTGACTGCTCAGCCCGTGATGCCTGCTCCGTTTCCAGGGCGACACTGATGAGAGCTCGGGACACTTGTCACACTCCCCCTCCCCCCTAAGCGTTGTCCTATCCCTGTGGAGAAGTGGGGAGAATTGGGGAGGGCGGGGAGTGGAGCCTGACAGACCTGCAAAAGCTGACCATATCCTTGAGAGACCATCGGCGTTTGCGTTGGCCGTCACCGCCCGGTGTTGTACGGAGAAGTGGAAGTCCTGGAGTGCGAGGAACCACCGAGTCACCCTGGCATTTGTGTCCTTCGCCCGGGCCATCCACTGTAGAGGGGCGTGATCAGTGACCAGGGTGAACTGGTGGCCGAGGAGGTAGTAGCGGAACTCCAGGACCGCCCACTTGACGGCCAATGCCTCCTTCTCGACGGTTGCGTACCGTCGCTCCGCTGGGGTCAGCTTTCGGTTGATGTAAATCACCGGGTGTTCCTCGCCGTCGAGGACCTGGGAGAGGACTGCTCCCAACCCGGTGTCGGGACGCATCCGTTTGCAACAGGAAGGGGCGATTAAAGTCGGGGGCCCTGAGCACGGGCTCTGTTGTGAGGGCTGCTTTCACCCGGTGGAACACGCTCTCCGTCTCTGGGTTCCACAAGATCTTCTCCGGTTGCCCCTTCCTAGTCAGGTCTGTCAGGGGAGAGGCTAAGGAGGAGAAGTTGGGGATAAAACAGCGGTAATATCCCGCCAACCCCAAAAAGGCCCGTACCTGTGTCTTGGTAGCCCAGGTACTTGGCCTCGGCGAGGGCCAGGTGACACTTACGGGGGTTGGCAGTCAGCCCAGCCCGGCGGAGTTCCAACAGCACCTTCCGCAGCCGCTCCAGGTGGTCCTTCTGTCTCTGAGTGGATGACTACGTCGTTGATGTAGGTGGCCGCGTAGGCTTGGTGGGGCCGCAGGAGGACGTCCATCAGCCGTTGGAAGGTGGCGGGGGCCCCGTGCAGGCCGAAGGGAAGGACCCGGTACTGCCAGTGGCCACTAGGGGTCGAGAACGCCGTCTTCGGCTTGGCCTGCTCGGTTAAAGGGACCTGCCAGTAGCCCTTGGTGAGGTCGAGATAAACCGGGCCCTTCCCAGGCGATCCAACAGCTCGTCAACCTGCGGCATCGGGTAGCTGTCGAACTCAGAGACTTCGTTAAGGTGGCGGAAGTCATTGCAGAAGCGGAAGGTACCGTCGGGCTTCGGAACCATGACGATTGGGCTGGACCACGGGCTGCGTGATGGCTCAATGGTCCCTAACCTCAACATCTCCTGCACCTCTTCCTTGATGGCGTGTCGCCGAACCTCCGGGACACGATAGGGCCGCTGCCGGACGATCTCTCTGGGAGCTGTGCGGATATCATGCTTGAGTACGTGGGTCCACCCAGGCTGGGGAGAGAACACATCGGTGAACTGACTGACCAGGTGTTGCAGCTCCGACTTTTGGGCGGCCGAGAGGTGAGGGTCCATGTCAACAGCCACGGGAGGTAGATGAGTGAGGGCAGAAAGCTGGGGCCCAGTCCTGACCCATCGTTTCAAGAGATTCACGTGGTATATTTGCTCTTCCCTTCGTCTCCCGGGCTGCCGGACTCGGTAGGTGACCGGGCCGATTCTTTCAGTGACGGTGTAAGGACCTTGCCAGTTGGCCAAGAATTTGCAGGCGGCTGTGGGGACCAGGACCATGATGTGATCCCCTGGCTGGAACTCCCGTGGCTGGGCCGCCCTATTGTAGTGCCGTTGCTGGTCTTGTTGGGCCTTGGCAAGGTGTTCCCGGACGATGGGCATTACCCTGTCGATCCTCTCCCGCATCTCCCGGACATGCTCCACCGTGGGCCGGTGGACAGCTGGCTGTTGCTCCCAGGCTTCTCTGGCGACGTCATGCAGGCCACGTGGCTGCTGGCCAAAGAGGAGCTCAAAGGGGGTAAAGCCGGTGGACGCCTGGGGTACCTCACGGATTCCGAAGAGGACATAGGGCAGCATCTTATCCCAGTCCCGTTTGTCCTCGGCAGCCACTCGACGCAGCATCTGCTTGAGTGTTTGGTTAAACCGCTCGACCAGGCCATCCGTTTGGGGGTGGTACACGGTGGTGCGGAGCCGTTTAATTTGGAGGAGCTTACAGAGGTCAGCCATCACCCGGCACATGAAGGGGGTGCCTTGGTCAGTCAGTATCTGAGATGGTAGGCCGACCCGACTACTCAAAAGAAAGAGCTCCTGGGCGATGGATTTTGCTGTGGCCTTCCAGAGGGGAATGGCCTCAGGGTAGCGGGTAGCATAGTCAAGGATGACCAGGATGTGGTCGTGTCCCTGGGCGGACTTCGGCAGCGGCCCCACTATGTCCATCCCGATCCGCTCGAAGGGCACCTCAATGATGGGCAGCTGAATCAGCGGGCTGGGGGGAGGGGTGCGTGGAGACGTCCGCTGACAGGTAGGACAGGCAGGACAGGCAGGACAGGCAGGACAGGCAGGACAGGCTTGACAGAAGTGCTTGACTTCGGCCTCTAGGCCCGGCCAGTGGAAATGGTCGTGGATGCGTTGGGTGGTGTTCTGGGCCCCCAGGTGGCCTGCCATGGGATGCGCATGCGCATGAAACGGCCTACAGAGAGGAGGTGCACAACCTCTCCCTCAACGTCAGCAAGACCAAGGAGCTGGTGGTCGACTTCAGGAGGAATAAGAGAGAACACCGCCCCATCACCATCGATGGAGCACCGGTGGAGAGAGTCAGCAGCTTCAAGTTCCTCGGTGTCCACATCACAGAGGAACTCTCATGGTCCGTCCACACCGAGGCCGTTGTGAAGAAGGCTCATCAGCGCCTTTTCTTCCTGCGACGGCTGAGGAGTTTTGGAATGAACCGCCACATCCTCACACGCTTCTACAGCAGCTCCATCGAGAGCCTGCTGACTGGCTGCATCACCACCTGGTACGGCAACAGTACCGCCCGCAACCGCAAAGCCCTGCAAAGGGTAGTGCGCACGGCCAGCTGCATCATCGGAGGTGAGCTTCCCTCCCTCCAGGACATTTATGCCAGGCGGTGTGTGAAGAGAGCTCAGAGGATCATCAGAGACTCTAGCCACCCGAACCATGGGCTGCTCTCACTGCTGCCATCAGGCAGGCGGTACCGTAGCATCAGAATACGCACCAGCCGACTCCAGAACAGCTTCTTCCCACAAGCAATTAGACTACTTAACTCCTGATCCATCAGGATCATAACACACACTGACAGAATATCACTCAGCACAACCCACTGTAGATACACACACATTATATACACATTTATTTATCATATAGCACCTATTGTACATTGGATCTCTACTGTGAATAATATTGTATACTGTACATTGTATATTATTATTATTATAGCTTAATGTATACTGTTTAATGTATGTTTAGTGTATATTGTTTAAAGTATATGTATATTGTAAGTATGTGTATATTGTTTAAGCATTGTGTAAATTATTTATTTTAACACAAATACTTTTTTTTATTTTTATTTATTTATTTTACACAATTTAACACATTGTGTAAATTATTTATTGTTTATTGTAGAGTTTACTGTGCTGTGAGTAATTGTGGGCGCATCAGATGTGTAATCTGATGCTGCTTTAAATGTTGTACATGTCATGTCATGACTGCTATGTTGCTCGGAACTGCACCTAAGAATTTCACCAACTGTTGCACTTGTGTATATGGTTGTGTGACAATAAAGTGATTTGATTTGATATATATATATATATATATATATATATATATATATAGAGAGAGAGAGAGAGAGAGAGAGAGAGAGAGAGAGAGAGAGAGAGAGAGAGATTTAATAGGTTCACATAATTGTCAATAATAACAAATATTTTTTAACCACTTAATTTTTTCAATACTTGAAAATGAACAAAGTTGGAAAAAAAGTAGGCTGGCTTTCACCCAAATATATAGTAGTATTTTGACACACGCTTCTGAGCTTTGGCGTCACTGTTAACAACACTACTGCTCTGCAATGGTTCCCCATTTACCATCCACGAGAGTGAGGAGGAAACCAGTGTGGCAGCCACCAGTCAGACGAGAGACATTCCTGAGTCGGTTTCAGTGAGTGAAATTCCTGAGTCCATTCCAGTGAGTGAAATTCCTGAGGCCGTTCCAGTGAGTGATATTCCTGAGTCCGTTTCAGTGAGCGAAATCCTTGAGTCTATTACAGAGGAACCTGTTTCAGGGCCTGCTTTTTAGGTCTGCCCTGTTGGGATCGAAGAAGTGTCAATTTCCCTCTATGTGGCTGTGACTGTGTGTCTGGGCCACACACACGTCGGCTCCAGTCCCTGAGCACAGTCAGTGTCAGCTCCAGCCCCTGAGTCCGCTCCAGCCACAGAGCCCGCTGATATTGGTCCCTGGTCACTGACTGATTTAGCATTCTGTTCAGGTGTGGCTAGTTAATTAGCCCATTTGTTTGCTGTGTATTTAAGACCTGTGTTAAGTCCTGTTTAGATGTCTGTTATTGTTAATATTTACTAAATTTATTATTATTTTGTTATTAAGACTGCTGCACTTAGATCCTCTTTCATCTCTGCTGCAACCAGTATGTGACAGCTGTAATTTAAAAGAAATTTCTAACAGTATAATAGGCCTATAGGTGTACAGAGGTTTGAATATGTAAGCTCACATGTAGTCATTTTTAAAGCTTTATTTATTCTAAAGCGTATATTACATATTTATATACATTTAAACTAAATGTGTAATAATTGTTTAACTAAAATTGCTCATGCAAATAGAAAAAACACCAGCAAATAAAGAAAACATCATCAGTTTGACAACACGTGCTGCAAATACTCACAACGCACATACAATCATGATAAAATAAACAAAGTCACCTTTCAGGTCATCAACCAATGATGAGTAGACAGACATTGAACAACAAGCCATTCCCACTCCCAGCCAGGTTTGTCACTGCTGGGATTGCCTTGAAACATTTTAGTTGTAGTTTTGCTATTTGGAGCACATTTCTGTATTTGTATACCGCCCCTGTGTTTACAAAGTGCTCATGCGAAGACTAATACAAACGATTTTTACCAAAAACACTACATTTTCAACTTCAAATTGTCCGATATCGTTGTTTTACCTTTTTTTTTTTTTTTTGTTAAAGGGCGTTTGTATTAGTCTTCACATGAGCGCTTTGTAAACACAGGGGCGGTACTTCTGCCTACGTTTAGCGTTACCTTTCCTACTAGTGAAGCAAAGTCCGATTCATTTCCGCGAACTGGTTCTCTCCAGACAGTTCGGCGCAATGAACCGGTTCAAAAAGCTGATTCATAGGTTCCTGACGTCATTGGGCAATGATGTCACTATGCATTTCTTTTATGTTTTTTTTTAATGCATTTCCCAGTGTGATGTTATATCAAGGAAATATTCAAATAAAGTAATCTGTGTCAGTGCATATTGAAACAATCGAAAAAAGTTATTTGCGGGAGTGCATTTTTTTGTGTTCAATATTTACAAAATTACATAATGAGACTGTACAACATAAATCCATTTTACAAACCGTGCTTTTGTCTTACCCTGAATCATTATTATTCCCTTTCGATAGTACACTTCGTATTGTGTAGCATACGCTAGGGGGCGCAATGTAAAACGCTGTGCGTGCTTGATCTAACTACCAAAGTGGTATGTAAAAAACATAGACTTTCAGTAGAATGACCCTCAGAAAGCCAACTATAGTGAACTTATATGAGGTTATACATATAAGAGAGCCCAGAAATTAGGCCGGATATAATCGGGCCTGAATATATTGGACTTATGGCATATACATGGGTAAAAATGACCGGACGGTGTCAGGTCTTATAGAATATAGAGAAACATATGCTTGTGGACATAGGTTACATGTGTTATATGGAAAGAATTCCTGCTTGTAATGCAGAAACCTCCAAATTATAAAATCTGATAAAAGTGGACGGGGAGGCCCAGCCTGCCCCCGCACAGATATCTCCCAAGGGTATACCGCTCGACCAGGCCCATGACGAGGCCATGCCTCTGGTAGAATGAGCTCTGATGCCTATAGGGCAGTCGAGGTTCTTGGATTCATAAGCCAGTGAGATAGCGTCTACTATTCAACGTGACAGTGTTTGTTTCGTGACTGCAGCACCCTTAGTGTGACCACCAAAACAAACAAAGAGCTGTTCCGTGTGTCTGAAGACAGCGGAACACTCTATATACAGTGAGGAAAATAAGTATTTGAACACCCTGCTATTTTGCAAGTTCTCCCACTTGGAAATCATGGAGGGGTCTGAAATTGTCATCGTAGGTGCCACTGTGAGAGACATAATCTAAAAAAAAATCCAGAAATCACAATATATGATTTTTTAACTATTTATTTGTATGATACAGCTGCAAATAAGTATTTGAACACCTGTCTATCAGCTAGAATTCTGACCCTCAAAGACCTGTTAGTCTGCCTTTAAAATGTCCACCTCCACTCCATTTATTATCCTAAATTAGATGCACCTTTTTGAGGTCGTTAGCTGCATAAAGACACCTGTCCACCCCATACAATCAGTAAGAATCCAACTACTAACATGGCCAAGACTAAAGAGCAATTTCCAAAGACACTAGAGACAAAATTGTACACCTCCACAAGGCTGGAAGGGGCTACGGGGAAATTGCCAAGCAGCTTGGTGAAAAAAGGTCCACTGGTGGAGCAATCATTAGAAAATGGAAGAAGCTAAACATGACTGTCAATCTCCCTCGGACTGGGGCTCCATGCAAGATCTCACCTCGTGGGGTCTCAATGATCCTAAGAAAGGTGAGAAATCAGCCCAGAACTACATGGGAGGAGCTGGTCAATGACCTGAAAAGAGCTGGGACCACCGTTTCCAAGGCTTGGTAATACACTAAGACGTCATGGTTTGAAATCATGCATGGCACGGAAGGTTCCCCTGCTTAAACCTGCACATGTCAAGGCCCATCTTAAGTTTGCCAATGACCATTTGGATGATCCAGAGGAGTCATGGGATAAAGTCATGTGGTCAGATTAGACCAAAATAGAACTTTTTGGTCATAATTCCACTAAACGTGTTCTGTACCATCCCAAAAACACCATCCCTACTGTGAAGCATGGGGGTGGTAGCATCATGCTTTGGGGGTGTTTTTCTGCACATGGGACAGGGCGACTGCACGTTATTAAGGAGAGGATGACCGGGGCCATGTATTGCGAGATTTAGGGGAACAACCTCCTTCCCTCAGTTAGAGCATTGAAGATGGGTCGAGGCTGGGTCTTCCAACATGACATTGACCCGAAGCACGCAGCCAGGATAACCAAGGAGTGGCTCTGTAAGAAGCTGAAGAGGCAGGTCAGATACCTGTGTCTCTTCTTTTATACACCTATCCTTCTCAATGTTTCTTTTTATTATTTCCATAACCTGAATAATTCAGTTATAACCATTTTCTACATTTGATAAATCAGTTCACCTATAAACTCTCTATATTTAATGAGTAATTTTGGAGATTCTAGTATATATATATATATATATATATATATATATATATATATATATATATATATATATATATATATATATATATATATATATATATATTTGCTGTGTGCTTGTGGAAACACATTTCTTTAGGTGCTGCTCTGATGTCTGTGTTAAACGTGCTGACAGGCGAATGTCCTTGGTGTGTGTGTGTCAACCCCCCGGGAGAACCCCTCAGCATGTGTTTAGCTATATGTCTTCCTAAAGTGACCTTAGGGTCATTGGATGTTACAGGTCTACGTGACTTTTTGGGGACTCAGAGAAATGTACCTCTTTTATGTGCCTTTCTTACTAAAAGAATAAATTCACTTCTGTACTAGATGTAGTATCAGCATGTTTTGGAGAAGTGCCTTGTTGATAGTTAATTAAGATGTTCCCAACCTTGAGGAAACTGTTATTCTCTGGAGCTTTTGTGTGTATGCGTTGCATGATCTGTGCAGACTAGGATTGGAGATGGGCTTTTCTGCAGATGATGCCAGACCTGAAGGCGCCTTTCTGTGACCTCCGAGGTCATGGTGCCCTAAATCGGGGCCTGAGTGACGACTCGTCTACGCATTTCTAGTGATATGTGCTCCTATCTGTCTACGTGTGGAAAGTTGCTTACATTACATGTTGTTAGAGCCAATCAGAATCATTCCACATGACAATAATGACGTGGTTAGACCTTGAAAACAGTATAACTGTTCAGAAATTGTATGTACGTTAGGCGGAGGCGGGGAGACTGTTAGAGGGAGCGCGGCCTACGAACTCCTTGTGAGCTGGCTTCTCCTGATGAAACTGCAAACTATTCTTCAGTAAATTTTTCTTTAATTAATCTAACTCCTGACTCTTGGTCTTCATTTTTCACTACTGGTCATGGGTCCTAAGCTGTTACCCCAACAAAGCATATCAAGGTGCTGGCGTGGCCTAGTCAGTCTCCAGACCTAAACACAATAGAGAATCTTTGGAGGGAGCTCAAACTCCATGTTTCTGAGTGACAGGCCAGAAACCTGACTGATCTAGAGAAGATCTGTGTGGAGGAGTGGGCCAAAATCTCTCCTGCAGTGTGTGCAAACCTGGTGAAAAACTACAGGAAACGTTTGTCCTCTGTAATTGCAAACAAAGGCTACTGTACCAAATATTAACATTAATTTTCTCAGGTGTTCAAATACTTATTTGCAGCTGTATCATACAAATAAATAGTAAAAAAAATCATACATTGTGATTTCTGGATTTTTTTTTTTTGATTATGTCTCTCACAGTGGACATGCACCTACGATGACAATTTCAGACCCCTCCAGATTTCTAAGTGGGAGAACTTGCAAAATAGCAGGGTGTTCAAATACTTATTTTCCTCACTGTATGCTCTCAGTGTTCTAACCGGGCAGAGAAGATTTGCGCCCTTTTCGTCGTGTGACGAATGAAGCGCTGATAGTGAAATGACCTTTGCTCTGAACGGGGTGGAGAGCACCTTAGGTACATAACCATGTCTTGGCTTGAGGACGACTCTAGAGTCGTTAGGCCCAAACTCTAGGCAGGAAGCACTCACAGAGAGAGCGTGCAAGTCACCTACTCGCTTGACTGAGGCTAATGCCAGTAAGAAAGCAGCTTTCAGAGAGAGGTGCTTTAGGCTCGCTGACTGTAGCGGTTCAAACGGGGGGGTTTTCATGGCTTGTAAAACGATACTCGGTTACTTAACGTAACCTCGGTTCTCTCTAGAAGAGGGAACGAGTATTGCGTAAGTTCCTTACGCTACCGGGAAAGTATTCTTTCTTCGAGATTTCTGAAAAACCCAAAATTATCCTTAATTTTGTAACATTGTCAACGCAGTGCGGCAGCCTGGCAGACCATAGCAGGCTATTCCAGCGTGCTATTGGCTGCTCTGCTGGCAACTGCAGCAGCCTATCGGTGAGCCCGCGTGACGTGGCGACCAATGAGGGCGCTTCGCGCCCACCTGGCTTCATTTGCCTACAGGTGGGGCGTGGCCACGTGTATATAAGCAGGGCTCACGGGCTGCATATTCGGTTTTCGTAGTTCTGAAGCGTAAAAGCCCGCGGGGCGCACGGCAAGGAACGCAATACTCGTTCCCTCTTCTAGAGAGAACCGAGGTTACGTTAAGTAACCGAGTATCGTTCTCTTACGAGAGGTTCTCTCGTATTGCGTAAGTTCCTTACGCTACGGGAACATATTGTCAACGCCGTGCGCGCCTCGCGTACAGCATATGTATCCCAGGGAACCGGGGACCATAACACTGCTCGGGCAGGGTGGCCGGTAAGGAAAACGGGCCACCACATCTACAGACACTTCATTCGAACTGACGGGTGGTTACAACGGGTGGTTACAACACCCTGTCCCATGAATGAGGGAACGGCACCTGCCGGTCTCCTTCAAATTCACCACACCTTGTCTCATGAATGAGGGAACGGCAATGCCGGTCGCCTTCAAATTCACAATATTTTGTTATATGAGTGAGGTAACGGCACCGCCGGTCACCTTCAAACTCACAACAGCTTGTCTCGTAAATGAGGAAACGGCACCGCCGGTCTCCTTCAAATTCACATGAGCCTAGTACCGAACTTACTACCAGTATGTGAGCTATGTCTGCGCAGAATCACTGGGCAGGACCAACAGCCCTATTGAACTGGTAACACTTTCGCCTGTAAGGCAGGAACTTCCAGATTGTAAAATCTCACGAACGTAGACGGGGAGGCCCAGCCTGCCGCCATACAGATATCGTGGATGGAAATCCCTCTGGCCCAAGCCCACGAAGAGGCCATGCCTCTGGTGGAGTGTGCTCTGACACCTAGCGGGCACTGCAGGTGTTTGGAAACGTATGCAGTTGCAATCGCGTCCACTATCCACCTGGAAAGGGTCTGTTTCGAGGAGGCGAGACCTTTAGTGCGCCCACCAAACGAAACAAATAGCTGCTCAGAACGCCTGAAGGCGGCGGAGCGTGTGACATAAACCCTCAATGCCCTGACAGGGCAGAGGATATTGCCACCGTCCCCCTCGTCGGATGCTGGCAGAGCCGAGAGGGAGATAATCTGCGCCCTGAAGGGAGTGCCAATCGCTTTGGGGACATAACCATGCCTCGGTCTGAGAATGACCTTAGAGTCATTAGGACCGAACTCCATACACGTCGGGCTCACTGAGAGCGCGTGTAGATCCCCCACGCGTTTCACTGAAGCCAGAGCTATCAGGAACGCGGTTTTTAGCGAAAGGAACCTTGGTTCCACAGTCTCGAGCGGTTCAAAAGGATGGGCCTTCAGGGCCTCTAGGACCAAGGCCAGATCCCATATAGGAACCGATGGGGGCCGCGGGGGATTCATCCGTCTGGCTCCTCTGAGGAAACGGATGATGAGCTCGTTCCTTCCTAGCGTGCTACCTAGCGTCGTCTGAGCGAACGCTGCTATAGCCGCCACATACACTTTGAGCGTGGAAGGGGACCTGCCCAGTTCCAAAAGCTCTTGGAGGAAGGAGAGCACCCGCTGGACCCCACATTGCTGTGGGTCCAATCCCTTGGAAACACACCACTCAGTGAACACCGACCACTTAGAACTATATAACCGCCTCGTCGAGGGGGCTCTAGAGTGTGAAATCGTGTTCATAACCCCTTCGGGCAGGTCAACGGGTATCCGTTGGTCACCCATACATGCAGAGACCAACGCTCTGGATGGGGATGCCAAACTGACCCTCCTGCTTGAGAGAGGAGGTCTGCTCTCAGCGGAACTGGCCAGGGGGGTGAGTGCGACAGCTTCACCAGCTCTGGGTACCAAATCTGGTTCTCCCAGCGCGGCGCTATAAGGAGCACCAGGCGGCGCGTCTCCCTGATTTTCGCTATGACCTGGGGCAATAGGGAAATCGGCGGGAAAGCATACAGCGGGAGGCTGGGCCAAGGTTGGGACAGCGCATCCTCGCTTTTGGACAGAAACCTCGGGCAGCGGGCGTTCTCTTTTGTTGCAAAGAGGTCGAGCTCCGCTCTGCCGAATAGGCGCCATACCAGCTGGACTGTCTGAGGGTGCAGGGACCATTCTCCTGGGAGAATGAGGCCCCTGGACAGCTTGTCCGGGCCCACATTGAGGTGGCCCGGTACGTGCGCAGCTCTCAGCGAGCGCAGCGAGCTGTGTGCCCACACGAGCAGGCGTTCTGTCAGATTGCCCAGACACCTGGACCTGACACCGCCCTGCCGGTTCACATAGGGCACCACTGTGGTATTGTCCGACCGGACCAACACGTGGTGTCCTCGTATAAGCGGGAGAAACTGCTTGAGCGCGTTCTCTACCGCTATCATCTCCAAACAGTTTATGTGTAGGAGCTTTTCCCCGCTCGACCAGAGGCCCGAGGCCGATCTGCCCTCGAAAACGGCGCCCCAACCCGTGGTGGAGGCGTCCGTCGAGATGACCTTGCGGTGTGAGATGGCTCCCATCGTCACTCCCCGCTGGTACCAGTCGGCTACTAACCAGGGCTCTAGGGCTGAAACGCAGCCCTGAGTCACTCTGATCCTGAAGCCTCCGGACGCCCAGGCTCTGTGAGGCACTCGGGCGTTTAACCAGCATTGCGGCGGGCGCATGCGCATTAAGCCCAGCTGGAGCACAGCTGCAGCTGAGGCCATACGTCCCAGCATCCTCTGAAAGAGCTTGAGAGGTGCGATTTTGCCCGGCCGGAAGTACGCATCCATGCGCCGAACTTGGCGCGCGCGTTGGGGTGACAGGCGGGCTGACATTGCCACAGTGTCCAGATTCAAACCCAGAAATGAGGTTGATTGCGTGGGCACTAATGAGCTCTTGGTCCAATTGACCGTGAGCCCCAGGCTGTCCAGATGGCTGAGCAGCATTGCCCTGTGGGCGAGGAGCTCGGCCTCTGACTGCGCCAGGATGAGCCAATCGTCCAGATAGTTCAACACTCGCATCCCTCGACTTCTCATGGGAGCGAGGGCCGCGTCCATGCACTTCGTAAATGTACGGGGTGCTAGTGACAGGCCGAACGGAAGGACGGTGTATTGATAAGCCTGGCCGTCGAAGGCGAATCGTAAGAATGGCCTGTGACGCGCCGTTATCTTGATTTGAAAATATGCGTCTTTCAAATCTAGGGAGATTAGCCAGTCTCTCGGGCGAATATGCGCGAGGATCTGCTTGGTCGTGAGCATCTTGAACGATCTTCCCATAAGAGCTTTGTTCAGACGCCTCAGATCCAGAATCGGTCTGAGCGACCCAACCCTTTTTGGCACGAGAAAATACCGGCTGTAAAAGCCTGACTCGCTCATAGAATGGGGAACCGGTTCTATAGCCCCTTCGCACAGCAGTGTGGCTATCTCCGCTCGAAGTAGATGTGCTACTTCCTCGCTCACTCTCGTCTCCGTACGCGCACAGAAGCGCGGAGGGCGGCGAGCGAACTGCAGAGTGTAGCCGTGCTTCACTGTTTTCAGCACCCATTCTGATACACCTGGAATGGCTTCCCACGCTCTCGCGTGTGCCACACGGGATAGAACGGCCTCCGGGCTCGAAACGCCGCGCTTTGCAGGTTCGACGGCCTGTATAGGAGGGGCGGGCGCAGTGCGCGCGCTCTCTGTGCTGTGGGCCAGCCGATCGCTCGCGATGGCTGGCCGCCCTACACACTGTATCTCTGCCGCTTCGAGCAGGGAGTGGCTTGTGTGTGGCCTTACACTCGTCGTTCCGGCCACCTTGGGCGGAGAACAAATGGTGTGTGGCGCGGCGCATGGCGCCGGGGGCAGAATGTTCGCGAAAATGTGTGAGCGCGTTTGAGCGGGCACAACTCTTACGCGTGGAACATGACCGGTTAAGAGTGGCTGTGTGACAGCGCGTGTGGTGATTAGGCGTGGGCGCAAATAAGCGGACACGTGACCTAACTCTAGCACTCGAGCGGCCGGTGGCCGCTTTATGTGAGTGAGAGACACGGGATTTGTGGTGCTTGGGTGCAGGGGTGAACACAAAAGTGGGCACGTTTACTGCATTTGAAAACACATACGGCGTGAGCCGTGCAACCAGAAAAAAGGCAACTTCGTGATTTCTCTGGTTCGTCATAAAAACGGCGGTTGTAGACAGGCGAGAGGGCAGTTTTGCCGGCTCGTTTGCTGCGTGAGAGCCATCTGCAGCAGCCACAGGAGTGGGGGCTGACAGGAAGAAGAGTTTTGACGGTGGTCCGACCACGGCGGGACTTAACCGTCGCTTCCCCCCTCTGCTAGGAGGACTTTGGAGGGGCTACAGTTGGAAACAGGCGAGAGGGCGAGTTCGCCGGCTCGTAGGCTGCGTGGAAAACATCTGCAGTAGCCACAGGAGTGGGGACTGACAGGAAAAACAGAGTTTTAACGGTGGTCCGGCCGCAGCGGGACTTAACCGTCTTTTCTCTCCTTATGTATAGACGTCCAAAAATACTCGAGCACCACGTGGTGCGAGTTAGCTTTCTGTATGTAAGAAAAGCTGGCCGCGAGCCCGGGGAAGCAGACAGTAAAACATTTTTATCTGCCGTGAGAGCTGGGCTCGAACTCGGGTCTCCGGCGTTTCAGCCGCTGATTTTGCCACTGTGCTACCGGGAGGGACACAATAGCGTTCAGTTAGCGCGAGCATACAGCAGTACGTCCTCGTGCTTGTTGGCAGTCGTGCGTGCATAAAAGACAGGCTCGTTACTGCAATAGTAATATTTCCAGCCGCCTGAACTGGAGAGGGGGCTGAGAAATGCTAGAGAATGGCGGTTCGTCCGGCCACAGCGGGACGAAAACACCCTCTATTAATTTCCCGGTGAGTGCGGCGCGTGCTCGTGACCGAGCGCACTCACATTCCTTGTGAACGGCGCAATCTGCGCGGTCCAAGAGGGGGGAGTGCGGGTTCGTTGGAGAGCATATGTCAGCGTCATGTCTTATGACGGCGTATGTTTGCTGGCGTGCGTGTCTTAACAGGCTTGTGTACAGCAATATGAACAATTCCAGTCGCCTGAACTCATGAGGGGACTGAAAAATGTGCGCGAGGGTGGAACAGCTCTCTTGTAACGTAAAGAGAGCTGCAGGACCGTGCATTTCTGCCATCCCTTGTATATAAGCGGCGCATCAGCGCGGCATGAACAGAGGGGGGAGGAGGCTCGCTCCGAGACCGTTCATTTCTACCATCCCTTGCAAGCGGCGCGGTGGCGCGGCTTGAACAGAGGGGGAGGAGGCTCGCTCCGAGACCGTTCATTCCTACCATCCCTTGAAAGCGGCGCGGTGGCGCGGCTTGAATAGAGGGGGAGAAGGCTCGCTCCGAGACCGTTCATTCCTACCATCCCTTGTAAGCGGCGCGGCTTGAACAGAGGGGGAGGAGGCTCGCTCCGAGACCGTTCATTTCAACCATCTCTTGTAAGCGGCGCGGTGGCGCGGCTTGAACAGAGGGGGGGAACAGCGGAGTGATGTCGTCATAAAACTGCTCGAGTCGAGCCCGCAGGGTCGACATAGAGAGTTCCTCACACTCGGGGCATTCGCCCGCGAGGAGGCGGCGGCGGCGTGGTCACGGCCCAGACAGAGAGCGCAGACACATGGCGGTCTCTGGTGCTGAGCTGCACGTGGCACGAGCCGCAGGTGGAATGAGGCGTTTTGATAAAAACGCTCGTGCTCTTTTATGAAACGTGTGACGCAACGGCGAGAACACGTGCAATGAAAGGATATAATGCTGCCGGATAGCAGAGCAGGCACGGATGGCTGAAGGTGGCGCGATGCTGCCGGCTTCTCCAGGCGCTGTCCTCTGCTTGCTCGTCTGCACGATCACGGCGGCGGGTTCCAGATCCAGCGATGCGAAGGGCTTCGCTGAAGAAAAGAAAATCGAATATGCAGCCCGTGAGCCCTGCTTATATACACGTGGCCACGCCCCACCTGTAGGCAAATGAAGCCAGGTGGGCGCGAAACGCCCTCATTGGTCGCCACGTCACGCGGGCTCACCGATAGGCTGCTGCAGTTGCCAGCAGAGCAGCCAATAGCACGCTGGAATAGCCTGCTATGGTCTGCCAGGCTGCCGCACTGCGTTGACAATGTTACAAAATTAAGGATAATTTTGGGTTTTTCAGAAATCTCGAAGAAAGAATACTTTCCCGGTAGCGTAAGGAACTTACGCAATACGAGAGAACCTCTCGTAAGAGAACCGTGGACAGGTCCCATATAGGAACTGAGGGAGGGCGAGGAGGGTTGAGCCTCTTGGCCCCTCTGAGGAAGCGCACAATGAGTTCACATTTGCCCAGTGACTGTCCGGCCACTTGAATGTGATATGCTGCTATAGCAGCCACATAAACTTTGTGCGTGGAGGGGGAGCGTCCCGCGTCCATTAGCTCTTGAAGGAAGGTGAGCACTTCTGATACCTCACACGAGTGTGGTCCAGGTTTCGTGCTGCGCACCAGTTTGAGAATACTGACCATTTCAATGCATAGAGCCACCTGGTTGTGGGGGTTCTAGCTTCAGAAATGGTGTTTAACACCCTCTCAGGGAGGTTCCCAGATACCCGTTGATGGGCCAAACATGAAGGGCCCACAGATTGGGCTGGGGGTGCCAGATCGTCCCTTTCGACTGTAGGAGGAGATCTTTCCTCAACGGAATCGGCCATGGGGCTGTGTCTGACTCAGTTCGGAGAGCTGTGGGGCTATTAATAGCACCGCACGCTGGTTCTGCCTGATTCTCTTGATGACTTGTGGTATCAGAGCGATAGGGGGAAAGGCATATAGCGGAAGCCTGGGCCAGTCGTGGGCCAGTGCATCGCTGTGTTTGGAGAAAAATGTTGGGCAGTGAAAGTTGTCTTTTGATGCGGAAGAGTCAAGGCCGACATCACTTGTCTCTTCATCAGACACATATCCTTCAAGAATGATTTTATGATCAATATTAAAATAAGAATCAATGATAATCAAGTTATAACCATTTTCTACATTTGATAAATCAGTTCACCTATAACCTCTCTATATTTAATGAGTGATTTTGGAGATTTTGGTATTATATTTGCTGTGTGCTTTAAGATCCACATTCTTTAGGTGCAGGTCTGATGTCTGTGTCAAGACGTGCTGACCGGTAACTGTTCTTGGGGTGTGAAACACCCTGGGAATGAGAAGGCCCCTCAGCATGTGTTAGCTATATGTCTTCCTAAAGTGACCTTAGGGTCACATATGTTACAGGTCTACATGACTTCTTGGGGACTCAGAGAAATGTACCTCTTTTATATGCTTTTCTTACTAAATAGAATAAATTCACTTCTGTACTAGATGTAGTATCAGCATGTTTTGGAGAAGTGCCTTGTTGATAGTTAAGATGTTCTCAATCTTGAGGAAACTGTTATTCTCTGGAGCTTGTGTGTATGTGTGTTGCATGATCTGTGCAGATCCAGTATTGGAGATGGGCTTTTCTGCAGACGATGCCAGACCTGGAGACGCCTTTATATGACTACTTGCGTCATTGTGATCTAAATCTAGTCATGGGGTGACAACTAGTCTACCCATTTTAGTGATATGCTCTGCTATCTATCCTTGTGTTACAGTGACTCTGCATTTTCTCTAAGCCAATCAGAATCATTCCACATGACAATAATGACGTGGTTAGACCTTGAAAACAGTATAACTGTTCAGAAATTGTATGTACGTTAGGCGGAGGCGGGGAGACTGTTAGAGGGAGTGCGGCCTATGAACTCCTTGTGAGCTGATGAAACTGGTCCTGGGTCCTAAGCTGTAACCCCAACAATGTGAAAAGGTTGACTTTCGCCTCACCAAAGATGCTCCAAATGAGCTGAATCGTTTGTGGGTGAAGAGACCATTCTCCTGGGGGAATGTTGCCTCTGGATAGTATATCTGTACCCTGATTCAGAACACCTGGCATGTGAGCCGCCCTCAGCGAGCTCAATTTGTGCTGTGCCCATAAAAGGAGATGTTTTCGCCAGGCAGTGCAGGCTGTTTGATCTCAGACCGCCCTGGTGATTTAAAGATACCACCGACATTCCTGTTCACGACCAGGACGTGGTGGTTCTTTAAGTAAGGGAGTAAAGCTCTTAACGACAGAATGACCGCTTTCATTTTGTCAGCAGTTTATGTGCAGCTGTTTCTCCGACATTGTCCAAAGACCGGAGATTGGCATGCCCTTGTGTACAGCACCCCAACCTAGGTTGGATGCGTCTTTTGATACCACTTTCCATTTTGAAACTGTGCCCATGCTCACACCCGACTGATACCAGTCGGTCGCTTTCCAAGGAGCCAGAGCTTTGATGTCCACTTTGATGTGCAATCGACAGGAATGGCACGCGCGGAGTGAAACGCGTGCGTTCAACCAGCGCTGGAGGGGGCACATGCGTAATAGACCCAGTTCGAGCACTGCTGATGCTGAGGCCATGTGGCCTAACATCCTCTGAAATCTTTTGAGAGGAGTGAAAGTGCCAGCCTTGAATGACGCTGTCAAACTTCGGATAGAGAGCGCGCGCTGTGACGTAAGCTGCGCTCTCATCTGTACTGAGTCTATGACTGTTCCCAGAAAGGAGACTCTCTGAGTTGCCGACAGTGAGCTCTTCTCTATATTGATCCTGAGACCCAAGCATTCTAAGTGGTTGAGGAGCCAGGATCTGTGGGTTACCAACTGCGACTCCGACTGGGCTATAATAAGCCAGTCGTTGAGGTAGTTGCGTATTTTCATTCCCCGTAGTCTGAGTGGAGTTAGAGCTGTGTCCATGCACTTCGTAAAAGTGCGGGGTGCCAGCGATAGACCGAATGGCAGGACTGTGTACTGATAAGCTTGCCCCTCGAAGGCGAATCTCAAGAATGGCCTGTGATGGGGTGCTATCTGAATATGAAAATAAGCGTCTTTCAGATCCACAGTGCAAAACCAATCCCCCGGGCGAATTTACGCGAGGATTTGTTTCATGGTCAACATTCTGAACGAGTGCGTCATCAACGCTTTGTTCAAACGTCTGAGGTCTAGAATGGGTCTGAGAACGCCATCCTTTTTCGGAACAAGGAAATAGCTGCTGTAAATAGTACTCCTGTACTCCTTGTACACACATGACTGTGTGGCAACCCACAGCTCCAATACCATCATCAAGTTTGCTGACGATACGACGGTGGTAGGTCTCATCACTGACAATGATGAAACGGCCTACATAGAGGAGGTGCACACTCTGACACGGTGGTGTCAGGAGCACAACCTCTCCCTCAACGTCAGCAAGACCAAGGAGCTGGTGGTCGACTTCAGGAGGAATGAGAGAGAACACCGCCCCATCACCATCAATGGAGCACCGGTGGAGAGAGTCAGCAGCTTCAAGTTCCTCGGTGTCCACATCACAGAGGAACTCTCATGGTCCGTCCACACCGAGGCCGTTGTGAAGAAGGCTCATCAGCGCCTTTTCTTCCTGCGACGGCTGAGGAGGTTTGGAATGAACCGCCACATCCTCACACGCTTCTACAGCAGCACCATAGAGAGCCTGCTGACTGGCTGCATCACCACCTGGTACGGCAACAGTACCGCCCGCAGCCGCAAAGCCCTGCAAAGGGTAGTGCGCACGGCCAGCTGCATCATCGGAGGTGAGCTTCCCTCCCTCCAGGACATTTATGCCAGGCGGTGTGTGAAGAGAGCTCAGAGGATCATCAGAGACTCTAGCCACCCGAACCATGGGCTGCTCTCACTGCTGCCATCAGGCAGACGGTACCGCAGCATCAGAACACGCACCAGCCGACTCCAGAACAGCTTCTTCCCACAAACAATTAGACTACTTAACTCCTGATCCATCAGGATCATAACACACACTGACAGAATATCACTCAGCACAACCCACTGTAGATACACACACACTATATACACATTTATTTATCATACAGCATCTATTGCACTTTGGATTTCAATTTGTGAATAATATTGTATACTGTAAATTGTATATTAATATTATTATTATAGCGTAATGTATATTGTTTAGTGTATGTTTAGTGTATATTGTTTAAAGTATATGTATATTGTAAGTATGTGTATATTGTTTAAAGCTGTGAGAACTACACTCACATTTCCCATTTCTAACAGTTTCAACACTTCGGCGTGAAGCATGTGACTTACGCTGCTTCTCACAGAAGTCTCGACCACGGCGCGAAAGCGTGGGGGTCTGCGGAAGAACTGTAGCGAGTAACCTCGTTCTATTATGTTTAACACCCATGTCGATATACCAGGGATGGCCTGCCAGGCCTGGGCCCTTATGGCTAGGGGTTGAATTAATTTCAGGGGCGGGCCGCTTAGTAGTAGGGACCCGGTAGCCCGTGTTTGTGACACTATGGGGATAGTGTTTATGTTTGAGGTTGGCCATAAACTTCCCGATCGCCTGGGCGTTAGATTTCGTCGTGCGCAGAGCTAGATCGGTAGCACTGCACAGATCTTTGAGTGTCTCGGGATCAGGAACAGACTCGTCCAATGAGCGAAGAAGTTTGGCCTGAAACACTTGGAGGACGGCTATCGTATGCAGTGCCGATGCAGCTTGGCCGGCAGAGGCGTAAACTCGACCGTTGAGGGCTGATGTGGTGCGGCAGGGCTTCGAGGGGTGCGGCGCTTTTGCCTGCCATCCTCTGGCGGAGGGCGGGCAAAAGTGAGCAGCAACAGCCTCTTCAAATGGCGGAAGGCCTTCGTAACCCTTTTCCTTCGCGCCGTCTACTGAAGAGAGCGCTGGGGAGAAAGGGGATCGCCTTCGTCAGTTCATCGTGAACCTCTGGGAAGAAGGGGGCGGGTCTTTGAGGAGCGGATTGGCGCGACCTTGGAGAAACCACTCGTCCAGCCTGCTTTGTGAGGGCTCCTGGGGTTGAGACCACTCGAGCCCGAGGTCTGCAACGGCCTGAGAGAGCACACGATCCAGCTCAGCGTCGATGCTGGCTCTGACGCTAGTGGTGGTCTGCGTCGAAGCAGGGGGCTCCGAGACAGAACTGGACCACTCGCTCGTCATCATAGAGATACTGTACTCCCCTTCTTCCTCCTCCATTCCTCATCCACCAAATGAAACGGAGCACGTCGCTGCATGAGAGGGGCGCTGGTCCTCCTGGGTGAACAGAACGGGCGCAGTCGAGGCACGCGGGGATTCCGGCGTGTGAGATTTAATCTGATTTCCTATGGCGAGGCAGGGTCTTTTATAGACTCGATATGCAAATTCGGTCAGGCTTTCAGGCGGGAGCTCAGTCAGTCACCTGATTGGACCTCCCCCTTCAGCACTCTCGCCATAGGTCCCTGCAGTTGCCGCAGCACAGTCAATCAGATACGCTCTGCTGTATCTGCTGTGCAGCTGCACTGCGTTTTACATTATGAAATTATGGATATAAAAATGTATTTACATATTTCGACAGAAAGGTTTTTGCAGGTTAATAAAATGTTATTTAATTACAGTAGTCATAAGCATATTATTTAAGCAAACTTCGACAGCTGGTTGAACCGGCTCGTTCGGTTCCTTTTGAGTCATCGGTACCATTTGATTTGGACCTTCAGCATTTTGGTTGCAATTGAAAACCATTATATGATGAAAAATCCTGGAATGTTTTCTTCCGAAAACTTAATTTCTTTTCGACTGAAGAAAGACATGAACATCTTGGATGAGATGGGGGTGAGTAAATTATCAGAAAATTTTCATTTTGGGGTGAACTAATCCTTTAACATCAAACCCTACCCAATCAAGACGCAATTTCTGTAATCGGACTCTTAACAGTGTATAAATGAGTACAAAACATAATTTTCATGATTATATATATGAGATAATCCTAACCTACCAATGTGTTGTAAATCAAATATCCATGTAATGAAGAGGATTTAATATGGGAGTATATTAATTTATTCACTGCACTGCTGATAGCACTCCATTTGTAAACTGTACCATTACTTAAAGCAGGTGAGAACGAGCACCCTGATGTTTACTAAGCAAAAAGTATCGAAGAACAATTAAAAAAGGTCACACATCAGTGTAATGAAATTATATTATGAATTATAGAAACAATATTTTGATATGTAAAAAGACAATTTTCTATGCAAGTAATTTCACAAACTCAAAGCATATTTGGAAACCACATTTACTTGACTTCAGATATATTAAGGACAATACAGAACATTTTCTTTTGCCATATGCTATAGAAACAGCCTTTCCCTCTGATATTTTACATCCAAAATACTTCATTTTAAAAATCATCAAAAGGTTCTTTATTTTCCAACCAGTCCCCATGAAAATAAAAATGTAAATAATAATTAAAACAGCTGGATAAACAGTTATCATCAAATAGATCATATAAAATATACACTTTGCATCTTCTTGTGTACAATTAACCGATTTTCTTTTGAATTGTTTGCAGGCAAGTTGTAGAAGTCTATACCGGTCATAAAACAGCAGGGACTTAATTTAATTTATTTATATTAATTTTGCATCACAGTGCATATTTGATGCATATATGTGGCATTCATCAAAATACTATCAAGTGCACAAAATGATCCAAAATTGGCCCTCATGGTATAAATCATGCTCATATGTAAACCATTATCATTTTACTTTTACCAGAACACATTTTGAGCAGAAAGCAGGGTGAAAACCCCTCAACTTAAACACCAGAACCAACCTTCAGCACACATAATCGGAAATAAAGTATACATCACAGATAATTCAGCCCTGCACCCAGTATCATCAACATTTCAGCTCTGTGTCACAGTACCAACACAGAAACCATGAAGTCAATCAGTCATTATCAGAGTCTTTAGGAGGCAGAAATGTCAAGGAATCATGAAAGTCGTGTCCATACGGTCGGAGTCTGTAGACACCATACATCAAGACCTGTATCTGGCTCTGAGACATGCCACCGAAAGTGATGGCCATGTCAGAACAACATGCCTCCACGACGTCAGCTGGGTTTTGGCCCATGCTGTCGGAAATCAATGAGCTGGCGCTCTTCTTGTTAAAAAGCTCTTTGCCTTCCGCATCCTCTCCGTTTTCAGCGACCACACCACTGTACTTCAGACAGGTGGCGAGCTGCTTTTCTTCGGACATCTTCCACAAGGCATGCCCTCGCCCTGGGCATTTGTCCTCATCTTTTAACATCTCTATCAGCCTCCTCACTGACTCGTAGCTCAGAACAATCCCGCTGTCATACTCTACATAATCCAGCTCTCCAGACTTTTCCGTGTGGCCAGTGTAAAACGGCTGTCTTGAATCTTTATCCAATACCAAATACTTGAGGTTCTCTATAATTGCGAATGTGGTGGGCCGGGCAATGAAGAACCAGCGCAGGTCTCCAGCATTCTCATAGGCGTGTTTGATGGCTTTGACCAGCCTAGCCCACTCATCCTGCTCCTGTAGGTCAATCGCCTCTAGAGCTTTGGAGGATTCAGACGTGTAGAACACAGATTTGTCGCAGTGTTTGGCCCAAGTGTCGTTGGCTCTCACCCAGTGGACGAGGAGCTTGGGAGTGACCATAATGAGACAGTACACGCGAACCTGCCGGGTGAGTTCAGACATCTGATCCCCTGATAGCTTTTGTAGTTCATCTTTGCTGAGAGGTTTCAGATGATGGTGGAGATGCTGATGTCTTTCTGGACGGATTCCTGGATTAAAGGTCTCAAAGTAAGTCATCACCAGGCAGAATATACCCCCTAGGATCATCCCTTTCATAAACGAACTGCCCTCAGACATCATGCTGGAATGTAATACCCTGTAATAGATTAAAATTATGAATAAAAATATAATGATTAGAACAAAAGTAATGACAGATTGTGCTCTAATGACATATGTTCAGCAATAAAAACAAAAATCTTATATTAACCCTCGAGAGAGTATATGACGAGATAACTTCAATTTTGTTTCTGGTGACAATACAAAAATATTTCCACAAAGCAGCTATAAGCTTACTGAATACTGTTTACTTCATACTCAAGAAGCAAAGTTACCTGTGAAAACAACCGACTACATCTAACTAGAACACATTAAACGCTTAACCAAAACTACACACTCTAAAATTAATGAGTTATAATCTGATATCTCTCAAGAACCGCAGAATAGTACTTACATTAAGACGCGACACGTCGCATTCAGTTCCGGAAAACCACAAAAAATGTTGTCAGTTCTGGAGTCAGTTTTACTTGTCCACCCTGAAATGTTTTTGCACGGAATAAGGTAGAAAGCTGATTACAGTCCAGTGCGAGCGACTGCCTTATGCTTCTAGGCTAGAACACGGATGTTTAAACGGATGTTTAATCCGAACGATAGGCACTATGGGTAATGTTGTCCATTTGTGCTGTCTCTCGCAATGTGCCCACATTTCCTGAGACGAACACGGTCATAAAAACTACAAACGTCGTTTTCCTGTACAATTATGTGCTTTAAAAGTTTGAACCACTTTTATGTTAATAGTATTGACATAAAAGTGGTTAAGAACTTAACAGAACTTGATAAACGTAATACATATATAAAATTCATATATAGCCTATATAAGAATCAGTTCTAGTTCTTTGTAACTTGTAAAAGGCTGATTTATACTTCTGTGTCGGACCTACGCTGTATCCTCTACGCCGTTAGTTACGCGTTGGTTTTGATTTATACTTTATACTTTTTTATACTGCGTTTTTGTCCGCGTCAATGTGCAATTACACATGCAGACCGCTAGGGGGAAATGTCCACGGGCATGTTGATGGTAACCCACAGTATCGATGCAAAAGCTGAAGAAGAAGCGGCTTGTTTACATTGAACCAGGGAGCTGATTGAGACGCACCCGAAGTATCAGCAGCTGTGATGGCGGCAGAGAGCGGCTTTTCTTGCGTCTTGAGTTGTTGTATGTAATACAAATTAAGCATCTATAACGTTAGTTGATTAGTAGAGTTACATAAGAGGCGATCTTGCGCTGCAGTGCATTTGTGAAATCATGCCGAGTGCTCGTGGCGCTGTTTTTAGTATCGGTAGCTTGTGCACAGACTAGCGCTTCAATCGATTGCTGTTGCGGAGACTTTATTCGTTCCGTTTAAATCACAAAACGAAATGCACCCATTGTGATGTGTCCCTGTTCTTGATATACAATCACTGATTAACATCTTTGGTTTTAATGAGAAAATAAATAAACTATACACAGCGGATCTACGTTTTTATTCACTAACATAAAGAATCAATGCACTACAAAATATTGTGTTATATAGCAGATGTAAGGATTAAACTATCATCCCATTTCTGGACACACACTCCTATCGCAGATTTTTTTATTTATTTATTGACCTGAGGGAGGGGTTCTGGCAGATCACAGCACTTGCGGTCCGCGTAGAATTGACGCGTTGTTACATTTTTGGAGAGGTGCGTCAGGGTAAGTCATAGGGTACGCGCACATCACACAGCCTACAGCGTAGCTACGGCGTACACTTGACGCAGAAGTATAAATTGGCCTTTAAAGGTCCCGTTCTTCGTGATCCCACTGTTCAAACTTTAGTTAGTGTGTAATGTTGCTGTTAGAGCATAAATAATACCTGTAAAATTATAAAGCTCAAACTTCAATGCCAAGCAAGATATTTTATTTAACAGAAGTTCCCTTTCAAAGCCTACAGCGAACGGCCGGCTTGGACTACATCCTGGTACTTCCTTCATAAATTACGTCAATAGAACAGTAGAACAGACTAACCTCCGCCCACAAGAATACGCGAAAAAAGGGGGCGTGGTCTTGTTGCTGTCCCATGTGGAGAAGAGGACGTGTCGCTTGGAGAAGAGGACGGTCGCGTGGAGAAAAGGAAGTGTTGCGTTTGAGTGCGTTTGTCGCCATGTCGTCGAGACGCTGTTATTTTCATCCCGGAGTCAAATCACCTTTGTTTGGCTTTCCCAGGGACGCTGTAGAGATCATTAAGCGCATACATCTCCCGTTAAGAGGCGTGACCTTTCCACGTGCGCTAAGCTGCTGTCGAATCACAACACAGGAACCGTGCCACGTTCGCTAAGCTGCGGTCAAATCACAACATGGGAACCGCTGGCACAATCAGAACTCGTTACGTATTTCTGAAGGAGGGACTTCATAGAATAAAGGAAGTCATCAGCTGTTTTTAGGACAGTGAAAACAGAGGTATACAGATAAGTACATTGTGTGAAAAATACTGTTTTTTTTTACACGTGAAACATGAACACATGTTATATTGCACACTGTAAACACAATCAAAGCTTCAAAAAAACACGAAGAACAGGACCTTTAAGAGTACCGGTAATCCTTGATCAAAATGTTAAGTGTTGAAATTAAGCTTATTGAAACCTCAATTGCTAACTGAATTATATATACAGTACTTTATGATGTAGTGAAAAGGCTAATGACTGTGGAGCCACACTCGAAAATGGAGTCATGACAGGATTATATTTTACTAATATCAATGGAGAGATGCAGTTACAAAATCCACCAGCAGAGGTCAGACTGAGGGGTCAATACGATTTTGATGGTTTGCATGACTCTGTTAGCCCCTGATAGCAGATGTCAGTATTTACACCCTCTGGTTCCAAAAAGCATCTTTCTCCACTGACAGTCAATGAAAACTAACCATGTATTCTGACAAAATATTTATTTATTTTTGTTTACCTTGGCTCGAGGTATAGTGGGCTTGTGTAATCTCTGAAGGAAGCAGAAGTCTGCCACTTGTTAATGTTGGTCTGTTCTTGTATTCTCATTGTGTTGTCTCTCTAAATCTGCAATCTCTTCTCACTTTTTATGAAGACAGATAGAAAGAGAGAGAGAGTCTTTCACTTCATGCTAATTATTAACTTTCTTTTTTTATTGAAATAATCTTATGGCTCTTATTTCCTGCCCACGGTCTCTAATGAACTCCTACTCATAAACTGGCTGAACTCATGAATCTCTCATGTGCTAAACTCTAATGTTGAATTTGCAGCATTTTGCATATTTACGAGATTACACAGGCTTTCTTTTTCGCGCAAGATCAGAAGAGATAAATTACTCATGCGATCATCACTGGTGCATAAACAAAGCATCTTTTGTTTCTCACCTGCCATCTAATTTCCTGAATACTCAAAAAAGAAAAAAAAAGATTTAGGGTAGAAAGAAAGAAAGACTGCTTTTATAGTCAAAATGTGTTTAATTATTTTCGACGAGGGACAATACATACAGACACAAAGATAACAACATGTATATCAACAATGTAAATATCAAACGGGTATAAGAATTATGGCTGGAATAGGCCACAAAATTAAATAGACAAAATTAAATAATGTGCTCAAAATATAGCATTCCCTTAATGGGCTCAGAAGTAACAATATTTCAAGTATTCATTTGGATTGATTGCTTTAATGATAGGTTGGATATTAGTATTAGGAGACAAAATTCCTTTGTTCCCTGTACAGTGAGACACTGGCCCTTTAAGAAGAGACATTTAAATCTAGGCGTGTTTCCTGCTCCCGATGAGAATCCAGGCTTGCATCCTACGACGCGAAATTGGAGGAAAGATTATCTTACACATTACACAAATCATTTCTGAATAATCGGCATAGGTCAGAAAAGGCTTTAGCCAAATTTATTTTGCATCCTTTTAAGAGAAAGGGGACGGACGGATAATCCTCTCGAGATAGACGCGTTTAACCAACCTAACAAATGACAGAAATGTCATTCGGTCAAGGTCCACTCACACTCCAGATGTGCTTTTAGCATTTGCACGTTTATTTCACGTCAGCTTCGCTTTCTCGTTCGATATCTGGACCGATTCTGAACGGAAGCACCTTCATATTGCGCCAGAATGGGAAATCTTCGCTTTTGGATGAGGATTTTGCTTTCTGGCATTTGATTGGGAATTTGGGACTTTAACCATGGATTTATGTACAGAAGAGCAGATATGTAGAGCGACAGGCTGATGGTGACGATTGAAGAATCCTACAAACAAATCTTACACGTGAAGGAAGAATTACCTCCTGTATTTTTATTGCTGATAACTTTAAGCTTTCGTTAATCTCAGGTTAATCATATAGGTGGTCACGGCTGTGGTTTATTCCAGGGTAAATTGACAAAAGACAATCCGATTGTACATTCGCGACCATGTCGGCGGTGATGATAGCACGGAAGGTTACTCGAAAATGGGAGAAATTACCTGGGAAAAACACCTTCTGCTGCGATGGACGGGTAATGATGGCTCGCCAGAAAGGAGTATTTTACCTGACCTTATTTCTCATCATTGGAACCTGCTCTCTGTTCTTCGCCTTCGAGTAAGTGCATGTTAGGCTATTATTGGTGATTATTACAGACATATCGTGTACATTGCTAGCGACGCGACCAAAAACCACCGGAGCGCTGTCGACACTGCTGCACGCGCGCGACACCAGTCTGGGCAGCTTCGTCTTGCCTTCATTAACGTTACAATCTTGCAGTGCAAAAATGGAAATGTTTTGTAGTAAGCAATTTCTCCGTCGTGCCAGCTGACACTGAGGATACTGTACGCCATGGCAGTGTTTTACAGTAGAAAAACGTCTGTCGAGTCTAATCTTTTCAATGAATTGACTGGAGAGGTTCAGAACGATAACGACGAATCGCCCCCAGCAGTTCTTGAGTCAACGACTCCTCATCAACTGTTTAAACCGAAAACGGAGGATTTCTGTATGTTTGTTCAGAAAACACTTATTCTAAATGTTACAAATAAAATGTATGCTAGCCTACTGTAAAATATGTTTAGCTATAACTTGATCGTAGGCTTAGGCTGTATAGTTTGTCTATACAGATACAAACCAGTTTGTTTCGATTAGCATTTAATAAAAAGTGCAAAACATTCTAGCCAAAAGATGTAATTGCTTAAATTATAGTAGCCTAGCCTATTGTTTATGCAAATAAAAATTAAATTAGGTTCTAAATTATATATTATAATTTATATATAATATAATACAAAGTATAGCGTTATAAATGTACATACATAAAAAAAAAAAAAAATCTACGTTTCTAATGATCGTTAAATGCGTCATCACAGTCTGTGAAAAGGGTCCCTTGCTGAATTGTTTTTTATTGGACCGGCCCTTTAAGGCAAACTAATTTGCGGGAATTACTTCCCATCACTATATGAAAGCCCTAATGTAATCAACCGCTTTTCTCTTTTTTTTTTTTTTGCTACAAAAATAGCTACATGAATTATCGCCTGTAAAAGACAATATGGTTTCATTAACCAAATTGATATGCACCGTTTTGGAACTTGAGGTCTCAAACGCTTATATGAACCTAAAATAATTTTAGAATATAGATACTCTATCTAAAAGCAAATCTTTCAAATTGT
Organism: Romanogobio albipinnatus; assembly: GCA_023566225.1. Classification (NCBI taxonomy): domain Eukaryota; kingdom Metazoa; phylum Chordata; class Actinopteri; order Cypriniformes; family Gobionidae; genus Romanogobio; species Romanogobio albipinnatus. Next base: position 25,101,267 of record CM042246.1, on the reverse strand, counting down.
ATAAAACCCTTCTCCTGTTGATGGATGGGAAACAATTAAGAGCTGTGTCATCTTTGTTACTGAAACACATTTGGACAATAGTAGATTGCTGTCCATTGTTGATAAAACTGGATGTGAGTGAGCTCTGTTGGGTGGATATGGGCTCCCTTGTGTGGACAGTGTCGTCTGTGGTCAGTCTTTCCTGAGACTCCAGTGATGTGCTCCTCCATTAGGCTTGATTTACAATGACAAGCTAATAGAGGAACTTGAATGTTTTGTTGTTGTTTGTTTGTTTTTGGCATTTACCATTTCAGTTCATCCTTCAGTCATTTTTGATATACAGGCATTGTCTGTAACCAGCTCCAAAACTGAATTTCTTCTCTACTGACTGGAATTGACATTAGGTTTGACTGAGAATTATTAAATATCATCTGAGGTTATTCATATGGTCTCTTATGAGATCTACAGGGTCTTCAGTTTTAGCAGTGCACATGTATTTTATCTGCGCTTTATCTTTTATTTAATACCATGATATTCCAGAAGAGAAAGACAGTGTTTATGGAAACACTTTGCTTCCAGCTATTCTGAATTTACAGGAAAATATTTGTTGAGTATTACTGAGTGCTCACATTATTGTGTTCTGTGTCTGGACAGGCTGAGTTTCGAGCACAAGACTGATTAGCTTAGCTGGACTTTGCACTGGTTTTTTTTTTCTTCTAAAGATCTTTGTCTTTTGCGCTGTCTTCTTGAAGCGAATGTCTCCCATTTCTCTCTATATGTGTTCCTGTTTGCTGAAAGTCTTTGCACTTACATTTTAATTGTTGGCCTTATAATCAAGACTGTACAGGTTGCAATGCATTTATGTTTGTCCTCTGTTTGGATATCAGATTTGGAGCAGTAAGATTAGAGTTGATTGTAGAGGCTCGAAATTCTTTGAAAAATATGCAATGTGTCTGTGTGTGAAAGTAGACCGTATAGTGTCGACCTTTGCCGATCCACTATTGGCTGAAAAGAAGAACCACTTGCTATTGGCCTGATATCGTTAACTTAAAGGGATAGTTCATCCAAAAACAAAATGTTTATGTTTATCTGTTTACCCACAGGGCATCCAAGATGAAGGTGTCTTTGTTTCTTCAGTAGAACACAAATTAAGATTTTTAACTCCAACCGTTGCTGTGTGATAGTCGTAATATGCATGTCAATGTCTCATACTCTATCCCGTATGAGAGCAATGAGAGTAAAAACACATAGACATACGAATCCTTATAAAACTATGTGGCTCGTGGCGACACATTGATGTCTTAAGACACAAAACGATCGGTTTCTTTGAGAAACCGAACAGTATTTATGTTATTTTTTTACCTCTTATCAGACGAACGTCATCTAGTTTCCCCAGCGCCATAACTTCTGGCGAATAAGGTCAAAATACTGGCGTGTTCAAAGATATATATACGTAGATGCCTCATTCGACCGATCTGCGCAGACACTAATGAGGAATCTATGTATATATCTATGATCGCGCCGGTATTTTGCATGTATTTTGACCTTATTCGCCAGAAGTGATGGCGGGGAGACGGCTGATGCAGAGCCATAGAAAAAAATGAAATACATTTTTAAATATGGATATTTTTCTTACACAAATGCATCGTTTCGGTTCAGAAGGCCTTTATTAACACCCCGGAGCCACGTGGAGCACGTAATTTGACGGACAAATGCATTTTTTAATGGACTTCAAAAACAGAACAATTATTACTGCTATTGTAATGCTTGGATTAGCCAGAACATTTTTAGTATAACTCAGATTGTATTCGTCTGAAAGAAGAATGTCATATACACCTCGGATGACTTGAGGGTGAGTAAATCATGGACTAATTTTCATTTTTGGGTGAACTATCCCTTTAAAGGTGAAAAAAAAAAAGATTTATTTTAATATTAACACAAATATTGGATCGTTTTAGTAATGTTGTAATTTTAATTTATTTTCAAACAACTAAAAAAAATTATAATTTAAGAATAGTTAATGACACTGAAAAAACAAGTAGTCAGACAACTTCAAGTAAGACATTTATAAACTGAATTCCTGAAGTATGTAAATACTGTCTGTGACACAACCTTTGGCACGAGTTTGGTGCAAAACTGTCTGTTTGCGCACCAATGCCAGGCAGAGTATTCAGGAAACCTGTTTGAAAACAGACATTTTTTCACGATTTTGTTTGGTAATGTGCAGACTTACACACTTTACCTACATACTTCCATCTTCGAACTGAAATAATTTTACACCAGTGAAACTTTTACATAGTAGCACTTCATATATTGACAGTCTTTAGATTCTGTTGATTGTTTATGCCCACTCATTCTTTCACCTTAGAAGTACATGGTTCAGGTTTCACTCTGCCTTTGTCTTGCTTGTTTGTTTTATGGCTTTGTAACTCAGCAGGTAAATATCTATACATTTTATATTATATCTATACATTTTATATGTGTATCATTGAAGGTTGTTGCTGTTGAATTGTTAAGTATATGACTTTTTCATATACTGCTCAGTGACAGTCTGTGTGAGCTTTCGAGGGCTGCTCTCTGTTGCTGTTTCTCTGCAGGGGTCGTGATAAAGGAGAGAAGACTCTTTTGGGGTTTTTGTGTCCCTGTGTTATGTGAATGCAAAACTGGAGCTGTGGCAAATTTGTCTCCATGAGGAATGTGCATAAAATGTCCGGGCATGGCAATGCCACGGTACATTACAACATTTTTATATCTGTGTTTCAGCTGAAATAACCTTTTGTACTTTATCAGATTATCTACACCAATTGTCCTGAAAGTCCCTTAACCACTGATGTCACATCAGGATGTACGATTGCAATTTTATTTGTTCACTTGCAAATCTTTCCCCACTTAGTTATTGTTAGTGCTATTATTGCATACTACTTTAATATCATATCATCAAGTTTTGCAATGCAAAATTCAGAAGGATGAGGTGATTATTGTTGCATGTTTTCCAAGGATTTACAGGACCATTCATTCCTTAAGAGTTTGACTTACTTTATGGTTTTATTTATTTATCCTTAGAAGTATAACAAGTGGAAAATCTTTCTCTCAGTATTTGGTGCATTAATTATTATTATTATTTTTGGAACGGTGTTGTATGAATGTGAGAGCTCATTGCACATAAACACTGTAATATATGAAGTATATAAATATATTTTTCAGATTTAGCTGGGCCCCAATGAATCTACATGCTGTTTTTAGCCATTATATGCCTATTTTCTCCCCTCATTATCCTTTCCGGTGGAGTACCGGATGTTTGCACTGAACGCTATCAGTAATGGTAATTGTCAGGCCTCCCTGCCCCCACTGATCTCCACCTAGAGACCAGTTAGACCGAAGCAGCTCTATTGATTTTACGAACACACACAGATAAGCCATTCCATATAGCCTGCCATAAAACTCTGCCGTTGTGCTTTGTGTTGTCTTACCTGTGGAAAATAGCCCTTTTCACTTTGTTCTCTGTGGCACAGTGTGTAGATAATTAAAATGCAAAACATTTTTATGAGTCTTACACAAAATCTCCTCCTTTTTGTTGCATATAAGTCCAAGTTTACTTTAGTATTGCATGTTTCTGGTCCAATTGTGAATTATTCATTTGGTGTGTTGTTTCAGACACAACAATGTTTTTTCTTTGTACCCTTGAATTAGAATAAAATAACTTGCACTGATCCTGACTGATAATGTTAACCAGTAGCCGTATGGCTATTTAGAAATTGTTTAGCAAACTCTCATTTAGTCTAGCTCCATTGTGGTATATGTAACACCCATTTGGTGATTAAGTTGATTACCATAATACATTTTTTGCAGTTGAATATCCTGCTACAGAACTGTCTCATTATGGTAGTCAAATGGTTTGTGAATGTTGATTATGCATATTGAGGCACAATACATGCTGTTTTTTTATATGCTTTTATGAAGGAACTTAAGTGCTAATTATGGTGGTTAAATAACCTTCGGTGTCAGTAGTGGCAATAACAGAATCTTTAATATCGGAGCTGCTTGTCTCTGGTATTGATTATGGGGAGAGAAGTGACATCCAGCACTGCATGATGGGTAATGTCCGGGAAGCTCAGGGCTGTGATAGGAACTGATGATGGCACAGGTTCAAGATGGTTGAAGTCATCACACACACACACACACACACACACACACACAAAGTTCTCCTCAGTTTTGCTCCTCTCTGCCCCATCGTAGCTTTCACAATAATAAATGGATTTTCCTGCAGCATTCTACACAGGATCTGGGCAGTGGAAAGTTTTATCGACCAGCTCGGCCCCCGACTTTTCTCGCTCCTCTTTATGTTTTCCATTCTCATAGTTTAAAATGGATCATACTAATCTGACCCGTCCCACAGGTAGAATTCCAGTGCATTAATGGCTCTGGTATGCTGACACACCAGTGTGTGAAACGGCTCAACTTGTACCATGTAGTGTGACTGGAAATTATCTTTCTATTGATAATATTTCTTACACCTGCAATCTATTGTGCTGTGTGCTGTTCTAAAGCAGTATGACGTGTGAGGAGACAAACCCACAGACTAGTATAGACTGGTAGACTGGTTAAACCGGTGTTCTGTATGCATTGTAAAAGGGTTAGATTGGCACATTATAGTTTATATAACTATATGTATCTTTTTTTCTATTATAATTTGTCCTTAAGTCTAGCCTTCGAAAAGTTTTTAACTTCAGTGTGTAAATCTGTTTGTATTAATGATGCATCAAAATATGTGGCTTGTTGAGGAGAAATGGGCTACTACTTTTCTAAGCGATTTGGATGTACGATTTTTGCCTTGCACACTACAGGGAATGAATGTGACTGAATGTGACATAAAACTATTATCTGGGAAATATACACTAAAGTTTGTTCTACCATCAGAGTATGTTTAGATGTGTGTGTGTGTGTGTGTGTATATACACTAGGGATGCCACAATTCTCAATATAATATTGAACCGTTCGGTATGGCATTCACGGTTCAATACGCGCTTGTGAATTTCGGTTTTGCATTTAATTAATTATTTTTTATTTCTCTCCGTTTATTTCGGCTCTGTTTAAGTGTGCCTGTCAGTCAGTCTATGTGCTGATATGACCTGCCAGTATAAATCTTTATATACATTTATTTTATATTATACAATACACTAGGAATGTGTACAAGGGTTTTTTAAGTAAAATAAAGAAAGAGTATTGCAATAAAAAAAAGTATTTTTTTCTCCTTAACCTCTTGCTGTTCCTGTCGCCTAAGAATAGAATGGCAAAAAAACTGATGTGACTAGCCATCAGAACCGAACCGAACTGAAAACCGTGGTTAAAAACCGAGGTATGTATTGAACCGTGGACTAACTGTATTGTTGCATCCCTAATATACACATACACTGAAAACAATTTGTAGAAACAATTTTCACTTAGAAACTGCTAGTAAATTTCACAATTAACTATAAAGAAATGGCAAGTATAACGCATTGAATTAAACATGACATTTTGAAGTAGTTTTGATGTTGTTGTAAAACACTCCAATAATCATTGTTAAATTTACAACTTCAAATATCTAATCAAATATTAGAAAGGTTGCCATGGTATCTCACTGAACAAAATGCGTTCAAGTTACTTATTAAGTACTAAAATTGCTAAAACTAAAACAAAAGTAAATTAAAAGCTATATAGAAATGTTAACTTAAAATTAGCACAACAAAATGACTAAACTTAAAATGTATCATGATGAAAACTGAAAATCAAAGATAATACTAGTCCCTGAAACCAGTTTGAAAACCACTACAGCACATAAGCAACCTCCCACAACACCATAGTATCAAAGTGGCAACTTTTGCATAGGCAAGCACAATATATATAAAAATAAAAAAAAATCTAGTTCTTTGTATTGTATTGTAATCTGTCTCACTATATTTTAGTTGGTTTACTCACATGCAGAATGCTAAGTGAAGCAAATTTCCCCCTGAGAGTGACTGTACTGTGTCTGTGATGAGATGTACCATTATAGTGATGTATTAGCCATACATTATCTTAGTATAGCAAGTCTACATTGCAGGAGAGAGTGGTGGAGGAGAGCCAGGGTGACCCTATTAATAGCTCAATGCTGTGGCCTGTGGAGCCGACCAATCTGCTGCAGGCTGAGCAAAGGGAGGCACTTTTACAGGACCCAAGTCATCCACAATTTATTGGAGCAACCAAATTCATTGCTGTATGGCTGTCTGCCTGCGGAAATGGAGAAAGCACAGTCAGTCATAGTAAACATCCGCCCTGACTGCTTCATTGTTGGCTTTAAAAAGATTGTCTTTAGGGAAGAACTGAGCCAGACAGATATTACAAACCCTCTTCATCAATGATCTCCCCATTTATTTCAGGGAGGAATGTTTTTGTGTTAGATTTAGGAACGTTATATCCTAAAACATTGGCAATCCAAGTGGAATGTTTGTTTTGTTTTTTATGTATCCATTACATTTTGCTTTAGTGAAATTAATGTGTGAAACTAACTTTTTGGAAGAAAAAACTCTTAGCAGCATTTATGTGGTTAAATGTGGATTGTGTAATTTCTTTGGCACTTGCATCATCAAACAGAATCCAAGAAATATTTTATTTTCCATCCATTCTCCAAACCACTTGTCTTTTGTAGGTTTGATTATATTAAATTTCATTGCATTATTAATGTTATCCCAAAAACACCCTCATCTTCCTTTAAGTAAACCCAGGTGAACACTGTATACGATTTTATATACGAATCATGATTTGGCAGTCTGACACAAGTTTTGTAAATCATAAAATATTCTGCTTATTCTCGGCTAAAATCTGTAGTCTTTGATCGATCAAATTTTACCTGCAACAAAATTCTTGCAATGTCAGAAGTTTTGAGGCACAGTCATGCAGTGTGACTTCTCCTACAACAACCGTCAAATAAAAAACCAATAGGAGCATATAAACTTATGCTGCAATTAATGTGACAACAACAAACTACCACTTGCTTCACACACACACACACGTCTTTACTTTTTCCCCCGAGTTTTCAAGAAAAGCCATGATCAAAATTAACGCTGTTTGCTAGTCACCATTTCTATCCCTCATGTAAATGCAGCTCACAGTCATCGAACATGTCACGGATTGATGATGTAAAACTCCGGATGACTCCTCTTGTGTGCGTCCATTTTTAACGTGTCTTGATTGCCATACAGTCTGACATTTAATGACAACTGAGATCCTACAGTGTGACATGGCTTACAGTGAGGATCATGTTTTTACAGTTTGACTAGCAACAGTCGCAAAGGACTATTATAAGTTGTACAGTGTGCACCTGGGCCTTGCTTTAGATAATGGGATAGTCCCATCCCCGGGATAGTCCCCATATCGGTTTTCGTAATTTGTTTCCACACTTCACTTCACTAAATTCCACACTTCACTTTTTGAAACTAGAAATATAGCTGTTTTGCTTTGTATGCTAATTAAACCTCTGTGTTGTTCATTTCATGTTATCCTTGTCATCTTTTTTAACCCTGCTTGTTCTCTTGTCCTGTTTAGGTGCCCGTACCTGGCAGTGCACCTGTCTCCGGCCATCCCTGTGTTTGCAGTGTTGCTCTTCATCTTCGTAATGGCCATGCTGCTCAGAACCAGCTTCAGTGACCCTGGGGTGCTGCCACGGGCATTGCCGGAGGAGGCCAACTTCATTGAGATGGAGATTGGTGAGTGTGAGGCCGACTGAGTTCAGGGGAAGGGGATTTGAAGTTTAATGCCATAGTTTGTACCATCAGTGCCATCTGCGGGTGTTTTAACCCAGTGAGGGGAAGAACATGAATAGTGTATCAGGCTTGTGGCGTAAGTGGGACGGTGTAAGCTCAGGCCTGCTTATTAATTTATTGTTTTTGTTTTGCGATTAAAAACCTGAGTGCGTTGGACCATGAACTCGGAGTTCATCTGGGAAACATTGTGTTCTTCTTGACTTCAATCTTGATGGACTGTATATAACCTCAGATATTGAAGAAAAGTTTAACTAGGGTGCTCAAAGATGTATTTTGAATTGTACCATTTAATTTTTAGATATGCATTTAAGGAATAGGTCTTCACAAAAATCGTTGATAACCTGTATGACTTTCTTTCCTCTGTCAAGGATAAAATTTTTACATACAATATTATGAGACAGGGCCGTAACCACCATGAATTCCCTTCCATTCAAATTGAAATGATTGAGATGGCCAAGCAAATCAAAGAAAGAATTAACTCAACATATTGGGTATACTATTAGGAGTGAATGTGTGCATATTTGCAAATTTAAAAAATTGATCAGAATAACGTCTGGTTCTTTTAATAGTCTTCTTTCCTTAAATTTCTTTTAATTATTTAATTCCTTTAAATACAAAGACCATATGCCACAAACAAAAAAAACCCCAAATGTTCAAGACATTAACTGTCAAGCACCAGGAAGGACTAAAAATAAAAGCAGTCGCTGCAGTCAAATGCAGTTACAGTTCACTGAAAACTTTCCCTTAAACGTAACTACTCAAATTTGTACATGTATACATTCATCTTGGAAAAGTCTGATCCATTCATTTCTGATCCAACCCCATTCCTGCCTCTCTCTCCCTCTACACTTTCATGTTTTTCTTCACTTTAGTATTTATTAAAGGCACAGAAGTAAAATAAAAAATAAAATATTTCACATGACTGGTGCACATCCACACAGTGGTAACTGCCTTGAACATAAACCAGTGTTATCACTATACTGAGTGAAAGTTATATCTCTTGCAGATGTGTTTGGCAAAAACCGTTGAGGCTTTTTTAAATCCTAGGGCTCACCGGAGACATTTGTCTTGTCTTTTTTTAAAACCTTTTTTGGTCCTCTTCCACAGTGAATCAAGTGAATTCAAATGCCCATTGAATTTCCTAGAAAAATAGAAAAATAGAAATAAAGGCAAAAATACCCATTTACCCTGCAGCAAAAATATACTATATTTTCAGAAAATAGGATATATTAATATATAATAAGGGATTAATGTGTATTTATAGTTTTTCTATTTTTCATTTTGTTGAAAACTTGTCCTACTTTGAATGTCACAAAGGTTAACATCATTGCGTCTGACTAATTAAATGCAATTAGATTAGATTAACTTGCTGCTGTCATCTTGATATTTTCACTTCTAGGGAATTTTGGTTGTAGGAATAGTGCATTCTTTAGTTCAGTCACCAGTGTGCCACCGTTCTCTGTACTGATTACAAGATCTGGGCACACAAGATCCCACACTCTCCACGCTCACGTCTCTCCGTTCCACCTCCCTTGTCCCAATTCCCCTCCCTGGTTTCTCTTTTATACCGTGGCTGACGCTCAGATGTGCCTTGGGGCGGTGCAGCATTTGTTATTACTGATGTTCACTAAACCAGGACATCATTTCCTTTGACTATTCCCCTGATAATCTGCAGTTTCCTCTTGTATTATTAAATATACACAAACACCTATTTTCACTGATTTTGTGGAACCTGTTCACATCTAGAATTGTTCTTCAGCTCTCACTAATAGGATTGTGTTGTATGGTACTAAATAGATTAATAAAAAAAAATTACAGTACTACAATAACATCATATTGCAAATTCAGGCATAAAAGCATAATACATTTAATAAACTAATGTTGAAATGTAGAAACATTTCAAAACGTGTCCCGTACGAACTGCCCCTAAATGAGATTTTCAACCTCTTTGACCCCAAGGCCTCCCACTGCCCACAAACAATATTTGAAGGCCCCATGACTTTTCCAGTTGTTTGTGATTTACTGGATAAGGATTAAAGATGTAGATTTTTTTTCAAGGTCACTTAGTTATTATTATTTATTTATTTTACAAATTTATTAGAAATTAGGATTTTTTTATTCTGTAATTTGATCAATTTCACTTAAATTACTGACTTTGACTTAATTTTCATCAAATATGAAATGTCCTATTTTGCACAATGAGGCGACAGAGACATTTTTGTAGAAAGTAATTTCATTATATCTGGTAAGTAAAAAAAAGATCTAAATTCATTATCAGGTTAACAATAACAACAAAAGATTCTTCATAAATTATTGACATTAAATTGTTGAATGTGTTTTTTTGTTTATTTGAGATTGCTATCATACAAAGCCAAAATTTGGGTATTGCCAACTGTACCCTCTTAAAATAGGGCAGTTGTGTTTGAGTACTGCAGCAGGGCAGGGCAAAGATTGATTTCTACAAATTTCCTCTGCCGTCTCTGCTCCATTTCAATATCCAAGCTTTAATATGCTATTTTTAGAGCTATTTTGTCTGTGTGACTAATTAAAAGTGTCTAATGCTGGATCAGATGCAAGTATGGATGTGCCGTTTTATGAGGGGGGCGTGTTATTTACCTCAGACATAGCAATCGAGCTCAGAGTGGCAGTGCTGAAGCTTTGAGGCCACAATGACACCGTGTGGTGTGACCAAATAGTCGCACAGGGAATGAATGACTTAGAGATGGGCAATATATCCAAAATCTTATATCACGGTTTAAGTCATTTAGGTCCTCAAAGCTTCAGCGCCACTCTGAGCTCGATTGCTATGTCTGAGGTAAATAACACGCCCCCCTCATTAGCATACAGACAAAGAAATGTAGAAATAAAAAAAATGTGGAGATAAATAAATGTAGACAAATGCATATTGTCACGGGTGAGAAATCACACAACAAGGTCGCTCGGTGAAAGTGAGTCCCGGAGGGTGGATTTATTGACAATACTTTGGGGAATAGGTGAAAACGGTGAAACAAAGGTGCGTGCTGTCTTCGTGTCTGGTGCTCCAGTGAAGTCCTCGTGCAGGTGGGTGTCCAGGCATGCTCAGTCGGGCTGTCGGTCACTCGCTGCCTTCTGTGAGGTAAGAGACAAAGGATTAGTGCCAGCACGTTCAGCCTGAGACGGGTGTCTACTCAAGTGAGAGCGGTGGCGGCTTTTACAGCCTCTTGATGACGGGCTGCAGCTGTGACCAATCAGCCCGTGATGAGGACGTGCAGGTGCCGTGCGTTGGTTGCCAGGGCGATGCTGATATGCCCAGAGAGACTCGTCACAATATATACATAAATCAACGTGGAAATAAAAAAAAAGTGGAAATAAATTATACATAAATAATGAAATAAAAGTATAAATAAAGTATAAATTAAATTTCTTTGTATATTTATTTATTTATAATGTAGTCAGCTTTGGAATTCCATAGATTAGAGGACAGCTGTGTAGTTCTGGCTCCTGAGCACATGATAATGCAGCCACTTCCCTGGAGTATTAAAGTACAGAGTTGACAAATGTAAGGAAATTACCTTTTTCCACTGCATGATGAAATTTGAGTCTTGTCTTGTAAACGAAGTGCTTTGCCTTCATTATTGTCTCTATCAGATCAGATGAAAATGAGTAATTTTGAGCAAATGCAAATAAAGGAAAAGAAGTAGAAAATATGACATTCTAAAATGGTCTGGATCTACATTCAAAGCATTCAGATCCAAGGAGACAAGAAATCATGAAAAAAAGCTTACTTTTTTTTTGTTAATATGTATACCCCAGAATTTCTTACATGACTTTTGCATTGGTCAATTGCATTTTGTGGTCAAATATTTTTGTATAATGATCACTAAATTGAACCATTGTTACCTTTTAGTGTGCTAGTTCCATCTTCTCACAAAATCAAATCATGATCATTTAAATCTATAGTTCATGTATATTTGGTCTTAATCACTCTTAATGGTTTATTTTGTGATAATGACTGGCTTAACCCTTTCATGTTTTCTAACAATTTCCTTTTGTAATCCTTTTTTAATTCATGCATTGGGCTGGTAAATCATTTCTCTAAGAAGAGCATTTTATTCTCATTCAGCTTAACATTCAACTTTAGTGCAAAAATCATTATGCTTTATCATACGAGCACCATAAATTACTATTTTGTATTTGAGGGTGTGACCTCTCTTCTCAAAGCCACACACATAATCTCAAATGCATGGATCTGATTTATTGGTGTGTTTTCTGTGTCTTGTGTCATTGAGTCATACTACTTGGAGTGCCCTTGAGTCCCGTGAGTCCTCCTCCAGTGGCTGTGCTGTGCATCATTCATATGGAGAGCTTGGTTGCCATGTTTATTGTTTCTACCCATCTCTTTCAGAAGCGGCCAATGGGAATGTCTTGGCTGGACAGCGGCCTCCGCCTCGCATCAAGAATGTGCAAATTAACAACCAGATCGTCAAGCTGAAGTACTGCTACACCTGCAA